>JAVANC010000017.1:35194945-35887445 GCA_033319125.1 Parnassius glacialis
GATTGGAAAAATTTGTTAAACTCTGTAAATTTAGGTAAAATCCATGCGAGAAAATTAAAGCATAATTTGATGAATGGATCATTTAAGTTATTAAATATGATTTCTGTTGAAACGAGCTTCTCGCTGAGCCATGTGTTTGTGAAGAAGAGTTTCAATGCATCCCACTGTTTGAGTATTCTTTCCACAACTGCAACAAGTGAGAGTCAACGAGTCTGAGATGGATGAAGCATTTTGTGTGGTTTCAGTTTAAGAAATTCCTGAAATTCAGCGAACTGGCATTGTCTCTTAGAACTACTTTTGAAAAAAGCGTATATTTCTCGAGCTAAATCCTCGCATCTTCTAGGTAGCTCTTTACAGGCTGAAGAGGTGCAAAGGTGGATAGAGTGACACATACATTTCATTATTACTATACCACGACAATGCTCTTTAAGGCGACTGGAAACGGAATTATTTTCTCCCATCATCACACTACAACCATCAGCAGCAAATCCTATTAAATTAGTGAGAGGAACATTTTCATGTTCAAAAGATTTTATTAAGGCATTAAATAATTTTTTCCCCGTGGCTCCTTCGTTGTTTAAGTCCGGATTTGACAAATCAAATATTTTCGTCAATTCCCAAAATTTACTAACTATTTGTTTTCATTTCTCATCATGAAATCTCACGACAATACAAGAAGCCTTTTGGGTACTTATATCAGTGGATTCGTCACAAATTACACTGAACTTATTTTGTTTTAATTTTGACACCATGACTTCTTTTTCGGTCTCTCCTATGACTGCTGTGGCAATGGCAGTTGCTTTGGTCCTTTTAAGAGAAATTTGTTGAGCTATATTTGAGTCTGGGAATATGCTTTTTAGCAATTCTGTCAAGTGATCTGCCGTTTTGAACGCTAAATTATGCTCAACTAAAAAACCGGTAAGTTTTACTTCGGCATTTTGAACGTTTGTTGGGATTTTTTTCGTTACAAATGACGCCATTGTGGAAACTTGCTTACTTGTTGATGGCAACATTTTCATTGCGTCAAGGTGTTTTTGTCTATTGGCATGCATTTTTAAAACTCCAATCTCTGCAGTTAAAATAGAGTCGCAGATAAAGCATTTGGCTTTAAATTCGTTAGGGCCTGGCTTGAGCCACTTTTTAAATACATCTAACTCTTCCCACTCTGGCCGATACTTTTGAGCCCTATGTTTCTGCCGCTCTAACTTTGGTAATTCTTGTCGTCGTTCTAGAGTTTTTTTTTTGGTGTGCTATGCTTATTTCTAGATGTTTCTGCCATGATTATAAAGAAAAAACAATATGTCAAACAGACGAAAAGTAAAAGTAGGTACCTAATTTCTGCAGGATAAATACAAAAGTATACCAATCACTTTGTTACCACACGAAACAAAAAACACCAATACGTATACACAATAAGACTGAACCAAGAAACGCAAACAAAAAAACATAAATTAAAACTTAAACGTAGTTAATCTAATGTCCATCAGCGTAGTGTAATATTATTTGGATTATAACGAATAGAATGACGTAAAATAAACTCGAAGAAATTTGGTTAAACTGCGCGGGGAATTCCTTAATCGGCGGCGAGTTGACGGAATAGTACGCTGCATATTTCTAAAGTGCGAGTGGGATAGAGTTTAAAAAATTATTGGATTGGATACGTTCATAAAAAAATACAAAGAAGTTTAGAGTTCGTTCAATTTTAATGTTATTGATTTTTCATATCGATAAAATGAACTTAATCAATTATCATTTTTATTTTGTTATAAAGATTATAATATTTGAAAAGATCGTATATTTTGCGTACGATTTCGAGTACAGGATCGTACATCGTACTAGGGCTAAAAAGATCGTATGAATACGATTTAAATCGTACGGTTGGCAACGCTGGTTTGTGACACTGACACAGAGTACATGGAGTTTGTGACCAGAGCCAGAGCATAGATAAGAGTGTATATACGGAAGACCAGAGTTTACGTAGCCGTTTTACGAAGCAAAATAAAAAGGAATTTTTAAACAAAAGATTTTTCACAGCTTAATGGCTTTAACCTTTAGTGTACAAGCTGAATGTGGAGTAACAAGAGCTCGTGCAGGGCTCATGACATTGCCGCACTATGATGTTAAGACACCAGTATTTATGCCAGTCGGCACACAGGTTTGTTACTTTTTGTGTTTATTGTTAATATTGTTGAATTTAGAATAAAATTATTTTTCTATATTTCAAAGTTTGCAAACATTTTAGGGTACAATGAAAGGGTTGCTACCGGAACAACTGGAGGATCTGGATTGTGAAATCATTCTTGGCAATACATATCATTTGGGAAATCGGCCTGGCACAGACGTCCTAAAAAAAGTCGGAGGCTTACACAAGTTTATGGCTTGGAATAGAGCACTTCTAACAGATTCAGGAGGTTTCCAAATGGTTTCTCTTTTAAAATTAGCTGAGATTACAGAAGAAGGTGTTAAGTTTAAATCTCCATACGATGGATCTGAAATTATGTTGACTCCAGAAAAATCCATTGAAATTCAGAATTGTATAGGTAACTGTTTTTTTTTTTATAAGATGTGTCAAACCAACTTATCGCCCGCCAGATGGTAATGGCTACTAAAGTTCATGAACTAACAAATACTAAAGATGCATTGTCACCTATAAACTATGATAGGATGCCTCACGGCCTGTAATTATACTGGCTCTTTTTAGACTTCAGACTTGAGCAGCAGTGCACACACTGCTATTTGGAAGCGGACAAAAAGGCTGATATCAATTTGATGTACTTTTTACTATCTATCTTATGAGGTCTTGTCTGTACAGGTGCAGATATCATAATGCAGCTTGATGATGTGGTTCAAACAACATTTCAAGATAATGATCGTATAAAAGAAGCCACAGAACGGACAAGTCGTTGGCTAGATAGATGTTTGAAAGCACATAGCAGACCTTTAGAACAAAGTATATTTCCTATTGTACAAGGCTTATTAAATAGTGAGTTGAGACGTCAAAGTGCAGAAGAACATATGAGAAAAAATGTAAACGGTTTTGCAATAGGCGGTTTAAGGTTTTTGTTGTAATTATTGGTATTTAAATTCACTTTTTATATGTAAATTCATTAGTTTAATTTTTTACAGTGGTGGTGAGGCCAAAGATGATTTTTGGCCTATGGTCAGCTTGGGCACGGAAGTTTTAGATACAAGACGTCCTCGTTATTTGATGGGAGTTGGAGTGGCTGTTGATCTTGTAGTGTGTGTTGCTCTTGGTGTTGATATGTTTGATTGCGTTTTTCCAACACGTACTGCTGTAAGTATTATAAATATATCATTTTTTTATAGTATAAGGGTGACAAATGAGCACACAGACCTGATGGTAAGTTTTTACTGTGGTCTACATCTATCCTCGATTGCAAATTAAAATGCAGATGTGTTGTCACCTGTCAGGATTATGATGGTGTCCCTCGTTTCAAGTAAAATGGATCTCCGGTTCTCTACACACTATGAACACTGCAGTATTAAGTTGCTATTTAATGTTCATTACTGCATTTTACTAGGAGTTTTCTTCCTCTTACAACTTCTCTGTGGAATTGTTTACTACCGGCGATTTTTCTGGATCGATACGACTTAGGGACCTTCAAGAAAAGAACTTACACCTTTCTAAAAGTCCGGCAACGCATCTGCAATTCCCCTGGTGTTGCGGTTGTTCATGGGCTGTGGTAGTCACTTACCATCAAGTGAGCCGCATGCTCATTTGCTCCCCTCTTCTATAAAAAAAAAATTACACTGGTATTCTGTGATAGTGTGGTCCTTCCCAGGATGAGCCGACCATTTGTGCTACAACTATACTACTAATATAGCTGCAGCTTAGCTCTACTACATTTAAAATTCATCACTTCATTTACAGTTCTACACAAATCCATTGTTGAACATAAGCCTCCCCCAAGAAATGACAGTCCTGCACCACCGGCATTCATTAACTTCTTACATCTCTTGAAAGGTTGTTACTTTATCTAGTGGGGGGCAGCCCTAACCTTCACTGACCGGTAAGTGGCTGCCACACAAGGACCTTAATTCCCTATTGGTTATCAGTTCCTTGACCTATATAGCCCACACATTGTCTATATCTCTCATTGTCATATAATTTCCTTTATATATATCTTTTTTTATTTTGTAAAGGAAATTATATCAGATATCCTGTCCAAGTGAAAATACTAGTGTTCAAATCCTACCTGCTCTTCTCAATTGCTTTACTATTGTAGGTGTTGGTTCATTTTGAAACAGCCAAACTTTGAAGTCCCAAGGTCATGTGTAGTACATAAACACTCACGCCTGTCACCCAGAGGGGTAGGCAGAGACTATGGACTTCACTTGGCGCGATCCTGACACACCTCTCTCGCCTCCTTTACATCCATATATCTACGCATACACGCTCGCCGGTTAAGGGTACTTCTAATCTGGCCCATTTTCAATGTACTAATCTTGAACGAATTAACTAATATATAAAAATTGAAGCACCAGCTTCTGTTTTAGTAATCATGTTCTTCTTTTTTGTGGCAGTACGGTAAACGTAATAGTAATTATGTTGCCATTCCACAAGGGCCTTGATTCTGAGTATCGGAGATTTTTAGCGGCACCCATTTCAAGACCATCTTCCTCTTACGTAGGTTTTCGTATAAAATCTTGTGAACACTTCTAGATCCAATCTGTTATATGTGTGCTGAATCACTTCATAAGTAATTCGCCTATTCTCTTCAAATAATTTTATCAGACATGAAATCATAAAAAATCATTGCACAAATGCACATCCATTTTCATCAACATCAAGTTTATATATCATTATGTTTAATGAAACACGATATTTCAATTAAGCTTATGAAAAACTATAGATACATGTTTTTAATTTTACATAATTTTATTTTCGAAATAAATTTTAACTGACTTTTATTTATTTATTAATTGTCATGGTAGAAAAAATTATCTTTCGTTTTTTGTTACTTTTATTTCGTTTTTAGGTAGCAATGCTTGGCAACTATGGCAAATATCCCCTCCAAAATTTATGAGGCAATCCATGGGGCATGTGTTCAGCTGTGGACTTTTGATAGGCTATAATAAATAAAACATGTGTCTAATAAATTAATATAAATTTGATTAATTAATTTTACAGAGATTTGGATGTGCTCTTGTTAAAAAGGGGCAATTAAATTTAAAACAGAAACAGTATGAAACTGACCTAAGGCCGATAGACAAGGATTGTTCATGTTCAACTTGTAAAAATTACACAAGAGCATATATACATTGTATTGTATCGGTTGAAACAGTGGCTTGTCATTTAATATCTGTTCATAATATTGCATTCCAGGTATTACACTTAATAATTTTAGCTAGTAAAATCAATTGCTAAAAAGTAGAAAGTTTTACTTTTGTTTAAATATTTTCTAATTTAATCTTTACAAGAGTATAAAATATACATTGTCTGCTTACAATTATTCCTTCAGATTCATAATGTCACCTCCCCCAAAGGGCGCCTTTCTGTGAATAACCACTTCGAGGTCATTACTTCTGGTTATTATTACCATTATACCATTTTTCGGGAAAAATCTATGTGGTTTTATAAGTCGTAGTAGCTCAAGGACTGCTAGAGTGCAACCCTTGCTTATAGCACTGTCATTTTTACTTTGTGGTGAAGGAAACCATTGATATGAAAACCTTAAAAAAGAAAAAAGAATTACAAGAATCCAAAAAGATGCCATGCAAAATTTATGACAGCTAAAAAAGTTGCAGCCTGTAAACTACAGCACAGGTCTCCTTTCACTTGTGAAAAATGTCAAGTGGACGGTAAATTTGTTTATCATTTTATTTTATAAACAAAGTCATGGTCATTTGAATCACCAAAATTTTCTATATAATCAAACTGTATAATTATCTATATTTATATGGCTAGGTTTGAGAATTTAATTAAAACTGATAAATTTCTTTTCCATTTTTCAAACCGTTTTTTTTTGTCACACTAAACTGATTTCGATTGACCATAAGTTGTTTTCATACTTAACCACTCAAACGTCCGCTCACCTGTCCGCGAATTAAATGTCACTATTTTTTACGACCGCGCGAGACAGTCAATTACTACTGAAAAACTACTATAACTACATTCAAATAAAAAATATTCTCAATAGACTCAAACAATTCAAAATTTTATTTTTATAAAAGAAAATTAGTCAAATTAAAAACAAAGCCTGAAAATAAAGCTTAAAAATGGGAATATCAAAAAAAAATCGTATTTATTTTTTATTTCCAGTTTTACAAGAAAAGTGTAATACTTACTGGAGACAATTATTTTATATTATAATAGTACATGATCTTCCCTTTAAAATGTCACCAATATCAATAACATCTTATATACTCAATATACATAAGTATATAATGTTTACCCAATATAAATTTCGAATAAGTAAATAAATAAAAAAAAAATAGGTTTTAATAATTTTTAGACACATCTCAACAGATATTTCGTTTATAAATTGCTATCAACGTGTTAACAGTGAGTCATTATTTTATATTTTGCATTCATTTAACACAAAAAACTGACTAGAATACATTTTAAACAACATATTATAATCAATAAACGATGATCGCGTATAGTGATTAAAATTTAGAGCTTATATGTACGTAACGTTTTGGAATTGTCGTAACGATACAAATTTACTAAAAAAATATCTTCACAATTAGTTTGATGTACAATAACATTAGAAATAACGTATAAAAACAGAAAAGTTATCACATTTTTGATCTAATTTCTCACACGTTAACATTCCACAAACAAAAATGGCGAAATTAAATATTAACTTTTTTTTTTCCTAAATATTTTGTTACTATTATACAGATCAAATTCACCTTCACAGACAAAAAATTTCATTTAGCACCATCTATAATTTTTTACTGTATTAATAACAGCTATTTTTTGCGCTGTACGCGTTTAAACTGAAAGATGTCGTTTGGTGCCTTCTTTTGGGAAAATTATTTAACATTTTTTTTAATGAAGTAATTTTGGAAAGTGGTCATTATAAATCTTAAGGGAATTTAATGGTTTATTAAGAAATTAATTTTTCACAAACACATTTTGTTACAGATGCATCTCATGAGAACAATGCGGGAAAATATCATCAGTGGTACATTTGTCCAATTTGTAAAGAAATTTATGAGTGAAGTTTTTCCTAATTATAATTACCCTACTTGGATTATAAATTCTTTAAAATCTGTTGGAATAAACCTATGTGAAAATTATTGTTCTTTTTAATTTATGATGGTGTAATAAAACTACAAAGTATAGTTTAAGTAATCTCTTATCATTTTACATAAATTCATCAGAATCATTGCCATCATAGTTTGTTGTCATATTTTCTGCTTTCATCAAAGTAGCATAACTTCTTAGTTCAGCCTCTTCCTTTTTACGTTTTTCTTCTTCTTTTTCCTTCTCTTTTTTCTCTCGAAGTAATTTCTTTTTATCCTCTCTTTCTAATCTATCTCTATTTTCTCTTTCTTGTCTTAGATCAGGAAATGCTTCTTTTTTAGTCTTTTGGAGTCTATTTACAATTTCATTACATCTTTTAGCAACTCTAACTTTTCTTACATCCTTATCTTTATGAAATGCCACTTGCCCAGCCTGAAAACACAAACATTAAACTAATCAGTATTAATCAATTATAATATAAATTCATAATTAAATTGTTAATTAATTAAAACAGTATCTACCTCCATGCTAGGAGTTTTTTTCAAGTTTGACCACATAGTATATACAATATCTATGTCATTCATTTTATTGCCTAATATAGAATTAGCCTTAACCAATTGACATGCATCATCCAAAACTGAATTTGGTATATCATCTATGGTTTGTCCCTGAAACATACAGTAGTCAAATAAATGAATAATAAATGTGTTATATAAATGAATACACATAATACGATTAATCTCAATTCAATAATCATTGCCCAAAATGTAGTTTTAAAAAAGTCTGAGCACATTAAATAATTGCATGTGGCATTGTCTTTTGTACAATTTCATATAAATGGTGTTGCAATGCACGCATTTCGTGTATGTGCAAACATTAGGTGCATTTTGGCTATTACTTAGGAATGAAATTATTTTTATGCATCTATGTGAGGAAACCTACATGTCTGAATCTATGTTTCTAAATTTACTAAATACAATATTTAAAGGTTTCTCTATTCTTATATTTCGAAGATTTACTTACAGGTGCTAAGCGAAGGTAAACATGAGCAGACGATACTTTATCCACATGGAACCAAACATCTTCTGGCCATCCCCATTTAATCAAATCTTCATCTAAAGCAATTTTTTTAAATATTTAATTTACATACATATCATAAGCAGGGTTAAATCTTTATAAGGTTAGATAAATATCAGTAAAACATTAACAGTAAAAAAGTAGAAATATCAGGTTGGCAGTAGTCATCCAGTACCTGATTCTAATTACGTTTTCAATTTAAGAGGCTTGTCAGGGTTAAGCTGGAACCTTTTATACTATTTTTGGATATCGGAAATGTGTTTTAAATTAATAACAATAAAAATAGTTTTCACAAAAATTTCATATAACAAAATGCAAATATGTAAATTTGGTTTAGTATTATGAAGTGGATGCCCGGTACATGATTTTAAATATGTTTTCAGTTTAGAAGGCTTTTCAGGGTTAAGCTTGAACCTTTTACACTGTTTTTGGATGTCGGAAATGTGTTTTAAATTAATTAAGGTAAAAATAAATTTGACTAAAAATTGCTTATAACGAAACACAAATATTTGAATTAGGTCTAGTATTATGAAGTAGAAGTCCAGGACCTTGATTTTAAATAATTTTAAGTTTACGTTTGGGTTAAGCTTGAACCATATACACTGTTTTTATGTGTTTTGAAATGATTATGGTACAAATAAATTTCACTAACTAAAAATTGTATATAATGAAACAGGTCACCCATAAAAAAGTTAATTACTCGGACCCACACAATCCATTTGTGACTGAAGATCGGACCCATACACAACAAATTTAGTCACAGTGGAGAGCAGTCAAGAGGTTTTTCAGAAAGCAAAATTATAACAATTCACATAACATTGTTTCATTTACAACTATCATAGCAAAGTTTAAAGTAATCTGACTTTATAGATAAGATAGGTCAAATCTGTACTAAAACCGAATCAGCATGCCCCGACTCTGAATAGTCTTGTCTGGCCTAACCCTAGTGTTTTTTGTAAAGCCATAGGCACGGAGGGAGAGCAGCACCCACCCGCCGTAGCAAATTGAAGGCACCTGTGCAAGGCTGAGGCTAAATAAGCCAAAGCTGCAGAGGTGAGCATGAGTTGACTGCAATTTGCTACACAAGGCCAAAGGGGCTACACTTACTGCAGTGTCGAAGCCGTTGCAGAAGTAACTTTAGGTCAATATTCCTGTGTAAAAGTGAGGTTATGATATTACAAAAATAATAATTACTCACAAACTATACTTTTCCACAAGACTGGAAGAGTAGGGAACTTCCTCTGAACCTACCCCATATGCAAGTACCGGATGCCTATAGTGGTACTGAAATATCAGTTATTAGGCAATCAGAAAAATAATATATTCAATATTTTATTGACAACTTCAAAATAGACTACCAAGAATTTACTTGCTGGTTACATTACTTGGAAGATTTGAACATACACAGCATGCATGGTACCTGCATAGTAAGTTAGTAAGGTGTATATAATAGCCTTGCATTTGTAATACTGCCCCTAACACTCATCTCTGAGTTTGCGAATCTAAATGGCTGGCTATTTCGTCAGTCGATCTTCAGAAACCCAGCCATAAACCAGCACGCAATTGAGGTTGACATTCACAGAAAAATTAGACATAACCCCCTACAATTATAAAAACATTTTTTATATGGGAAAACGTTATAAAAATCAGTAGCACTTACTTTCATGTTTATCAGCACCCATGAACAATGTTACCGGTGGCGAAACTACGTTACTTGTAAAATAAAATACCATGTTTACTTTGGTCTTTGTATAATCTAATTTTGAGGTCCTATTATTAATATTCGGATTTAAAACAATCCACATTTATATTTGTTACAGTTGTATTATATTTATAGTTATTAGATTCTTTGAATTTAATATTTACATTTGTTGGGTCTATTTCTTTTGATTTCTTTAGTCTAGTCGAGAGACACTACAATATGTATTACTTTTCTCTATGAGTACAGACTACAGATGCAATTGGATACAGTAGTGATGTTCAACTCGAGTTGGATTTCCTAAACTCGAGTTTGGGCTGCTGTATATAAATTATAAGCGGATCAAGTAAGCCAGCAAAAGAGTAAGAACGCGATTCGTTTGTTTTGTTGCGCGCTGTGTTTCAAAGAGTATTTAGCTATAACCAAAACAATTTGTTATTTAGAATTTTATAATAGCTAAGTTATGTAATTTAATTTATTTTATAATTTTTATTAATTATGATCAATAAACTTATGTAAGTCACAGACTGATTATAAAAAATAATATTCAAAAACTGAAGGTAGTTAGGTAGCGCTAACTATGACATTGGGAGTCCCAATTTGGGACGTCAAACATCTCAGTCCCCCCGGTAACCATGGATGCTGTAAAACACCCGAAACGTAGGGAATAGGGTATTTTACACCATGTAAAAAAAAGTCAAAGACTAAATATTTATGATAGATTTTGTAAAAAGTAAACGAGAAATATTGATTTCTATTTATAAAAATGCATTATAAATTTTATATTTCAATTTAAAGAATAATTTTTTTACCTGTGCCTCAAATCTGTAAAACAATGTCCGCCATATTAGATAGCGTCGTGACGTCACTAGGTCAAAGAACTAAGTTATGTGCTGTGTACTAACTAGCTAATTTCGAATTTTTTCAAGTTATTTAAGTTATCGAGGGATACTCATCCCAATTTACCTGTCCGGTAGTTGTGGTATGGTATACGGGTATGCGACCCCGGCTTCCCTAGCTATTACTGTCCTATCCCTTGCTCTCATGGATGGTAATATCCTACATTTCCTATTTCCTACCCTAACTTACCTTACTCTTCCTTTTCACACCACCTATCCTTCCCGTTTTCCTATTCCTACCCTCCGCCAATCCAACGTCGGCCGCGCGGATGGATGCATGGCTAGGGGCGAGCCTAGTCGTTAGCGTGCCACACTGCCCTGGGACCGGGCGACCCCAGAATTAGGCTAGCCTTACCCTGGCATGCGGGGCTCTGCTGGGGGGGACAAACCTTTCCTTCGCTATTCGTGGGAACGCAATGGATAACCATAAAATTAACCAAAATGGCGGCGATGTGGTTCGCCACCCATCACGTCTCGTTTCTCGCGGGGGCGAAAAGCGGCCCACGGAGAGCCGCTTCGCTACGTTGAATGTAAGAGGAGGAATGGATGGTAAGGTAGATGAAGTATGTCAGATGATGGATGAACGTTGCCTTGATATTCTGTGCGTGAACGAAACCAAGAGGAAAGGATGTGACACCACGGTTCATAGCCCCTACACGGCATACTGGTCGGGAGTCCCCCAAACCAGCCGAGGCTGTCAGGGAGTTGGTGTGATTCTTTCATCTCGAATGGTTGAATGTGTGATGGAGCATGAATGTGTAAGCCTAAGACTCCTCTGGATTAGGTTAAAAGTCGGACTCACTCGCTTATTTATCCTTGGGGTCTATGCACCGACGGATCTGCGTGGAGGTGGGTCACTAAAATCACAACAAGAGAGAGAGGAATTTTGGGATAGCATGAGAGAGGTCTTGAATAAATGCGGAGAAAATGAACGGATCGTGATGTTAGGGGACTTTAATGGATGGGTTGGAGTAAAGCGGGATGGGTATGAAGGAGTTCTGGGTATGTTTGGGGACGAGAGAGTAAATGAAAATGGCAGAAGCCTGCTTGAAGTATGCTTGGAATGGAATCTGTGCGTGGCCAACACAATGTTTGACCACAAAAAGATCCATTTGTATACAAGAGATGAGGGTGAGTCTAGAAGTATGATTGATTTTGTAATTATGGATGAAAGACTGAGGAAGAAAGTGCTAGACACTCGGGCATACCGCGGTGTAGGCCTCGACACAGACCACTTCCTGGTCATAGCCCGAATGCGTGGCCTCTTTAAACGGTGGCGACACCGAGGGGCCGAGCCTACGAGTGTTTTGGACAGAGTAAAAGTGGAAAATCTACAAGAAAAAGAAAAGAAAGACGAGTATGTAGAGAAACTGAAAGAAAGTTTTAAAGGGATAGAAGAGATAGGAGTGATTGAAGATTTGTGGGAGACATTTAAGAAAGGGGTTGTAAATGTTGCGATTGAGGTATGCGGGATAGCTAAAAGAAGGAAAGGGAGAAAGAATGATAACGTGTGGATGGATAAAGATGTACAAAGGGTTGTGCAAGAAAAGAAGAAAGCGTGGTTGGATTGGTTAGCAACAAAAGCTAACCAAAAAGTTCAAAAGGCAACGGATGACGAGATAAAGGAAGCAAGAACGAAGTATAAAAGATTGAAAACAGCAGCGAAAAATATTGTGTCTAGAAAGAAAGAAGAACGAAAAGATGATTTCGATAGGAGGCTCACTGAAGATTTCCAGTCAAACATTAAGTTTTTCTGGAAAACCATCAAAACAGCCAGAGGAAAAACTTCTACCTCGGAGCTGAGTACAATCAGGAGTCAAGATGGGAGCATTATAAAAGGAGAAGAATGTGTGTTAAAGAGATGGAAAGAGTATTTTGAAAGTTTGTTTGAAAGAGAGGAAGTGCAGGTACAGCATCTGCCACCTTCCACGGAAACTAATATAAATGTTGATGAAAATGGGATAAGCATGGATGAAATAGTGAAAGCGTTGAAAAGTATGAGATTAGGTAAGGCTGCAGGGTATGACAGGATTACCGTCGAGATGCTAAGGGCTGGACAGGGCCTGGTGGCTAGTCAGCTGTACCGCCTTTTCAATCTGTGCTGGCGAAATGGGCAAGTACCGGGAGACTGGTGCAAAGCCGTAATCGTGCCATTGTATAAGGGAAAAGGGTCACGGCAGGACTGCATAAATTACCGTGGTATAAGCCTTCTTAGCGTTGTCGGTAAATTGTATGCGAAAGTGTTGATTGAAAGGGTTGTGAATGAAACAGACGAGAAAGTATGGGATGCACAAGCGGGATTTAGAAAGGGAATGGGATGTACGAATCAGGTCTTATCCTTGCGGTGCATAGCCGAAAAGTGTTTGGCTAAAAACAAGAAAGTCTACTGCGCCTTTGTAGATCTAGAAAAGGCCTATGATAGAGTGGTGAGGAATGAATTGTGGTCAGCACTGTCCATGAACGGTGTGAGCAGTATCCTCATACGAGCATTGCAATCTCTTTATAGGGATTCTAGTGCTTGTGTAAGGATAAACGGGGCATACACTGAATGGTTTAATATCGAAAAAGGTGTTAGACAGGGATGTGTAGCGTCACCGTGGCTGTTTAATCTGTTCATGGACAATTGTTTGACAGATTTAAAAGAGAATGAAAGTGGGTTGAGAATGAATGAGTTACTCGTCAAATGTTTTCTCTATGCTGATGACCAAGTATTACTTGCGTCTTCGTCCGAGGAGTTGCAGGAGATGGTAACTGCTATGAGTGGAGCTTTTGTTAGAAAGGCAATGAAGATGAATGTAAGGAAGACGAAAGTGATGGTGTTTGAAAAAGATGAGGCAGTGACAGACTGCAATATCGTGATTGAAGATGAACAAATTGAACAGGTGAAAGAGTTTGTGTATCTGGGGTCAAAGTTTACAAGAGATGGAAAGTGTGAGAGTGATATCGAAAGAAGAGTGAATGCAGGAAACATGGTGAATGGAGCTCTGCACTCCTTTATGAGCAGTCGGAAGGTGTTTAACAAGGCTCGTTTGGCTGTGCATGAGGGGGTGTTGGTTCCGACACTCATGTACGGAAGTGAAAGTTGGGTATGGCAGAAGAAACATGAAAGCAGAATAAATGCAGTTGAGATGAGAGCATTAAGAAGTATGATAGGAGTTAAACTGAGTGACAGGATAAGAAATAGTGAGATAAGGAAACGTTGTGGTCTGAAAGAAGATGTAGTGACAAAAATTGAGAAAGATGATTGAGAGATGGTTTGGCCACGTCGAGAGAATGAATGAAGAACGATTGACGAAAAAAGTGTATAAGGCGAGTGTGAATGAAAGTGTTGGAAGGGATAGACCTAGGCGGACATTTCTAGACCAAATTAGGGACGTCTTGAAAAAAGGCCAGGTTAAGAGTACCCTAAACCGTAGAGCATGTATGAAGGGAATAATGAAAGTGGACGAAGCGAAACAAGTATGTAAGGATCGTAGCAAGTGGAAAGAAGTGGTCTCTGCCTACCCCTACGGGAAAGAGGCGTGATTATATGTATGTATGTATGTATTATTACGATTGTTGACTTTTATTCTGAATTTTATTCAAAAGGCATCATGGAAGACGGATTCGTAAAAGCGAGTTTATTACTTCGCTTTTAGCACTAATGTTATAGATATTATAATATAAGCTTAGGTGAGAAAAACATTTTGTTAATTTTTTTTGTACAAACTCTCAGACGAAATAAAAAATCACTTTTTATTTGGTCTGAGTACAAACCATGTCTTTATTCCCATATAATAGAAGAAAACAGGAATTAAGCAAAACACTGCACTGCACTTGCAAGGGCCATCAAAATGGCCCACAAAGGGCGGGACGGACGAGCGATAAACCTAATCTATTGCAAAATTTGACTTGCAATAGGTACCTATCATGTCGTGATGTTTTGTTTTGTTTAATTGATAGTTAAATATAAGTCATAATTAAATCAAAGTGATCTTTACAGAAGTATAGTTTAGATTTTGTAGACAATGCATTCGGGTCTCTTCTTGCCAGTTTTAACCAAGTATTTCTCATATTTAAATCAGTTGGCACTTTAATCCATAACTTCCCCGGCGTTCTTGTGCTCATATTTTTGCAATTAGGCATAACACAACAATGACATAAATGATAACTCATTATTAAACATTCAAAAGTATATTATTCCTTTGCAAAATTGTCAAAATTCTACGACAGTGACGTCACGAGTTGAACAGTAAGGCGGCTAGCGTTTTCACGCGAAAATTGAAAATGATAGATTAAAAGTAATTTTTATGTCACTATTCGGTTTTAAAAAAATTAAATAAAAATTATAGTGGTTCATTATCACTCTAGGATTCATTTAAAATACTTTTTAAAAATGGGTGTAATACCCTATTAAAGTAAGTTAAAAAAAAGTTGATTAAACGCGATAAAATCTATATAAACAGTTTTATTCAATGTGTAGTGTTCGCGAAAATATAAGAAGTCATTAAAATTTGTATTTATTTAAGAATATTTTGACTGTGATAATTAAACTATTAATATAGCTTATGTACCTACATCTTAAAGCTAGACTAATATTGTTTCGTGAAGACAATGTTATATACGTGGACGTATAAATAAGGTATAAAAATAATTATTTATGCGTCCATGGTTATATTTATATGGCAAGTTTTGTTGTATATTATTTATTATGTGCTATAACTAAGATTAAAACCAAAAATACATAATAGGTATGTGGTAAATATTAAATAAACCTTTTTATTTTTATCCTACATAATAAGTTTGGTAATTATAGTTATCTCAACCCACCAAAGAGCTAGATAGAAAAACAAATTTATAAAAAAATCATCTACTCTGTTTCGTACTGCTAACTCGAGTCGTAATTTTTCCAAGTTGGCACATTTATAAGATACAGCAAAGAGCTGTCCTATACAGGACAGATACAACGATACCATACCTACCATAGACTTAGAATATATACGCCAGTATATTCTAAGTCTATGATACCTACTTAGGTCCGACACATACATACGGAATTCCGTTTCGGAATTCTACACTATTATTATAAAGAGGAAAGATTTGTTTGTTTGAATTTAATAGGCTCCGAAACTACTGGACCGATTTAAAAAATTCTTTCACTATTAGAATCCTACATTAGCCCTGGTGAACATAGACTATAATATTTTCAAAAAGGTTAGGGATCTGTATGAAAACTTCGTTAATGTAACCCAAGGTGTGAAAAAACACCAAAAAGAATCCTTATATCGCGTACGCTGCGGAAACTATTGATAATAGAGCAAAGTAATGTGCTTCAGTTTTATAGAGGATATCAATATCTACAAAACGTCTGCGATATCATATGTTTAACTATTACAGTTATGTCACAATAACTACTTTTTCATGTTAAAATGTGAAATAGTAACGCCGGTACAAACTAGGCCACATTATTCATATCAGTACCTATATCATGCATAGCCACCAATTACGTTAACCATGTAATTTAAGTAACATATTTCACTTTTTAAATCTTTGTTAATTCAGCAACCGTCAGTCGTGATGTCTCTCTTGAAGTTCGCATGTCGCAAGGCGCAGACGCGTGATATACGCGGGTGAAACCGCGGGGCACAGCTAGTTTTTATTTATAGGATAAGGGTGACAAACGAGCACACAGTCCACCTGATGAAAAGTTTTTTTATAACTGGCATTACGGCTCTAGGTTCTAGCTCTTCTGAGCCTGAAGTTACAATGTGTAATTATCCTTCATACTACACTGCTTCACAAAATGTTGATGCGTCACATTGTGCAGTCCTTGGGAGATTTTGACGGCAACTTGAGCCAGCAGACAGTTGACATTTGGCAATGGTATCTCAAGGCGCCTAAGCAGACACCTTATCTTGAGACTCAAATCACCATCAGAGCACTTGTTTCACTGTTTCCACTAATAGTCCACATGCGTAGACACTTAATTAGCAAAATCGCACCACTTTTACATAATAAAGTCCACTTCAAACCATTATTTAAACAATAATATAGGAGAACCAAACCGCCGCAGGTCAACTTTCCGCAAAAACTCGCCTATATAGTAAGCGTAGTGATTATCACAGACTATAATATAATATGATTCTTAGTGCTTACGCATACAATCGATTATTTCGAGTAAAATAATCGCTTTTTCAGATTGATTTGGACCGTGAGTGCTTCTATATAGTTTGTGATTTGGACATAGAATACACTGGTGTATAGACGACCTGACAGCCCGAAAACGCGTGACAAATAATTTAATTTTGTGGGCGTTAGCTAGGTGATGCACATTTTTCTTAAAAGGACTATCGAAAAATGATAATTAAAGAAGCGGTAAAAAAAAACAGTTAAGTGGACAAAACTGAATAACTTTCATGCACGTTACTATTTTATTAAAAAAATAACTGAAGTTTTATTATATTCAAATAATATGTTCCCGCGAATAAGCGGCACTTACCTGCCATTTGCCATGCTTTCTATCATTCATAATTCATCATAGCCTATAAAATTCATTGCTGAACATAGGCATCTCCATAGATGGCTTTAGAAGGGAGATTTTGCCATTGTTGACACGCTTGGCGAACGAGTTGTAATTTTTTTTATAGAAGAGAGGACAAACAAGCATGCGGCTCACCTGATGGCAAGTGACTACCGCCACTCATGAACAATCGCAACACCAGGGAAATTGCAGATGCGTTGCCGGCCTTTTAGAAAGGCGTAAGCTCTTTTCTTGAAATTCCCTAAGTCTTATCGGTCCGGAAAAATCGCCGGTGGTAAATAATTCCACAGAGAAGTTGTGCGAGGAAGAAAACTCCTAGTAAAAAGCACAGTCATGGACCGCAAAGCATCCAGATGGTGAGAATGGTATCGTGAATTTTGACGCGATGTGCGTTCGTGACATTTGGCGGCTGGAATTAATCCGAACAATTCCTCAGAGCACTCCCCGTGGTAAATTCGATAGAAAATGCAAAGGGATGCAACATCCCTACGCAGTGCCAGTGTATCGAGCCAAACAGAAAGAACTAGGTCGTCGACGATTCGAATCGCTCTGGGCTGGATGCGGTCAAGTCATAGATTACCTCCTAAAAGATTCCGCTTACAGGGCCACAACCGCGCGCAACACATACTTGATGTAGCTAGCATACGAAGTGACGCTAAGTATCACGACATCAGTGGCGTTCAAGTTTGTGACCCGTAGGCACGTCCGAGTTCTTGACAATTTAAAAATAGTTTTGTATCCAAAATACGTTACAAATGCCTTCTTGTGCAGTGAAATGATGTGGCAAGTCAGCTAAGATATCTAGTTATCAAAAAGATGGCATAACATTTCATCGGTAAGTAAATTCAATTCTTAACACGTTATCCTATTTCAAATGCACCGGAGATCAACTTATACTGGAATATTAATAGTGAAAAGTGATAACAATTAAGCGCCCGTTGATGTCTTTTTGAAATGTCCCTTTCACTCGTTACGTAAATTACAATAGTTGTCTTTATCTAACAACAGCACGTGTATCGACAGTGTTGTGATTTTTAAGTCGATATTTGTTTGGTCATCGTTTAATTATTTTTTAGACATATTATTTTATAAAAATAATGACAAATGATATGTGGTACCTACATATATGTTATAGGTTTCCTAAATGCCCCGATTGGAAAAATATGTGAACGTTACATGTCGAAATCAAACTATTTTTAACAGATTTATAAATTATAAAACATGTAAAAGTTATAATGCGATTATTGTTTTGATTTGGTATTCTAGTGTTACATGAACGTCAGTAATATCTTACTATTATTATTAAGTACATCTAAATTTGGAAGACGTGCCGTATGGTGTCTTAATTAATAATACTACTTCTAGACACCCGTCCCTACCATAGGTGCAAGTGCAGATATTGCAGCTAAAAATATGGAAATTCCTGTGGCCGGCACATCGTTGAAAAAATTGGTATGATTATAATAAGAAATAATTACATGATTATAGTTTGTATGAATGAATAATAAACGTATTATAAGTACCTTAGTAATTATCGGTAATATTTTAAAAGAGACGAATACGTATTTCAGATTACTGGTTCATCGCTGAAAGACACAAAAACTCGACAACACCTAAAAATCAGAGCCATTGCTTAGAAACGCCTACAAAACAAAAAAGAAAATTTTCTCCTATGCCTGATACGCCATCTGCATTTGATATTCCAGTTTAAAACATCTTTATAGAAGAATCATCAAATTAATCAACGTAATGAACAGAAAAAATAAAAAATAAAAACTTAAGTGATTCCAAAAGAAGACTAAAAAGACAAATAGTTTCTTCGAAGTCAATATTGGTAGAATTAGAAAACAAAAATTTATTAACAGCCGAAAACAATGACGTATTAAGTTCGTTAGGAAGTCAAATGTGGTGAAATTATGCGTCGTCAAATATTGAGAGGAAAATCAGGCAAAATAAAAAATATTCACTACAGTTGAGAACTTTTACACTCACCATAAATTTTTACTCAACTGAGGCTTATAATTATGTACGAAAAACATTTAATACTTGTTTATCCTCTGTAAAAACTCTAGGAAAGTGGTACTGATCTGTAGATGGTCGTCCAGATTTTGTAACACAAACATTAAGCAATTTTGTTAAAGAGGATATTTTTCCTGAAATAAAAAAATCACCAATTCGATTACGAAACTTGTAATCATGTCATTGATTTAGCTAAGAGTGTCATGGCAAAATACAAAGACATAAGATAACTCTACTTTTACAGGAAGACAGATCCTAAGAATTCTGTGAAACAATTTTATACTAAGCTTATCCATTTTAAAAATCAGTCACATATTTATAAATTAAATGTACAAATATATGTATAGATTGTTTTATTTTCTAATATACATCAAATAAAAATTGATCAATATATTTATTTATCAATAATCAATAAATCCCAAATTTATCGATCAACGTCCCAACCCTGTTCCATCACTACGGTTTGGTACATTCTAAGTTTGACCTGTAAATGTCCAATCACAGCGCATTTGACACGTCCCCCGCAACCCTTGCATACCGCCACGTTTGGTGAACTCAAAACAGAACAAATATTCAATGATGCGGTATCTATTAGGAGGTAATCTATGGGTCAAGTGGAAGGAGCTGACACTGGGGTGCCCCGGCCCAGCGATGAGAACAGTATTCCACGTGAGGCCGGATTGGCACTTTGTTAACCGCAATGTTTTTATTAGTTTGAGTTGTTTATCAGTAAGATGCTGCTGGTGCCCATCACCTATTACAATTTCACTCTGTCGCCTCTGTATCAATTTCCCTCTGTCGCCTCTTCCGATACTCATGGGGCGATATGGGGTAGTGGATATTATTTCACCGCCACTACCTGCATTTTGTTGGATTTTAATTATAAGAGTAGAAAGTTGCAATAATCTCTGAGTGAGTCTACCGATAAACTTAAACAATTTTCACCAAGAATCAGATCGGAAAATTGTATTTTCGAGCCATTGAAGAAAAATATTTAATGCTATGTACAGTTTCGCTGGGATTAAATGAAACTATTTTTTTTACGGATTTTATCACGTTTAATTTAACATTTTAAGTCACGACATATCGGGTGCCGAGCCAAATACAATTATTAAAAATAATAAGTTGTCAGGGGCAATGCGAAATTCATTTTACTCACACCAAATTTAGGTCTTGCTCCCAGTGGCATAGCTACCCAGGGGCTAGGCAGGGCAGTGCCCCGGGGCCCTCAAGCTAAAAGGGGCCCTCGGCCTCCAAGAACGACGTTTGAAAAATTATGTACTATCCCAGTTGTATAAAGAATTTTCAAGTTTTAACGTTTTGGCCTCTGACCGCGAACGGCTCGAACTGAAATCACATAAATTACTCCCACTATCAGAACATAAATATAACATTGTTAAAGATAATTGTCTACTTCGTTTCATTGTCTTTTTTATATAGAAGAGGGGGACAAACGAGCATGCGGCTCACCTGATGACAAGTGTCGACCACCACCTACTAACAAGTACAACACCAGGGGAATCGTAGGCGCGTTGCCGGCTTTTTAAAAAGAAGTAAGCTCGTTTCTTGAAGGTCTCTAAATCGTATCGGTCCGACAGCAGTGGACCGCCAAACATCCCGATGATGTGGATTTGTGAAATGCGTTGATGAAATTTTGTAGCTGGAATTAATCCGATTAATTCCTCTGAACACTTCCCGTGGTAAATGCGCTAGAAAATGCAAAGGGATGCAACATCTCTTCAACAGTCAGGGTCAACCCTGGGCCGGGGCTCCCTAGTACCAGCTTCTTCTACTTAACCGCATTCAGCGCAAATGGCTCGAATCGTCGATGACCGACGAAGACGAAAGACGAAACGGTGTTGCACTTGTTAGTAGGTGGTGGTCGACACTTGTCATCAGGTGAGCTGCATGCTCGTTTGTCCCCCTCTTCTATATAAAAAAGACAATGAAACGAAGTAGACAATTATCTTTAACAATGTTATATTTATGTTCTGATAGTGGGAGTAATTTATGTGATTTCAGTTCGAGCCGTTCGCGGTCAGAGGCCAAAACGTTAAAACTTGAAAATTCTTTATACAACTGGGATAGTACATAATTTTTCAAACTTCGTTCTTGGAGGCCAGAAACAGAAACAGAAACTTTTTTATTCAATATAGATTATAAATAATACTTATTGAAAGTCACTCTTTTGTATAATTACCACTGGTTCGAAAAAAAAACCTCTGTCCTGGGAAGAACCAGCAAGAAACCCAGCGGGACTTTTTTTTTAAATAACAGCTTACAATCATGTATGTTACACAAATTAACAACACAACAAATTAGAAATAGCTTGGTAGCGATCACCTCATTTCCAGGGGTTATTATCATCTATAAATTCTTTAATACTATAATAACCCTTTTTATACAAACTTAGTTTAATAAAGTTTTTGAACTTTCAGCAGGTCAAATTTTGTATATTTTCTGGAATTTTGTTGTAAAAGCGTATACATCGCCCCAAGAATGAATTACTGACTCGATGGAGTCGAGTAACTGGTACTACTAGCTTGTGTCTGTTCCTAGTATTTACAGAATGAATATAACTTATTTTTGTAAAACTACTTTTATTTTTGTGTACGTACATTACATTTTCATAAATGTATTGAGAGGCCAAAGTTAATATATTAATTTCCTTAAATTTTTGTCGCAGCGACTCTTTAGGCTTTAAATCATAAATTGCTCTTATGGCCCTCTTCTGTAAAACAAATATAATTTCAGTGTCAGCTGCGTGTCCCCATAGCAAAATACCATACGACATTATGCTATGGAAATAGCTAAAGTAAACTAGTCTAGCTGTTTCAACACTAGTTAAACTTCTAATCTTTTTTACGGCATATGCTGCAGAACTAAGCCTGCTTGCTAGTTTTGATATATGGGGGCTCCATTGAAGCTTTGCGTCTATTGTGATTCCAAGAAAAATGGTGGTATCTACAAGACTCAGTTTCTCCCCATTTAAAATAACATTAGTATTTCATTGTTTGACATTTGGAGTCATAAATTTCATACATTTCGTTTTAGTGCCATTTAAATGCAAATTATTAACATTGAACCAATTTACTAATTTAGATATAGCATTATTTACTTCGTCATATTTTAGCAAATGTCGATTTAATTTGAAAATTAAAGAAGTGTCATCTGCAAATAATACTATATCATGGTTATCTCCTACTATGTAAGGTAAGTCATTAATGTATACAAGAAACAGAAAGGGGCCGAGAATTGAGCCTTGAGGCACGCCCATCGACCCGGAAGAACTCATACTGTTAATGATAACTTTTTGCGTTCTCTTACTTAAATATGAAATAATTAATTTAAGAGCATCACTTCTTACACCGTAGTGTTGAAGTTTCCTGATTAATGTTTCATGGTGAACACAATCGAAAGCTTTGGATAGGTCACAAAATATACCCAAAGCATCCTGTGAATTCTCCCATGCATTAAATATATATTTAATCAGCTCAACACCGGCATCAGTTGTCGAGCGACCCCTTGTGAAACCAAATTGATTTTTATGAAGTAAATTATTTATATTAAAGAAATTTAACATTTGATCAAGAATAATTTTTTCAAAAATCTTACTAAGTGTTGGTAGTACATAAATAGGTCTAAAATTGGCGGGGTCTAATGTACTACCAGATTTAAATAAAGGTATTACTTTACTATACTTCATTAAATCAGGAAACACACCAGATTCGATACTAGTATTAAAAAAATATAATTGGTAAATCCAATTGAGCATACCTTAAGCGCATAAAAAAAATACGTATAACATGATTATACGGAATTTTTAAAGTAATTTAAATACATTTCGTGCTGTCGATCGATCGGCTTCAACACCCTCGAAACTCATGAAAATGACACCCATCATGAAAAAATTGATAACCATTGCAGCTGCCACCTTGGATATACATTTCGACAGCACTATCGGCTTCAACACCCGCGAAAACCATGAGAATGACACCCATGATGAATAAATTGATATCTATTGCAGCCGCCATCTTGGATTTACATTTCGACAACCCTATCGGCTTCAACTCTCTCGAAAACCATGAAAATGACACCCATGATGAAAAAATTTATACCTTTTGCAGCCGCCATCTTGGATTTACATTTCGACAGCACTATCCCCTTCAACACCCTCGATAACCATGAAAATGACACCCATGATGAAAAAAAATTGATATCTATTGCAGCCGCCATCTTTGATTTACATTTCGACAGCACTATCGGCTTCAAAACCCTCGAAACCCATGCAAATGACACCCATGATGAAGAAATTGGTACCTAATTCAGCGGCCATCTTGGATTTACATTTCGACAGCACTATCGGCTTCAACAGCCTCGAAAACCATGAAAATGACACCCAAAATGAAAAAATTGATATCTATTGCAGCCGCCACCTTGGATTTACATTTCGACAGCACTATCGGCTTCAACACCCTCGAAAACCATGAAAATGACACCCATGATGAAAAAATTTATACCTATTGCAGCCGCCACCTTGGATTTACATTTCGACAGCACTATCGGCTTCAACACCCTCGAAACCCATGAAAATGACACCCATAATAAAAAAAATGATACCCATTGCAGACGCCACCTTGGATTTACATTTCGACAGCACTATCGGCTTCAACACCCGCGAAAACCATGAGAATGACACCCATGATGAAGAAATTGGTACCTAATTCAGCAGCCATCTTGGATTTACATTTCGACAGCACTATCGGCTTCAACAGCCTCGAAAACCATGAAAATGACACCCATGATGAAAAAATTGATATCTATTGCAGCCGCCATCTTGGATTTACATTTCGACAGCACTATCGGCTTCAACACCCTCGAAACCCATGCAAATGACACCCATGATGAAGAAATTGGTACCTAATTCAGCGGCCATCTTGGATTTACATTTCGACAGCACTATCGGCTTCAACAGCCTCGAAAACCATGAAAATGACACCCAAAATGAAAAAATTGATATCTATTGCAGCCGTCATCTTGGATTTACATTTCGACAGCACTATCGGCTTCAACACCCGCGAAAACCATGAGAATGACACCCATGATGAAAAAAAAGATATCTATTGCAGCCGCCATCTTGGATTTACATTCCGACAACCCTATCGGCTTCAACTCTCTCGAAAACCATGAAAATGACACCCATGATGAAAAAATTGATATCTATTGCAGCCGCCATCTTGGATTTACATTTCGACAGCACTATCGGCTTCAACACCCTCGAAACCCATGCAAATGAACCCCATGATGAAGAAATTGGTACCTAATTCAGCAACCATCTTGGATTTACATTTCGACAGCACTATCGGCTTCAACAGCCTCGAAAACCATGAAAATGACACCCAAAATGAAAAAATTGATATCTATTGCAGCCGTCATCTTGGATTTACATTTCGACAGCACTATCGGCTTCAACACCCGCGAAAACCATGAGAATGACACCCATGATGAAAAAAAAAGATATCTATTGCAGCCGCCATCTTGGATTTACATTCCGACAACCCTATCGGCTTCAACTCTCTCGAAAACCATGAAAATGACACCCATGATGAAAAAATTGATATCTATTGCAGCCGCCATCTTGGATTTACATTTCGACAGCACTATCGGCTTCAACACCCTCGAAACCCATGCAAATGACACCCATGATGAAGAAATTGGTACCTAATTCAGCGGCCATCTTGGATTTACATTTCGACAGCACTATCGGCTTCAACAGCCTCGAAAACCATGAAAATGACACCCAAAATGAAAAAATTGATATCTATTGCAGCCGTCATCTTGGATTTACATTTCGACAGCACTATCGGCTTCAACACCCTCGAAAACCATGAAAATGACACCCATGATGAAAAAATTGGTACCTAATTCAGCCGCTATCTCTGATTTACATTTCAACAGCACTATCGGCTTCAACACCCTCGAAAACCATGAAAATGACACCCATGATGAAAAAATTTATACCTATTGCGGCCGCCATCTTGGATTTATATTTCGACAACCCTATCGGTTTCAACACTCGAAAACCATGAAATGTCACCCATGACAAAAAAATTAATACTACTTACTTTTAGTACGTACTACTATTATTTATTCTGTGCTTTTAAAATATTGTAATAAAAAAATCTCTTATTATTATTATAATCATGTATTTAAGAAATTTGGATATTCGAATATTGTGTATTTGTACAGCGATCTTTTTGAGCCGCTGCAAACATCCGAAACAATGTCCACTCACGACGGCGACTGACCAGTATATAAAAAGTACTCTGTACGTCGAACTGAGTGAGTGAGTAAACTACTCTGTGGCTTTAGCTCCCTTTACAGAATTAATTTACATACAAGGCTACCAAATCAACGAAAATTTCGCCATTTTGGAGCCGAAAAAAATTAATTATAGCTAAACAAAACAAAATTACATTGCCATTTACATTCAGTGGCTTCCCACATGATAGATGAAGAGATTAAAAATAGATTGAGTTAAACAATTGATATTTTCAAAAGTTAGAGTGTTTACAAGCCTTCCGGACTTGATAAATCCACACCATAAGCCACTAAAACCTCTTTTTTTATTTAAAAATAGCAATTAATCGATTAAAAAAAATATTAATAAGTTCAACAATCATTTCTTTCTAACAATGTGCTTTTTATATCATTTATATGTATAATATGATTGCTAGATACGATTTTATTCGATAAAACGTTGGAATCTTAATTTTTAGGCGATAGTAGAACATACCTTGCGCTTTCTTAAGCGCTTAAGGTATGCAATACCTTGCGCTTTCTTAAGCGCTTAAGGTATGCAATAATAGTTGAATGAGGCGCGATTGTATCTATAATAGACGCAATTACTTTAACGGAAATCCCCCACAGATCCGCAGTTTTCTTAACATCAATAGTTTTAAAATATTTTACAATATCTTTTGATGATACTTTGTGAAATGTAAAATTCTTTGTACACGCATTTACATTTTCTGCCGACTTCCAAAAAGGAGACGGTACTCAATTCGAGTGTATGTTTTTTTTTTTGCTTTTTTTTTTATGTGTGTTACCTTATAACTTTGTACTAGGCAAACCGATTTCGATGATTCTTTTTTTTATATGAAAGCTGATAGTTCTCGTGTGGTCCCATATGAATTTGATCAAGGTCAGACCAATGGTTATTGAGTTATTCTTAAATAACCTGCATTGAAGTCGCTTATATTGAAGTCGGCTGTACAAAATTTTTAATTTTAAATTATGTTTAAGTAATGATTCGGCGACCGCAGGAGAAGAATTCAGTGACTTAGTGGTTAATATCGGAATATCAGTAAAATATTTCTCGAAAACCATTGCAACGTCCTGATCTGATTCGGTTAATTTGTTATTAACACTTAACTGGTAGTTTGAATTGCGAGAGTTGATCTTACCAGTTTCGCTATTAATTATACTCCATGTCATTTTAATTTTATTAGAAGCCGTCTTAATTTTGTTGCTCAAATGCAAAGACTTGGCTGTGGAGCACACTCTTTTAAATATTGCATACCTTAAGCGCTTAAGAAAGCGCAAGGTATGTTCTACTATCGCCTAAAAATTAAGATTCCAACGTTTTATCGAATAAAATCGTATCTAGCAATCATATTATACATATAAATGATATAAAAAGCACATTGTTAGAAAGAAATGATTGTTGAACTTATTAATATTTTTTTTAATCGATTAATTGCTATTTTTAAATAAAAAAAGGGGTTTTAGTGGCTTATGGTGTGGATTTATCAAGTCCGGAAGGCTTGTAAACACTCTAACTTTTGAAAATATCAATTGTTTAACTCAATCTATTTTTAATCTCTTCATCTATCATGTGGGAAGCCACTGAATGTAAATGGCAATGTAATTTTGTTTTGTTTAGCTATAATTAATTTTTTTCGGCTCCAAAATGGCGAAATTTTCGTTGATTTGGTAGCCTTGTATGTAAATTAATTCTGTAAAGGGAGCTAAAGCCACAGAGTAGTTTACTCACTCACTCAGTTTGACGTACAGAGTACTTTTTATATACTGGTCAGTCGCCGTCGTGAGTGGACATTGTTTCGGATGTTTGCAGCGGCTCAAAAAGATCGCTGTACAAATACACAATATTCGAATATCCAAATTTCTTAAATACATGATTATAATAATAATAAGAGATTTTTTTATTACAATATTTTAAAAGCACAGAATAAATAATAGTAGTACGTACTAAAAGTAAGTAGTATTAATTTTTTTGTCATGGGTGACATTTCATGGTTTTCGAGTGTTGAAACCGATAGGGTTGTCGAAATATAAATCCAAGATGGCGGCCGCAATAGGTATAAATTTTTTCATCATGGGTGTCATTTTCATGGTTTTCGAGGGTGTTGAAGCCGATAGTGCTGTTGAAATGTAAATCAGAGATAGCGGCTGAATTAGGTACCAATTTTTTCATCATGGGTGTCATTTTCATGGTTTTCGAGGGTGTTGAAGCCGATAGTGCTGTCGAAATGTAAATCCAAGATGACGGCTGCAATAGATATCAAGTTTTTCATTTTGGGTGTCATTTTCATGGTTTTCGAGGCTGTTGAAGCCGATAGTGCTGTCGAAATGTAAATCCAAGATGGCCGCTGAATTAGGTACCAATTTCTTCATCATGGGTGTCATTTGCATGGGTTTCGAGGGTGTTGAAGCCGATAGTGCTGTCGAAATGTAAATCCAAGATGGCGGCTGCAATAGATATCAATTTTTTCATCATGGGTGTCATTTTCATGGTTTTCGAGAGAGTTGAAGCCGATAGGGTTGTCGGAATGTAAATCCAAGATGGCGGCTGCAATAGATATCTTTTTTTTTCATCATGGGTGTCATTCTCATGGTTTTCGCGGGTGTTGAAGCCGATAGTGCTGTCGAAATGTAAATCCAAGATGACGGCTGCAATAGATATCAATTTTTTCATTTTGGGTGTCATTTTCATGGTTTTCGAGGCTGTTGAAGCCGATAGTGCTGTCGAAATGTAAATCCAAGATGGTTGCTGAATTAGGTACCAATTTCTTCATCATGGGGTTCATTTGCATGGGTTTCGAGGGTGTTGAAGCCGATAGTGCTGTCGAAATGTAAATCCAAGATGGCGGCTGCAATAGATATCAATTTTTTCATCATGGGTGTCATTTTCATGGTTTTCGAGAGAGTTGAAGCCGATAGGGTTGTCGGAATGTAAATCCAAGATGGCGGCTGCAATAGATATCAATTTTTTCATCATGGGTGTCATTCTCATGGTTTTCGCGGGTGTTGAAGCCGATAGTGCTGTAGAAATGTAAATCCAAGGTGGCGGCTGCAATGGGTATCATTTTTTTTATTATGGGTGTCATTTTCATGGGTTTCGAGGGTGTTGAAGCCGATAGTGCTGTCGAAATGTAAATCCAAGGTGGCGGCTGAAGCATGTACCAATTTTTTTATCATGGGTGTCATTTTCATGGTTTTCGAGGGTGTTGAAGCCGATAGTGCTGTCGAAATGTAAATCCAAGGTGGCGGCTGCAATAGGTATAAATTTTTTCATCATGGGTGTCATTTTCATGATTTTCGAGGGTGTTGAAGCCGATAGTGCTGTCGAAATGTAAATCCAAGGTGGCGGCTGCAATAGGTATAAATTTTTTCATCATGTGTGTCATTTTCATGGTTTTCGAGGGCGTTGAAGCCGATAGTGCTGTCGAAATGTAAATCAAAGATGGCGGCTGCAATAGATATCAATTTTTTTATCTTGGGTGTCATTTTCATGGTTATCGAGGGTGTTGAAGGGGATAGTGCTGTCGAAATGTAAATCCAAGATGGCGGCTGCAAAAGGTATAAATTTTTTCATCATGGGTGTCATTTTCATGGTTTTCGAGAGAGTTGAAGCCGATAGGGTTGTCGAAATGTAAATCCAAGATGGCGGCTGCAATAGATATCAATTTATTCATCATGGGTGTCATTCTCATGGTTTTCGCGGGTGTTGAAGCCGATAGTGCTGTCGAAATGTATATCCAAGGTGGCAGCTGCAATGGTTATCAATTTTTTCATGATGGGTGTCATTTTCATGGGTTTCGAGGGTGTTGAAGCCGATAGTGCTGTCGAAATGTATTTAAATTACTTTAAAAATTCCGTATAATCATGTTATACGTATTTTTTTATGCGCTTAAGGTATGCTCAATTGGATTTACCAATTATATTTTTGAATATTTTTTTACATATTCCCTAAATTCCACGCTATGATTATATGACCTTTCATGGTAAAGATCATATAACCTATGTCTGCTCTTATGGACTCCTACTGTCGCCCATTCATTAAATGACTTCCGACTGTTCAAGGAGAATGTTTTAGAAGTAAAAGTATTATTGAATTCATTGCAAATAAGCTTAAATAATGTTCCATACAAAAAATTTGGATCATTTTGGTATGAAAGTGATGGAAGTTTTTTCATTATGTTACTTCTAAATTTCTCCAAGCGACGTGCATTAACTGGAACAAACACAACTTTCTTATCTACTTGCTTTTTGTGAACATATGGTAACGAAACTACTTGTCCACAGTGATCAGAACTTAATTTTTGAATTTTACATTTATGCAACGGCTTCACATTTGTCAAAATGTTATCTATACATGTTGCACTAGATTGAGCAATACGCGTTGGCTCTAAAAATAAATTAAAAAGACCATATGATTTAAACAATGATCTAAATTTAATATTGGTTGAGGAAGCTTCTAGGATATTGATGTTAAAGTCTCCACATATTACAACAGATTTATTCTGTTTATTAAGCTTAGCAAAAACTTCCTCCATAATTTTTTCAAAAGTATCGTATATAGAACATGGGGGTCTGTAGACGCTCATAACAATGAGGTGCTCAAACTCAACACATGCCATTTCTACAGTTCGCTCAACAGAGAGGCTCACAATATCTTTACGTTCTTTACATGACAATAATTTACTAGCTAATATTAAGGAGCCACCTCTTAAAACCGTTTCTCTATTGAAAGAACTGACCACCTGGTGATTACCGAAGTTAAACATTAAGTTATAAGCTTTTAACCAATGTTCAGTAATACATAAAATATGAATATTGTTGCTATTTAAGAACAACTCAATTTCTAGCTCTTTGCCTACCATGCCTTGTATATTTTGATGCACCAGGTGTAAACAATTTTCATTATCACTCTGTGGAGACATACAATTAAAGATTTGTAAGCTACATTCTAAATTGTTTAAATTATTACAACTGCTAGAGATTACCCCTGTTGTCTCATTTTCTAATTTAAATTACTTGGAACTGATTCCAAATTACATATTAAGTCATTATACTGCTCAAAAGGAGCAGATGTCTGTGTAGCCAAGCCCTTGGCTGAGTTAATATATAAACAATAAGATAGCACATCTGCTATCTGTCTTAAAATATATTTAGATAGGTAATACCTATCATTAGTCAAAAATTTCTTAATTAAATTATTTATGTATATTAAATTAAATTTATTATTATAATTATAACAATTAAATGTCAAGTATATATTTAAATCATATCTTATTTTATTTTCCTGCGGCCAACCCTGTATGTAAGGCAATGTAAACAAGATAATTTTATGTACATTTAAATTATTTAGATTAACAATATATTTTAATAATTGATTTTTGTTTACATTGGCTCTTCTCCCAACAAGAATTATTAATGTGCTATTAGGGCAAAATTTACTAGCTAAAACTTTATTCATTATATGACTAAAGGATGCTCCTGGCATGTAATAATTACTGATCATATGTCCTTCTAAACAGTTATTTAACATCATGCCCAAATTTTTGCCTATGTCATCACAATACATATTTAATAACTTTATTTTTTTTTAATATTTACATTGTTGTTTAAGTTTATATCCTTTGTCATGGCACTATCATAGAGTGTAGGTGAAAATAATGAGTCCTTACTGTTTACTTTGTTATTTACACATATTGTCCCCGATGAACCTGGTATGGAGCACTGATACTCACTCTGATGTTTTATTAAGGAGTCAAAGCGCTCCTCATTATATTTACATGATTTTACCAGATCATTCATGGCCAATATGTGTTCTTTTATCTCATCTTGAGCCGATGCATATTTATTTGATATTATTTCTAGGGAGTTTTTAAGGGATAAAATTGTTGAATTTAGACACTCTATATCAGTGTCATAACAGTGATTCATATTTTCCACCTCAATTGAATATATTTTAAGTTTATTGATTAATTCTTGCTTTTCTTTGAATACATTTATATAATTTTTAACATTAATATTAATAATTTTTTCTGATCCGGAGTACGGTGCCACTCACGCTCCAATCGCAGTTGCGATCTACAGCTTGCCGCCGTGTTTGGCACTATAGGTCAGCTGATTGGGACGGGATGCGGTCTTTTTTTGCATCCTACCCTTGGGGGCGGGTTTGCTTCTCGCCGGAAGATCCCAGCGTTGTTGCCTATTCTGTTGCTGATGTGGTACTTCAGGGTATGGAACTTTTTATTCCATCCTCTGTGGTGCCCATCGGAGGCAGATCCCAGCCATGGTTTGGTCGCTCCTGTAGAATAGCATCACGCTATAAGCAGGAGTGCTACCAGGCCTGGGCTGACGCATCAACGTCTCGGGATGTAAACACCAGCGCATTAAAAAAGAAGTATAATTCCGCCTCCAGGTCCTTCAAAAGCGTCATTGCCAAGGCAAGGTCTGAGCACATCGGCTGAATTGGCGAGAAGCTAGTTCGCCTTCCTTCGGGAACCCGTGCATTCTGGTCTCTCGCCAAGGCTGTCCAAGGGAACTTCTGTCAGCCATCTCTTCCATCTCTGCACAGAGAGGACGACTCACTGGCCCATGCCGCAAAGGAGAAAGCCGATCTGTTGAGCTCTCTTTTTGCGTCCAACTCGACTCTAGATGACGGGGGGAACACACCGCCGACCATCCCGCGATGTGAGTGCTCCATACCGGATGTGCGATTTACACAGCGCTCGGTCCGCAAAGCACTCTTCTCCCTGGACGTCAACAAGTCGAGTGGGCCCGATGGAGTCCCTCCCATTGTGCTGAAGACGTGTGCTCCGGAGTTGGCACCGGTTTTAACGCGTCTTTTCCGGTACTCCTACTCCCAACGCGTAGTCTCGAACTCATGGAAGACAGCTTTGGTCCACCCGATCCCTAAAAAAGCCGACCGCTCAGACCCGTCCAACTACAGGCCTATCGCCATCACCTCCTTGTTCTCCAAAATAATGGAAGCCATTATAAACTGCCAGCTCATGAGGTACCTTGAGGATCACCAGCTGATTAGTGACCGCCAGTACGGTTTTCGTCGGGGTGGATCAGCTGGTGATCTTCTGGTCTACTTAACTCATAGATGGGCGGAGGCAGTAGAGTCCAAGGGGGAGGCATTAGCCGTTAGTTTGGACGTAGCGAAGGCCTTTGATCGGGTCTGGCACAAAGCGCTTCTTTCGAAGCTTCCTTCCTATGGGCTTCCCGAGAAATTGTGCAAATGGATCACCAGTTTCCTTGCTGATCGGAGCATCAAGGTCGTAGTAGACGGTGAATGCTCTGATTTCAAGCCTATCAACGCTGGTGTTCCACAAGGCTGCGTGCTATCACCAACGCTGTTTCTCCTGCATATCAATGATATGTTGCTAACTGGCAGCATTCATTGCTATGCGGACGACAGCACTGGTGATGCCTTATATACCGGCCGTGCCAATATTTCTCGGGAAAACGTCGCCAAGTACCGGGACAAACTTGTGTCTGAAGTCGAGTCTTTGCTTAACAAAGTCTCGGATTGGGGGCGACTAAATCTAGTCCAGTTCAATCCCCAGAAGACACAAGTTTGCGCGTTTACCGCTAAAAAGAACCCCTTTGTCGTATCTCCTCAGTTTCAAGGCACTCCCCTTACTGCCTCAGCCAGTATCGGAATCCTTGGCGTCGACATATCGAATAGTGTGCAGTTTCGTGGTCACTTGGAAGGGAAGGCCAAATTGGCCTCTAAAAAGCTTGGCGTGCTCAGCAGAGCGAGACAGTATTTCATGCCGGCACATCGCTTGCAACTTTACAAAGCGCAAGTTAGGCCCCACATGGAATACTGTTCTCATCTCTGGGCCGGGGCACCCCAGTGCCAGCTCCTTCCACTTGACCGCATCCAGCGCAGAGCGGTTCGAATCGTCGACGACCGAGTTATTTCTGATCGGCTCGATACACAGTGCCACTGCGTAGAGATGTTGCATCTCTTTGCGTATTTTATCGCATTTATCACGGGGAGTGCTCTGAGGAATTGTTCGGACTAATTCCAGCCGCTCAATTTCACCATCGCACATCGCGACAAAACTCGCGTTACCATCCATACCATCTGGATGATTGGCGGTCCACGACTGTGCGATTTAGAAGAAGTTTTCTCCCTCGCACGACTTCCTTGTGGAATCAATTACCACCAGCGAATTTTCCGGACCGATACGACTTAGGAACCTTTAAGAAACGAGCTTACACCTTTCTAAAAGGTCGGCAACGCATCTGCAATTCCCCTGGTGTTGCGGTTGTTCATGGGCGGCGGTAGTCACTTACCATCAGGTGAGCCGCATGCTCGATTGCCCCCTATTCTATAAAAAAAAAAAAAATTTAGTTTTAATTAATTTTTGCAGTTTTCTAATATATTTATTAATTTTTATATATTTCTTTAATTTTCTTCTACTGCAGGTAGTCCTTGTTGCTGTTCTTGATGTGACATAATCATCACCAGTCAAATCAATTGTTGTGGAGGGTTGCAATGCTTTAGAAGATTCACATTCTATGAGCTCGTTGAACAGACTTTGAGTTTGGGACGCTTTCATGTTGTCTATGTAATATTTTAATTGCACAATCTGCTCATTAGCCTTACTTAACTGTAACTGCAATGCAGCAATTAATCTGAGGGATTCCTCATATTCCTTGCTGCATTGGTCAAACTCATCGACTGTTCTCTGAAGTTGATCCCTTTCTTTTGAAACAAATGTATATTCTGTATGCAACTTAACCATATCACTTTTTAGCTCAGTATTTTTAGCTATTATATTTATTATTTCCTTTTCATTGTCATCCCTTTCTTTACATAACAGCTCACACTGCTGCTTTGACGCCTTAAGTTCTTGAAGCGCCATTTGAAGTTGGTTCTCCAATTGGCGCGTTTTGGCGTTGCGTGTATTCATTTTACTATTAAGTGTAAATAGCAAAAGAAAACAAAGAAAGAAAACCAAAGAAGCAGAGTAAGCAAATAACTAGGTGTATGGGTTTATTTACAGATCTCAAATTAAATAATCATGTAAATAATTCAAAATGAAATCCAGAACAATACTTACTTAATAGGTAAATCTTAAAATGTTAAAGGGATAACAAGAATTACACTTACAGTAAGTTTAAACGATGTTCGTTACAGCTGTTACTTTTGGTTGGAACTTGGAACACTAAACACAATGTAATTAAAATAGGTACTTCTGAGTTTTACTTATTTCACAAATACAAATAAGTCGTATTTAACAACTGTAACTCAAAATTGAGGTGGATATTATCAATTTACAATATTTAATTTTTAAAAATATTTGGGAGCAATTATTTTACAACTTGTCACCGGGGTTGCCACAGGCAAAACCAAAGGGGCCGAGGGCCCCTTTTAGCTTGAGCACGGGCACTGCCCTGCCTAGCCCCTGGGTAGCTACGCCACTGGGAGCAAGACCTAAATTTGGTGTTCCTGTATAGGACAGTTACTATACTCTTTGATTTGGTGTGAGTAAAATGAATTTCGCATTGCCCCTGACAACTTATTATTTTTAATAATTGTATTGGCTCGGCACCCGATATGTCGTGACTTAAAATGTTAAATTAAACGTGATAAAACCCGTAAAAATTAGTTTCATTTAATCCCAGTGAAACTGTACATAGCATTAAATATTTTTCTTCAAAGGTTCGAAAATACAATTTTCCGATCTGATTCTTGGGGAAAATTGTTTAAGTTTATCGGTAGACTCACTCAGAGATTATTGCAACTTTCTACTCTTATAATTAAAATCCAACAAAATGCAGGTAGTGGCGGTGAAATAATATCCACTACCCCATATCGCCCCATGAGTATCGGAAGAGGCGACAGAGGGAAATTGATACAGAGGCGACAGAGTGAAATTGTAATAGGTGATGGGCACCAGCAGCATCTTACTGATAAACAACTCAAAATAATAAAACATTGCGGTTAACAAAGCGCCAATCCGGCCTCACGTGGAATACTGTTCTCATCGCTGGGCCGGGGCACCCCAGTGTCAGCTCCTTCCACTTGACCCATAGATTACCCCCTAATAGATACCGCATCATTGAATATTTGTTCTGTTTTGAGTTCACCAAACGTGGCGGTATGCAAGGGTTGCGGGGGACGTGTCAAATGCGCTGTGATTGGACATTTATAGGTCATCAGGTCAAACTTAAAATGTACCAAACCGTAGTGATGGAACAGGGGTTGGGACGTTGATCGATAAATTTGGGATTTATTGATTATTGATAAATAAATATATTGATCAATTTTTATTTGATGTATATTAGAAAATTAAACAATCTATACATATATTTGTACATTTAATTTATAAATATGTGACTGATTTTTAAAATGGATAAGCTTAGTATAAAATTGTTTCACAGAATTCTTAGGATCTGTCTTCCTGTAAAAGTAGAGTTATCTTATGTTTTTGTATTTTGCCATGACACTCTTAGCTAAATCAATGACATGATTACAAGTTTCGTGATCGAATTGGTGGTTTTTTTATTTCAGGAAAAATATCCTCTTTAACAAAATTGCTTAATGTTTGTGTTACAAAACCTGGACGACCATCTACAGATCAGTACCACTTTTCTAGAGTTTTTACAGAGGATAAACAAGTATTAAATGTTTTTCGTACATAATTATAAGCCTCAGTTGAGTAAAAATTTATGGTGAGTGTAAAAGTTCTCAACTCTAGTGAATATTTTTTATTTTGCGTGATTTTCCTTTCAATATTTGACGACGCATAATTTCACCACATTTGACTTCCTAACGAACTTAATTACGTCATTGTTTTCGGCTGTTAATAAATTTTTGTTTCCTAATTCTACCAATAATGACTTCAAAGAAAATATTTGTCTTTTTAGTCTTCTTTTGGAATCACTTAAGTTTTTATTTTTTATTTTTTCTGTTCATTACGTTGATTAATTTGATGATTCTTCTATAAAGATGTTTTAAACTGGAATATCAAATGCAGATGGCGTATCAGGCATAGGAGAAAATTTTCTTTTTTGTTTTGTAGTCGTTTCTAAGCAATGGCTCTGATTTTTAGGTGTTGTCGAGTTTTTTGCGTCTTTCAGCGATGAACCAGTAATCTGAAATACGTATTCGTCTCTTTTAAAATATTACCGATAATTACTAAGGTACTTATAATACGTTTATTATTCATTCATACAAACTATAATCATGTAATTATTTCTTATTATAATCATACCAATTTTTTCAACGATGTGCCGGCCACAGGAATTTCCATATTTTTAGCTGCAATATCTGCACTTGCACCTATGGTAGGGACGGGTGTCTAGAAGTAGTATTATTAATTAAGACACCATACGGCACGTCTTCCAAATTTAGATGTACTTAATAATAATAGTAAGATATTACTGACGTTCATGTAACACTAGAATACAATAATCGCATTATAACTTTTACATGTTTTATAATTTATAAATCTGTTAAAAATAGTTTGATTTCGACATGTAACGTTCACATATTTTTCCTTTCGGGGCATTTAGGAAACCTATAACATATATGTAGGTACCATAATGATATGTCATTATTTTTATAAAAAAATATGTCTAAAAAAATAATTAAACGATGACCAAACAAATATCGACTTATAAATCACAACACTTGTAGTGTTATGGTACTTACATATCATTTTACGCTGTTTTAAATTTATTTTTCCATTCTGTTTTTGATTTTCTTTTTACATCACCTTTATTTCCATAGGATCCTGTAACGTTTTTAGACCATAACAACACAATAACAAATCATTTTCACTTCGTAATTTCACGCTATCGATGGAGTCTACCTTTTTCGATCTTTTATTTAGTTCTCCGTAACTCTGCAATTTCGGGTTTCGTGCGCGCTGTTGCGCTACCTTTTTTCCTATATCAATAATATCTCATTTCTTACTTAAATGTTGCCGTTTCTCAATTACGAGCCTTTTTTTTCGGATGGAAAATCATCTAATGACGCCTTTCGCTGTGGGTGGAGCGGAAGGGAGTGTCAGACTTTTACTGACTAAAAACCATCCGTGTTCCTTCAGTGTCCTTACGTTCCGGAACCGCGGTATCTCTTTCGAACAACCCGCAGCCCCGGCAGGCGTCGGCCCTTGCGGGCCCCTTCACGCTGCTGACAGCTCTTTGAGGCGCGCGTGGAACAAAACGCGCCGTCGACACGGCCTGTCGTCGTTAGACGGACGGACGGTGAGCTACCCATTGCTCGCCGTCCACAGGCCCGCGCCTACGGTGGCCGGGGGCCACGACGTAGCCCCCGACGCCCGGGGCGTCTCCCGCGGCGGCCGGGAAGGAAAGCTGCTGCTCTTTCCTTCTCCCGCTCCGCCACCTCCTTCGCTAGCATCACTGCTTCGCAGAAGGTGGTGACGGCATCCCATTCCGTCTCGCTCCGGACCATGGCTTCGACCAGGGCCGGACGCGAGAGGTCGCCGCCGCCTATCGCCGCTACGAGGACACGGCGGTGCTCAGCCCAAGCAGGGCACACCTCCACGGTGTGCTCCACCGTGTCCTCCGGTCGATCCTCGCAGTGGGAGCACCCGGGCGTTTCCTCCCGCCCGATTCGGTGCAGGAACCTCCCGAACACACCGTGTCCGGTGAGGACCTGCGTCAGGCGGAAGGTGAGGACGCCGTGGCGTCTCTCAAGCCACTCCTCAAAGAGGGGTCTTATCGCCGCTATAGTGGCGTGCCCAGCACGGGGTTGCGACAGTCGCTCTCTCCATGTCGCCATGAGATCATGCCGGAAGTCTGTCCGCTGCGCGACAACTTGCCGCGGCAGCGGGGTTTCCCCCCGGCATAGTGCCTCCGCGCGCCATTCGTGCAGGCGCGCGAGGACTATCGCCTCCAGATCCCATGGCGGCAATCCGGCAAGTCAATTACGAGCCTGAAACCAAAAATTGACATGTTTTGACATCGTTGTTTATCTGGTTGTCATGGCAATTTTTATTTAAATTCGTTACCGGTCTGATGTTTTTACTTCAATACTTCCACATAAATACTCTTTTCCTCTTGGCCATTTACAAAAAATTGTTTTTAATTTAAATAATTTCCCGTTCTCTCCAAAAAGGTATAAAAGCCGAACAATCGGCCAATAAAGATAGTCTCGCTTTAGCTTTCAAACTGGAAGCATCTCCTAAAGGCCTTATCTCGGGGCCGCACTGCTCCGTGATCCTGCAAGCCTCTGCCTTCACCTGAAGTCGTCGCCTAGCCACGCCTACGCCTCCACCTACTAGTGCCCGCGCTATCTTTAGCCGCTGTGCGTGCTTACTCCAGGCGCTGAGAGCGCCTAATCAAAGCGCTGCGTGTGCCTACTCCAGGCGCAGCGTGTGCCTACTCTGGACGCTGTGTGTGACTACTCCAAGCGCTGCGTGTGCCTACTCCAAGCGCTGCGTGTGCCTACTCCAGGCGCAGCGTGTGCCTACTCGGGACGCTGCATGTGACTACTCCAAGCGCTGCGTGTGCCTACTCCAGGCGCTGCGTGTGCCTACTCCAGGCGCTGCGTGTGCCTAGACCAGACGCTGCACGCTACCACCGCCAAGTGCGGTGTGCCACTTTGATTTTCAGGCTCCACTTCAGTATCCATCCATCTTTATTATTTTTTTTTAAAATAATTGTAATTCATGTCACCCATCACCATCATCATACTTCATTTTTTTTATAAAATTGTAAATATATCTTTTTAAAATTTTAAATAAATTATTTTGTTTTGTTCTATTTGTTAGGTTAGGTTCTTTTTTTTTTAATTGTCGCTTCACGACACACTATCGATACACGTGCTGTTGTTAGATAAAGACAACTATTGTAATTTACGTAACGAGTGAAAGGGACATTTCAAAAAGACATCAACGGGCGCTTAATTGTTATCACTTTTCACCATTAACCTTCCAGTATAAGTTGATCTCCGGTGCATTTGAAATAGGATAACGTGTTAAGAATTGAATTTACTTACCGATGAAATGTTATGCCATCTTTCTGATAACTAGATATCTTAGCTGACTTGCCACATCATTTCACTGCACAAGAAGGCATTTGTAACGTATTTTGGATACAAAACTATTTATAAATTGTCAAGAACTCGGACGTGCCTACGGGTCACAAACTTGGACGCCACTGATCTCGTGATTCTTAGCGTCACTTCGTATGCTAGCTACATCAAGTATGTGTTGCGCGCGGTTGTGGCCCTGTAAGCGGAATCTATTAGGAGGTAATCTATGACTTGACCGCATCCAGCCCAGAGCGATTCGAATCGTCGACGACCTAGTTCTTTCTGTTTGGCTCGATACACTGGCACTGCGTAGGGATGTTGCATCCCTTTGCATTTTCTATCGAATTTACCACGGGGAGTGCTCTGAGGAATTGTTCGGATTAATTCCAGCCGCCAAATTTCACGAACGCACATCGCGTCAAAATTCACGATACCATTCTCACCATCTGGATGCTTTGCGGTCCATGACTGTGTTTTTTACTAGGAGTTTTCTTCAACATCATGCAACATGCAACATCTCTTCGTTTCGTCTTTCGTCTTCGTCGGTCATCGACGATTCGAGCCACTCTGCGCTGGATGCGGTTAAGTAGAAGAAGCTAGTACTCGGGAGCCCCGGCCCAGGGTCAACCCTGGGCCGGGGCTCCCTAGTACCATCTCCTTCGTTCTTATGAACAGAATTCCATGTTAGGCCAAACCTGCCCCTTGTAAAGTTGCAAGCAGTGTGCCGGCATAAAATACTGTCCCATTGTGCTGAGCATGCCAAGTATTTTCGAAGCCAATTCAGCCTTAACTTCCAAGTGATCACGAAACTGCACGATATTTATTTATATACCTACTACACGGTTATTCGATATGTTAACGCCGAAGATTCTGATACTTTTTCTTTTCTTTTGTTTTTTAAATACATAGATATTGGCTGAGGTAACAACGCGAGTGCCCTGAAATTGAGAAGCTACAACAAAGGGGTTCTTTTTAGTAGTAAAAGCGCAAAGTTGTGTATTTTGGGCATTGAACTTGAATATTTTTATCACCCCAATCCGAGACCTTATCCGGCAAAGACTCGACTTCAGACTCAAGATTGTGGTACTCAGCGCTGTTCTCCCGAGAAATATAGGCACAGTCAGTGTGCAGTGGACGTTCCTGGTTTGCAACATATTATTGATAAGCGGAAGAAACAGCGTGGGTAATAGCTCGTAGCCTTGTGGAACACCATTATAAATAGGCTTGTAAATGGAGAATGCACCTTCTACTACGACTTTGTTGCTCCAATCTGCAAGAAAACTGCTGATCTAGTTGCATAAATTCTCTGGAATCCCATAGTAAGGAAGCTTTGAAAGAAGCGCTTTGTGCCAAACCCGATCGAAGGCCTTCGCTATGTCCAAACTGACGGCCAGGGTCTCCCTCTCTGCCTCTGCCGATTTATGAGTCTGGTAAGCCAGAAGATCACCGCCTGAGTAACCCCGAAGGAAACCGTACTGGTGGTCACTTTTCAGTAGGTGATACTCAACCTCAAGAGCTGGCAGTTCACAATGGTTTTCATTATTTTGGAGAACAAATTGGATAGGTTTGAGCGATTTTCGGTTATTTTTTAGAGATCTGGTGCACTAAAGCTGTCTTCTTTGAGTTCGGGACTAAGCCTAGGGAGAAAAAGTTTTAGAAAAGATATATTACGTCCGGTGCCAACTAGGGAGCACACGTCTTCAGCAAAATGTAAGGAACTTGACGTCTAGGGAGAGTAATGCTATGCGCACCGAGCGCTATGTAAACCGTATTGTACCGACCTCAAGGCGAAATTATACCTATTTTAACAACGCTGGTGAAGCATTCCTATTATAGCGCGATGCAATTTTAAAGGATCGACCAAACCAGGCCCCACAGATGATAGAATAAAGAGTTCCATTCCCTGAAGTACCACATCAGCGACAAAGTAACGTTGGGATCATCCGGCGAGAAGCATACCCGCCCCCGCAAGACCCGCGCATGTCCTCAAGGAAAGGATGCAAAAAACCCGGATCAGACAATGGTCCAATGAGTCAAGAGGGACGTCGACGGAGATCTGATATTCGTCCGGATGAGAGGTCAGCATAAGGTCCAACAGAGAAGGTGCAAGACCCTCCACATCTAGAATCCGCGTAGGCGAAGTAACCATTTGTGTGGACCATATGCCAAGGCAAAATCATAAACAGACCTTTTTGCATGATCGGTTAAACGAGAACAAAAAGCCATTCAGCGTGGTGATCTTTAAAATCACCAAGGATCACAATCTCTGCAGATGGAGCTTGTTGTAGCATGGAGGCTACAGCAATTTGGACGTAGTCGATGAGTGGTGTGTGTGGGCATTACCTATAGAGGCACCCGTAGGCGCGAGGATGGTCGTCGCTGACTTTCAAGCTGCCGAGGCGTTGAGAAAAGATTTCCTCTCTGACGTATACGCAAATTCCAGCCCGAGACATAAAGGTGTTCTAATTTGTATCCCGGATACTACTCATAATTGCTTGACTCACTGATTACGATGATATTATTCCTGAAATTCTCATGTTTTTAAAATATATAGTAAATATATATAATGTCAGAGCTAGCTTTTTTCTCACAGTAATAGCCTTTCTCATTACTGTATCTTGTTTAATCAAGCATGGCGTAATTATCTCCAGCAGATGTTCAAAGCAAACAGTGGACACGCGAAAATAATTTTCATAATCATCCATTTCCTCGTATTCCCGAATCTGATTTAATAAATTCAGGTGTGTATATTGATCTCTGTCTTGAAGCCAATGCTTCATCCATTTTTTTCTCTTTACACATCTTTTTAATGCTATCGCTAATATAATAGCAACGCAAGCTTTACTTTTATATTTTACACTCATTACGTTACTGTCTTCGGATTATGTAACGTCGTGTACGTTACATAATCGTACGTTAACTTTAGTGAATGAAATCTACCGTCGTACTGACGCGATTAGTATCGAGTATGTAGTATGTAGATTTGATCCAAAATATTCCAAGATAAAACTCACGTTAAATATCGTGATAATTATCGAGTATGTAGCATGCGCCATAGGAGAGAAGTATCGACCGGAGAGGACACCTGCGTCTCGGTTAGAAAGAGCAAATTCGGCTTCGCCTTCTTCGGATGGTACAGATGGACTTTGTTAACATTCGAATGTAATCCTCTGATGTTGCAGAAATTCACTGATAGCGTGCAGGGGCACCTTTATCTTATTGATCTACTTGCCACGCGCAGTATTAGTCTTGTGTGGAATTTAGCCCCCCCCCCCTCCCCATCCAGGGTACGTGAGGCAGCCTGAGCACCCGCGCTAAGGAAGAGTAGGGTAGCTTGGGCGTGGATGCTCAGACAGGGATTCTCCAATACCTGGATGGTTTCTTATTTAATTACACTACCTTTTTAAGGGAGGAGGGGTTAGGCCTCCGACCACCTGCACTTAAAGGTAAAGTAAAATTCTACTTCACGCTGGTTGTCCGTAAGGTTGTGATACCTCCTTGGTTCGATCTGGTGGACCCGTTCATTACATTCATTCATTACAGCTCTTCATTTCATGTCTTACATTATTACGTTAACACATAATACTTAGTAGTAAGTAGCTTTGCTTTATTATGCCCTGCAGTGGGCGACAAGTAGTTGATGATGAAGTAGTTTTGCACCTTTAAAGTATTTAGTTTAGTTTAAATAGGGCCCCAATTTAATTTTTGCCCCAGGGCCCTTGGTTACATAGCTACGCCACTGCTTGCTCCGCCGTAGATAACATTGTTGTCGAGGTCCAGAAATCATCTGTACGAATCTGGGGTGGATCGCGGATCGTGGATCGATTAGCACTGTTGGGTACTCAGTAAGATGGACCCTTATTTACTTGAGTTATTACTTTTACTGAAAAGCTGCATTGTATTATCTCTATATATAAAAATCAATTGCTGTCCGTTACCCTCGCTAAAACTCGAAAATGGCTCGACTGCTTTTGATGAAATTTCTTGTGTGTTTGTTTGGATCCCTGAATGGTTTAGAGTTACAATTGGACCCGGTAGGTGGCGCTGTTGTCGGGATCCTGACACCACCCGTACAAAGCCTAGACGGATCACTAGTATGAAATAAAATGATGACATTGGAAGATCTTTACCTATGAGAGGATTAGGGAAAAGAAAATAAACTAAAAACTAGGCTGTAAGATCTCGTTATCCTTTGCCTGTGCTCTTTGGGATAAAAGAAAAATAAAGTTAGGAATAGGAAGAAAATAATAAAGCTAGAAGCTACATCAATCCTAACCTAATATTTGGTGCGTTTTATGCTCTTACTGCTATAGTTTAATGGTGTGGATAAAATCGTTTAGATGCTCTTGACAATTTAGAATTGAATTTTTAGTATTGTTCAGGTTGATAGTTTTTGGATTATTGTGTTTTCGCTTGAAAAAGTTCTACAGAAATAAGTTGTAAGTGCAATCCATACAGCATACGTTGTTTCGTATTTCAAATGTATTACTTAGTTTTTTTTTTCCTCGCTCAATAATAATATATATTTTTTATTTTGTGTTTCCCAAATTGCAGTACATATTTGATATTTCACAAGTGTGTGAAAAGTTTGTTTAGCTTTTTTGGTACCACGTGCCAATTGTAACTTATTTAGACTAAGGTTCGTATCACGTACGCATAATAATTTTTTGAGTGTATTTTTTTTTAAATAATTTTCTTCTTAAATTAATGCAAATATTTATAAATTTTTAATCTATTACATTAATTTTAGGAAAATATTTTGTACTTATGTGGTACATAATATCAATTTATCAACATCTATAATTTTATCACAAACTTGCTTTTAATGTACTAAAATTTCATTTACGCAATTTATATTGTAGCTGTTTGCGTTATGCTTTTAGTCTAGTGAATATTTCTCTTTATTTAAATGTTTTTTATATTTTCAGCTTGCTGTAAAAGAGCATTATGTATTCAAATATTATATATATGATATTATAATCTTTAATCTATGATCAGGATGAATTCAAAGAAGAATAAAAAATTTAAATGCTCGGATAACAGTAAAAATTCTAAAACAGAGAGCAACAATCCTGAGATACTTGTTTTACCACCAAATCTTCTGCAGCAATTAGGAATTCATTTGGGAAATATTCGTAATTCTCAAGAATGTTCTGAGATTAAAGGTATACATTTTATTGGTTGATTTATAATGTAAACTATTATTAAGCAATAATCTTTTGTTTTTATCTACCACTGTATTATCATAAAAATACTAGAATATTCCGTGATCATCATTACAGCTTATCAAAGTCCACCACAGAACATTAGCCTCCCCCATAAATTGCTTCATAGGGAGGATTTTGCCATAGTTGCCACACTTGGCAGGCAGGCTAACAAATACATTTTCCTTATTATTTTGAGAAGTTATCAGAAAGATGCTGCTGCCTGTCACATGTTTCAGTTTCCCTCTGTTGCCTGTTACAATATCGATGAGATAATATGGGGTAGTGGATTCTCTTACGGCGCCACGACACGGCGATTATAATAAAATATGATACTTTTTCTACATTCTTTTTATTGTTATTCTTACTCCTAAAAAGAGGTTTACAAAAAAAAAAACTAACTATATACAATATTTTGCAGGTAATGAAGTCTTCAACACTACTTATTCAAATACAGTGCAAGAGAAAGAAACATCAATTACAGAAACAGCAAAATTAATGAAAAAATCTGTTTTGTTAAGTCCATCTTTTCTACCAACCAATTTAGATGTACACCAAGAAAATAAAAGTATTGATAATACTGTTCAAGAATATAAGTCTACTAACTGTGTTGTAAAAAATTCAGACACTTATAAATCTGATGATATTACTGATTCAAATAAAATTAAAAAAAACTTTCCACATTGGGATGAGACACAATATGACAATACTATCCAGAATGATAAAAACACTACCAGCATTTCTATCAAAAGGAACAGTGAAGTTTTAGAAAGTGGCAAGCTTCGTCACAAAACTTCAGATGTATCTTCTATTCCTAAAAATATTGAATCTAAAAACAAAATCAATATAATATCTCAAGAGATTATTGATGTCGAAAAATTTAACAAATTAAAACTCGATAAATCAAAATTTTCTCTAATTTCGTCTACAATACATGCTCCTATTACTAAAAATCAAATAAATAATTATTCTCAGTGTGGTAAAATATCATCTTTCAATAGTTTCAATAATTGTAGTGATAGTATTAATATAAAGACAAAAATAGATAAAGAGACAGAGATTAATGAAAATCCTAAAGAAGATACAAAGCTTGAACCAAAAGACAAAAAAAATGATACTGATATTCCAAATGGAAAACTAGAGCTGTGTACCAAAAGATTGCATCACCATGATGACATATACTTAAACAACAAAGTTAAGAATACTGAAAGATTACATACCAATGGTTTTGATTCTGTTTCTGTTAATATAGATTTGGAAGAATGTAATAATTTATTAACATGCAATGTAAATAATTTAATTACAGCAGATTTAGAAAACACAAACATTTTAAATATTGATAAAAATAAAGATAATACAAACAAATTACATAGTAGTCAATCGAACCTAAGTAGTACTGTCTTTCTCACAAGTGAAAATGAAATTATCAATAATGAAATTGAATTGGTTAAAAACACTGAATTAGAAATTAAAAAGTCATTAGAAAAAGATGATGTGAAATCATTCTGTTGTGCAGATAACCTTATGGTATCTGAACTAAAGACAATTGATAATTCTTCAAAAACTGAACTGGCTATTTCTGAACCTTCATCATTTACAGAAAATATACCTACAGCAACTGAATTTGTAAAAATTGAAGAAAAAAATCCTAAAGTAGGGGAAAATATTCAAGTAGAAGATAAAAAAACCATACTGAATGACAAATGTGAAAAATATGTAGAAAAAAATAATAATTTTTCAGAAAGGAGAATGAGTGAAAAAGATCCAAAAAATAGTAGCTTAGAATCAGAAAAAGTTTCAGTACAGGATCAACATGGTTCCCAAATTGCTGTAGATAAGGTAAAAGAAATAGCAAGTTACCTGAGCCAGTGTCTTTTACCTGATAAAAAAAAGATTGGATCAAAGCGTTATTTGAAATCTAAATTATGCATACAGGGTGTTGAAAAACCAGGTGGACCTTCTAAAAAATATGATCACAAATTAGTATCTAGACCTATTAAAACATACAATAACCAAAAAAGCAAAATTGTTAAATCACAGAAGTATAACATAAATCCTGGTGAAATAAAAAATAAGATCTATGAAGAAAATATTTCCATTGAAGATCATGAAAATGATCCTTTCCTTTATTGTTCAAAAGAAGAATTTTGTAATTGTAAGGATTTTGGAAAATTGCAATTTTATGGCTATGAGAAGGACTATCAGCATATTCATTTTTGGGAGCGAAAGAGCCAAAGTTCTCCAATGACAATATTCGAAATTTACAATGATGACTTCTGTTCCATTTATAAGGAAGAATTCAATGATGGTTTTGTCACTGATTATATTAAAAGAGATTTCCATGAGTATGATACATTTGGTAGAATTTGTTGTCAAATGACAGAGGATAATTATCCAGTCTCTGAAACAAGCGAAAATAATATAACACTGTTGAAAAATCACATGTTAAAAACCTGTGAATCTAATACAATATTTCCAAGTAGTTGTGAGCATACAAAGATAGAAGATATTTGTAAGGATTCAACCAACTATCTGACTGACCAAATATCTAAAAGTAATACAAATGTTAATGATGTCACTTTTGAAAATAGTTTATGCGAAAAAGTGAGTAAACTAATCTTTTACAACTTATCATCATTGCTATCACAGTCCATTATAAGTCTATTACTAAAAATAGGTCCCCATATATTTATTGTATGCATTATCAAGGCATATTTCATCTAGTAGAGAGTTGATTTATACTGCTTAGCTTAGCAATAAAAACCATATACATTTCCAAAGTTAAGAAGTAATTTCATTTATACATTTTTTGTGTTACTAGTATGATTTCGGTTTAGTAGGCTAGATAATTACTTGCTAGTTGTATCGATCAAAACATTGATACCTTTGGTGTTGAGTGGAAATTGTCAATACCTACTATCTTCTACCTACTACATAATATAAGCCTATTTAATAAACTCCAGAAGCCTAATAAACCTTTTGAATCAACTACTGGATATAGACTTTTTTAAATGTGTCTAATGACACATTGTAGAGGTGAGTGCAGTTACTGTTAACTTAAATCTTGTAAAGATGCTGTTTTACCAGGCGGAGGTATTTTAGATTCGCTATTTTCGAATGGCTATGGCGTCATTTGTCAGCCCCTAGAGCAGAGATTATAAAACTTATTTCTTTTAGTGCCCCCTTTGCAAATCAATTATTTTTCAGCACCCCCAATTTTTTATACACCTAAAATTTAAAAACTACAATTTTTTTTAATTATTTATTTAATTAATTTAGTTATGTTGTGCTATATTAGTCGGTTCTGGTGTTTAAACATACATTCTAAACTAGACATTATTACCAGTGAGAGCAATTAAAACGCAACTTTATAATATTAAAAGAATATATAATAATATAGTTTAATAAAATTAAAAGAAACAATATAGATAGGTAATTAATTTTAGTTTTAAAACTAATCTAATGAGTTGGATGAATTTGATGATTTTTAACAAGTTCAATCAGGTTCGATTTTACTCAAAAAGAGTCTTAATTTTCCGCGTTCGGTAACATGCAAACGATTTATTTTTTTAGTAAGCAGCGTTGTCACAGCGCTAAATCCACGTTCACACAAATATGACGATGGGAATGTTATCAAAAATCGTTGAACGATTGGCCGCAATCTAGGGTACAACTGCGGGATTGACTTTTGTAGCCAAAGTTCTTGGTAGCCATTTTTGAATTTGATTTTTATTCCCTCGTTCGTTGTCAGCTCTATAAGTCTATCTTCCAGTTGGGGTGATACTGCTATGTTGACATTTGAAAAAGGATCTAACACCCAGTCTGGTATTTCCAATTTCAAAATGTCCTAGAATCTTTCAATGAAATCACACTGGAGATTTTCCAAATATTGGCAGTAGACAAGCAAGTCGTCGTTGTTGCAAGGTACTGATAAATTGGGAAAATTATAGAACTCACGTCTGCCGATATTCTTCTTGTGTAAGAGCAGCTTGGTTACGAAAACAGCGACGACATTTTTTGTATTTATTTTTATTAAGTGCAAGTCATCGCCTTGAAGTTGGAGAGTCATATCATTGAGCCATTTATAAAGGTCTGTCAGGTATGCAATATCATTATTTGATGTGATGCGGTTGTCGCGCAATTCTGTGTCTTTGTTTTTCAATAACTCTATGACAGAGTCAAACAGATTGTAAAATCGAGTCAGACAATTTCCTTTTGATAGCCAACATATATCTGTGTGAAAGTTCAATCGAAAGTTCGATTGAAATCTTCATCATTAGTAACAAAAAGCTGGTTAAATAATCTGTCATTTAAAGAGTTGTTTCAGATTTTATTGACGCTCTGATGACATGTTGCAATGATTGAAACAGTCATTTACTTAAATTTCTAGCAACCAAATGCTGTCGATGTATAACGCAATGTACAGCAATCACACCTGGATTTTTGTTTTTTAAGTACGCTATGAAGCCTTTTTGACACACCCGTCATGGCTGGATCAACATCTGTAGCAGCTGATATAATATTCTTCAAGAGAATTCCTTTTTCATAAAAACTTTGCCAGTGTTTTAAATATGGTTTCACTTTTTGTGTATGTCTCTAAATTTTTAGCAAATAATAGTTCTTGACATATTTTTTCATCTTTAATAAACCTCACATAACACAGCAACAATGCTTCTTTAGTTGGTAAAGTGGACTCATCCAACTGAATTGAAAATTGACTAGTCTTCAGATGATTGCACAATGACTCTTCAATGTGTTCAGCCATTTTATCAATTTAGTTAACAGTGGTAGAGCCACGCGGCAGCTTTTGCTGTCGCACGGATGGGCCGGCTCGAACCGCGGTGGTACCACGACCTCACAGAAAACCAGCGTGAAGTAGAGATTTACCTCTGCGTTTCGCTTGGTGAGTGCAGGTGGCCGGAGGCCCTTTTTACTGGAAATGAGGCATTCCAACTTAGTCCTCACGGGTGACAACGCATCTACATTTTGATTTGTAATAGAGGATAGATGTAGATAGATTACCATCAGGTGGACTGTGTGCTCGTTTGTCACCCTTATCCTATAAAAAAAAAATCGTCTTTGCACAGAACTATAAGGAAGTTTTCGAATTATGTCTGCCGCTGGTTTATGGAGCACAGTAGTTATAACTTCTTCTTATAAGTCCGTCATCGTCTTGCTTAGCAGCAGCCACCGAAAAAAGTTTTGATACACTTGGCTGAGCATTTTGCTTCTTTTTCAGCTCTTGAAAATAGGCTAAATTTTTGTCTTTCTTATCTGGTTTCATTTTATACAAATGCTCTTGAAGTCTTCATAGCTTCGTTTGAAAATGTTTTGGAACAAATAAGGCACAAAGGCAAAGATGGATTTGTCTAATTTTCTATGAATCCATATTTAATATATTCTGCACTATATTGCTGTCTCTTCTCTTTTGCTTTCGACATGGCTTTGTTTTTAGAAATATGTTAATAAAGTGTTGTACTTAAATACTCGTTTAAAGTTTGCGCGTGAAATCTCAAACGAATTTAAAAAAAAATTAAAATTTTAAATTATTACGTTTTTATATAGGATTTAAATACAGCACGCACCGGCAGGAATAAGACAAACACGCACAAACTAGTTTATCTCTTTCGACGCTCAATCGTATTGAGCAAGTTAAGAAGTATCGATGAACCAGCCGATTGCGACCGGATTGCGCCTATTAGCGTTATTTAACAAAAACTTGTTACAACTTAATTGTATACGGCGTGCGGGCTATCCTACGAAATCTTTGTTAAGTATTTCTAGTTTATATACCATCATACAGGGCAGAAATATAAACTAACTAGCTGACCAGGCAGACGTTGTTCTGCCCTTTCCGAACGACCCATTTGCTTTCCCAAAAAAACTCCTGAAATTAGCAATAAAAAAATTGAGGGTCACTTATTGGGATAAAAACTATCCTATCTCTCAAGTTGGACCAAACTGCACACAGTCTGCAAAATTTTTTTGAAATCGGTTCTATCTGTTAAATATTTACAGCAACACGTGGTGGTTATACTACTAAATTGTAGCTTATATTAAACGTTTGCTTTGTGGCATTCTTTGGGGGAGGCCTATGTTCAGCAGTGGACTTGTGAAGGGCTGTAATGATGATAATTAAACGTTTGCATTTTTAACATAGCGCCATCTATTAAATATTTACTCAATCCAGTCAACAGATATCGTCATCTGACAGAATCGTTTGGAGCTAACAGATAATTGTGACTGTGAAATAATAAACAAATAATTTTCAATAAAATAATATTGTATTGCGACTATAAATTGAGATGTAAGCTATCCTATCTTTTAAGTTGGACCAAACTGCACATTGACCAAAAATTTCATTGAAATCAGTTCAGTAGTTTAGGAGTCCATCGCGGACAAACAACGTGACACGTACTTTTTATATATAAAGATTATTCGATATTGAGCAGTAGGTGGGTTTTAATTTTAGTAAATTTTAAAATATAAAGTATCTAAACGAAATTACAAAGCTAAGTCAACCATGATTATCACCAAAATTACACAATCGCACTGCTGTTCATTGTGGAGTATCCACATCTATAATGTCCATAATATCACCATTTGTCACAAGCTGTTTTTGATACTTCATAGTTTACTTGTATGGATATAGATTTTCTGGCATCATCATTGTACTACTTTCCAACAAACTGATAAATGACTTTTGTTTTACAAAAATTTTAATATATTATCTGTTTATTTACTCCTGCTCGACAGCGCCTAGCGCATCTTTCGTCAATTAAGACTACAAGTATATATATATATATATATATATATATATATATATATATATATATATATATATATATATATATATATATATATATATATAAAAGGTATAAAAAATTCACATAGTGCAAAATTAGGGTTAGAAGCAGTGTGTGTGCAAAGTAAGAAAAGAACTAGCGATCATAATCTTTCCTGCGCTTCTCGATTGCTTCACTTTGATAGGCATTTTGATACAGCCAAACTCGACAAGCGCCTCGTATTTAGACATGTTATACTCCGGCCGCTGAGTTATTACCGATTTGACACATGACGAATTGACAATACTAGAGAAGTGACTAAACCAGTAACCCTAATATCATTTGGGAACAGTTTGTTTTTAAATATTCTAGTATAGTGTGTAATTAAATAAAATCAAAACAATAATAGTTAAAGACACAGGTTCTTTATTAGGTGGAGTATTCTTGATGGGCGTAGATAATTGGTCGAGGACATATCAAAATAAAACAAATTTGTAAACACTGTTACACATTTTAATGAATAGAGTAGGTACAAGATGTTTTAATAAATGACTACCTATCATTTATTAAAACAATTATTCAGACTCTGAACCAGATTCGCCAGAGCTGTCATCGCTATCAGTCACTTGTATGACAATTTCATTGTCTATAATGGTGTCCACTCTTATATCGCGTTCATAATCTTCTGTTATTAGTATTCGAGTCTTTTCGACGACCTTGACCCAATCTTCTTTCGTTATTTTGCTGCAAGCATCTTTTAATAGACCCATCATTTTATTAGTACTGAATGGCGGAGTCGTATTATTACGAGCTGCGTAACCTGTAATGTAAACATTAAATAACGTTAATTTATTACATTAAATAAACGAAATGTTACACAATTACCTACATGTAAGGGACATGAGATATTTATTTCTTAGTTATGTATCTTTTTACTTATATGCTGAATATTGGATGTTATAATAGTACAAATTATTCATATTCATAACTTATGCGATAAAAAACAATACCTTTGATTTGTGCCCATATTAGCTCAATGGCATTGTACTGGCAGTGATAAGGCGGAATTCGAAGTACCCGATGTCCATGTGCTAGAGCTATCTCATCTACTTCATAACGGACTCTTGATGTTTTATTTTCGCGTACCAACTTTACTAAGTCAGACTTTAGCATTTCGACAGTAGTTTCAATTCCATTTTGGTGTAGCCATGCTACGAGATCAGCTTTCTTGTCGGCCTGAGTAGGCGCTTTATTCACTTGTTTCGAGTGATATGAAGCGTTGTCCATTATTATGATAGAAGGCTCTGGCAGGCTGGGTAATAATTGATTTTCGAACCAATTCGTAAAAGTGTCTGTATCCATCTCCTCGTGGTAATCGGAAGTACTTTTTGACGCGAAAGCCAGCAGTCCATTTTCAAAGAAACCACTTCCAGCAGAACCGGCGTGACAAATTATCAGTCGCGATCCTTTTCCAATTGGAACCTTTGAGGTTGATGCTTTTGTTTCGTCAGTCCAAGAGCGTGACACAGTGTGGTTCGCATTTAACCATGTTTCGTCAACAAAAACGACGTTGTCCCAAGACTCGATTTTTCTGGCTTCTCTTAAAAACTCGCTCCTTTTAATTATTAAATCAAATCTTTCCATTAATAAATTTCCATTTATTCGTTTTTTTATATTCAAACCCAATTTCGTGCAATAGTTTTGACAACGCCGTTTTCCCGCTTTTAAACAAGCCAGCTTCTTTTATAGAGACCAAAAGCAAACGTCTAGTTGGAAACTCGTTCCTAGTATAATAACCATATATGTGGTTTCTTATTGCATCTGCATCAAAAACATCAACACCTGTCACGGGCTTTTGTCTTCGTTTTTTCTTAGGAGTGCGTAAAACATTATCTTCACTTCCAGAAGCACCAAATTTTTCTTTATTTATATTATATAGTGTTTTTGCACCAATTCCAAGAGCTTGTGAAACCCGATCTTTCACTTGAGTGACAGGAATCAAAGGGCCGCCATTTTATGACTCACGCTCAAAGTAATCCTGTAGCTTTAGTACAAGCTCACGACATTGACTATTCAATGTTTTTCCTCGTTTCGGCATTTTCAACAAAATTACCAAACACAAACAAAATTAGTCCAATAAAGCGCAACGATAAACAGGAGAAAGCCGAGTCAAAAAACAACGGTTACACAAGAGAACGTAGTCTGTGCGCACGAGAGTACGGAAGACGACTAAACAGATTAAAATAGCGGTGGTAAGGGTGTTGCCAGAATAGTATCGCCAATTACTTAAAAAATACACCTATAACATTGCTTAATTGAGGCAGAAAATTATATTTATTAAATGTTGTTTTATATATTATGAATGTTAAAAATTATACATAATCATTTTAATTGTATTTATTTTTAAATCATAGAAAACAGTATTTCTGTCTTTGGATCACACATAAATCTTAAAAATCATAGAGATACTGGCAACACAGTGCAATTAGGAGACGCAAAAAAATGGTAGCATTATAGTCTAGTTGCTCGAAGGAATAAGTAAAATAAAAATATCCAAATAAAATAAATATCATATCTATTCCAATGAATTCGGACCGAATACTATCAAGCACATCACTATGAAAACTAGACGCACGATGTAACTTTGTACAAGCGCGCCAAAGAACAAAAAATAAATGTTTTCATATTATTTACAAACTATTTTAAGTTTTGAAACAGAGTTTATTGGAAAATTACTTGATTCTGACATTTTGACATAAAGTTTTATATTAAAGAGGTATTCTAAATCATTCGGCAAATGTGTCGCTCGTGCAAGGTTATGTCGATTAATTTAAGAATAATCTGTCAAATCGGTAATAACTCAGCGGCCGTACTATAGACAGTTTTTGCAGCCTATGGTTATTTGAAACCAACTTTAAAAAATAAGGCTACAGATATGTTGTCTGTTACCTCTAAGGACTAAGATGGAATTCCTCTCAGCCTGTAATCATACTGGTTCTCTATACCCATCAGACGAGAAAACACTGTATTTGGTGGCAGAATTAGGTAACAGAGTGGTATTTACCCAGACAGACGGACGGACTGTAATAATGTCGTAAACAGGCCAGTCTAGACTGCTTCGTAATCAAGTCACGGCACCATTCCACGCGGGCATGTTTCTGAGCGAAACCATCGTAAAACTATCCTCCTCTCGCGAAACTGTTCGTTTAAAATATCGTGATCACTTCCATTCTGCAGTATGTGATGAATTGCCAAATCGAAAACTCGAAATCAAATTCGAGAATTCTCTTCAATTAAATTTTTACTGCTGCGAAAATATTTCCGTACGTCCATTTTTCAATGAAACACGATATTTCTATTGAGCCCGTAAAAATGCACAGAATAATTTGAAATGAGAATATTAGTAATTTTTCTTGAAAATATATGTATTTTCAATATTAATTATGGGCCCGGACCCATTAACCCTTAACTTTATTCGATAACTTTCTCTTCCCTAAATGAATGTACGGTCTAACGACTACATTTTGGTTACACGCGTTCTTCTTACGCCGCATGCGTTGATCATACTTTTAACGTAACGAAGTAATGAACGATGAACGATCAGTGCATTACCATCAATGGAAAGAACCACTCCAAACTTAATTCTCTGTACCTAGTTACAACTTTATTTTCATACATTTTTAAATATAAATATAAAATCAACAGTTTAGGTTTTAATTTAAATACCTAGTTTTTTGTATTTATATATAATAAGGATAAGATGTGTCGGTATACCTATATACTATTTAAATCTCTTTGGTAAAAATGAAATTAAAATTAAAAATTTTAAAATAATTTTACTTTTTTTCAGATCGCCGCAAATAAATCTTCAGAAAGCTCTATGCTTAGTGTGCATAAAGACATTGACAAAAGTACTGAGTACTCTGAAATAAATTCCAAAGCAAAGGTAATGCTACAAGGTATTTATAACAGGTCTATAACAGGTTCTCTTGTACAAAATGTTAGATCTTACGAAATTAGTCTAATTTATTAATCAATTTAATGATATAAATGTTAAAAATGGCCAAAAATTTTAATGTTAATATTTGACTAACAATAGCAGTGAACATATAATTATGTATTATGCCAATAAATACCCACTTGCAAAACGTTGCGATTATCAAATGAAATGAAATAAAAAATATCTTCAGTTTTTGATGCAAGAAAGTAAATTTCCGCTGGTCAAACCTATTTTTTTTTAATCTGATATTTATTCAAAATTAGGCCTGAACTTGGGAGGACAGCCGACCTAAGAACAAACTGCAACATTGAATTGGATAATGGTTATGAAACATCTAAAATTTTATTCTTGTTCTGTTAATTCGCTAGAAATTAATGTTATTGCAATAAAGCATATGATTAAGATCAGGCTTATTTTTAAGTATCCTCGGAAAAAAGTTAGGCTCTTCGCACACGAGTCGTAAACGTAGTCGTATCGTAAGCGTATCGTTACGACGCAACGCGTACAAGACCTGCAATGTTCTACAAACGAATCGTAGCGTAGACGTATCGTTTTGTAAGATCTCAGTTGAAATCATGGTTTCTACGGTACCAGATGTGTTGGGTGGACTGATAGATTATCTTACTTTCTTTTTAGACGAAGACGATTTTTTATTGTTTGATTATGTAAGAAGTAGAAAGAGATATTTATGCCGATATTTCTGCCCAAGCTTTATCCATTACATCTTTCCTTGAATATTCACTTAATGAATGACTCCATAGACAAGGAAACACTTCACCCAGTTTCACGAATTCAATCAAATTTTCGGTCCTATTCATACCCATTGAAATGAAGAGTCGTAAGAAGTTAAAAAAAATTAAAATTCAGTTAAATTTTTAAAGAAATTAATGAACACTTTTTACGCTTGCTTTTTACGCCAGTGCACTGCGACTATCGTAATGACAATAAACATCTCCTACGATTCGCTGCAGCACCGCTTCGTGTGCGGACTTGTTCGAACATTTACGCGCTCGTATTGCTCTCGTCCTACGCGCGTATTACGATACGTCCAATTTCGATCCAAGATTACGGCAAGTCCGCACACGAAGCGGTGCTGCAGCGAATCGTAGGAGGTGTCTACTGTCATTACGATAGCCGTAGTGCACTGGCGTAAAAAAGCAAGCGTAAAAAATTTACTGTTCATTAATTTCTTTAAAAATTTAACTCAATTTAATTTTTTTTAACTTCTTCCGACTTTTAATTTCAATAGGTATGAATAGGACTGAAAAAGTGATTAAATTCGTGAAACTGGGTGAAGCGTTCCCTTTTCTATATAATCATTCATTAAGTGAATATTCAAGGAAAGATGAAATGGATAAAGCTTGGGCAGAAAATATCGTCATAAATATCGTTTTCTACCATCTTACATAATCAAAGAATATAAAAATCTCTTGATCTAAAGAGAAAGTAAGATAATCTATAAATTCACCCAACACATCTGGTACCGTGGACACCATGATTTCAACTGAGATCGTACAAAACGATACGCCTACGCGACGATTCGTTTGTAGAACACTGCGGGTCTCGTACGCGTTGCGTTGTAACGATACGCTTACGATACGACTACGCTTACGACTCGTGTGCGAAGGGCCTTATTGTAGAAATTAATTAAAATATGTAGTTTAAACTTCTTATCTTTAGAAACGCAGGAGATCTGATCAGACATCGCAGATAAACACTGAAGAAATCTATGATACTGTTTCACAATGCAAAAAATACATTTCAAGTATTAAATGTGGGGTATGTTCAAAAGAGTTCTCAGAAGTAGACTGGGAAAAACATATTTCTGAAGAGCATTGTTACATCGCTTGGAGAGAGGGTCTTTCTTTAGTAAGTGACTATTGTGTAAGATATAATTTTATAAATCTAGCTTGTTTCGTATGTCAGCTTTCAAAATTCATCTATGAGAAACAATTGTTTCATCTTTGAAAAAAAAAATCAATTATTTAATTTTCAATCACATTTTCGATTTCTTCGAATGAATCAGTTTTTCGTCATTTGTTTTAGGGATTTAAATAAATATACACATTATAGCATTAAAAAAAAATTATTTTAAATCAGATTGGAAAAGGTTACATTCATTATTGTTCTGATTTATAATGATTTCGCTGTCTCTAAAATTGTCCCAGTGTATGTGTGCCAGTGCCAATCTTTCTACACTTCCATTCATTACACTTTTCACTTGCATTTTCCCCATGATGAGATTATTGATTCATCAACCCTTACTGCCTATCTAAGATGCTGCTGGCCCTTCTCCTTGTCTGTTTCCATTAGTCGCCTCCTATGACACCTACGGGACGGTAGTGTGGGGTATTAGATATTCTTACACTGCTACTTACATGATTTACGATGAGATCGCATATAATATGTTGAGAAGTGTGGTAGATTTCAAGCCATCCTGTTTACTCTACTCTCCAACCTAAGCTTTCCAAAGTCGGAAAATGTAGTACAGTCGGAAATCAGAACATCTTATAAAATTAGGTTGGTTGGCTTTGCAAAAGTTAAATAACTATTATATCACATTTCTTCCGGCGGCGTATACATATCTTCCAACTTTTTGCTAGCTTCTGACAACTTTATGGTTTTTCATAACAACTTGATTTTTTTAGGATTTTGGAAATGATAGTTTGTTAAAGAAAATATGCCAAAGATTAAAAGAAGTACATACTTTAAAATGTACTTTTTGCGGCATAGATAAACAATGCCCGAAAATGTTTGTGATACATGTACAAAACTGTATGAAGGTAATTTTTAATCTTCAATTTTTTGTATTATACATAAATAAAATAATTTTAGACCAATCAATTTCTTATCCACCTTATTTCAGGATTTTATTCACAATTTAAATAATAAACATGACGTCGACAAAATGAAAAATAATAAACTCGACGCCCTTCCCTTATCATCCATAGAAGATAAATTTCATCAGTGTGGAGTATGTGAGCAAGAAGTTCTTACAACTCTTTGGGTGGACCATATCGCTACAGAACACAGTTATCAAGCATGGAAATTAGGCGAGACTCCATTGGTAAATTATAATATAATATTATTTTTTATTAATATGTTTGTAGCATTTTACAATAATCAATTTATTTACATTGAAGAACAATGTATTTTCGTACTAGAACAGCTATTTCATACAAAAAATGTGCGCCACTCGTATATCATCGCGCATGCGCATTCGTTACTTTTTATCAACATAGATTAACCACAGCGCTCAGCAGAGAGGACATATTAATCATTCTACGTAGTTAGAATGATTGTTCTTATGTAATTATTGTAATTTTAGTTTATTTAGACTATGGTTAATTTTACTTGATGTAGTGTATAGGGAAAATAAAGTATTAAATTAATCTGCAATACAATATATTAACTTTATATTTAATATATTGTATCGCAGATTTTATATAGTGTGCATTCCAATGGTATAAATATATCGTAATCTATTTTACATCACATCTGTTACAAAAACATATTGTTTTTTTTTATAATACAACGTCAATAGTATCACATCTGAATAGAAAATTAGTTATTCTATAATTTTACTGAAATATGCCGCGAGCGCGACGAAGTGTCGCCACGAATGACATTTTATAAATGTAATTAAATTTTGTGTGTTATATCGATAATACATGGAAAGTTAGTGAAAAAGTTACTTCTTGACCTCTAATCATTTTTTCTTGAGTGGTTTTCATTACACCTCAGTCTTCATGAAGGCATATTATTTATTTATTTGGCTCTATCGTAGCCCTTAAACATGTTACGTCGCTGCAAGCACCTAACACAGACTAATTGAATTAGAGCCCATGCACTCTAACACGTGTTGCACATAAAGCCTTGGATATGCTTGGGGACAAAAGGAGTGGCATTTTGCGCAACATGTCGCTCAACAACTACGTGGTATGTCCCGAGACATATGTTGCGGAACATTTTGCAGGCCACACTAGTCAGTGCATATAGACAAGTCGCCGAGGAGGTTGTGGCGATTAGTGCTGAGTACATAGTACTTATTTCGGGAGTGAAACGTAAGCGAATAAAAAGGTGGAGGGTGCGGAATTTCTTGCTACAACGCGAAGAAAGAAGAATTAATATTTTAAGTGATTTATTTATTTATTTATTTATAAGGGTCACCGACAGGTGATACACAAATACTAAAAACAAGAACCAAGCATTGTGAGAAACATGCAATGTGCTCACCCAGTTATAGGTAACCACAGCTAACACAGAGTAATGTTGCGAAAAGTTAATTATCGTACAAAATTTAATAGCACAGTAGCAAAATTGCGTATTTGTGAAAATTAAAAAGGGTTTACATTTATCATCTAAAACTTAGATTCTAAATAAAGTAACATTTTTCTTCTGAAAATATTTAAATTGTCATTGAAAATATCTAAATCAGATGGCCTAGATATATCATTATACAGTCTAAACATTCTGCATAATGCTGAATTAAGACCGAGGTTAGTCCTGTGACGTGGGACCATAAACAGCTTGTAGACATTAAATCGTGGTAATCTGCTTGGAGCATTAATGTTAACCATTTCCAGTAATTGAGGACAGTCGATGCCATTATTACACAGTTTGTAGAGGAAGCTCAAATCCAAAAGTTTGCGCCTGTTATATAAGGAAGATATACGGAAATGTTTTAGCTGTTCATCATATGAAGTTAACGAGCGGTGTTGGTTAAATTTCAATGCTAGCATACTAAGGAACCTCCGCTGTACTCGTTCAATTCCACTCTTATGAACCTCATAGAAAGGAGACCAAACTTGAGAACAATATTCAAGGTTGCTCCGAACTAAGCTGTGAAAGAGTAGTAGTAATGTTTGAGTTTGTCTGAACCGTTTGGTGTTTCTACCTAAAAATCCGCACATTTTGGACGCCTTCGTTATAATACTGTTTATATGTGGTACAAAAGACAGTTTACTATCCAACAAAACGCCCAGGTCTCGTATACACTCTACTTGATTGAGTACTGTGTTGCCAATTTTGTATGTAGTTTGGATAGGAGTATGTTTGCGTGTGAACGACATATGATAACACTTTTTAGCATTCAGAATCATATTGTTTTGAGTACACCACTCGATCAATCTATCCAGATCGGCTTGAATAAGCTGGGAGTCTGCTGATGATCTAACAGGTCTAACGAATTTCAAATCGTCAGCAAACAGGTAAACCTCTGTGTTCAAAAAACATTCTGTCACCGAGTTGATCAAAATTAGAAACAAAAGGGGCCCTAAATGTGACCCTTGAGGAACACCCGAGGTTACCTTAAACGGTTCAGACTGGCTCCCATTAACAACTACATAACACTTGCGACGAGTTAAGTAAGATCTAAACCAATCTAAAATAGGGCCACCAATACCACAACTACTTAATTTCGTCAAAAGTATCTCATGGTCAACTTTATCAAATGCCTTGCTAAAATCAGTATAGATAGCATCGACTTGAGAACCCTGATCGACATGCTGGATAATATAATTGGTGAAGGCAATTAAATTAGTAGTGGTGGACCTATTTCTAAGGAAACCATGTTGACGATCAGTAATTTGAAATTTTAGTAAATTGTAAACATAAGGGTAGATTAAAACTTCAAAAACTTTAGGAAAAATAGATAAAATGGATATTGGTCTGTAATTTCTAATGTTATTCTTAATACCGTCTTTGTAAATGGGAACAATTTTAGCAATTTTCCAGTAGGTAGGAAATATTCCAGTTTTAAGAGATTCGTTGAAGATACAAGTAAGTGGTAATGATAGTTGCTTAGCACATTGATGTATAAACAACGGCGGTAATCCATCTGGGCCAGGACCTTTATTTAAGTCAAGTCTTTTTAACCTCGTGAGAATTAAATTATCCGACAGCATAATAGAACTAAGCGAGGATGAAAATGAGTGGACACCGTCGCGTTTATGGTAACAAACTTGTGGATTTAGACTTTTACTATAAATAGATGAAAAATTTTTCGCAAAGAGTTCACTTATGCTTGTTTCATCCGCTCCAGTTTCATGGTCTAATTGCATACGGGATGGTATATTGCTACTATTTTTACGCTTATGCTTTATAAATGTCCAAAAATATTTAGGATTTGAGGTTATACTATGTTCAATGCGTTTGTAATAACTATCATAGCACTGTTTCATTAAATTTTTTGTTCTTTGTTTTAGCAAGTCCAGGGCAATTTTATCCATCGGATTATTATATTTCTTAACGCGTTGTCTAATTTTGTATTTTTCTTTAATACTCCTTATAAGACCTTTAGAAAACCAAATTGGATATTTAATGCTTTTAGGTGTGGTGAGTGGTACATGTTTACTTATAGTAGCACGCAATACATCATAAAAACGAGTAACCATTTCATCAACATTCCTACATAATGCAAATATATTGAGCCAATCAACACTATCCAATTCATTTTTAATAGACTCATAGTTAGCTTTGTGGAAATTAGGTCTAGGTTGTAGGGATGGTTGTAAATGATTGATGGAGTGGAAAGTAATTTCAAATACAAGAGGTGGATGAAAAAGATCAATAGCGGTTAATGCTTCGTCGGCTTGACCAACACATACGTTACTTTCTGATGAGAATATTAAATCAAGCATTTTCAAGTTTTTGTTTTTAATGTAATTGAACTGCTTAAGATTATTTAGGGCCATAAACTCAGAGATCATATAAATGTATTGGCATTGAGAGTCATTTAAAATAGTAAATAGGTCATTATCATTTTTCAGCCACTCCAAATTAGGAAGGTTAAAATCACCAATTACCAATGAGTGATCAAAATCGGAAAGATTATTATTAATATTATCTACAAACTGTTCATAGTTCCTTGAATTAACGGAAGGTGGTATATAGACCGCACATATGCAAAGTTTTATAAGGTTTTTACCATTTCTGAGATGAACTACAATCCAAAGATCTTCTATTAGCCCAGTGCCTTCGTTTCTATTAATCCTATGTGAGTCGAAATTTCTATTGACGGCAATCATTACACCACCTCCAGTCTTCTTTGAAAATGATTTAGTCAAGTCTCTGTCTCGTCTATATACAGCATAATTATCGTTAAATAACTCTAAATCGTTAACATTATTTTGTAGCCAAGTTTCCGTTATTACAACAATATCGTATTCATTCATACACATGTTACTATAAAATTCATTAATTTTTGTATTTAGGCCTCTACAGTTTTGGTAATAATTGGTAATAAGTGATCTTCGAATGTCTGACGGATCTTGTGAATTTTACTCGAATATCAACATCTGATCTTGAAACTTTATTACAAATGATCAGACCTTACATAGCCAAACAGGATACATTACTGCGGAACGCTGTTGGCAATCGTATCACACTTGCCACTGCATTAAAATACTTGACGACTGGAGGTTCTTATGCTTTCTTGTACACTTCGAGTGTCGAAACAACTGATCAGCAGAATAGTATCAGAAGTTTGTGGTTTGAAGTATCCTACAACAAAATATGACTCTGGGAAAACTTAAGAAGTAAAAGCACGGTTTCGTTTCCCCACACTACTGACATGTTGACACTTACGCGGGACACGTGCGCTCGCTCTCGGAGTGGGAACACGCTACATGTCCCGCGTCACGTAAAATGTTGCGGGTCACTGTGTAACGTTGTATCGTCACGTAGATTGAGTGTTCCGCGTCATGTTGCGGGGCAAAATGTGCCCTAGTGTATCCGGGGCTTTAAAGTATAAAATATTATATCACATTGTTTATATTGTGCAGAATAATTTTATTTCGTATTTTCATACTCTTTCATGCTAAGCAGTAATTTATACTTTCATCATACATTTTTATTATGTATTTTTAAACTTGAGGCCATATTTTTATCAAAAACTATTTTATTACATTTTTGTGTTCAAATTAATTTAATGCTTTTATTGATTATGTAAAAGTGAATAATTTTTTTTTTAATATTTAAGGACTTTCAAGATAAAAATGTTTTATGTAATCATCTGGAGGAATATGCAAAACAATCAACAGGTTTAATTTGTTGTAAATGCGGCATTACTCTCAAAAACGTAACATCGTATTTACAACATGTAGAAAGTTGTGGTCATTTAATTGAAAATGTAAGTTTCTATTAGTTTGTTTCGTATTTGATACATATCAAACAGTACCTATTTATGCCTTGATAAAAAAAATAGTTAGATATGTATTTTTATATATATGTATTTTGCCGTCTGGTGTCTACGAAAATATCAGCACTTGACATATTATTTCTTTTGTTTTGTTTTTACAAATATAATAGTAGCTATGCTATTTAACACAAGTGGGAGCTATTATAGTGCGAATGTAACAACGCTTTTTTTACAAACATAAATTTACAGCGGCGGTAACTAGCGAATAGGCGGCGATACATTGGTGTATGTAGTATGTTCCTTTCTATTATCGGTCAACTGCAGATGCACAGCGATCCATATCGGACAATTGCAGATCCATTCGTTGTAGATATCCATAGTATTGGGATGAATGGTTATACTTCGACGTTTATAATGTGTATAAAGATATAAATCAAATTGTTTACCTACAATAGTTTTTACATCAGAATATACTCGTAATTTCTCCAGTATTCTGTTCGGACGTAAAACTGTAATGAATTGAATTTATAGTATATGTAATTAGCATGTAAGACTGCATTGCAGTCGCCAATTACCGTCACCCATGAGATCACATCATAATCAAACATCAGCTTAGTTATTGGTGTTTTGATCACAAACCCGCCTGCCAATGGTGGCGAATATTCATAATTTGTTTCATATGGCCAGCATCACTTTGTTATAGGAAACACCTGATGATGACAAAAACACTTTTTTTAATAAACTTCAGCCTAAAGATGAACCTATAAAATGTGGTGTCTGTCAATTAGATGTGGATGTTTTACATTGGATGGACCATATTGGACAGGAACATAATTATTTAGCTTGGAAAGATGGCGACACGGCCTTAGTAAGTATGATAATATATGTATGTATTATTATGTCACATTAACCATTTATTGAAAAATAAATTAAATGTATCTTCAAACTATTAAATACAAAACAAAGGAGAAATAAAGTTTATTTTACCATCAAACTTGTTTAATATTGGCTGTTATTTGTTTATAAGAAAATTATTTCTATGACGAACTTAAACAACTTTATAATTATATACAAATTTCTAACTCTATAAATGATCTCTGTAAGAAAAAAATGTGATATATTTCACGTTATGATTAAATTTATTGATGTATCAACTGGCACATTTTGTTAAGATAGCTTTGTAATATTAAAAAAATGATGATACAGATCGGGGATGTTGATTGAATTATGTAAATTAAGAAACTTGTACAAAAATTGATTTTGATTGATTGTCATTTGCAGGATGTTAATGACGAAGAGGAAACTCGAAAACATCTTCATAATATAACAAAACAAATAAACGGGCTGGTTTGTGCTAAATGTGGAATGGTTCGTAAATATGCCAAATCATACATGCAGCACATTAAAAGTTGCAATGGCAGTAAAGTGAGTATTTTTACAGTTTTTCCCATGTTTTATTCTTTATCGTTTTTAATAGCCTGTATTAATCTTAGTGCAAATATAGATGACGATATAAGCATCAAAATTTGCCTGAAGTGGGGATATTTATAAAAATTCATATATACTTATAATAACTTGGGTAATTGAGGTAGGTATACAAAGCATTGATAAAAATGTCAAGGAAGATATTGTCAAAATAGGCACGCATGACAATTTACAACCTTGTGCCAGTCCTACGTTAATGTATAGTAATGAAAGTTGGGTATGGCAGAAGAAGCATGAGAGTGAAAGTAATATAGAAAACTATGGTTTGTAAGACAACACTGTGACCAGGATTAAGAAAGGAATGAATGAAAAAATTGTGCAAATTAATGCTGAAGAAGTGAGTGACAGAGTCTGAAAGGGATGCACATGACAAAAATGTATCGACCAAATTGGCAACATATTGTAGATGGCACAAATTATTATTATATTATATTAAGAAGCGAGAGAGGTGTGTCAGGATCTTGCTAAATGGGGCTCCATAGGCTTTGGTCCAGCCTACCCCACTGGCTGACAGGTGTGTGAGTTATATATTACTTATGACATTTGCTACTAGCTGTATTATATTTAACTTTATTCTAAATATATTGATTAGTAATTGAGGCGACTGAAAAGTTTGTTCGGAAAATCCACTTTAATTATTTTATTTATCTATGTTATTTAATATATATAAATTTTACATTTTGCATTTTCCTAAGGAAGAGTATACTGATTATTTTCCAATTATTTTTGTAAATTTCCTAATCATTATGTTTATAGGCATTCAATAATGATACTACGCTTAGCGATCCATCTTGTGAAATTACCACATCAAATGTGGATAATGAAACATTACATGAACAAAATACGGATGACAGCGAAATATTATATACTGGTCTTGTAAAATGCGGAGTTTGTCAAAAAGAAGTAAAAGGCGAGCAGTGGATAGATCACATACAAAAAGAGCATAACTACTTAGCAAGAATTGAGGGAAAACCACCTTTAGTAAGTTTACTAAAACAATTTATAGACATTTTTTAATTAAAGGTAATTTTAAAACCCCTCAATTGCTTCTTATCTTATCATGGTAAAGTAGTGTTCCACATGGCTTGACTTAGCTGTAGGATCTACCTGAAGTGGCAGATCTGAGTGAATGTGGCAAGCCCAATAGCAGTGTCGCAAAGCATCGTTCATCTTGCCCTCCACAGTTAAGGTGGAGTTGGAGATAATTATCATTACAATAGGTCACAATATCATTACAACTGGTTATACATGGTAAAGCCATGCTGTAGCTACATTAGTAGTATAGTTGTATCACGAATGTCTCGGCTCAACCGGGAAAGGACCACGCTATCACAGAATACTAGCTTAAAATAGCAGCTTAACACTGCTGTGTTTCGTATGCTGAGTGTAGAGAACCGGAGACACTTTTTACTGAAAGAAAAGACATTCCATCTTAATCTTCACAGGTAACAACGCATCTAAAGCTTCTCGAACACATTTTGATTCCATATTGAGGATAGATGTAGATGTCTATGGGTCACAGTAACCACTTACCATCAGGTGGACTGTGTGTTCGTTTTGCATCCTATCCTAAAAAAGGGTCATTCTGCCTGTCTTCCGGGATTGTGGTGGTGGCGCACCACTAATGGTGCGGTGCTGGAAGGGATAGGGGTGTCGGCATTACGGTATTACACTTCGAACTATGCTATAATATGTACTAGAAGAACAACCACTAAAGGCTGATTTAAGACTACATTCGGAGACAGTATCTTTATAAAAAGTACTGACTTCCGTGTTTTGAAAACGTCGATATCACTAGCATGATGGATGCAGCTTGAGAGCAGAACAAAAACACTTTAAAAATAGACATCCGCTTTGTTTCTTTTTGGGCCGCCTTAAATGAGAGAGTCACCTTATGAGTGTTGATAGGAATAAAAAATGAAACATTTAAATATATACTGCATTCAATAAATAAATGAAAGGTCTTAAATATTCTAAAACTTCTTGAGTTATAGTAATTCCCCCACTTTATCCGACCAAGGTCTATAAAGTTCCGCAAATAGGCAACGCTGTTTTTGTATTCTATGGCGTCTTGTTAGGAGGGAAGGGGGAAAGCAACATTGAGCTCAGAAGAGGGGTTGTAAGTGAACGCTCGGTGCCAGTGTTGCCATCTTTAATTTTTTCAAATCCCTAGATTGGTATAAAAATCCGTAGAATTCCGTAGATGCTTTTTCAAAATATCCGTAGATCTGCAGACTTCTAAAGAAGACCGAAACTTTTTGTTGTTGTCATAGAATAGATCAATTTTTTTGAGACATTCTTTCTGTCATATAAAATTTTTGTTGTAAGTTCAATTGTAGTTATAACATCGAATCCAGCTGCACATATAAGAAAAAAGTACCATAAAAAAACTGATCAAAATTAATTGTTTTCTTTTAATTAAATTATTTTTATTAAAAAACAAATGAAATAATTAACACAAACATTTGTGTAATCTTATACTAAAAAAAATTACGTTTCAAACTTGATGCTGAAAAACTTTGAAGCAATAATTGGACGAATGATAAACAATGGCCCAACTTCACTAAAATTAACATAGATAATTAAAAAAGATCGAGAAAAAGAGAAGAATTATTCACTAGAATTTTTTAAATAATTGTAAAAACGTTTGGGAAAATTGGAAAAATTTGAGACAATTCAATCATCTATGAAAATTTTATAAGCGTTTATAAATAACTTCTCATTTTTCAAGAAGTGTTCGATATTCGAAATAAACGTAATTTAATCCAAAATATTTACGGTATTGAAATTTGAAATCGATTAACTTCACCAAAAAATTATATATTTATAAGCAATTTTTTTTTAATACAGACAGTATAGAAGAAGAGAGACAGAGAATGAAATTGTCGGCTAAATTCATACTCATGATAAAAAATATTTTTCTTGTTAAGTTTTTAAATATTCTGTAGATTTCAACCTCAAATTCCTTAGTTCCGTAGATCTACGGAAAAATCCGTAGGGTTACCAACGCTGGGCGGTGCTGTTGGCCCGCTATGAGCATATGAGTATTTCCGTGGCCCTGCCGACTTACGATAATTAAGGTAAAACACCAAGTAAATAGAACACTCGTTCACCTTGCTACCGCGAACCGGGTAATTCATAGGCATTACAACCCCCCCCCCCCCCCCCCCCTAATACCCCTCCTCCCCTCCCTTAAGGTAACTATTAAAACTAAAGGAGCTATTTTTCCACGTTCGAAGTTATGACTTCTATTGGTTACTTTTTCTATTGGTTATTTATTGTTTTTGCCAATACATGCTAATGAAACAAATTACAGGATTTAAATGATGAAGAGGAAGTGCGGAATCATTTGCATCATATAAGGACGTATTTGAGGACCCTTGTCTGTGCTAAATGTGGGCTTAAACGAAAACATATCAAGGCATACCTGCAGCATGTTAAAAATTGCGACGGCATTTTAGAAAAAGTTAGTATTTCTATTTTTGTTAATTTTTATGTATATTATAGGAAAAGAAAGTAATATACTTTCATTTCCCTTTCTCATTTTTGGTCCCTTATTTGAAATCACATCTATGCTTACGTTTCATCTTTCCATTCATCATCATCATCATTACAGCCCTTCACAAGTCCACTGCTGAACATAGGCATGCTAGCACGGTCCTGAGCCACCTGCATCCATCGACTTCCTGCATATTTTACCAGGTCGTTCATCTTTCCGTTGAGCCCTTTTTAAACTTCATTGCTGAAAAGTTTGTATTTGCATTGGAAGTGTTCTAATGCCATTGTATCATTTGTAATCGATTATATATAATGATTCCTTACAACTTAAAATTGTAAAAGACAGTCTTACAATATTTCCAATCATATCAACATAAAAATTAAAATAGCACACTCTTCACAGATTAATGGTTGTTTCGTAACTTTACATCACTTTTTCATCAATAGTTTTTTTTTATCTCAAGAATGCTAAATAATTTGGTACGGCAAATAGATAACAAACATGACATTTTGCTTTATTACAAAAGTAGTTGGATGTAACAGTAACAGTTTACAAAAGTATCATCAGAAAAGTACATTATAATTATAAATAATAATATTTGTTGTTTTTATATCGATGTACAAAAATGTGTAAGCCGTGGTAGTTTAGGGGCTATCTAAATATAAATTTCACAGTACGCGAGGTACCCGGGTTCGATTCCCACCTGCACCAATTAAATTGTTAATTGCAATTTTAACTGCTGATTTATCACGTGCTCGGCGGTGAAGGAAAATATAGTTAGGAAACCTGTATGTGTATGTGACACTGTTACCTGACATATGAAGTTCACCAACACGCATTGGGGCAGCGCGCCGGACATTTCCTTGGCCTAAAACCCTCTCAGAAATGAGAGGAGGCCTGTGCCCAGCAGTGGGACGTATATAGACTGTAACTTTAACTTTTAACAAAGATGTTGTAAGATAAGAGGACGGGACATGAATAAGATGTTATGGCTTCTGATAGACGGCAGATAACCATCTCGTTTACGCCAGGTGCAAAATACTCAGATAGGCGACGGGAAGCATCGAGCAAGAGACATTTTACGTGTTTCTGTCTAGCTGGCTGCCAAACGTGTCGTCAATTAAGGCAAATTCACTCAAAAACTTGGGACGCCCGCGCCAACTGTTGCTTCTACAGGCTGATGATGGTGATGATGATGTGAATTTTTCAAATTTACCATATATATATTAAAGTATCAGTCTATTAATAAGTGTTGCTGTTTTTATAATGCCTGTACTTACAATAAATATTTTTTGCAGACACCTGTTAACATTTCACATTCAAATGAAAAATTAGGTTTGGACAGTACTTTAGACTCAAGTTTCGATGAATTTATATTGAACCATACTGGCACGGTAATATGTGCGGTTTGTGAAAAACAAGTGGATGGAAGGCAGTGGGTCGATCACATACAAAAAGAACATGATTATTTAGCATGGGTACAAGGAAAGCCACCTTTAGTGAGTATGCTAATTTTAAAACAAAATTCTCAGTTTTTTTATTAGTATCATTACCACATGCCTGAGCCCTAAGTGGCCAATTTCAAAGACTATTTCCAAGTTGATTGAACTTGCCGAAATAGTTAGCTTAGGATTCTGCTACCGCTGTACGACCTGTCTCGAACTTTAGGCAGTCTAACGATAAATGTAGCATTATTGAAACTTGGTATTTCACGTTGCTTTTACACACGTAAGAAACGAGAGGTTATGTTATGAATTTTGCTTGCACCAATAACAAATAAGGCGAGAACTTCATGTAATACTAGCTGTTCCTCGCGACTTCACCCGCGTTATTTGCGCGGAACCCTAATTCTTTTTCTAAAATAAAATAGCCTAAGTTACTCCTTGTGACATCAGCTATCTGCCAGTGAAAATTGTTTTCGTGTTATTAGTACCGTATATACTTTCATATGCAATTAGTAAGAAGCTGTAATTTTGACATTACAAAGAGACACTTCAATTTTATTTATTTGTATAGATTTATGTAAAATGGAATGTATGAAAATAAAATAAACATGTATGTATGTGTCCATTTTAGAGGAGGAAGATGTTGAATGATACCAGCAATTAGGAATCATTCAACATCCTCCGTACGAGCCAGCCCCAACTAATTGCCGTTTTTTCCGCAATTTGGACAATTTCCTGCAAACAGGTTCCTGCAAAAAAGACAATAAGACAGAATTCCATCCCAAAGGCATAAACCTCGAGATGGCAGAAATATATAGATAATGAGGGTTTATATGTCTAAAAAAAAGTGTTTGAATGTTTTACAAAACAGCAATTTTATACTTTAACTCCTAATAATATATCTTAAAAGTTTTGCTGTACTAACGATTTTTAGGTGCACACTGCAAGTAAACCTGTATCAATACGCAAAAAACATTTAAACAGCTACGTTTCGTAATTAATTAAATGTTTTATAAATTGCAGGATTTGGATGATGAAGAACAAGTAAGGCAATATCTAAATTGCGTGTCAAAACATGTTGATGGCTTGGTTTGTGCCAAATGTGGGTTGGTTCGTAAATATGTCAAGGCGTATTTGCAACATATTAAGAATTGCGATGGAACTGTGGTAAGCACTCTTATTTTTTAAATATGGTAAATAGTGTTATTTTTTTAATGATTTTTATATCACTTTACTGTCACTTTTACCCATGGAGCAAATACAAAGAGCAAGTGTTGTAATTAGATTTCACTACGTAACAACGCATGACAATTTGCGGGGTGTGGGGGTGTTAGCCCTGCTCACATAACTATTTTCCATCTACCGATAAATAGTAAAACTACCATCGTTCCATATCAATGTTGAAATCTAGTTTAGCTACCTTGACGATACATGGCCTATAATATTTTGCCAATTAAAAATTCTTTAGGACTGAATACAAAACAAATTTCAGCACCAACATATGATTATTTTAACAATACTGAGCTCTACGTACCTTATATTTTTGGTTCTCATGACACAAAGTGTCGCCATCTAGTGTCGAATATTTTTAATTATATTTGAAAGCCGACGCTGAAATTTTTCTAGAATTATTTTAATAAATTAGTTGTAAAATTACTTACAAATGAAATATGATGCCATCCATAGCACCAGAGAAACTATCTGAGTAGTTTTTACACGATAAAACACAACATTTCATCCTTTTCTTCTAAATACTATGAAAATACACCGATTTACGTTTTTCGACACATAAGCGCACAGGATGAACGCTGACTAACTGAAGCCACGCCCACTGTGATGACGTCAGAACCTAGTTAAAATCACAGTGCACAGTTGCTAAGTCGTCTCCACTTTGTATTTGCTCCGTGCTTTAACCCATTCGCTGTCCCGTGTACTTTTTTTATTATTATTAAACTAGGCTCACGCTTGACCTCCATCTGGTCCGAGGGCAAAGATAAGGTCTACGATGGACCGAGTTTACCCAGGAGAAGCCTGTTAACCTTGAAGAGGTTCAGGTTATATGCACTCGGAAAAACAGACGCCGGCAGGGCATTCCACTCCTTGACTGTGCGCATTATGAAAGATGACTTATAGCAGTTAGTGCGAATAATAATAGTTTGACTTTTTTTTTCTTTTTATTGCTACGCCTACGACAAACTCTCACTACTCCATGGGTTGACTGGTAGAGAATGCCTTGAGGCATTATGTCCGCCCTTTGTATCCTTTTTTTTCTTAAGGGACGCAATAAAGTTTTTAAATAAATAAATAAATAAATATTCGGAATATCAACCAAGTGTGGATGGTAACCGGCAGTATGACCGATAGTATAGCAGTAGAATGGAGATGGCGGTGTGAGCTTATGAAGCTCATGGGCACACTCTCCGAATTACAATCTGTAGAAGACCAACAAACAAGCAACTTGACGGCGGTGAGCGTTGAAAGTGACCAGATTGACATCACCCTATTGGGAGACGAGACTTAAGGTCGCATATATCCGCTCCACCATGGCCTCTGAGTGAACATATTACTGCCCCTCCGTCTTTTGCACTGAACATGAATCTCACTGTGACTGTGCTGTCATCTGCATACCCAACAATACCTGGTAGAAGTAGTTCATAGCCCCCCCTCCGGCCCCTCCGAAATGGCCACCGGCTCCTGCGATCCAGTCGCCAACTGGCACGGTGGGGCATTTCGGGATTTGGCGGGGCAACGTTAAAGTAGCTAGTGATGCCAGCCACCCCTATAACTACATATAGTTCATTAATATTGTCCTACTATTGTGTTTAAAAATGTGTGAAAAAGTGAAAGTGTTAACCGAGACAATAGACTGCGTTGTCGTGATCCATGGAAGGTACCATATTTATGACTTTATAGCTTGTCACACCAAGTTGATAATACTTTTAGGGCACAAACTATTATATCATTCATGGCTAAAACATCTTCCATCCTCTAGCACCACAGTAGCAATATTTCTGGTGACTGGTTTTATAAAACACAAGGCGAACATTTGTTTCTGTGTTATAATTATGTAGTCGTGTTTCATCGTATCATCTGTCAGTTCAACGTAAACGTTTTGTTACTACTGGCGTTGAATTTCATTATTATGATGGGCATTGATGCTGATCTTATATTCAACTCTCGATCAAGCTCTGTGTATCATTCCTTGGTTTTCTCGAATAGGGTTTTCGACTACTTGAATATTTTAATTTTTTAAGTGACCACGGTTGGTGACAACCTGTTATTGCTAAATCGTCAAGGCTTCTCTGTCCACTTTTGTAATTTAATTAAAACTGTTGCTTATGTAAACCAGACCCTCTCAAAATTTTTAGCCAAAAACTTAAAACCTCACAATTCAAGTTTTTTGTTATGGTGATAGACCAATTATTTCTTTTGCAGGCAAATGTAAATGATTCGGTTATATGTGAAGATTTTTTCAATGAAGGTGAAAACGAATTTATCCACACAGGGATGGTTGAATGTGGAGTTTGTGATCAAGAAGTTGACGGAGGGCAGTGGATACAACACATTCAAAAAGATCATGGCTATTTAGCACGAGTTAAAGGGAAACAGCCTTTAGTAAGTATGCAACTTTTTTTTAAACTAAAATTAGTGAGTATCCATCACATTATTTCTTTTCATGGATGTTTGTGAGAATTGTCTTAGTGAGTGTTAGTTAAATAAATTATTTTGCAGTAGAGTTTTAGTAGCGTGTGGCCTCGTGCTCACTACATAATATGAAGTATGCGAACAAACCTGAGTTCGATCCCCAGCTGACCATTGTAATTTTTTTATTAATTAGCTATGTGCTTAGAAACACCGCAAAGTAACTTTCGGGTCTACAATATAAAAAATATCACGAGGATGTGTAGCTCTCCAAATCTTACTGGAGCAGCGCTGCGGTACTCTTTCTGGCTCCATAACCCTCCCAGAAACGAGATGTGCCCTGTTTGTGGGACAAATTAAGTAAGCGGTTACTTAATATGCTACGCGCACAGGACACTAATTCGATTGTCATATATATATATATATATATATATATATATATATATATATATATATATATATATATATAAACGCTTAACAACACTAACTGCACTTGCGCTGTATAGTGTATATGTTACGGCTAAAAGCCGAAGTGTAGCCGGCTAATACAAGGCGTAGTCGATTGCGGTTGGTGTATCATACATAGTTTATAAATGCACCTTAACCGCACCTTATCCTACTGTCGCTGATATTACTTGATACGTTTTCCCGTATTTTTACAAACTTAACAGTACACCTAAATTTAACTAACTACTGCTGCCCACACCTTGTTCTAGCCGGTTAGAACTAGGTGTAACCACACTTCGGCTTTCTGCCGTAACATATACAAAAAATTAAAATTGAACAATAATATATTTGATAAACATTTATTTTTGTATCAATTGCTATTATTTAATGTTTTTTGACCTGCTTCCTTTATGGTTTATGGGTGAGAATCTCAAAATGATTTTCGCGATTTTGAGAAATTATCGTGGATATTGATAATATTAATTACAATTATTTTATGAATAGGGTGAAAGTATTGATTCGCCGTTTCAATGGAGTGGCCACTTTAATTTCAAATGCGTCAGTAGCCTAATGGTAGGGCGCGGACTGCGAACTCCCAAGAAAGGTCGTGGGTTCGAATCCCCCATTCGACTACTGTCGTGAACTACTCCTAACACAAGCATTTTAAGCTTACCAGGGAGTAGTTAAAGGGAGTATTAGTAATGTTAACAGCATTACTAGTATTTTAAAGAAAAAAATTAAACCTGCATGGTGCACAATTATCGATTAAGACTTATTTGACACAAATAAACCAAAATTCACTAATTATAAGACATTCTGTTATTTGATGTTCAATTGTTTTTAATTGAGTATTTGTGTGGGGAACCTGACATGAGAACCTCAAAAATTCGTATTATTTTCCAATATAAGCTCCGAAATGATTTTAACGCAGTAAGACAGCTCGAAATATCAATGCTTCTTTGAGAGAGGATACGACTAATGAACGCACTGTGTGTTATTGAGTTAATTGCTTTCGTGGTAGAAACTTCGACTAAAAAATGAACCACGAGGAAGACCAGACACTAAGGATTCATAATGAAGAATTAAAAGTACTGTTGGAAGCTGATCCTTATTAAACTTTTTTTATACTATAAGGGTAACAAGTGAACACACAGTTCACCTAATGGTAAGTGGTTGCATTGGCCCATAGACATCTACATCTATCATCGTTTTCGAATCAAAATTCAGATACGTTGTCAGCCGTGAGAACTAAGATTGAATGCAATTTTCCAGCAAAAAGGGTCTCCGGTTCTATAGACTCACCATACGAAACACAGCAGCATTAAGCCGTTATTTTACGCTGGTATTCTGTGAGAGCGTGGACCTTTCCTGGTCGAGCCGACCCATTTGTGCTACAACTATCCAATTAATATACTGCAGCGTGGCTCTACCACGTACAAAACTAAGCAACTAGCAAGGAATTAGCATCATGGTTTGAAATTGATATCATACAATGTTTGAGAAATGGGTTCCTCATGAATTTGCTTATGTGCATAAAGGAACTCGCCTTGATTGATGAGTAGGTGCAGGTACAGAAATGAAGGTTTTTGAGCAGAATTATACCGACAGTCTTATACCGAAACCAAGACCTAAAGTGAAGCTCAGCCTTAGAAAACTAACGGCAACTGTTTGGTGGTCACTTCATGGTGTAATTCACTATAGCTTAATATTGTAAAGTATTTCACACAACGGTTACATAACTCTCAGAGAAACAAACCGACTGGTCAATTGATCTTCGCTGTTATCGCGCCATGATAACGCAAGACCTCACACTGCCATCAAACCGTATTAACATTACAAGATCTGGACCAGGACCATTCGTTATCCCTCGTACTTGCCAGATCTAGCACCAACTGATTGACGTTTTATCGGCAATGGGGTCAATTTCCTGTAAAACATTTTGTCCTGGGGAAGTGGTAGAAAATGTCATTATTGATTGTAGAGTTGAGATCTCAAGAATTCTATCGCAAAAACGAAACATTTCGATTAAATTAATATATTTTTTAAGAAAAAAAGATGTTTAAACTTTTCAATATAAAATGATAATTTCATACTTTAACTCCTCATCATTCATCATTACAGCCCTTCACAAGTCCACTGCTGAACATAGGCTCCCCTAAGGAATGCTACAAAGCACGGTCCACCTGCATCCATCGACTTCCTGCATATCTTACCAGGTCGTCACTCCATCTAGTGGGGGGACGTCCTACACTTCGCCTGCCGGTACGAGGCTGCCACTCGAGAACCTTTCTTCCCCATCGGTTGTCGGTTCTTCGAGCTATATGGCCGGCCCATTGCCACTTCAGCTTACTAATCCGTTGGGCTATGTCGGTCACTCTGGTTCTACTGCGGATATCCTCATTTCTGAGTTTATCACGCAGAGAAACTTCCTCATCCAGCCAGCAGTGAAGGACCACGTCTCAGTTTCGTATGTCATCACTGGCAACACGCACTGGGTGTACAGTCTCGTTTTCAAGTTTTGAGGTATACCTGACGAGAAGATGTGCCGTAATTTCCCGAACGCTGCCCAACGGAGTTGAATCCGTTGATTGACCTCTCGGTCGAAGTTGAACTTACCTAGTCGGACTATTTGTCCCAGGTAAACATACTCGTCAACAACTTCGAGCTTAGTGTTCCCAACAACTACCGGCATAGGTGTGACATGGACATTAAACATGATCTTTGTTTTGTCCATGTTCATCTTAAGACCTATCCGTTGGGAAACACTATTGAGGTCATTGAGCATAGTGCTTAGGTCCTCCAGCGATTCTGCCATAAGGACTATATCGTCGGCAAATCGAAGGTGAGTGATGTACTCGCCATTGATGTTGATACCGTATCCTTTCCAGTCCAGAAGCTTCAAAACGTCTTCCAATGCAGCGGTGAAGAGTTTCGGGGATATGACGTCACCCTGTCATACACCTCTCTGCAGTTGGATAGGTTTCGTACTCTGGTTCTGTACTCGGATAGCCATCGTAGGTCTACTTTACAAACACTTCAGCACTTCGATATACCGACAGTCAACTTGGCACCACTGAAGGGACTGCAGCACCGCCCAAATTTCAACGGAATCAAAGGCTTTCTCATAGTCCACATACGCCAGACATAGTGGCAAGTTGTACTCTTCGGACTTCTGTACAATTTGCCGAAGGGTATGTATGTGGTCTATGGTGCTAAAGCCCTTTCGGAAACCGGCTTGTTCGGGAGGCTGGAAGTCGTCAAGTCTGCGCGCGAGACGATTCGTAATGACTCTCGAAAACAGCACGTAGACGCGGCTCAGAAGGGAAATCGGTCTGTAGTTCTTCAAGAGAGCGTTGTCACCTTTCTTGAAGAACAAGACCACCGCACTTCTGCTCCAAGACTCCGGTGTAATGCCTCCATGGAGGACGGAATTGAAGAGCTTCTGAAGGACTTCAAGTACCGGTCTTCCACCCGCTTTCAGAAGCTCCGCTGTAATTCCATCCTCGCCTGGGGCCTTACCGTTTTTAAGGTGCTGGAGAGCCATTCTAATCTCGCTCAGACTGACGTCCGGGATATCTTCGGAATAGTGTCGGATGAGACTCGCTCTTGGATCGTTACTCACACTTGCGTGTGGCTCCAGCGATGACGTGTACAGCTGCCCATAGAACCTCTCAATCTCACTCAAAATCTCAGGTGTCCCGGAAACGATGCTGCCACACTCTGTCTTCAGCTTTGACAGTTGGCTCTTTCTGGCAGACAGATCTCTGGCAAAGACTTTGGAGCCTTGGTTCCGCTCGATCGCTTCTTCAATACGAGCTGTATTGAAGTTGCGTAAGTCCCGCCGCATGCATTTGGAGATCTGTCTGTTCAGTTGCCTGTATGCTGTCAAGTCTGTTGAAGAATGTAGCTTCATCTCCCGTCTAACAGCCATAAGATTAAGAGTGTGATCGGAGAGTTTTTGTGTTCTTCTGCGGCGGGTCTTGCAGAACTTAGCTCCGACCGCATGGACAGTTTCCATGAGCTTGTCATTCATTTTACTTTAACTCCTAACAATATATTATTATCTTACAAGTTTTTCAGTGCTAACAATTTTTAGGCGCACGCTGCAAGCAAACCGAAATAGGTGAAGCTTTAAAACTCATAGGGCCAGTATCAATACGCAAAAAACATTTAAACAGCTACGTTTAGCAATTAATTAGATGTTTTATAAATTGCAGGACGTGGGTAATGAAGAACAAGTAAGGCAATATCTAAATTGCGTTTCAAAATATGTTGATGGCTTGGTTTGTGCCAAATGTGGGTTGGTTCGTAAATATGTCAAGGCGTATTTGCAACATATTAAGAATTGCGATGGAACAGTGGTAAGCACATTTCAAATTTTTTTTTTGATAAGATAAGGATAACAAGCGAGCACTCAGTCCACCTGATAGTAAGAGGTTGCTGTGGCCCATAGACATCTACATCTATCCTCGATTACGAATCAAGATGCAGGTGCGTCGTCACCCGTGAGGACTAAGATGGAATGCCTCGTTTTAGTAAAAAGGGTCTCAAGTTGTCTACACTCACCATACGAAACACTGCTTAAACATTTCGAGTCTTTTTTTTTAATATTCGCTTAATCTTCAACGCTTCTACTGGTTTCGCAATTGCAGGCTTTTACATACTCTTTTGTATTCACCAAGCCAGTTTAAACTGTTGCTCATGAACAAATAGACTCGCCGTAAACTATAGGCGTAATTAAAAGTTTAAAAGCTAACAGTTCAATTTTCTTGTTATCGTGATAGACCAAATATATATTTTTTGCAGGCTAATGTAAATGATTCGGTTATATGTGAAGATTTTTTCAATGAAGGTGAAAACGAATTTATCCACACAGGGATGGTTGAATGTGGAGTTTGTGATCAAGAAGTCGACGGAGGGCAGTGGATACAACACATTCAAAAAGATCATGGCTATTTAGCACGAGTTAAAGGAAAACAGCCTTTAGTAAGTATACAACTTTTTTTAAGCTAAAATTAGTGAGTATCCATCACATTATTTCTTTTCATGGGTGTTTGTGAGAATTGTCTTAGTGAGTGTTAGTTAAATAAATTATATTGCAGTAGAGTTTTAGTAGCGTGTGGCCTCGTGCTCACTACATAATATGTATTTCGAGAATGCGAGCAAACCTGTCGACCGTTATAATTTTTTTATTAATTAGCTATGTGCTTGAAAAACACCGTAAAGAAACTTTCGGGTCTACAATATAATCAATACCAAGAGGATATGTAGTTCTCCGATTCGTACTGGAGCAGCGCTGCGGTACTATTTCTGGCTCCATAACCCTCCCAGAAACGAGATGTGCCCTGTTTGTGGGACAAATTAAGTAAGCGGTTACTTAATATGCTACGCGCACAGGACACTAATTCGATTGTCATATATATATATATATATATATATATATATATATATATATATATATATATATATATATATATATATATATATATATATATATATATATATATATATATATATATAACGCTTAACAACACTAACTGCACTTGCGCTGTATAGTGTATATGTTACGGCTAAAAGCCGAAGTGTAGCCGGCTAATACAAGGCGTAGTCGATTGCGGTTGGTGTATCATACATAGTTTATAAATGCACCTTAACCGCACCTTATCCTACTGTCGCTGATATTACTTGATACGTTTTCCCGTATTTTTACAAACTTAACAGTACACCTAAATTTAACTAACTACTGCTGCCCACACCTTGTTCTAGCCGGTTAGAACTAGGTGTAACCGAATTTCGGCTTTTAACCGTAACATATACAAAAACAATTAAAATAGAACAATAACACATTTTTTTTATGGTATTGGGGGCAAACGAGCATGCGGCTCACCTGATGGTAAGTGACTACCGTCGCCCATGAACAACCGCAACACCAGGGGAATTGCAGATGCGTTGCCGACCTTTTAGAAAGGTGTAAACTCTTTTCTTGAAGGTTCCTAAGTCGTATCGGTCCGGAAAATTCTCTGGTGGTAATTGATTCCACAAGGAAGTCGTGCGAGGAAGAAAACTTCTTCTAAATCGCACAGTGGTGGACCGCCAATCATCCAGATGGTATGGATGGTAACGCGAGTTTTGTCGCGATGTGTGATGGTGAAATTGAGCGGCTGGAATTAGTCCGAACAATTCCTCAGAGCACTCCCCGTGATAGATGCGATAAAATACGCAAAGAGATGCAACTTCTCTACACATTAGATAAACATTTATTTTTATATCAATTGCTATTATTTAATGTTTTTGACTTGCTTGCTTTGCGGTTTCTGGGTGAGAAACTCAAAATGATTTTCACGATTTTAAGAATTTCATGTATTATCGTGGATGTTGATGTTAATTATAATTATTTTATGAATAGGGGTAAAAGTATTGATTTGCCATTTTAATTAAGTGGCCACTATTAATTTCAAATTAAACCGGCATGATCCACGATTATTGATTAAAACTTATTTGACACAAATAAATCAAAATTCACTAATTATATGACGTTCTGTTGTTTGACTTTCAAAAGTGTTTCAACCTGACATGAGAACCTCAAAAATTTGAATTATTTTCCAATATAAGCTCCGAAATTATTCTAACATAGTAAGACAGGTCGCAATATCAATGCTACTTTGAGAGAGGTTACGACTAATGAACGCACTGTGTGTTATTGAGTTAATTGCTTTCGTGGTAGAAACTTCGACTAAAGAATGAGCCACGAGGAAGACCAGACACTAAGGATTCATAACGAAGAATTTAAAGTCCTGTTGGAAGCTGCTTTTATTTATTAAAAAAAATTATATGATAAGTTATCGAATTAAAATGCAGATGCGTTGTCAGCCGTGAGGACTAAGATGGAATGCCTCTTTTCCAGTAAAAAGAGTCTCAGGTTCTATACAATCACCATACGAAACACAGCAGCATTAAGCCGCTATTTTACGCTGTTATTCTGTGAGAGCGTGGACTTTTCCTGGTCGAGCCGACCCATTTGTGCTACAACTATCCAATTAATATACTGCAGCGTGGCTCTACCACGTACAAAACTAAGCAACTAGCAAGGAATTAGCGTCATGGTTTGAAATTGGTATCATACAATGTTTGAGAAATGGGTTCCTCATGAATTTGCTTATGTGCATAAAGGAACTCGCCTTGATTGATGAGTAGGTGCAGGTACAGAATTGAAAGTTTTTGAACAGAATTATACCGACAGTCTTATACCGAAACCAAAACCTAAAGTGAAGCTCAGCCTTAGAAAACTAACGGCAACTGTTTGGTGGTCACTTCATGGTGTAATTCACTATAGCTTAATATTGTAAAGTATTTCACACAACGGTTACATAACTCTCAGAGAAACAAACCGACTGGTCAATTGATCTTCGCCATTATCGCGCCATGATAACGCAAGACTTCACACTGCCATCAAACCGTATTAACATTACAAGATCTGGACCAGGACCATTCGTTATCCCTCGTACTTGCCAGATTTAGCACCAACTGATTGAAGTTTTATCCGCAATGGGGTCAGTGTCCTGCAAAACATTTTTTTCTGGGGAAGTTTTAGAAAATGCCATTATTGATTGTAGAGTTCAGATCCCCAGAATTCTATCGCAAAAAGGTGTTTAAACTTTTCAATATAAAATGATAATTTCATACTTTAACTCCTAATAATATATTATTTATTATCTTACAAGTTTTTCAGTGCTTTTCGTTTTGACATTACAATTTTAATTATTACATGTATTTTATCATTATTTTGTGAATTATTATTATGTTAGTAGTGCAAATATACAAATAGGGTTATATTATGTTAATGTAATGATCGGCATTTTCCATTTAATTTTAATTATAAATAAAATCTAATATTTAGTTAGTTTGCACACCGAAAGGTAGAATATGGCTGTATTTTGTTAAATTATTAAGACCTATTGTAACCCATATATCGCAAATGAATAAAATGAATTTGAATTTGAATTTAACAATTTTTAGGCGCACGCTGCAAGCAAACCTAAACAAAAAAATTATAGGGCCAGTATCAATACGATAAAAAAATATTTAAACAGCTACGTTTAGCAATTAATTAGATGTTTTATAAATTGCAGGACGTGGGTAATGAAGAACAAGTAAGGCAATATCTAAATTGCGTATCAAAACATGTTGATGGCTTAGTTTGTGCAAAATGTGGGTTGATTCGTAAATATGTCAAGGCGTATTTGCAACATATTAAGAATTGCGATGGAAATGTGGTAAGCACTTTTATTTTTTGAAAATGATTTTTTTATAAGATAAGGAGACAAGCGGGCACTCAGTCCACCTGATAGTAAGAGGTTGCTGTAGCCTATAGACATCCACATCTATCTTCGATTACGAACCAAAATGCAGATGCGTCGTCACCCGTGAGGACTAAAAATGGAATGTCTCGTTTCCAGTAAAAAGGGTCTCTGGTTCTATACACTCACCATACGAAATCGCAGCATTAAGGTGCTATTTTACGCTGGTTTTCTGTGAGAGCGTGGCCCTTCCGCGGTCGAGCTGACCCATTCGTGCTACAACTATACTATTAATATAGCTGCAGCATGGCTCTACCACGTATAACTTAGCCCATTTTATACAAAAAGGGCTACAGATGCTTTGTCTTTGCCAAGAACCTAATCCCTGATCGAAAATTAAATTCTCGCTCAAGCTCTGTGTATAATACTTTGGGGTTGGATTTAGAATCGTTTTGCACGAATTTGGCGGAGTAAGGTGTTTTATTTGGTAGAGATTTGGTCCCCGATTATAATAATACCACTCACATTAAAAGGTAATGCACCGTTATCTAAAAAGTAAATAAAAAGTATTATAACCTAAAATGCTTAAAACACGAAAAAACGTATGCAATATTACTGGGAAAGCTGGATAGCATACAGAATTTTGTGTAAGTGCAACAAGGACGTAAGACTAGTGTCACATTATTCTACTGTCTATACTCTCCGTCAAGAGATATTTCGCTAAAGACAACTATAATAATAGAAAATTTTACCGACTTGATATATGAATATTTATGGAAAAGAGAAATTATAAGGAAAAGAGATTCTTTTGAGGAATTAATAAAAAAAATATGTGTTTACAGACAATAAAGAAATGATTATAATATACTATTTAATTTCTGAATTGTTTATAATTGCCCAGAAATACTTGAACACCCAGAAATAATTTCAGTTGTAATAGGTTAGAATGTTGTGGCGGGAGTGAAGGCAACCTGACTTTATAGATAAGATATCTGATCTAATCGAATCTGTACTAAAATTAAAGCAGCACGAATCTACGTAGTCTTATCTGCCCTACTCCTAGAGTGGTTTTGTAAAGCCGTAAGCGCGGAGGGAGAGCAGCCCCCGCCCGCCGTTGCATGTTGCAGGCACCTGTCCGAGCCGGTTGGGTGATCGCGCGACCAATAAGCCGAAGCTGTGGAGGTGAGCATGGGTGCATGTGATTCGCTACGCAAGGGCGAAGGGGCTGCACCATTAAGCAAATACAAAAAGGAGACGTAATTAAATTTCATTATGTAACAATGCGTGACAATTTGCGGGGTGAGGGGATGCAAAGCCCCGCCCACTTTACACTATCTACATCTACCGATAAATAGTAAAACTACTCGAATCGTTTCATATCGATGTTGCAATATAGTTTAGCTACCGTGATGGTAGATAGCGGCCTGTTCACAAAATGTTATAATCTATAAAAATAATATTTTGGCGCTTAAAATTTCTTTATGTCTGAATGCAAAACAAATTTCAGCACCTTCGTATGATTATTTTATCATTACTTAGCTCTACGTCTTTATATTTTTAGTTCACATGACACAAAGTGTCGCCATCTTGTGTCGAATATATTTAATTATATTTGAAAGCCGACCCAGAGATTTTTCTAGAATTATTTTAATAAAGTAGGTGTAAAATTATTTACAAACGAAATGTGATGCCATCCATAACGTCAGAGCGTCTATCTGAGTAGTTTTTACACGATAAAACACAACACTTCATCCTTTTCTTCTTAATACTACGAAAATACACCGATTTGCGATTTTCAACACATAAACGCACAGGACGAATGCTGACAGTATACTAACTAAAGCCACGCCCACTATGATGACGTCAGGACCTACTTTAAATCACAGTGCACAGTTACTTATGCATTACTTTATTACTCACGCATTTGGCCGGCGCGCCGCTCGCTACTATAATATAATATGTAAGACGCCACCTATTGTATGAACGTATATAATATATATAATAAATATATAGTATAATAAATATATTCAAATATTACCTCGCAGTTTTAAACCTAACAGTGTTAAAATCAAAACAGGTACGCAACGAAAAACGATCATTTTCCTAATTATTTGACAAGTTATGATCCCGGTAAAATTATGCTTACTTTACATTATCTCATATATAGGCTTTTTGATTTGTATGAATATGACTAGACATAGTAATGCAGTTATTTTTCTTTGAATTTACAAGTTACTTATTTTCTTTTAGTGGAAATTCATGGGGTTGTAATTAGATATAAGAAATGTGTGGAGTGCATAATGTTAGCCGCCCGGCTGTTATTTGGTTTGACGTACCTAATAAGAAGTACCTAATTTCAGCCACGTAATATAAATCAGGGCTGCCATAAACTGGAATAAATACCATTAATTAGATCATAACTTATTTTATAGCCAAGGGAGTTATGATCAATTCGTCTGTTTTAAAATTGGTTTTAGATTTTAAAGATTAGCAAAAGATGTACTAGCTTTTCTCTCTGACATTCGGCGTATAGAACACCTTATGTACTCAATTATTTTTTGACAAAGAAGAAAAAAAAAGCAATAAATAATATACTATATTTTAGCAAAAAACTATAACTTAGTAAATACTAATTATGACTTAGAACATAAATGAAACACTCATAACTGACTTTTTGGCCCGACCCGGGATTCGATCCCGGGACCTCATGATCAGTAGTCGCACTACTACAACCACTAGACCAACGAGGCAGTACTATACCTAATAAGATATTGTGGTTGGGTATTACGATTATTTTTAACTGTATACTATACTGATAATATTGAATTAGCCTTTTATAGTGTCAATTATAATATTTGTCGAAATGTTATTTATGGATTCGAACCTTAAATGCTAATGGTGCTTTATTTTTTTATTTGCATTTATTCAAAGAAAATACACGCAAAAAGCTTCATCGCGCAGTAAAAAAACGCAACAAATATATGTATTAGTTATACATACAACGTGTCCCAAAATTCAACGATAAGCCAACACCGGAGGATAGACCTGCCCCGGACTAATCTGGGAAAAAAAGAAAAAAAAATATATCCCAATTATATTTTAAGTTATATAAAAAAAATGAAATTCTTCAGAAATTGAAACCGTTTATGATATTTTTCACTACCATGACCACAATTTTTTAAATATTTTTTTCTTTTTTTTTATAGGCAACCTGAATAGTACTGCTATCTACCACAATTCTTAAAAACTCCAGAATAACTCTTGTTTTATCACGAAAATTAATGAAACTTATTTTATTCCCTAAATTTTTTGAAGACTTACTTTTAACCAAATTTAACTTATTGTGGTGTAAAAAAAAGTATAAACACTAGTATGGCAAGTTTTTTTAAAAATTGACGCAACTAACCAACATTCCAAAATGGTATAATATTCTAGGAAAACAAGTTATAAAAAAATATGGGCCTATTATTTCTTAACAGGGGCCAAATGACGATCGGGTGTAATAAAAGTATTAGTTCTTGAAAAATGTTTAATATTTCAAAACAAATGGTACAAACAGTTTCACGTGTAATTTATTAAGTTATTAACATTATAGCAAATGTTCGAACTGTTTGCCACCAGCATTAATACATGCACGACACCGCCTTAAAAATGATCGTTTTATTTGTCTTGCATATCTTTTGCTTTTAATGTAATCAGCAGCCTGAGTGATATTTCGACGAAGCTCGTCCAATGTCACAATGGGTTTTGAGTAGACCCTGTTTTTAAGACAACTCCAATAGAAGTCCAGGGGGTTCAAATCGGGTGAACGGGGTGGCCATAAGATAAAACCAAGTCGCCCGATCCAACGCCCTGGATACTCTTGATTTAAATATTCTCGCACAGGACGGGCATAATGTGCTGGGCAACCATCATTTTGGAATCACATGTTTTGAAGATCACTTAAGGGGCGTATTACAAAAAAACGCGAAATTACAAGGTTTCCTCGTTGGAATTTTATGTTTATCGTTCATTGCTTGAAATAACAATTACTTGGTAAAAATAGTTCGTTTTCTCTCCTCAAATAAGCTCGGAATGGATTTTAGATAACTTATTTATTTAATCAGTAATAATCATTCTCCCAAAGCATGTTTAGGCAAAAACTCTCGAAGACATGATTTGGGAGCTCGTAATTTGTAGATTCTATTGAATATCGACCATCAAAAAAAATATTTTTATCTCCCAAATATCCTACACTTTAATAATAATGGAATACATTTTCGTTATATGCTTTTCACGCTAGGAAAAAAAATCGACATAATTCAAAAAACGACCAAAAAAGCTTCGATACAAGCCTCTATATTTCCGAAGTTCTACATCATTTAGAAGTAAAATTTATACCAAAATAATCATCAACATTTGCTTACACTATGCTATTATTTTTACTTTTTAAATCGTTACTATTATATTTTAATTAATTAAATAAAAGTACTATATATTTCACTGTGCCGGCCATCTGCGATCATTAACGCGCGAGCGCTTGCCGAGGGTGGACCTGCGTCAGTTTATTTCGGGCGCTGCATCGTTTCGATACTACCGTAGTGTGCGTCGGTTGCTATCGTAGTGTGCGTCGATTACCTGCATACTAGAAAATCGTCAACTACGACCGCAATTTTTGATCGATCGGTTTAAAACTATTTTATATAGTTATAATTTAGATTACGTCTCTTCAAAAATGTGGTCTATTCATTGACTTAGATCATTGTTATTTGAGGGCTTCACCTAATGGTTTATACAGCAACGGTCTTATTGAAGTTAAATGTCCTATTTCAGCTTTCGGAATAGATTTTGATACGGCCTTTCGACAAAAAAAAGTTAAAGGTTATAAATTCAGTGATTCAAGTGTAACATTAAATCAAAAGTCCAGCTTCATTTAGCAAATAAAAATGTCTGAATACTTGCCATAATATGTATTGGCCCAGATTAATGCAGTAAAAGTACTAAAAATTTACAAATACGACCAATTTTAGATTTTCAATATGTTACCCAAGTTACAAGCTTTTTATGAAAAGTGTGTACTGCCTGAAATTATCGAATCGAGAAAAGTTCGGTCAATGCCGTCGCAGCAAATATTTTTCTTATAAAAAATATAGTAATTGACTGTAAGTACCGATTAAAAAAATATTAGTTACATTTGGTTGTTATATTTATTAAAACAGGTTGCAACCGTTTATTCATTTATACCACTATTCTACCGGTAGTAGACATAATCGATTATTAACATTCGATTACAGCGTAACAATTAAAATATTTATGTGTACTTATTTTGACACTAATACATACATAAATTTTGACACTAAATTTCATAAATAATGAATAATATATCAAAATGGTATATAATAATAAATAATAAATTATATAATTATATAATAATAAATTAATAAGATAACATTAAAATGACACACCAAAAAATATTCCATCCACTGAAGTCCATCCTAAGAAAACTTTGTATTATGGAAAATCAAGATCGTTTAGTCGCCATACTCACAGTATTATAGTGCGAGCGAGTGAATAGATATGAAAGAAAGTATCGGTCGCGTAACTTACCGCCCGCTCGGTGCGTAAAATACCTAAATTTGCGAAACGCCGAAATGTAAGAGGGCTCTTAAGGGCACGTCGTTTAACAATTCTTGCAAGTCATTTTGTAAAAAGTTTAAATAACTATTGCCATCTAAGTTTCATTGTAACTCAAAGGGCCCAATTACTTTTCCATTTAATATGCCGGTCCATAGGTTAACCTTGAATTGATATTGGGATTTGTCTTGTCTCATCAAGTATCGATTTTCATTACTCCAACTATGTAGGTTGTGAAGATTTAAATACCCATCTTTCTTGCACGTTGTTTCATCCGACCATAGAATTTTGTCTAGGAAAGTGGGGATCTTCACTGTGCCTTTGCAGCATTACACGGCAAAATGTGACCCGTAGCGGATAGTCCCGCGGTAATAACGTCTGCACACGCCTGTAGTGATATGGATGAAGCTTGTGACGTTTTAATATTCGATTTGCAGAACTTTACGGGATTCCTGTAGCTACTTCGGTACGTGCCATAGAAGACTATGGCACGTACCGAAGTAGTCGAGTCATTTTCTATCTCATTGAGAACTTCTTCATCACGATTCAATCTAGGTTTTCCAGCGCTTCTCCTATTGGATGGCATACGACCCTCCGAAAACGTTTGATGCACATTAATAAACACTCGATAATCAGGATATTTTTGAGCATTTGGGTATCTTTCTCGATACAGTTTGCTAGCAGCGTTAGCATTACATCGGCATTCTCCATAGATTAAATGCATATTAGCGTATTCCTGTGGTGTGTACGGTTGCGGCATGTTAAACGCCAAACAGTCCAAAATGCGCCAGAACTCTAAATCACAAAACACACAATCGTAGTCCAAGATAATGCCAGGTCAGTTCAGTTTGCAGATCACTTCCAGTCCAAATAATGCCAGGTCAGTTAAGTTTGCAGGTCGATTCCAGTCCAAAAAGCCAAGCCAAAAGTCGATAGTATGTACGAGGGCCACGTAAGTTGAATTGGGGACGGTGCGCAGTAAACAAAGGAGCAGAGCGTACTGAACCGACTTGCTTAGAATAATAACAGCTTCTCTACCTGCCCTGTTGTTGTCTCTTTTTGACGTAAATATCTCTATCTATCTATCTCTCTCTAACATCTAAGGTATTAATGCCCCATTCGAATTCCTAGAAATTGTAACAGGAACCCATTTTGGGCATGTGGTAAAAGTGATTACTGACAATTACAATTTAAGGAATTTGGCACCTGTTTAGAAATAATAGGCCCATATTTTTTTATAACTTGTTTTCCTAGAGTATTATACCATTTTGGAATGTTGGTTAGTTGCGTCAATTTTTAAAAAAACTTGCCATACTAGTGTTCATACTTTTTTTACACCACGATAAGTTAAATTTGGTTAAAAAGTCTTCAAAAAATTTAGGGAATAAAATAAGTTTCATTAATTTTCGTGATAAAACAAGAGTTATTCTGGAGTTTTTAAGAATTGTGGTAGATAGCAGTACTATTCAGGTTGCCTATAAAAAAAAAGAAAAAAATATTTAAAAAATTGTGGTCATGGTAGTGAAAAATATCATAAACGGTCTCAATTTCTAAAGAATTTCATTTTTTTATATAACTTAAAATATAATTGGGATATATTTTTTTTATTTTTTTCCCCGATTAGTCCTGGGCAGGTCTATCCTCCGGTGTTGGCTTATCGTTGAATTTTGGGACACGTTGTATATACACATATTAGTTATATGTTTTCAACAGTGGTAGAGCCACGCGGCAGCTTTTGCTGTCGCACGGATGGGCCGGCTCGAACCGGGGTGGTACCACGACCTCACAGAATACCAGCGTGAAGTAGAGGTTTACCTCTGCGTTTCGCTTGGTGAGTGCAGGTGGCCGGAGGCCCTTTTTACTGGTTATGAGGCATTCCATCTTAGTCCTCACGGGTGACAACGCATCTGAATTTTGATTCGCAAACGAGGATAGATGTAGATGTCTATCGGCCGCAGCAACCACTTACCATCAGGTGGACTGTGTGCTTGTTTGTCACCCTTATCCTATGAAAAAAAAATATATACGAAAAATTATATCCAAAACAAACAAATCTGATAAGATGACGTGAGCGTGTGCGCTGGCCAACGCTCTAACGACACGGGTTTCACGTCCAAGAGCTCAGCGCTCACTAACTCCAGCAAGCCCGTGGGCAGTGAATACGCCCAGATTTTAAAATAATTTCTTAATGAAATCAAATTTTGGTCTTTTGAAAAAAAAATTATAATAGTAATGTTCATTAATAAATTGCCTATCCATTGGTGTAAATCGCAAAATAAAATAATACTTACTTTACGAGGAGATGCATGTTATCAATAATAATTTCATATTTATGTGGTTTCGTTGTAAGGAAATTATATTTATATTTATTCCTTTAAAAAAAATTGGATATAGCTCTTATGAAATCAAGATTATGTAGAAATATAATGTGTTTTTTATTTGTTGATATATCTTTTAAATACAAAGGAGATAGCTCCTAAAAACCACACAAATAACGGCTAGCGCGACATTTTGCTCAACCTGCGCCTTAAATACAATTTAAATATGTTTATCATTTCGTGAAAGTCAACCTTCAAGAAATATTTATTTTATCCTTAGTAAAATAAAGTATCTTTGAAACTAAATATTCTATGTTCAATATTAAGAGTAAGATATTTAATTTGGAACTAAATATCTTACTTATCTCACTAATATTATAAAAGCGAAAGTTTGTGTGTTCTTTCTGTCTCCTTGAGCTTATTCCACACTAAGTATGTACTGTGTGTAATTTTTTCACGCAGAAACGGCAGAACTATTATTTATGTGTGGGTTATACTACTTAATATCTCTGAGGGAGAATAAATAATTACGGCCCTGTCTTGTTATTTTTATGAGATTTACTTGACGATAGAATACAGCCTGTTCACAAAATGATTATATACTATAAAAATAATATTTTGCGATAAAAATTTCTTTATATCTGACTGCAAAACAAATTTCAGTACCTTCGTATGATTATTTTACCAATACTGAGCTCTACTGACCTTTATATTTTTAGTTCACATGACACAAAGTGTCGCCATCTAGTGTCGAATATATTTAATTATATTTGAAAGCCGACCCAGAGATTTTTCTAGAATTATTTTAATAAAGTAGGTGTAAAATTATTTACAAACGAAATGTGATGCCATCCATAACGTCAGAGCGTCTATCTGAGTAGTTTTTACACGATAAAACACAACACTTCATCCTTTTCTTCTTAATACTACGAAAATACACCGATTTGCGATTTTCAACACATAAACGCACAGGACGAATGCTGACAGTATACTAACTAAAGCCACGCCCACTATGATGACGTCAGGACCTACTTTAAATCACAGTGCACAGTTACTTATGCCGTCTTCTCTTTGTATTTGCTTCATGGGCTGCACTTCCCGCAGCGCCGAAGCCGTTGGATAAGTAACTTTGGGTCAATATTCCTGTGTAAAAAAGTGAGGTTATGATTTTACAAAAAAAAATTACTCATAAACTATACTTTTCCGCTAGGAGGGAAAAGTAAAGGGGCTTTCCCTGATAGGGCACATTTGCTACCCTCTTTTCCCATCCTGCCGGAGACGATAAATGTTACTTTCAGGTTACATCTATGGGATATTCTTTTTGATTTTTCTCAAGAATGGTGTATTACATTTTAATGGGAGTGGTGTCGGGAGTAAAGGGACGCTCTCCCCTTCCCCTCCCCGCAACCCTTGCCCCCTCCTCCTGCCAAACGATTCTAAATTTCAACTATACTTTGCTTATATCGAATAACATTTTCGACTGCTTGAACATTTTGAGTTTTTTTAGTTTTCGCTTAGTCTTTAACGCTTCTACTGGTTTCGCAATTGCATGCTTTTACATACTCTTTTGTATTCACCAAGCCAGTTTAAACTGTTGCTCATGAACAAATAGACTCGCCGTAAACTATAGGCGTAATTAAAAGTTTAAAAGCTAACAGTTCAATTTTCTTGTTATCGTGATAGACCAAATATATATTTTTTGCAGGCTAATGTAAATGCATCGGTTATATGTGAAGATTCTTTTAATGAAGGTGAAAATGAATTTATCCACGCAGGGATGGTTGAATGTGGAGTTTGTGATCAAGAAGTCGACGGAGGGCAGTGGATACAACACATTCAAAAAGATCATGGCTATTTAGCACGAGTTAAAGGGAAACAGCCTTTAGTAAGTATGCAACTTTTTTTTAAACTAAAATTAGTGAGTATTCATCACATTACGTTTTTTCGTGGATGCTTGTAAGAATTGTCTTATTGATTGTTAGTTAAATAAACTATATTGCAGTAGAGCTTTAGTAGCGTGTGGGCTTGCGCTCACTATATATGCATGCGAGCAAACCCGAGTTCGGTCTCCACCGGACCGTTGGAATTTTGTTAGTAATTAGCATATAGTATAGTCATGTAGTCATTAGCGTATAAGTAAAGAAACTTTCGTGTATGAAAATTAATAAATCACAAGGACATGTGAAGTTCTCCACTTCGTACTGGAGCAGTGCTGCAGTACTCTTTCTGGCTCCATAACCCTCTCAGAAAAAAGAGATGTCCCCTGTTTGTGGGACAAATTAAGCATGCGGTTACTTAATATGCTTTGCGCACACGATACCAATTAGATTATCATATAGATATAACGCTTACCAACAGCACTAACTGCAATTGTGCTGTATTTGGTATACAAAAATTTACAATACAACAATAATACATTTAATATACATGACATAGTCTTCAAAGTGATATTCTGAAAATGGTGTCATGTCATGTCATGATTTTTGCGATGTTGCACATAATTTAATATCGTAGACGTGGGTATCTGTTCGGTAATTATAGTCATTTTACTAATTATGAAGTTTCTGTTTTTAACGGAGTGTCAAGATTCGTGATTAAAACTTTTTTACACAAAAGCTTAAGCTCTAACATCCTTTATTCAAAAATACTTGTTAGCAATAGAAAACAAATGGGCATACTCTTCAGATGTTATAATTAGTAGTCACTAAGTAATAAATGTAGCGGTTTATATACCTTCATTTTTTAAGTAAATTGTGTACTAGAAAACGTCTATAGGACATTCTAAGGAGTTCTTATGGCTTCCGGTAGATGGCGGTATTATAAAATACCCAGGACAGCATTGGAAATTCTACATAAAAAGTTGGGCTGGGTTTAAGTTAAAACCCTGGGTGTGCTAATTATATATACCATACGTGTATATAATATATATAATTAGAATAAACAAAAGAATGTCCTTGCTCATGGGGGAATGTTTGCCATAGTTGCCACACCTGGAAAGCGGGTTGGCAACCGCAGATTTTTATTTAGTACTTAGTTTTGCTGAGACTATACAACCAATGCGTGTTGCCAGTGATGACCTATGGAACTGACACGTAATTCTTCACTGCCGGCCGTATGAGGAAGCTCAAGGTAGATCAGCAAGCTATGGAGAGGGCTATGCTCGGGGTTTTCCTGCGTGATAGACTTAAAAATGAGTATATCCGCAATTGAACCAGAGCAACTGAAATAGCCCAACGGATTAGAAAGCTGAAGTGGCAATGGGCCGGCCATATAGCTCGAAAAACCGACAAGCGATGGGGAAGAAAGGTTCTGGAGTGGCAGCTTCGTACCGGGAGGAGAAGTGACGATCTGGTAAGACATGCAGAAAGTACATGGTGGCTCAGGACCGTGCTTTGTGGCATTCCTTAGGGGAGCCTATGTTCAGCAGTGGACTTGTGAGGGGCTGTAATGATGATGATGATTATAAAAATAATATTTTTTTGCAATACAATATTTAGCGACGTTCAAATGCAAAATTAGCCATCTTAAAAACTGCCCAATGTCAAAATATTTCGACTAGTGTTGAAGAGAAGCAACTCTTCGTGGGAAGTTCGTAAGCTATGTTCAGCATTGAGTTGTAATAGGCTTACAATGATAATGGAATCAACAAAATATGCAATTTACTTTCCAGCTTACCCATACATTTCATAATTCTTTACAGGATATAAATGATGATGACGAAGTCCAAAAACATCTAAGTATTTTAAGAAAATGTGTTGAAGAGCTAATTTGCGCTAAATGCGGGATCACTCGTAAAAATGTCAAGTGGTATATGAAGCATGTAAAGAACTGTAATGGCAGTGTGGTTAGTAGTTCAATTTGGTATTTTATCGTGATATTGGATCGTTAATATGACTTAGACGCATTTAGTTATATGTACTACGTACTAGAGAAGCTATTCCAAACAAAAAATGAGACTTACTCCATGTCTTCGCGCATGCGCAGTTGATATAAGCGCGTTGCGCCTGCGCCGGTCAGTTTTTGTCATCATAGATTAGGTACGATATAAGAATTATTTATTTAGATTATATGGTTAATTATGTCAAGTACAACTTTTTTTAAATTGTCATTTATTTTGCATATAATATTCAAATAAAATATTATTAAAATGTAATTGTGACATAATAATAAGATTTCGTTCGTCGTTCGTTAGTCGGAGCGGGTTTTGTGCCTTATGAATTTATACAAGTACATACACATATTATGTAAAGGAACATCTGCATGTTTTCTATGATTGTAGATAGTGTGACATTTAAATGAAGATTTTATGTTTTTCTATTGTAATATTACAATATACCTATTTATTCACTTCAGCAACAAATAATTTTACTTACTTGACTACTGAATTATTATTTATGTGCAGGTTTCAACTTTAATTTGAAATCTCGTATTATTAGCGCCGCTCAACAGCGCATTAATATTGAAGCCACACTAAATGACACTAAAGTACGGTGTGCGGATTTCAGTACAGTTCAGCTGAAGAAAGTGAATGTTCGGAATGCGAAATCTAGTGCGTAGTAGATATATCTCGATGCTTAGACGTAAATAATTTTATTTAAATTAAATAATGTTTATTTTCGTTTATAATGCAAGTAGAAAACGCTGTCTGGTAAAGGCGTAATAAAATCTATCACCACTGATCGAACAGGTATCCTAAGAGGCGCCTACCGTTCAAGGGGCTTGCACCGGCACTCTTAACTCCAATTTTGTTGCATAAGTTTTATCGGCTGAAATGAGTTCATGTTCTTGTGTTAGCGCCTTCATTAATGACACTATTATATCTCGCGCAGTTGATTATTTTCAAAATTATTCAAAAATCGTCGCCTTGTTTGAAATAAACTTTTTTTTTTTTTTTTATAGTAGAGGGGGCAAACGAGCATGCGGCTCACCTGATGGTAAGTGACTACCGCCGCCCATGAACAACTGCAACACCAGGGAGGGAATTGCAGATGCGTTGCCGGCCTTTTAAAAAGGAGTACGCTCTTTTCTTGAAGGTCCCTAAGTCGTATCGGTCCGGAAAAATCGCTGATGGTAATCGATTCCACAAGGAAGTCGTGCGAGGAAGAAAACATCTTCTAAATCGCACAGTGGTGGACCGCCAATCATCAATCAGTATCGGGAGTTCTGCCGCGATGTGCGTTCGTGAAATTTGGCGGCTGGGATTAATCCGAACAATTCCTCAGAGCACTCCCCATGGTAGATGCGAAAGAAAATGCAAAGAGATGCAACATCTCTTCGCAGCGCCAATGAGTCGAGCCGATCGGAAAGAACTCGGTCGTCGACGATTCGAGCCGCTCTGCGCTGGATGCGGTCAAGTGGAAGGAGCTGGCACTGGGGAGCCCCTGCCCAGAGATGGGAACAGTATTCCATGTGAGGCCGAACCTGCGCCTTGTAAAGTTGCAGGCGGTGTGCCGGCATGAAATACTGTCCCGCTCTGCTGAGCACGCCAAGCTTTTTAGAGGCCAATTTGGCCTTCTCTTCCAAATGACCACGAAACTGCACGTCACTCGATATGTCGACGCCGAGGATTCCGATACTGGCTGAGGCAACCAGGGGAGTGCCTTGAAACTGAGGAGATACGACAAAGGGGTTCTTTTTAGCGGTAAACGCGCAAACTTGTGTCTTCTGAGGATTAAACTGGACTAGATTTAGTCGCCCCCAGTTCGAGACTTTGTCCAGCAAAGACTCGACTTCAGACACAAGTTTATTCCGGTACTCGGAGACGTTTTCCCAAGAAATATTAGCACGGCCGGTGTATAGAGCATCACCAGTGCTGTCATCCGCATAGCAATGAATGTTACCAGTTAGCAACATATCATTGATATGCAGAAGAAACAGCGTTGGTGATAGCACACAGCCTTGTGGAACACCAGCGTTAATAGGCTTGTAGTCAGAACATGCACCGTCTACAACAACCTTGATGCTCCGATCTGCAAGGAAGCTGGTGATCCAATTGCACAATTTCTCGGGAGGCCCATAGGAAGGGAGCTTCGAGAGAAGCGCTTTGTGCCAAACCCGATCGAAGGCCTTCGCAATGTCCAGACTAACGGCCAACGCCTCCCCCTTGGACTCTACTGCCTCCGCCCATCTATGGGTCAGGTAGACCAGAAGATCACCAGCTGATCGACTCCCACGAAAACCGTATTGGCGGTCACTAATCAGCTGGTGATCCTCAAGGTACCGGATGAGCTGGCAGTTGATAATGGATTCCATTATTTTGGAGAACAAGGAGGTGATCGCGATAGGCCTATAGTTGGACGGGTCTGAGCGGTCGCCTTTTTTAGGGATCGGGTGGACAAAAGCTGTCTTCCATGAATTCGGGACTACGCCTTGGGAGTAGGAGTACCGAAAAAGACGCGTTAGGACCGGTGCCAACTCCGGAGCACACGTCCTCAGCACAATTGGGGGGATTCCGTCAGGCCCACTCGACTTCTGGATGTCCAGGGAGAGAAGTGCTTTGCGAACCGAGCGCTGTGAGAACAGCACATCCGGCATAGAGCACTCACACCGCGGGATGGTCGGCGGTGTTTTCCCCCCGTCATCAAGAGTCGAGTTGGACGCAAAAAGGGAGCCTAAAAGGTCGGCTTTGTCTTTTGCGTCATGGGCCAGTGAGTCGTCCTCCCTGTGCAGAGATGGTAGTGATGGCTTACAGAAATTCCCTTGGACAGCCTTGGCGAGAGACCAGAATGCACGGGTTCCCGAAGGAAGGCGAACTAGTTTCTCGCCAATTCTGCCTATGTGCTCTGACTTTGCCTTGGCAATAACTCTTTTGAAGGACCTGGAGGCGAAGTTATACTTCTTTTTAAGTGTGCTGGTGTTTACATCCCGAGTCGCCGAAGCCGCAGCCCAGGCTTGATAACACTCCTGCTTACTGCGTAATGCAGTTTTACAGGAGCGACCAAACCAAGGCTGAGATCTGCCTCCGATGGGTACCACAGATGATGGAATAAATAGTTCCATTCCCTGTAGCACCACATCAGTGACAGAGTCAGCAACAGCGCTGGGATCATCCGGCGAGAAGCAAACCCGCCCCCATGGGTAGGATGCAAAGAAAGACCGCATTCCGTCCCAATCCGCCGACCTGTAATGCCAAACACGGCGGCAACCTGCAGAACGCAACCGCGAAGGGAGCGTGAGTGGCACCATACTCCGGATCAAACAGTGGTCCGAAGAGCCGAGAGGGGCATCGACGGAAACCTGATATCCGTCCGGATGAGAGGTCAGCAGAAGGTCCAACAGGGAAGGTGTATGATCCTCCACATCTGGAATCCGCGTAGGCGAAGTAACCAGTTGTGTCAGACCATATGCCAAGGCAAAGTCATAAACAGATCTCCCCGCATGATCGGTTAAACGTGAACCGAGCCATTCGGCATGGTGGGCGTTAAAATCGCCAAGGATCACGATCTCTGCGGATGGGACCTGTTGTAGCAAGGAATCTGTAGCCATTTGGACGTGGTCGATGAGTCGGTCTGTTTCGGCATTACCGCTATGGGACCTATAGAGGCACCCGTAGACGCGCGGATGGTCGTCGCTGTCTACGCGTAGCCAAAGGATGGACAGGTCCGAACCTTCAAGACTGCCGAGGCGTCGAGAACAGATGTCCTCTCTGACATACACGCAAACTCCAGCCCGGGGCACAAAGGAGTGCTCCAATTTGTACCCAGGGTAGGAGAGATACGAAATATCAGCCGGAGAGGAAACCTGCGTCTCGGTCAGGAAGAGCAAGGCCGGCTTAGCCGTCTCGAGATGGTAGTGGACGGCGTTTAGGTTAGAGTTAAGTCCCCTGATGTTGCAGAAATTCACGGATAGCGTGGCAGGGGTCGCCTTGGTATTGTTGCTCTGTTTACCCCGAGCAGTTATGTTTTTGAGCGGAATTTTGCCCCCCCCAGAATACGCGGGGCAGCCTGAGCACCCACGCTCAGGATTGGAATAACATGGTCGTGGATGCTCAGCGAGGGATTCTCCAGGGGTACTGGTACCCTCCTGGGGTAGTCTATTGTGTAATTCCGCTACCATGTTGATGGGGGGGGGGGGGGGATTGGGCCTCCGGCCACCTGCACTCACCAGACGAAACGCAGAAGCAGAGCTTCTACTTCACGCCGGTATTCTGTGAGGTCGTGGTACTAACCCGGCTCGAGCCGGCCCATACGTGCAACAGCAAAAACTGCTGCATGGCTCTACCACCGTTAAACTTCATAACTTTCATAAGTTTTTCAAAATTATGTCCAACACAAATGACCGCTTTTTGCCGATGTCGTGCAATGAATTTTCCTTTTCTTTTGAGATCGAAATCAAATCGTTTCTTGTACATTAATTTTTTTTTTTCCAAGAGCCAAGTTTAAGAACTCCTTATTCCTTTACTTGCTTATAAAAATAGGTAAAGAACATTATTTGCCTTTCTCTAATTTTTCCCTATGTTTTTCATCTTTCCCTATCCTTCCATGGTCATGGGATATGTTGTTTTGAGTATTTTGTTACGGCAGTCAGATGCGTGTCGCATCATTTGCGATGTAGCAATTTTGTACGAAGCGATTGTACACTTCCTGCGTGCGTGGAAGAATAAATTAATAAATAATTATTTTATGATGCTTCCTGTTGATAATCTTTTCGTGCTTTTTTTTTCTTTTTGTATCTTGCCTGGAAGAAATTTCTGTGTAGCAATAATACCGCCTTTTACTTCTCCATATGTATCTGTTTTCTCTTTGATGTGCAATAAATAGTAGTGAATTATATTCATTTATTATTGAATTTTATAAGCAATGGTTAAAGATGATGAAAATCGGTGTCCAGTTTAAAGCCAGAGAATAACAATTGCTTGTGTCTGACGTCTGCATTGCGTTACCGGTGAAGTTATATAGCCAAACAACAAAAGAAAATGGTATTTGGTCCTTCATCATTCAAATGACAAAATCGTATCGCGTAAAAGTTGTAATTCTATGGGTTCCTCTTCAAGACCATATACCGAACTCATGCATTGGTGCTGCTCGTGCAAAACTACATAAGTAGTTGCATTTACACTCAAAAATCATCGTTAACGATGTCTTTTTTGACAAAAAAGCAATTGTATTGTATGCGGCTCGGATGCAGTTGTTGTGTATTTGAAAGTTATCACTATTGTGTAAAAAACGTACGTCATCATAATTTTAGTAGACGTTTGCCTAATTTTTATGGCTTTAGCGAATAAAAATTTTGTGTCCATTAACCGCAAACTTCTGTTCTTTTCGCAGCAAGTGGACGAAGTGTTAAACGACACACGAAATTCCGAAATAACGTCAGATTGTATTTTTGATGAGAATAATGTAATTGTTACGGGTATCGTCAAATGTGGAGTTTGCCAAAAGGAAATAGAAGGGAAGCAATGGCTAAATCATATAGAAACAGAACACAATTACTTAGCATTGATAGAAGGGAAGACGCCTTTAGTGAGTTTATGCTGATAGTGTTAATTTTATTTTGTTGTTAAATCTAATACATTAAAATCTATATAAAATAAGTCTATATAACAGTAATTAATTTATTTCTTCTTTGAAGGATTTAAAGAATAAAAAGCAAGTCAAAAATCATTTGCTATCAATAATCAAACAAATCGGATGTCTGACCTGTGCTAAGTGTGGAATTAAACGTAAAAATCTTAAATCGTATTTACGTCATATTAGAAAGTGCGACGATAGTGCGGTGAGTGAATATTTTTTATAATTTAATCTTAAGAGTAGTAGTAGCATAAAGCAAATACAAGAGAAGACGGCATAAGTAACTGTGCACTGTGATTTAAAGTAGGTCCTGACGTCATCATATTGGGCATGGCTTTAGTTAATATACTGTCAGCATTCGTCCTGTGCGCTTATGTGTTGAAAATCGCAAATCGGTGTATTTTCGTAGTATTAAGAAGAAAAGGATGAAGTGTTGTGTTTTATCGTGTAAAAACTACTCAGATAGACGCTCTGATGCTATGGATGGCATCACATTTCATTTGTAAGTAATTTTACACCTAATTTATTAAAATAGTTCTAGAAAAATCTCTTTGCGTCGACTTCCAAATATAATTACATACTATACTAGATTGCGACACTTTGTGTCATGTGAACTAAAAATATAAACGTTTGTAGAGCTCAGTACTGGTAAAATCATACGAAGGTGCTGAAATTTGTTTTGTATTAAGACATAAAGAAATTTTAATCGCCAAAATATTATTATTGTAGTTTATAATAATTTTGTGAATAGGCCGCCACCTATTGTCAAGATAAATAAGCTACATTGCAACATCGATATGGAACGATTCAAGTAGTTTTATTAATTATCGGTAGATGTAGATAGTGTAAAGTGGGCGGGGTTAACATCCTCTCACCCCGCAAATTGTCACACGTTGTTACATAGTGAAATCTAATTGCAACACCTCTTTGTATTTGCTTCATAAATAGTAGTACCACACCTAGCACCGTGTGAGAAAAGGACTGCTCTAGTGATGAGCACTTAGAAACTGGTGCTCACTAGAATTGCACGCAACCTTGATGGCCGAAGGGCAATGGATAGTCAATATGCTAAAAGGCTGTTATTCATGTATAAAAAAATTACATCAAGGAGACTTGTATGCTACAAGTCGTAACAAGTAAACTCTCGCTTGATGATGAGATCTAAAATCGTCTAGGCTAGGCTGGCACAATGTTTAAGAAACTTAGTAAAATTGTGTGGAGCAACTACCATGTAACTATTAAAACCACCCTTTTGTAAGGATCCAAGATCTGATTGACTTTTGCCGAACAAAGGTGTTTCATATTGCGCAGCTTGCAGGTATATCCGCCATAATAAAGCTTAGGCGAATACGATTGCTGGGACATATGTGTGGCATGAATACTGATTGCTTACCTTGTTTTTGAGCTAAGTTGCATTTGCTGATCTTGAGACAACGTGATAGCAGTGCAAGGGTACTGGGGGCATTAAATATTGCACCCGGAACATGCTTCTAATCGAGAAGCGTGGATGAGTCCTAGTTGCGTTCGAACGGAGATTCCGGCACCCCTTGTATACGTTGATGGTCAGCACTGTGGGCATTTAGCCAGTAAGAGCCCTGCATAACTTTACCGTCACTCCCGCAGTAGACGGTATCCATGAAGATTTTTCTACGAAAATCTCTCCTAATTCTACATGCTAAGCTGTTTCGAGGTGGAAGAGGAGAGAACGCAAGAGAGGGGGGTCAAAGGAGATCTCTCCTGCGTTTCAAGAGCTTCTTTATGGGGCTCTATTACCACGCACGTTTTGCCTCCGACTTTTACTTGTCGCTTTTTTATTTTATTTGTAATTTTTAGTTTTAAGTATCATGCGATCTGAAACTCAAAATTAATTGCGTTTATGGGCCTACGCCTTACGCCTTTCAGAATTGAACATTATACATTTTTGTTTTAGGCGTTGAGTATTGAGTCTGAAGATCAGTTTAATGATTCATGTGCGTCTGATAATGCTGATAATACTGTAGATGAACAAAATATATTCGATAGTGAGTTTATTCAAAAAGGCACCGTTAAATGTGGAGTTTGCCAAAAGGAAGTGGATGGCGAGCAATGGCTTGATCACATACAAAGGGAACACAATTATTTAGCTCGAGTAGAAGGAAAACCACCTCTAGTAAGTACTACTCTGTGTAAAAAGTATCGGGAATATGTCAATAAAAAGACCCGCGTAAAAGAGGTCGTTCTAATTTTTTTACTGCATGTTGGTAGCACTGTACTGATTTAGCGCGCAAAGTTTGAGCGGGATCTGTCATTTAATTTGTTTTAAACTACACTTTTTGTTGGTCATAGTTTTGAGTTCTCGGCGATTTATACAATGGAAAATATTGTTGAACAAAGAGTGTGCCTTAAATTTTGTGTTTCGAATGATATTTCATTTGGTGAATCACTAAAAATGTTGCGAAATACCTACGGCGAATCGTGTATTTTGAAAACAAGGGCTTATGAATGGTATAAGGCTTTTAAAGAAGGCCGAGAAGTAGTAGTAGACTTGCCTCGTTCTGGTAGACCTTCAACCGCTACGACCAAAGAAAACATCGACAAAATCAAGAAGCTAGTGCTCGAAAATCGACGTATGAGTCTGAGAGAGTTGGCTAGTGAGGTGAACATATCTTTTAAGTTCGTCCACAACATTATCATTGACATTTTAGGCATGAAACGCGTCGCCGCTCGACTAGTTCCAAAAGAGCTCAATTTTGTTCAAAGAGCGCAGCGAAAGCATGTCGCTGAAGACATGGTTTCCCGAGCTTCTACGGATCCGACCTTTATGAAACGTATAATAAATGGCGACGAGACATGGGTTTATGAGTACGACATGCAAACAAGCCAACAGTCTTCAGAATGGCGTCTCGAAAACGAGCCGAAACCCAAAAAACCGCGGCAAAGTCGCTCCAAAATCAAGGTGATGCTGACAGTTTTTTTTTGACTACCGTGGTGTGGTTCACTCCGAATTCCTTCCAAAGGGAGAAACAGTGAATAAAGAATATTATTTAGGCGTCATGAAGCGTTTGCGTGAGAGTATCCGCCGAAAACGTCCAGATTTGTGGCAACACAACTCATGGATGCTGCACCATGATAATGCACCATCACACACAACCATTATAGTCAAAGAGTTTTTAGCGAAAAATTCAACAAAAGTTCTCGACCAAGCACCATATTCACCTGATATGGCTCCGTCTGACTTTTTTTTATTTCCCAAGTTAAAATTACCACTTCGAGGAAAACGTTTTGAGTCGATAGAAGCCATAACAATAAATTCGCTGAATGAGCTAAAGGCCATACCGCAAATAGCCTATGAAAAATGTATGGAAGACTGGGTGAAGCGTTGGAGATGTTGTATTGCAAGCGATGTGGCCTACTTTGAAGGCGATAAAATAAATTTAGATGAATAATTTGTATTTTTTTGTTTTATTGACAAATTCCCGATATTTAGTACACAGAAGGTATACTTAGTAAATAAATTGAAAAAGTTATTTAATATTTACTTCTAAATAAAAATGAAGCATTTTCGTTAAACATTTTTGAATTTATCGTGTTAATTTTATATCAATACGAATTTACAGGATACGGATAATTCCGAAGAAGTACATGCATTCTTGTATACACTCTCCAAAAAAATTAACGGCCTAATCTGCAAAACTTGCGGACTTAAGCGTAAATATGTAAAATCATTTTTGCAGCATATAGATAATTGTACTGCACATACAAATATTGGCATTCTCAATGAAGGTATGTGTGATTTATCAAGTCAGTCAATTTATTATATGTTTTATAAGTGTTAAAAATAATAGCTGTGATATGTTTTTTTCCCAGATAATTTATTGGAATGTGCTGTTTGTTCCGAAAAAGTTTCACCACAAGATTGGAAATCTCACGCAATGAAAAATCATTACAATATTGCTTGGGCTGTCGGCATGGAACCGATCGTAAGTTTTATTACTTTTTTTTTATTTGGTTTATTATAGCATATTATTCATTTATAATGAAAACTATCTAAATTTTAGGATTTACGGAACTCGTACGCAGTGGAAAAATATCTAAAAGATTATAAACAAGTATACAAGAATTTAATATGCAAAATTTGTAAGACAAGCAGAGCTTCGTGCGCCGGATTTTATGCACATATAATAACATGTGGCAAGACAGAAGAAGTAAATTTAATATTTTTACTTAACAAATATTTGAAGTTAAATGATCTGATCATTATTTTTTTTCTCCTACAGGAAACTGAATATTTTAAATCCTATTGCGACATTTGCAATTGTAAGTATTTATGCATTTATAAAAGTCAGCATTTAAAAATGCATAGGGATCAAGAGCTTGCCAAAGAAAGGAAGTTGCAAGCAGCAGAGGAGAAAACGAAAAGACCTATGGATGACGAAGAATATGAAAATACACAGGGTCGAAGAAAAGCTGCACAAAAGTGAGTATTGAGAAAATGGGCTTTTTCAGAGAAGTGTTGTGTTTACAAAATGTTCTATTCTCTAATGATGGAAGTATTAAAATTTCACACTCAACATTTATGTATAATTAAATTTTTTGCCTATTTTTCATAATGATTTTAATATATTGCAAGTTGCCTTGCGACGGCAGCGTAATAGAATCCATAACTCTATTTCTTTCTGTTGGTTTCGTAAAAGGCGACTATATGAAATGCCAGAAGAATCTTACGGCTTCCGATAGAGGGCGATGTAACCATCGTGGTTTACACCCATTTACACGACACGTAAAATACTCTGATCACAAGGGGTAACTGCGAAAAAGGTGAGATGATCGTGAGTCCGCATGTCAAGCGTTTGACATTTGGAGCAAATCCCTGCCCATGGCCAGCATGACCAGCTGTTAATATATAATACAATTTTATGCAATCATACTAAATAATTGCGTAAAACTTGTAAATTACATTTCCTATGGACCGGCCATATAGCTCGAAGAACTGACAACCGATGGGGAAAAAAGGTTCTAGAGTGGCGGCCTCGTACCGGCGGACGAAGTTTAGGGCGTCCCCTCACTAGATGGAGTGACGACCTGGTAAGATATGCAGGAATTCGATGGATGCAGGTGGCTCAGGACAGTGCTTTGTGGCATTCCTTGGGGGAGGCCTATGTTTAGCAGTGAACTTGTGAAGGGCTGTAATGATGATGATGAATTATAGGATTCCAAGCAGATGGTAGCACCCAGCCATCTTCTCTATTGAAATTAGGATATTGTTTGATTTCAATAGCCTCGCGAATCATCCTTGGAAGGGATCGGTGTTCTTTAGCGAGGATTTGTGGTCTATCAAATCTAATGTAGTGACGGGGGCGATTCTGTACGTGTTCACAGACTGCTGACTTTCCGGAGCGTCGATTCTTCACATCAGCTATGTGTTCTTTATCTTTAATTCGGGTTTTTATTGATCTTTTAGATTGTCCTATATAATAGAGACCACATTCACAAGAAAGCTTTTACACTCCTGCATCTTGCAGAGAAACATTACACTTTTGACTGATGGTGAAAACTGACCTATTTTCTTCGGCGGTTTGAAGTATGTTTTAATGGAAGCACGCTTCAAGATTAGCTAATCTTGTCAGTGACACCTCTGACACATGGCAGTACAGCAGGCACTCGTTCGACTGTGGCCGGTTTCACTCGTTCAGTGTGACGTAGGCGCAGGACCCATGACGCAAATACAAAGAGGAGATGTTGTAATTAGATTTCACTATGTAACAATGCGTGACAATTTGCTGTTAAGCCCTTTTTTTTTTTTTTTTGCGGATGGAAAATCATCAAATGACGCCTTTCGCTCTGGGTGGAGCGGAAGGGAGTGTCAGACTTTTACTGACTAAAAACCATCCGTGTTCCTTCAGTGCCCTTACGTTCCGGAGCCGCGGTATCTCTTTCAAACAGCCCGCAGCCCCGGCAGGCGTCGGCCCTTGCGGGCCCCTTCACGATGCTGACAGCTCTTTGAGGCGCGCGTGGAACAAAACGCGCCGTCGACACGGCCTGTCGTCGTTAGACGGACGGACGGCGAGCTACCCATTGCTCGCCATCCACAGGCCCGCGCCTACGGTGGCCGGGGGCCACGACGTAGCCCCCGACGCCCGGGGCGTCTCCCGCGGCGGCCGGGAAGGAAAGCTGCTGCTCTCTCCTTCTCCCGCTCCGCCACCTCCTTCGCTAGCATCACTGCTTCGCAGAAGGTGGTGACGGCATCCCATTCCGTCTCGCTCCGGACCATGGCTTCGACCAGGGCCGGACGCGAGAGGTCGCCGCCGCCTATCGCCGCTACGAGGACACGGCGGTGCTCCGCCCAAGCAGGGCACACCTCCACGGTGTGCTCCACCGTGTCCTCCGGTCGATCCTCGCAGTGGGAGCACCCGGGCGTTTCCTCCCGCCCGATTCTGTGCAGGAACCTCCCGAACACACCGTGTCCGGTGAGGACCTGCGTCAGGCGGAAGGTGAGGACGCCGTGGCGTCTCTCAAGCCACTCCTCAAAGAGGGGTCTTATCGCCGCTATAGTGGCGTGCCCAGCACGGGGTTGCGACAGTCGCTCTCTCCATGTCGCCATGAGATCATGCCGGAAGTCTGTCCGCTGCGCGACAACTTGCCGCGGCAGCGGGGTTTCCCCCCGGCATAGTGCCTCCGCACGCCATTCGTGCAGGCGCGCGAGGACTATCGCCTCCAGATCCCATGGCGGCAATCCGGCAAGGAGGCTCGCCGCCTCGCGGGTGCTGTTAAGCCCTAAAGGGATGTTAAGCCTCGCCCACTTTACACTATCTACATTTACCGATAAATAGTAAAACTACTCGAATCGTTCCATATCGATGTTGCAATGTACTATAGATACCTTGACGATAGATGGCGACGTGTTCACCAAATGATTATAAACTATAAAAATAATATTTTGGCGATTAAAATTTCTTTGTCTGAATGCAAAACAAATTTCAGCACCTTCGTATGATTATTTTACCAATACTGAGCTCTACGTACCTTTATATTTTTAGTTTACATGACACAAAGTGTCGCCATCTAGTGTCGAATATATTTAATTATATTTGAAAGTTGACGCAAAGAGATTTTTCTAGAATTATGTTAATAAATTAGGTGTAAAATTACTAACAAATGAAATGTGATGCCATCCATAGCATCAGAGCGTCTATCTGAGTAGTTTTTATACGATAAAATACAACACTTCATACTTTTGTTCTTAATACTACGAAAATACACCGATTTGCGATTTTCAACACATAAGCGCACAGGACGAATGCTGACAGTATACTAACTAAAGCCACGCCCACTATGATGACGTCAGGACCTACTTAGAATCACAGTGCACAGTTGCTTATGCCGTGTCCTCTTTGTATTTGCTTCATGGCGGGACCCCAAACTTGTTGTCGTGCAAAACTTGCTTGACATGTTGGAGCTCGGCGGCCAGGTGTATACTGTCACAGATCCCTCGTGCTCTCTGAAACAATGATTTACGTACAGTAGCTAACTGTGAAGGATGATGATGAGAATCACATAAATATCTATCTGTATGGGTATTTTTTCTATACACATTGTTGCTCAAGGTGTTATTAGGATTACGAATTACTAAAAACCTCATAATAAGTTAATATACACGATAAAATCCGTAAAATTAGTTTTATTTTAATGCTGTAGTGTTCGCTTAAATATACGAAATCTAACATAAATGAAATCGGAACGTGTAATTTATACTTTAAAAATCATAGGTTTAAACAACTTTTGTTATTTATGTTACAAAATATATAGTCTATAATTTATCAACATCATCATCATTACAGCCTTTCATAAGCCCACTGCTGAACATAGGCCTCCCCCAAAGAAAGCCACAAAGCACGGTCCTGAGCCACCTGCATCCATCGACTTCCTGCATGTCTTACCAGGTCGTCACTCCATCTAGTAGAGGGTCGCCCTACACTTCGCCTACCGGTACGATGCTGCCACTCGAGAACCTTTCCTCTCCATCGGTTGTCGGTTCTTCGAGCTATATGGCCAGCCCACTGCCACTTCAGCTTACTAATCCGTTGGGTTATGTCGGTTACTCTGGTTCTACTGCGGATATACTCATTTCTAAGTTTATCACGCAGAGAAACCCCGAGCATAGCCCTTTTCTTAGCTCGCTGAGCGACCTTGAGCTTCCTCATACGGCCAGCAGTGAAGGACCACGTCTCAGTTCCGTAAGTTATCACTGGCAACACGCACTGGTTGTACAATTTCGTTTTCAGATTTTGAGGTATGTCTAACGAGAAGATGTCTCGTGCCCAGCCGAGTTGAATCCGTCGATTGACCTCTCGGTCGAAGTTGGACTTACCTAGTCGGACTATTTGTCCCAAGTAAACATACTCGTCAACAACTTCGAGCCTAGTGCTCCCAACAACTACCGGTATAGGTGTGACATGGACGTTAAACATAATCTTTGTTTTGTTCATGTTCATCTTTAGACCTATCCGTTGGGAGACACTATTGAGGTCATTGAGCATAGTGCTTAGGTCCTCCAGCGATTCTGCCATAAGGATTATATCGTCGGCAAATCGAAGGTGAGTGATGTACACGCCATTGATGTTGATACCGCATCCTTTCCAGTCCAGTAGCTTGAAAACGTCTTCCAATGCAGCGGTGAAGAGTTTCGGGGATATAACGTCACCCTGTCTTACACCTCTCTGCAGTTGGATAGGTTTCGTACTCTGATTCTGTACTCGGATAGCCATCGTAGCTCTACTGTACAAATACTTCAGCACTTCAAAATACCGGCAGTCTACTTGGCACCGCTGAAGTGACCGCAACACCGCCCAAATTTCGACGGAATCAAAGGCTTTCTCATAGTCCACATATGCAAGGCAAAGTGGCAGATTATACTCCTTTGTCTTTTGTACAATCTGCCGCAGGGTATGTATGTAGTCTATGGTACTAAAGCCTTTTCGGAAACCGGCTTGTTCGGGAGGCTGGAAGTCGTCAAGTCTGCGTGCGAGACGATTCGTAATGACTCTCGAAAACAGCACGTAGACGCGGCTCAGAAGGGAAATCTGTCTGTCATTCTTCAAGAGAGCGTTGTCGCTTTTCTTGAAGAACAAGACCACCGCACTTCTGCTCCACGCCTCCGGAGTAGTGCCACCATGGAGGACGGAATTAAAGAGCTTCTGAAGGACTTCAAGTACCGGTTTTCCACCCGCTTTCAAAAGCTCCGCTCTAATTCCATCCTCGCCCGGGGACTTGCCGTTTTTAAGGTGCTGGAGAGCCATCTAATCTCGCGAGACTGACGTCCGGGATATCTTTTTTTTTTTATAGAATAGGGGGCAAACGAGCATGCGGCTCACCTGATGGTAAGTGACTACCGCCGCCCATGAACAACCGCAACACCAGGGGAATTGCAGATGCGTTGCCGACCTTTTAGAAAGGTGTAAGCTCTTTTCTTGAAGGTTCCTAAGTCGTATCGGTCCGGAAAATTCGCTGGTGGTAATTGATTCCACAAGGAAGTCGTGCGAGTATATCTTCGGAATAGTGTCGGATAAGACTCGCTCTTGGATCGTTACTCACACTTGCGTGTAGCTCCAACGATGACGTGTACAGCTGCCCATAGAACCTCTCAATCTCACTCAAAATCTCAGGTGTCCCGGAAACGATGCTACCACACTCGATCTTCAGCTTCGACAGTTAGCTCTTTCTGGCAAACAGATCTCTGGCAAAGACTTTGGAGTCTTGGTTTTGCTCGATCGCTTCTTCAATACAAGCTGTACGAAAGTTGCGTACGTCCCGTCGCATGCATTTGGAGATCTGTCTGTTCAGATGCCTGTATGCTGTCAAATCTGTTGAAGAATGTAGCTTCATCTCCCGTCTAACAGCTATGAGATTAAGAGTGTGATCGGAGAGTCTTTGTGTTCTTCTGCGGCTGGTCTTGCAGAACTTAGCTCCGACCGCATGGACAGTTTCCACGAGCTTGTCATTCATATCGTCCACTTCATTGCAGTCTTCTAGGCACTGAAAACTGTTTTGTAACTCGAGCTGACAGGTTTCGGGACTTTGAATTAGAGCACGAGGGGGACGGAGCGTTGACTTCATTAGACGAGACCTCTCCAACTTAACGTTTAAGTTCAGTGTGCTTCTAACCATTCGGTGATCGCTACCAGTTTTCACCCTCGCGATCACGGAGACATTACTGAACAGTTGTCATCTGGTCGTCATAATAAAGTCAATCTCAGTTTTTGTCGAACCGTCGGGGCTCGACCAGGTCCACTTCCTGTGGACGCGCTTCAGGAAGAAAGAGTTCATCATAAAGAGTCCCTCTTTCTCCATGAAGTCGGCCAGCTGCTGGCCCCTTGGGTTCCGTTGCCCTATTCCAAATTTCCCTACTTTCAGCTCACCGTTCTCTCTTGTGTCTAGTTTTGCATTGAAGTCTCCCATTAATACCGTATTGTGTGTGGGTTTTGGAGGAATGCATGGCTCTAGAGATATCCTCATACATTTCCTCCATCCCCTCATCGGGATGTGCCGAGGTTGGTGCGTAAACCTGTATGACCTCCAGCGAATACCGTTTGGTGATTCTGAGTATAAGGTACGCAACCCTCGCCGACACACTCCCAATCTTTACAACGTTGTTAACGAGAGACTTGTGGACGATAAATCCGACACCTCCTTGGGACAGATGGTCGCCCCCCCGGTGATAGAGCAAGTTGCCGGATTCGATGATTACCGTGTCCTCCCCCTCTCTTCGGACCTCGGATAATCCTATAATATGCCAGCGTAACTTGTCTATCTCTTCTTCCAGCTCCACGATCTTCTCGTCAGTCCTCAGGGTGCGTGCGTTGTATGTTGCCAGGTCGGATCATCTTAGGTGGCAACCGAACCTCCACCGGAGATTCTTAGCACCCCTGCCCCGCCGTTACAATGGTCACCACCGTAGCCAGGAATAGCGGGGCCGCCGGGGACTGGGAGCCAATTCTTTTACCTTCATAGGGGGGTATTTGCCATAATTGCCACGCTTGGCGAGCGGGTTGGCATTCGCAGTTTTTTTATTGTAATTTTGCTGTTATCAGGAAGATGCTGCTGCCCATCTCCTGCCTGTTTCCCTTTGTCGCCTTTTACGACACCCACGGGAAGATATGGGTAGTGGATATTCTTAACAGCCACTACAGGGCACTATTATTTATAAGATACATAAAATTAATTTTAATGGGCAAATGATCAAGATATTAAAATGCAAAATTAAAAGTTCCTGAACTGCAATTGAAATATGATGCGTGAAATGGATCTCTACTTAATTTTTTAAATTCTGCCATCTAGTGATAATTAAAGTAACTAATATTACATTAACTTGGGAAATTATGACCTGTACCATTCATACACTTGATACAGTTACTTTCTATGGCCAATGTTAACTTTAACGTACTTTGTTTTTACGATATTGACTGAAATATCCTACTTTTTATATCTCTCCATTCATCTCATCCTCTCGAAGTTTAATTTTCTGAACTTTCACATGTTTTTTATTAAATATTTTCCTAACAAATTAAATTTCCGTCCATGAAATCTGTCAAATATTTCACCTAATTCCAAAGTGGCGCCGCTCTGGTGGCAGAAAAAAATTGTAGATTCATAACTTCACACATAACTTTTTTTTTCCAAGGTAAAATCTTACCAAAATTAATATAGTCTAAGCAGGACTGGCAATTATGGCAAATTACAATAGGAGATGCCGAGGCACTGCAGTGAACTTTTGAACGAGCTGATACGGAAGAATATACGAGGAATACACTATATTGCCATGATTTTCTTTGTTTAGCGCATATACAATCTGAGAGATTGCCATCCGAGAGAGAGTTGTTGCAAATCTAATACTTAAGATAAAATAAAAAACTTTTTTTGTTTCAGAGCAAAAAATGTGATAGAAAAGTATAAAGTCAATGCAAGCCAGGTAAGTTTAATAATCATATTATTTTTAAAGATTTCAAAAGAAAAGAAAAACACACTCGTCTCATTTCCGGGTCGGTCACACTGGTATCACAAACTTACTGTAGTATCAGTGAGTGTTGTGGAGCAAAAACGACGCTACGCTACCTCAATGTGGATTATTAGGTATAAGTCTAGTTATCGAGATTATGTTATATATTCGATTGCCTTTGTTAAGGTGAAAGCGCCAGGGTAACCCGCGAAATTCAAATTTTTCTTAGTTTTTTGCAATTTGTAGGTGTGTCAGGTTGTATGTTTAACAAAATATGATTCGCGACCGTAATGAGTATGTATTTATAGAATTATAATCATTATAATCATCAATGCAACCATCTATATTCGTATAATCCTAATGTATGGCTATTTCCAGAAAAACTCATACAAAGGGATTATATGAACTTAGAGGGTTGTATTGGTGATTTTAATGACAATAATTATATAAATACATACTCGTCACGGTCGCGAATCATATTTTATTAAATATATAACCTGACCCTGACCTGCAAATTCCAAAAAACGCAAGAAAATTTGAATTTCGCGGGCCACCCTGGAGTTTTCACCATAACCACATAAAATCTTTCGAATTATAAGAAATTTATGGAAAAAATGAAATTAACACTTTTGGCTAAAAGCAAAAAAGGCTCGTGTTGTTTTGTAACCTATTAAGGGGCGTATTACAAAAAATCGCGAAATTACAAGGTTTCCTCGTTGAAATTTTATGTTTATCGTTCCTTGCTTGAAATAACAATTACTTGGTAAAAATAGTTCGTTTTCTCTCTTCAAATAACCTCGGAATGGATTTTAGATAACTTATTTATTTAATCAGTAATAATCATTCTCCCAAAGCATGTTTAGGCAAAAACTCTCGAAGACATGATTTGGGAGCTCTAATTTGTAGATTCTATTGAATATCGACCATCAAAAAAAATATTTTTATCTCCCAAATATCCTACACTTTTATAATAATGGAGTACATTTTCGTTATATGCTTTTCACGCTAGGAAAAAAAATCGACATAATTCAAAAAACGACCAAAAAAGCTTCGATACAAGCCCCTATATTTCCGAAGTTCTACATCATTTCGAAGTAAAATTTATACGAAAATAATCATCAACATTTGCTTACACTATGCTATTATTTTTACTTTTTAAATCGTTACTATAATATTTTAATTAATTTAATAAAAGTACTATATATTTCACTGTGCCGGCCATCTGCGATCATTAACGCGTGAGCGCTTGCCGAGGGTGGACCTGCGTCAGTTTATTTCGGGCGCTGCATCGTTTCAATACTACCGTAGTGTGCGTCGATTGCTATCGTAGTGTGCGTCGATTACCTGCATACTAGAAAATCGTCAATTACGACCGCAATTTTTGATCGATCGGTTTAAAACTATTTTATATAGTTATAATTTAGATTACGTCTATTCAAAAATGTGGTCTATTCATTGACTTAGATCATTGTTATTTGAGGGCTTCACCTAATGGTTTATACAGCAACGGTCTTATTGAAGTTAAATGTCCTATTTCAGCTTTCGGAATAGATTTTGATACGGCCTTTCGACAAAAAAAAGTTAAAGGTTATAAATTCAGTGATTCAAGTGTAACATTAAATCAAAATAATGACTGGTTTTACCAAATCCAGCTTCATTTAACAAATAAAAATGTCTGAATACTTGCCATAATATGTATTGGCCCAGATTAATGCATTAAAAGTACTAAAAATTTACAAATACGACCAATTTTTTTTTAATTTAATCAATTTTTAGATTTTCAATATGTTACCCAAGTTACAAGCTTTTTATGAAAAGTGTGTACTGCCTGAAATAATCGAATCGAGAAAAGTTCGGTCAATGCCATCGCATCAAATATTTTTCTTTTAAAAAAATATAGTAATTGACTGTAAGTACCGATTAAAAAAATATTAGTTACATTTGGTTGTTATATTTATTAAAACAGGTTGCAACCGTTTATTTATTTATACCACTATTCTACCGGTAGTAGACATAATCGATTATTAACATTCGATTACAGCGTAACAATTAAAATATTTATGTGTACTTATTTTGACACTAAATTTCATAAATAATGAATAATATATCAAAATGGTATATAATAATAAATAATAAATTATATAATAATAAATTAATAAGATAACATTAAAATGACACCAAAAAATATTCCATCCACTGAAGTCCATCCTAAGAAAACTTTGTATTATGGAAGATCAAGATCGTTTAGTCGCCATACTCACAGTATTATAGTGCGAGCGAGTGAATAGATATGAAAGAAAGTATCGGTTGCGTAACTTGCCGCCCGCTCGGTGCGTAAAATACCTAAATTTGCGAAACGCCGAAATGTAAGAGGGCTCTTAACAATAATGATCATTATTTATTTTAGTCTTTAAAAAAACTTACGCCCAGAGTTAAAGTTTCTACTGTATCATGGAAGAGTTTTACATTCTTAAATTGCACTTAAATTAAAATTAGACGTTAAATAATAATTTGTAGACTATTCATTATGTTCATACGCGAGCCAAGTGTGACGATTATGGAAACTTATATAAAGAAGAAATAGAAAAAGCGGTGGAAAAATGTTAATTATTGGCGTCGAAAATAACATTGCTGAACATGAGTCTCCTCCGAATTGAGAGAATGATGTAATAGTCACGCTTAGCGGCTCGCTTACACATCAAACGAAATTAAGTATACATTAGTCTTAAAAAAATATTTTATATTTTCAGTATAGTCACACATGTTCTTCGTGTGGTTTCGGCACGGATATTGAGAAGGAGTTGGAAGAACATAGCTGTGAAACTTACAGTGATCCCTATCACAATTCCGATTCTGATTGTTCAGTTAAATATGATGCTCATTCCGACGATGAATCTGAGGATAGCGATATTGACTCTAATATATCCCGAGAGGAGGAGGAAGTACAACAAGGGAATGACAATAAAAAGAAGCGTTGCTATGATCCACGTAAGTAATTTTATGAAAGTGAGCAACATTATTATCACCACGTCACATCAAAAACCTTTCAAAGTCCACAGCTGGATATAGGTCTTAAGAATAAGACCGCCTCAGGACAGGCCTGACTTAGTGTGGGCTTATTAGTTAAATAATAAAGTAAGCCGTAACAACAGTGTATACTGCTGTATTTTCTTTTTCTCTATGGATAAAAATTTCTGTAAAATTTTACTATGAAAGTGTGCATGCATGGAAATAAAATTATTTATATTTAGAATGAGTCAGGTGGCAAGCATTACATGGAGGATCAGAGTTTTAAGGGTGACAAACGGGCACATAGTCTACCTGATGTTAAGTGGATGCTGTGGCTCAAAGACATCTACATTTATCCTCATTTAAGAATTAAAATGCAGATGCGTTGTCACAGTACAATATAGCTGCAGCATGGCTTTCCCACGTCAAATCACACGATAAACCAGGTATGGGTAGTTGCAACGCTGCGATTCTGTGCTCATTGGGTTGGCAATTGGGAAAGCGGTTCTGATACAAGAACTAGAACTGAAATCTAAATGAGAACTGTTAAGCACTTTTATTTACATCGCTGCAAATTTTACAGTACGCGAGCACCCTGGGTGTGATCTCCGCTGGCACCAATGAAATTGTCAATTGCAATTTTAAGTGCTGATTTACCACGTGCTTGGCTGTGACGAAAAACATTGTGAAGAAACCGGCATGTCCCTGAAATTAAAAACAATATTTCGAAGGCATGTAAAGTTCGCCAACACGCACTAGGGCAGCGCGGCAGATATATCCTTGCACCAAAACCCACTCATAAATAACGATGACGAACGTACATATAGGCTGTAATTTTACTTTACTTTAAATAAAACATATATAAAGTCAACTAGCTATCGAAGTGTATTGGTATGATAAATGCGTTGTGTGGGTATTAAAGTTGGGTGCCTATTAAAGTGTCACTGGGTAGTATTGGCGTGTCGGGTGTAAAAGCTAGTTGACTATATGTGTGAGACCCTAGTTCCTTTTCATCTTAACAGCCTTAGACCTAGCCATAATGAGATTATATATACTTGTATACATAGGAGTCGAATGTCTGTACCATGGGATCTAACAGACGGAATTTGGGAAGTAGGAATGTGTGGGGTTGATTTTTTTTTACTGCTAATCCTTTTCATCCTAACAGCCTTAGACATAGCCTCATCAAACCTAATCTCGCAGATGAACGAGATCGCGTATAGGTTAAAGGTGTCTTGGCAACATTGATAAGTATGCTACTCAATCTTTCAGGCATCGTTAGCATAAATTACTACTATATATTTTTATATTGTGTATGGGAAATTTATTTCTATAAGTTGTGTAAATACGAGTATGTGTGTATAAGTATATGTCTATGTATATACTTATGAAATGTATTATATTATTAATTAATATTTATTTATTGTATTTTATGGCATGTATTAATTTTAGTTGTGTAGTATGTATGCTTATATTGCACTACCTACCATGTAGCTCTTTTTTTTATAGGATAGGGTGACAAACGAGCACACAGTCCACCTGATGGTAAGTGGTTGCTGTGGCCCATAGACATCTACATCTATCCTCGTTTGCGAATCAAAATGCAGATGCGTTGTCACCCGTGAGGACTAAGATGGAATGCCTCTTTTCCAGTAAAAAGGGTCTCCGGTTCTCGACACTCACCATACGAAACACAGCAGTGTTAAGCTGCTATTTGACGCTGGTATTCTGTGGGAGCGTGGTCCTTCCCCGGTCGAGCCGACCCATTCGTGCTACAACTATACTACTAATATAGCTGCAGCATGACTCTACCACGTACAAAAAACCTTTTTACGCCTTTGGTTTCCTGGAAGAGATTGCTGTGCAGCAATAAGGTCGCCAAATTGTAACTTCTAATTAACTTCATCTTGTGACAATGACTCATGTGTAATGGTGTAAACTCTGCTATAGTGATTTAATGTGATGAAATTGTTAATTATAACGGGTAAAGTTAACGGTTTTCCATTGCTTTTTTCAGCAATAAAAATTCAACGGCTGCCTTTCAAAGTTAACAGCGCATCTCGTTATGTTACTGAAGCAGCTTTGGACGTGTAAGTTAATTTTATTATTTTTTATTAAGGGGCACTGCCATAATAGGGAAATTTTGCTAAAATCGTCGTAATTTACTAGATAATTTTAGGGAGTATTCATAGTTGACGAGCAACAATAGTTCGATCATCATTGCCATAATTGAAATCGTAAATCGCAGCTATAAGTTTCTAATTACGTACTCCGCGGTAAAGGTAAACGTCATTAGAATATCTGCATGTCTGCAAAACGAAAAATACTACGACTATATGTAAAGTTTGCTTTTAAAAAGCAAGCCTGTGCTTAGCAGCAAGTATGTAGGCGGTGGCATGCCCAAGTTTAGATAATATTTTTTTTTTATGGAATAGGGGGCAATCGAGCATGCGGCTCACCTGATGGTAAGTGACTACCGCCGCCCATGAACAACCGCAACACCAGGGGAATTGCAGATGCGTTGCCGGCCTTTTAGAAAGGTGTAAGCTCTTTTCTTGAAGGTTCCTAAGTCGTATCGGTCCGGAAAATTCGCTGGTGGTAATTGATTCCACAAGGAAGTCGTGCGAGGGAGAAAACTTCTTCTAAATCGCACAGTGGTGGACCGCCAATCATCCAGATGGTATGGATGGTAACGCGAGTTTTGACGCGATGTGCGATGGTGAAATTGAGCGGCTGGAATTAGTTCGAACAATTCCTCAGAGCACTCCCCGTGATAGATGCGATAAAATACGCAAAGAGATGCAACATCTCTACGCAGTGCCAGTGTATCGAGCCGATCAGAAAGAACTCGGTCGATGCCGTCAAGTGGAAGGAGCTGGCACTGGGGTGCCCCGGCCCAGAGATGAGAACAGTATTCCATGTGGGGCCGAACTTGCGCTTTGTAAAGTTGCAAGCGATGTGCCGGCATGAAATACTGTCTCGCTCTGCTGAGCACGCCAAGCTTTTTAGAGGCCAATTTGGCCTTCCCTTCCAAGTGACCACGAAACTGCACACTATTCGATATGTCGACGCCAAGGATTCCGATGCTCGCTGAGGCATCAAGGGGAGTGCCTTGAAACTGAGGAGATACGACAAAGGGGTTCTTTTTAGCGGTAAACGCGCAAACTTGTGTCTTCTGGGGATTGAACTGGACTAGATTTAGTCGGCCCCAATCCGAGACTTTGTTAAGCAAAGACTCGACTTCAGACACAAGTTTGTTCCGGTACTCGGCGACGTTTTCCCGAGAAATATTGGCACGGCCGGTATATAAGGCATCACCAGTGCTGTCGTCCGCATAGCAATGAATGCTACCAGTTAGCAACATATCATTGATATGCAGGAGAAACAGCGTTGGTGATAGCACGCAGCCTTGTGGAACACCAGCGTTGATAGGCTTGAGATCAGAGCATGCACCGTCTACTACGACCTTGATGCTCCGATCAGCAAGGAAACTGGTGATCCATTTGCACAATTTCTCGGGAAGCCCATAGGCAGGAAGCTTCGAAAGAAGCGCTTTGTGCCAGACCCGATCAAAGGCCTTCGCTACGCCCAAACTAACGGCTAATGTCTCCCCCTTGGACTCTACTGCCTCCGCCCATCTATGAGTTAATATAGTGAGACAGTAACATTTTTGTAATATTATAAACCTCATATGGCATACGTTATGCCATATGGTCATATGGTATACCTTATATATGCTCATATGGTATACCTTATTTTATTGGTTACTTTCACACGGGGTAACGTTCAATCCTGTTTGGATAATTTCATAACAAATCTTCCAGATGAATGCATAAAAGATACTATAATAGATCAAAATGGGTTGTCAGATGGTCACGCAGCACTAATATGTAATGTTGATCTTCAAATCCAGGGAATCACGAAAAATAATAAAAATATAACTATTACAAGAGAACAAAGAGTATTTAATGAGATGAACAATAAATTATTCAGAGAACACATATTGAAACATGAATGGCAAAATGATGGAATAAATAGTTTGATAAAAAAACTGTATGCAATTTTTGATAAGAGTTTAAAGAAAAAGGTAAAAACTATTAGAATAAGAACTAAACAAAGTTTAAGCTGGATTACAAAAGGGATAAAAGTGGCCAGCAATATGAAGCGTTTCCTTGTGCCAGCACATAGATCCATCAGTGATCAATCTATTGTTGATTATAGAAACAATTATATAAAAGTATACAGAAGGGTAATTAGGTGTGCCAAAAGGTTATCAATACAGTCGCAAATAGAGAAATCGAATAACTCTGTTAAGATGATCTGGAGTGTAGTTAACAAACACAGGAAGAAAGTTCCCAATGTAAATGAGAATATATTTACCTTAAAGCATAATAACAAATATATCGAAAGTACTCAAAAAGTTGTGGATATCTTTGCGGAAAACTTTGATCATTGCCTATCACCCTCGAGAGGTTCCATAGAACTATCAATGAAGTTTCTTGAGCATAATGTACAACCTTGCATAAATGATATGTGTTGGGATCACATAACACCTGCGGAAATATCTAAAGTTGTAAAAATTATGGAAGACAAGAAGTCATGTGGTTGGGATGACATACCAATTTCAATATTTAAGAAAAACATAGACTTTTTAAAATCACCATTAGCGAGTTTTTACAATAAATGTTATGAAAAGGGCATTTTCCCTGATGAATTTAAGATTGCAAAAGTATTACCTGTACATAAGAAAGGTTCAAAAAATGAATCTAAAAACTACAGACCTATCTCGCTTTTACCAACAATTTCAAAAATTTTTGAAAAACTGATTAAAGTTAGATTAACTAAACATCTACATAATAATAAAATAATAAATACACGACAATTTGGATATCAGCCAAAAATAGGAAGCAACGATGCGATAGATACATTAATTGATGATGTCATCACAAATTTAAATAATAAAAAGAAAGTGGCGGGATTAGTTCTGGATTTAAGCTCTGCTTTTGATATGGTTGATCATAATATATTAATAAAAAAACTTCAATACTACGGAATAAAGCAAAATGTGCTACAGCTATTCAAGTCTTATTTAGAAAACAGACAGCAATATGTTGAACTGAAGTGTATCGAGGATAATTATGAAAAGACGTATAAATCAAAATTAGATAAAATTAATAGAGGAGTGCCACAAGGTTCCATTTTGGGACCAATCTTCTTCATCATATTTATAAATGATTTGATCCCCTTTATGTATAACTCTCTACCGGAAGTTTATATTGTAGCTTTTGCGGATGATACAAATGCGGTAATATCGGCACAGAATACAAATGATCTCAACCATAGACTAAATAGAGCTCTTTTAACGTTTTCTCTGTGGTTTAATGCAAATAATCTTATGCTGAATGCAGAAAAAACTAAAGCTATACTATTCAAAACCACAGCGAAAACGCGAGATACCTTGAACATTAAATTACATGAAAACTGCATACCACTTGTACAATCGGTGAAATTCTTAGGTGTTTATATAGACTCGTATTTGGCATGGAAAGATGAATTAAATAATATAGAGAGCAAAATCAGCTCTGCATGCTATGCCTTGAGAAGCTTGAGGGAAGAACTAACCACGAAACAATTAAAAATTGTATATTATGCTCTAATAGAATCTCGCTTAAGATACAGTATTAAGTTTTGGGGAAATAGTTATGCCTATAATGTAAAAAAAGCGTTTGTTCTACAAAAAAGAGCAATTAGAATTATATCTCGCATACACCAGAGGCAAATCATGCAGAGAACATTTTATAAATTTGAAAATCCTTACTGTGCCCTGTTTGTATATTCTTACTTTACTCACTGATCTTGTCAAACATCCGAATAGATATGAAACTGATGATGAAATGGCAAGAAGATACGACACGAGACGAAAGAATATACCCAATGTCTTCAAAACAAAACTACAGGTTGTTGAGCATAGCGTTAGAAATCAAGCTGTAAAACTTTTTAATAGACTACCTAATGGTCTAAAAACCATAAATAATGTTAAAATTTTTAAACAAAGGTTAAAGTCTTTTTTATTGGAAAAATGTTTCTATTCGGTGAATGATTACATTGAGTTTGGTAAAAGTTAATATTGCATGCATTATTTAATTAATAATTAAGTTGTAGACATTTTTAGGATACACGTATAATGCTAATTAATTTAATTTAATATTTTATGTTACAATTAAGTTTTCCCACACAATGTATATTGTTTTTGGAATAAATGACTATGACTATGACTATGACTATGAATATGTACTATTTAAATGTAGCTCGGAGCATATCTTCCTTCTTTTCTCTTATAGTAACTGAGTAGAGGATTGTCTGCCATGCTGCTCAACTGCAGGTAATTTTTACGTGTTATCTGACTTTACATGATTTGTAAATATTTTTATTTAATAGATATGAACTAAAATCTCGCATAAAATTATATCTGTTTTGTTCAGAATTCATCTACTCAGTCTATATTTATATTATGTACTAGCTGACCCTCGAGACTTCGCCCGCGTGGTATTTACTACAGACAGACAAAATTTTTCAAAAATTGTTTTTTTTTGTTATTATTACCGTATACACTTTCATATGCATTTAGTAAAAAGCTGTTATTTTAACATTATGAACAGACACTTCGATTTTATTTATTTGTTTAGATAAAGTCGTTAAAATAAACATAATAATATGTGAAGTTGACATTTATTTAACCGATTCGTTTGCGGCACCAATTTTCGACAACTTTTAGCTGTGGCGGCGAACAAATATTTCACGACACGCCGGGCGTGTCAAGCGCCACAGACAAATCAAACATAGTTACAAATGGAAGGATACTTGTTTTTAGTGGGTAACTACGTGTTTTTTACGCGTTTTCTTTGAAATTGAGAGAAAGTGACTTTTTATGAAGAGATTACAAAACTTTTGTATTATTTTTTGTTGTTATAAAAAAATAATTTATATAGGTACAGCTAAATCACCCTGAAAACCTTGGTTTTTATTAAATTAAATTTTCACCTAATAATATAAATATCAAACAATGAAGAACCCTAATTTGAAAAAAAAATAAGGTATATCTATCTATATCTATAATAATCTATAAGGTATATCATTCATTGATATTTACAAATGTTAAATATTATTTAATATTATTTGTATAATGTTATACAAATGTAAAAGTAAAGTCGATCTGAAAACGTCTAATTAGTAAGAATAGCAAAACAAGTGTTTTCAAAAGGAAAAAAACGCAGGCGCTATACGGTGGCGGATTGACGAAAGACGAACTTTTTTTATGCATGAACGGTTTCGAACTGTTTCAAGCAAAAATAAACCTTATACCATATCACAAGAGCACATGGTACTTCGTAGGTCCATTCGGCCAAATTATAGTAATAAGTCGGCACTTCAACCATTTTAAGCAAAAGAGATAAAGGCATTGTTTTTTTTAACAGGAGAGTTGTTTTCTAGAAACTTGTTTACAACTTGAGTTTGTGAGCGATCGCAATGAGTGCTATTATTTGTTCATTTGTATCTTATTAGAGTATTTTTCCACAACATGTTTTAAAAACCTATAAGGTAAAAACGGTACCATGTACAAGTTAAAAAAGGTTGTCAACTCATAAATTTTTTTTAAAATATCCAGAAACGAAGCCGCAGGAATGAACTACTTGCAAAATAATGAATATTTTGTTCTGGATAAATTTCCCAAAAAAGCAATTTGAGCGAGTTATAACAATTTAAAAAAAAGACACGCCTCGCGTGTCATACGCTACACACAAAAGTAATCGATGGCACGCCTGGCGTGTCACTCGCACTGAACCGGTTAATGAGTTAAGGAATCAGTAGCAAACTACAGTAAAATTCGTGCTTCTATTTCCATACTAATTGCTATATAAACAATACTTCTGTTGTTTAATTTAGCATTTGGCGTAGGGTAGAAGGGTGCGTATACGCCCAGATGAAGCAATACAATACAATACAATACAAAATGACAATGTTTTATAACCTCAAGCCTTGGCGCTTAAAAACGTTAACCTTTACTCACAGATATTCTATGCAGTACAGATATTATTTATTCTAGAAGCGAACATTTAAATGTCTATTTTGTTGTTTGCATTAAGTTTCTGTTTAAATATTCCCACTAAAATACCGCCACTGTATTTAGACTATTACTTAATTTTTTTAAATACTTTACAGTTTTAATACACATTTCACACATGAAGTACTATTTCCTGAATGGAAAATCAGTGAATATAACGAAGTACCTTCAGAAGATTTACCAAAATATTTGCCGCCCTTAGAGCAGTCGTGTCAAGTGAATGTTGCAAATGAAGGTTGGACAATATACAAACGATTTGAAGCAAGAAAAGGAAAAGGTACAAATTATATTTTTAATAAATTAAAATAGACATAATATAATATATAAGAAGAAATGTAGTATACTATACAACCAGATGTAGAAACAATAAATATATTATATAAGATTATTGCTTTGTACAACTGACTTTAATATAAATTATTAAGAATAACTTAAAAATTATTGGTCATACCTTGATCAGATTTATATGGGACCATATGTGAAGCACCAGCTTTCAAATAAAAAAAGAATCATCGAAATCGGTTCACGCTGTAAAAGTTATGAGGTAACACACTTAAAAAAACATACAGTCGAATTGAGTACAGTCTCCTTTTTGAAGTCGGTAGAAAAATCAAACTAAATTATTTATTCATGTTAAGTTACTAATGTTGTGACTGCATTTTGTTATATTTTTCTTAAAATAGGTCAAATGATTATATAATTTTATTAGACTTATATAATTGGCGGCGTGTTATTACACTTTAAATAGTGCGGTTGTTAGTAAACCCAATCTCATTTTTATATAATAGTATTAAAGAATGAGGAGCATTTTCGCTACAGTTTGTCATCATACTTCCCCATGATGTCGATATATGTTTTCGCGAATTCAGAACGAATATTAACTTATTTGTGTCCTAAAAAGTTGTCCAATTTAAGCAAAATTATATCGAAATATTAGTTATATAAATTATAGAGAGCAGTATAAGATGTGTAACGTAATGCAAAAATCCTCCAGTTTCGGGTAGTGTTAGGCAAAGTGAATTCAAGTGGCGTTGGAAGCGATTTTTTTACATATTTACGCTACTCATTTCACTGTTTACTTCTCTGGCTACTTTTCCGAAAGTAGAGGGAAAATTTATATCTCAAAATTTAAAAACAAGAGTATATAATCAGTGCATGATCAGTGCGTGCTGCCAGTGATGACACGTGGTTATTCTGGAAAGGGGTTTGCTCGAAGTTTTTCTGCGTGATAAAATTCATATTCACTGGGCCGGCTCTATAGTTCGAAGAACGGATAACCGACGGGGAAGAATGGTTTTCGAGTATGCAGCCTCGTACCAGTAAGGGAATTATAGGGCGGTCTCCCACTAGATGGAGTGACGACCTGGGAAGACATGCAAGAAGTCGGTGAATTCAAACCGTGTTTTGTTGCATTCTTTAGCGTAGGTCTATGTTCAGTGTTTGACTTGTGAAGAGAGCAGTTACAGTTTGCAATCACTTTACTTTTCTCCAATTGAGTGCGTTCCATATCAAATTCTAAGTTTTCCACTTAGTATCCGAATTTGACGTACACAGTGATACTGGTATTTTTTACGTGGTAGAGCCATGCTGCAGCTATATTAGTAGTATAGTTGTAGCACGAATAGGTCGGCTCGACCGGGGAAGGACCACGCTCTCACAGAATACCAGCGTCAAATAGCAGCATAACACTGCTGTGTTTGGTATGGTGAGTGTAGAGAACCGGAGACCCTTTTTACTGGAAAAGAGGCATTCCATCTTAGCCCTCACGGGTGACAACGCATCTGCATTTTGATTCGCAAACGAGGATAAATGTAGATGTCTATAGGCTACAGTAACCACTTACCATCAGGTGGACTGTGTGCTCGTTTGTCACCCTATCCTTTAAAAAAATACTGTAAATACTGTCTTTTGAAGTAGTATGTTAGGGTGTAAATAGGGCAATGCGAGGCGCTTACTACTTGCGTATACGTCCATTATGTGGATGTTTGTTGTGTCAGTTTGCAGCATGTTCGTGGGCGCGAGCATACGTTGCGTGGCGTGGGCGCCGGTGCGTGCGGGCGGGGCGGGCGGGGCGGGCGGGGAGGACGAGCGCGACTACCTGGCGCTGGGCTGCCACCGCGGGCCCGACGCGCCCAGGCTCAACGCCGCACACGTCGCGCACCACGCCGGTATGCTGCAGATCTGGAACTTCGCAGATTTCACACGGTAACTCAATCACTTCCTACATTCTCTTTTTCCACATGACCTTCTTCGGTATTGGCCTACATTATATTTCCTAAACGTGGTACAAAATTGCTAATTTTTGTCATTCTGTTTTTTTTTATTCTTCTTTATTGAATAATTATATATAAAAAATGACATACCACGTATAATTATATAAATTATAATATGTAGTATGTATGACATTTTTAAAATTATTTTTTTAATTTTTATATTTTTTAGTGTTAAATCACTTACTTCTTCATTGTTTTTAGCCGACTTCAAAAAGGAAGAGGTTCTAAATTTAACTGTAATATGTTTTTTGTATGTATGTTACGCGATATCTTCCTCAATTGTTAACCAATTTTAATAATTAGCTTTCCATAAAATACTTTACTTCTGGGGTGATTCATTAGATTGATGATTTAAGGAAAAAATCACTCTTTACGGTGGAAAATAAGGGATGAAATTTTTAATGTAATTATTTAGTCCAAATTCTAGTTTTATTGATGTTAGCCACTCAAAAAGGTAAAAAAATCAAACTACTAATGAAAAATAAAGCCGACTTCAAAGAAATAAAATAATTATCACAGAATAGTTTTCGAAGTCGGGGCTTTAACTCTGCTGCTCTGTAATAATGTCAGTAATTCTATATGCATTACTGTCTTAGCACCTTCTATGTTTATTTCCTTTTATGTGTTAGTATTTGTTATATTTTTCGATCCAATTTAAAAACTAGAGTGAGTTGAACAAAATACTATTTTTGTTCAACACACACTAGTTATTATGTTGTCACCACGTGTATTAATCGTAAATCAAGATTAGAAAAATCCATTACTTAAAATTATGTCACTACCACTCTAGTCCCATTCCCTGGAGACACCAAGACATCAGCTAAAAGTCATCGAAGAAGGTACCGCATATAAATACAATGCCTGTGTCATGACAAGATATTATAAAGATTGAAAACACTTACGAAACACCCAAAATTCTGCCTGCAAAACAAAATGAGAACAAGAATCAACATTGATGGTGAAACTCTGCATGATAAAATATAAGCTTAAAATTAAGGCCGTGTCCATGTTCCTTCAAAAAAAAAAATCACTGGAGCTGTCGACTAGGGCAAACCCGGGCTGGAGGTGAAAGCTTTTATAATCAAATGACCTTCTTGATGGATAATCCGACTTATGCAGTTACGCACTTGCGAATTAAAAATGTTATAGTGAAATTTTTCATATGTGGGAATATAATGTTCAAATATTTCTTATATAATAATTAATAATTTATATATTTTAATTTTTCTTATTGTAATTTATAAATGAGCAAGAAGATGTATGTTTATTTTCAGATTACCGAAGTTTGTGCTTGGCATAGTTCATGATTATGGCACAGTGTGGGCAATGGACTGGTGTCCATCTGGAGCGCGCGATTTATCACCTGGCAGCGACGGCCAAGCAAACAATTCTGCGAGATTAGGCTTGTTGGCTATAGCCTGTTCAAATGGTTCTGCATATATACTCGTTGTTCCATATCCAACTAACGAAAACACAGAGTGAGTATTAAAATTTACATAACAAGACCTCACATAAATGCTAAATAATAATTTTGGTGATAACATACACTATTGAAATTTAAATGGTAAAGCGTACTGTACTTAGATTAAGAAAAGCCCACATTGTAATCTGAATGAAAGACAGATACTGACATATTATTCCGCTCCATTACTATACGCATTAGGAACTACGAGGATGTTTGGTTCTAAAATCTGGTATAGCGGCAAAGAGTTGAAGACTGGCGTTTAGTTTCTTGTCTGATGGAAAGAGACGGGGAAGAAATTAGGTCATGCAATTTCTGTGCACACTCTCTGAATTGTATCTTATAGAACATCGAGAGGCAGGCCATTTTGCGCCCGTTCTAGGGACTTGCAAGATTGTCGTCAGCATCGTAGTGTGGGGCTATATAGAACACAATGTATATTAGTACGCGTGACCGATATACGCGACCGACGTCAGCGTAAGAGAAATTCAGGCCTTAACTAGATTGAGGTCACCAATAAAGCTCTTGGCACGCCTTGCCATTTAGTCCAAAGATGCGAGTCTGCTGTCCATATATGGCAGCAATACTCCTTGCGTGATGGAACTTGCGTGTTTTATATAGAGTAAGCACTCGTCCCAGTGTGATGATGTACCGCCGCATTATTGCAAGCGCATGGAGGCGGAACTAAGAAATTATATATTATGAAGTTCATCTTTGGAGACAGATGAACTTCATAATATATAATTGCTTAGTTCTACCAAAAACTACTTGATTGCATTCTAATTATTGATTATTTTATTATCATAAAAAATTATGTAAAAAATATTTTTTTGCTTTAAAGGGACGCGCAAGTTATTAAAATTAAACCTGTAGCGGAGCTTAGGCTATGCAGTAGCAAGGATAGGAAAAAATACCAAGCAACTGCTATTTCTTGGTCGCAGGTGAGAGAGATGCTTAATTTTCTGTAATATTAAAAATCATCTTTTTATATACTTTTATATTGATTGGTTATCGTCCATTTTTCAGCAAAAGGGTCATCCAATGATTCTGGTTGCATACGCGGATGGTACTACTGCTTTCTATGACTTGGCTTGCGAGTCTCCCCTATTAAGAACCATAGAAGATGGCGTTACAATTTTGTATCCTTACCAAGATGAACGGCCACATAACACTTGTGTGTTAGGTATGTGCATTTACAATTACATTTAAACTAGTCATAGAAAAATACTTTTTTTGTTTAATTTACCATTAGTTAGGAAAATATCTCTGTCCTGAGAAGAAACAGCAAGAAACCCATCTGTAGAGATCATGATAATTGGCGATTTTAACGTCCACCACGCCGAATGGCTCGCTTCACGTTTAATCGATCATGCGGGGAGATCTGTATATGACTTTGCCTTGGCATATGGTCTGATCCGTCCAACTACAGGCCTATCGCCATCACATCCTTGTTCTGGAAAATAATGTAGTCCATTATTAACTGCCAGCTCATGCAGTACCTTGAGGAGCACTAGCTGTTTAGTGACCGTTAGTATGGTTTCCGTCGGGGTGACTCAGCTGGTGATCTTCTTGTTTACCTAACACACCGATGGGCGCAGGCGGTAGAGTCCAAGGGGGAGCGCTTTGGCAGTTAGTTTGGACATAGCGAAGGCCTTCGATCGGGGTTAGCACAAAGCACTTCTTTCAAAGCTCCTTTCCTATGTGCTTCCCGAGAAATTGTGCAATTGGATCACCAGTTTCTGGCTGAGCGGTGCATCAAGGCCGTAGTAGACGGTCCGTGCTCCGTTTACAAGCCTATTAACGCTGGTGTTTCACAAGGCTGCGTGCTATCACCAATGTTGTTTTTTCTGCATATTTAAAACAAACCGATAACATTCATTGCTATGCAGACCACAGCACTGGTGATGCTTTATACACCGGCCGTGCAAATATTTCTCGGGTAAACGTCGCCGAGTTTCGTAGTTACTTGGAAGAGAAGGCCAAATTGACTTTTAAAAAGCTTGGCGTGCTCAGCAGAGCGGGACAGTATTTCATGCCGGCACACCGCCTGCAACTTTATAAGGCGCAGGTTCGGCCGCATTTGGAATACTGTTCCATCTTTTGGCCGATGCTAGTGCCAGCTCATTCCTTACGGCTTGGTTCGGCTTGACTCACTGGCGCTGCGAAGAGATGTTGTATCTCTTTGCGTAATCTATTGTATCTACCATAGGGAGTGCTCAGATAAATTGTTCGGACTAATTCCAGCCGCTCAATTTCACCATCGCACATCGCGACACATCTCGAGATACCATCCATACCATCTGGATAATTGTCGGTCCACTACTGTGCGATTTACAAGAGGTTTTCTTCCTCGCACAACTTTCTTGTGGAATCGAAACACCACCAGCAATGTTTCCGGACCGATTTAGGGATCTTCAAATAAAGAGCCGACTCTTTTTTAAAAGGTCGGCAACGCATCTGCAATTTCACTGGTGTTGCTGTTGTTCATGGGCGGCGGTAGTCACTTACCATCAGGTTAGCCGAATGCTCGTTCGTCCCCTCAAGAAAAGCCCTGAGGGATGTATTATAGTTAGTAGTTATACTCAACATTTAAGGTGAAAACTGTGTTTCCATCCGATTACAATGTGGGTGTCTCCAAGGCAAGAGTGAATAGGATTTTGTTAAGTCAGTGCCCTTCACCACTTTAGGCTACATCACCACTAACCATCAGGTTGGATTGTAGTTAAGCTCTGGCTTAGAATAATATAAAAAAGCAGTTGTGTAGTCTCGCTTAATCGCTTTGCATAGTATTATTATCAACCTCAATAACCATTAAAAGTCCCACTGCTATACATGGACCTCTCTGTTTTATGGAGGATTTGCCTTAATATTCACGCTAATTTTTACTATTATTTAGGTTGTTTTATTTCCACTAAAGTTTATAGGCTATAAATAAGATAAAGTAGGGGAAGGACGGGAGTTTCACATTTATTTTTTCAGAATTTTTAGTTCATTCCAGACCAGTTAAAATGAAAATATAGAAATAAAAATGACTTCTTACTAAGCCGGAAATAGTTTATAGCTGGATATGGTATTCACGTATAAAAGTAAAATAACAGCCGACGGCAATATATACGTGCCACAGCTGGGCGTAGACTTTTCATAATTATGAGGTTCTAGAGCAGGGAAGAGTACACCGCGTTACCTGAATGCGTGTCGAAGACTTAACATCTTTAACATTTTTGTTAATATCTCAGATTTTCCCAAATCGCAATTAATGTGAACGGCAATATAATAATGAAACCTGTACTATAAAATGTGAAGAGCCCCATTTCAACCGGGGCATCGTAGCGGACTTTTTCCTACTTTAATATCCTCTCAGAAATGAGAGAGGGCCTGTGCTTAGCAGTGGGATTTTTGGTTGTTACGCTTACATTTTAAGTGATGAATTAGAAACACTCTTGTGAAGTTATTAATTTTTGTACTGGTAACCTAATTTATGTTACCAATTACTGACGAATAACTATTGTCCTCGACTCATTTTATGAACTGCATAATTATGTATATCCATGTGAATAAATTTTCAACGTGGTCTTGTTACTGATATGCAAATACATAATCATTGATCATACATTACCGTAACTGATTATTAATGTCCACTGCTGATCATAGGCCTCCCCCATAGATATCCTTATAGGGGGAATGTTTGCCATAGTTGTTACGTTTGGCAAGGGGGTTGGCAACCGCAGTTTTTTTATTTAGTCGTTATTGGGAAGATGCTGCTGTCCATCTCCTGATTTGTTTCTCTCTGTCTCTCTCCTGAGTATTGGATGTTCTAACACCGTCACTTTACGGCGACATCATAATTAGTTTGAATATAAATAAATGTGCCGTGGTGTTGTCAGACGTGGGAGTGTTCCCGAGCGGCAGCGTGTGCGGTGGCGCGGGCGCGGCGTGGGGCGCGGCGTGGGGCGCGGTGTGCAGCGCGTCGAGCACGGGCGTGCGCGCCGCGCTGCACGCGCCCGCCGCGCTGCTGCACGCGCCGCTCGCCACCGCACACGCCACCTTCACACCGCACTGGCCCTCCGTGCTCATCTCCACCGACGAGGCTATCTGTAACAACCTATCTTCAATTCCTTTTCATTTGTTCTTTTGTATTTACTATTCACCAGTTTATTAATTTTTTGGTTTTTTTATTAGGTATCCATTTAAATTTATCACTTTAAAAGCATGGTAATAAAATAAAATAAAATATTCAAGTATGGTGGTAAGAAAATCCATCCATCACCCTATTTGATCCCATGCGTATTAAGTGGCGATTTTGAGAAATCTAAGGAAGATCTTATCGCTTACAATAAATAGATAGCGGTATAACCATCCTATTAAACTATCCAGACTTGAAATATTTTGACCTGTGACTGCAATCGCCAAACGGCCTGCATAGCGCGACGATCATGGCAAAACTTTCTCACAATGGGCGCTGTCACTTGTAAACTTTTAAAGGCTGATAAAGAAGTAAAATAAATTAAAAAAAATGGTTCTTTATCATCGGCCGGAAAATGCCCGCTGTTGAAAATGGGTTTAATTGATAACCAGCTTTCCTGCCTGTTGATGGATTTCTGACTATAGTATCACAAACGCAACAAGTCTCGCATTTTCGTTACCGCTTCCCACAATCCTCAAAGTATAATAGGCTAAATTTTATTAAACTTATATCAATACGAAATTGAAAAATGTAACATAGTACCACAGTTGTAAGACCTTACATTTGTGATACGCCTTTGATGTACAGCGATGCCGCCGCCCGCGTAGGTATTTACGCAGCCAACGTGTATGCTAGGGATTGTCACGAAAATGGAAATAAAATGATTTTGGATATTATAATAAATTATCATTTATTAACATTATGTACATACTTATAAGTTAAAAACACATTTATTCAAAAAGATAATTTTTATTACTACAAGATAAACAAATTAACCAGTGTTGCACTGCCAATATTTTCGTGACACTTTCTTTTTATAAATGTTTTCAGTTTCGTCTGTTAAATTTAATTATAATATGTAGTTTATTCGCATTCGGATAAAATTTATCAACAAAAAAAAATGAGGAAAACATATGCATGGCCGTCATTTGACAACAGTAATTCACTATTATAGATATTATATTTATCGGAATCGGCTCTTGCCATTTGTATAAAAAACGCTCGCGCCAACCGCATATATTGTCTATCAGACTTTGTAAAGTGTCGGCCCGCCCCCTGTCTCCCAGTACCCTCACCGTTGCTCTGTACAAGTATATTCCTTTCCCAACTGCAAGGTCTTTAAACTGTGATAGTGCTTTATTTAGGAGCATTCTGAACTTGACATGTTATTTTTTAAATAGACTGCAGTAGTATCCTTGTTTTAAATAATTTAATCATCTCTATTTGCAAATATTTTGTGGGTTTAGTATTTTAAGATAATATTTAAGATTATAATAGAATTACTGAGTTTGCTTGTCTATCTGACTGTGGGTACATGGCTATTGTATATTATATTCATGAGATAGAATATTTGGGATATATTGTATATATATTCATGAGATAGAATATTTGGGAGCATCAAAAATAAGAAATGGCTTGTAGCCATTAAATATACTTAATATATAATATATTAAGTATATTTAAGAAAAAAAGTCAATATAATATTGACTTTTTCTATCTATATGTAAATAGTAATGCAAAAACTCTTCTTACGGACTTGTACTCATTCACAAGTAATATTTATAACTGGTGTTGTTGATAAACGTTTATTTCTAAATTTCATTATTAATTATTATTTCAAATCATACTATATATTATGATCCGCTAATTAAGGCAGGCAAAGGTTTTATACCATACAGTTTAGTCTAATTAGTATTTTCTTCACGAAGCTCTTGATACTGATGCGTCACATTTCGATGTTATTGGGAGATGTTGATGATAGCTTAATCCAGTGGATAGTTGATGAGGATAATAGCTTTAGGCCCTTAAATTGATGAAAACCTGAGATTTATATCTCGTATCGAAGTACCTGGCTACTTCGTTTCCACTAATAGTCAACATAAACCGCAACGTAGCACATCACTTTAAACCGTAAATGATATTACAGCAATTCCCGTCAAGACTCGTCATCGACACAGTTTTCATAGTTGTATAGTATGTATATATGTATTAATGTATGTGTGTGTGTGAGCGCAGCGCACCACACGCTGAACGAGCTGGAGTGGCTGGGCGGCGGGCGGCGGCTGGGCGCGGCGCGCGCGCTCGCCACGTGCGCGCGCTGCGGGCTCGCCGCCGCCTACGCGCCGCCCGCGCTGCGCGCCCTGCGCACGCACCCGGCCTACGCGGACCCGCGCAGAGACGTACGTACTCCCTGCCCTCCACGCCACTGCTCCTCAACCCCAAGCCGCTCGCCGTGGCCCTGCGCACGCACCCGGCCTACGCGGACCCGCGCAGAGACGTACGTACTCACTGCCCTCCACACCACTGCTCCTCAACCCCAAGCCGCTCGACGTGTTCCTGCGCACGCACCCGGCCTACGCGGACCCGCGCGGAGAATTACGTACCAACTGCCCTCCACAACAATGCTTCTCAACTCCAAGGCGACCGAAGTAGACCAGCACTCTCGACCTACGTGGAGCCGCGCAGAGCAGTACGTACTGATTGCCCTCCACACCGATGCTTTTCAATCTTAAGGCACCTGACGTGTACCTGCGCGACCGGCTTTTGCGGACCCGCGCAGATACGTACATACGTACTAACCACCCTCCACATCGGTGCTTCTTAACCCCAAGGCACCTGACGTGGACCTGCACGCTCTGCGCCCGCACCCAGCCTATTTAGACTCGTGCCGAGACGTAAGTATTAAGTGCCCTCCACACCAGTGCTTCTTAACCCTGGAGCTCCCTGAAAGCTACCAACGTGGGCCGCGAAGATATCATACAGTTCCAAAGAGTTCTATGTATGCTACTAGACCAGCAATTTGCAACAAAACTGAGTCACGGCTGTGGATAACACGGGCGCCTGCTGGGTGATTAGCTGGTTCGGTAAGTATATGCGCCACGCAGTTGTATTTTTATTTACTGAGTTACTTTTTTAGGCAATAACTACATACTACATAAAGTTACATTCTTATCTGAGCAAATATGAAATAAAGTAGTACATTATGTAACTTATCTGTACAAATGAATAAAATTGAAGTATCTGTTTGTAATGTCAAAATTGCAGCTTTTTACTAAATGCATATGTAAGTGTATACGTATATACTTATTACAAAAATACAATTTTAATTTTTTTTTCTGTCTGTCTGTATCTCTGTGTTTTTGGGCTAATCTCCGAAATGGCTGGACCGATTTTGATGAGATTTTCACTGGCAGATAGCTAAGTCACAAGGAGTAACTTAGGCTACTTTTATTTTAGAAAAACAATTAGGGTTCTCCGCAAAAAAATTAAAACTAAATAACACGCGGGAGAAGTCGCGGCGAACAGCTAGTTTGAAATAAACTTTAAATCACAAACTTAATAAAAACGTTGACAAACTGCACACGTAAATAATAAAAGCGTTTTCTTAGTCACATTAAACAAAATCTGTATTAGGTTTTAAAAAGAATAATCGCAGCTTACAAAACTAAGAGCTAAAAGTTCTCGTCTCATCGCAGTCGACTAAAGAAGTAAAGAAGCATTGACCGAAACTTAGTACGCAACGTTTTAGTATCGTAACGCCTTCAAATATAAAAGAGTGTACAACTTTTTTGGAGATGAAGGTCGGTTTATTTATTTATTTCAAAAGTCCACTTGTAAACGTAAGCCTCCTTGTACATATATTGGCAATCTATTGGTGCGGCAACTTATAAGGTGATGGGATGTACGTAGGTGAGTCACTATTTTAGTATATAAATCTTTTTTCTTGCTCCTTCTGCAATATAGGACGGCAAATAAGAAAAACATAACGAATCCTTTTTTTTTACATACATTCAAACGACATTTGCTTTAGAGACAATCTTTTCGATACCAATAAAATTTTATAATTTTCAATTTAAATTCAGTTTATTTACCATTTTAAACATTTTTACATTTTCACAATATTACAGAATTGTGTACTTATTTTTATGTCCTCTTAATCGTTAAATGATACACCTTTTTTGTATTTTGTAACTGGTATCAAAGTTGTTCTTTTGCCAACTTACAGATCGTGGGTATGTTGCGTATGGCGCCGTTGGCAAAAAAGAGAAGTAAACACGTTAACGACGAACTATCCATGAAGGTGGAACCATTGACTTATGAAGATGCAGTGAAACAATATGGGATAGAGTTCAAACTCAAAAATGAAATTACTAAGGTAAGACTGAGTAAATAAATAAAAAATTGCATTTTGTGCATTCGTAGTCGAGGAGAAATGTTATTAAGTATGTTTACATATGTATATATATATATATATATATATATATATATATATATATATATATATATATATATATATATATATATTACAATCTGTGGCGTAATGAATGGATAATATGGTACTTGCGGGTAGAGGACGTTGTGACGGTTCAGAAAAATATGTTTCATGTTTTGTAAAAGTCCCTCGGTTTTCGAGATAATTCGACATTTTCGAAAATTCAAAAAATTACAGCCTTTGCCACTTTTTTTCGTGGCAAGACTTCAAATGAAGAAATTCTTTCAATCTATTTTTTGGATAGTATTCCTGGATACAAGCGCTATCGAATGTAAATTATGATTTTAGAGGCGCAAGCATAGATTTTTTTTAAACAAAGATCTAACTCAAATTGCATGATATGCTTATTTTTAGCCTAAGTTTAACCTAACGTGTTGTAAAAAAAACATGGTCACCTGAGTGCCAAATTACGAAAAAACATCCCTGTTTCATTGAGATTCCGAAATGGTATAACTCACTGTATTTCCAGCATTTAATATTTGTATTAGTTATAGATCATTTTTCAATTTCACAGAAAACCAGCGTGAAGTAGAGGTTCACCTCTGCGTTTCGCTTGGTGAGTGCAGGTGGCCGGAGGCCCTTTTTACTGGAAACGAGGCATTCCATCTTAGTCCTCACGGGTGACAACGCATCTGCATTTTGATTTGGAATAGAGGATAGATGTAGATGTTTATGGGCCGCAGCAACCACTTACCATCAGGTGGACTGTGTGCTCGTTTGTCACCCTTATCCTATAAAAAAAAATTTCTTAGCATGTTTTCGCAGAATTCAACCTGCGGGATAGTCTCTTGGCAGCAAACATTGAACGCGCTGATAATGAAATGGGTGTAAATTCTCTTGTTTTAATATCCTATGCACTGTTCTAGCCGATATGCCTGTGTGTCTTGTTATGGTGCGCACAGAAGTGGTCGGGTCAGCTGCGATTTCATCATGTACATCCTCTTCGTTGTGTACTCGTGGCCTCCCGGAGCTCGTTCCGCTGATACCAGTTCCAGGTATTCTGCCTTCCATGAATGCATTATGCACGCGAGTAAACACTCGATAATCGGGATGGTGTGTATTAGGGTATCTTTCCCGCTACAGTGCTGCAGCTCGATTGGCGTTACCACCACACTCGCCGTAGATTAAATGCATTTGGGCATAGTTAAAACTAGTTTATAGCTGAGGCATTGCAGTTAATAGAAAATCCAAATCACGAAGCAAATCAAGTCCGAAGTCACAGCACAAAGTCGTCACACCAAATTAAAAAGTCCAAGTCGATAGGCAAAATCAAGTCGAAGATCACAACACAAATTGATGAATTTCAATCCAAAGCAGGGTAAAACGATGTTGCACAGGAGTTGTATGATAGCACACTGACTTAAAAAAACGCTTAGCCCACAAACCACAAATATGAAAAGGATGTCTGTTACACGAGTGGGTCACTAATTCGTCTTTCTTTTTCACTCATGGCATGAAAGAGCAGGATAGATGTACTGTCCGTTTATTGTTGCTAGTGTAAGTAACCGATCTATTCCAAGAATTATATTCTCTACCCGGTAGAGGTTGATTCTGCGAATTCAATGGGTTATGTAGTCCGTTGTTCCAAACAATTTTAAAAACAAGGTTTACATTAAACTAGGCCTTTGACTCATTGTAATAGGAATTTCTTTTGTATTAAATGCTGGAAATACAGTGAGTTATACCATTTCGAAATCTCAATGAAACAGGCATGTGTTTTCTTAATTTGGCACTAAGGTGGCCGTAATTTTTTATACACCGCGTTAGGTTAAAGTTAGGAAAAAAATAAGCAAAATATGAAATTTGAGTTGTCTTTGTTTAAAAAAAAACTATGCATATGCGCCTCAAAAATCATAGTTTACATTCGATAGCGCTTCTATCCAGGAATACTATCCAAATAACAGATTAAAAAAATTCCTTCATTTGGAGTCTTGCAACGAAAAAGAGTGGCAAAGGCTGTAATCTTCTTGAATTTTCGAAAATGTCGAATTATCTCGAAAACCGAGAGACTTTTACTAAATATGAAACATATTTTTCTGAACCGCTACAACGTCCTCTACCCGCAGGTACCATATTATCCATTCATTACGCAACATTCTGTATATACGAAACAGCATTAAGCTGCTTTTTTGAGGCTGGTATTGAATAATTATAATATATATTATATAATAAGCGTTTTTGATTTCCGTACGCAGTGCGACCAGAAAGTGATATTCGAGGAGTCGAAGCAGCACAACCCGGAGCGCTTCCCGCTGGCGGACGTGGCGGCGCTGGCCTTCTGCCCGGCGCGCGCGCGCCACGCCGCGCTCGCGCTCGCCACGCACGCCGGCCTGCTCTTCCTGCTCAACGTCACCTGATTCTCTGCCTTCTCTACCTGCTCTACCTGCTCTACCTGCTCTACCTGCTCTACCTGCTCTACCTGCTCTACCTGTACCGTACACACGCACTATCTTGTAAATATCAACCTACATATAATATTACTACATTACACATTATGACAGTGCATTCGCAGTGTACACCTGCAGGACTTCGGACACCGTGACATTTTTATCGGTTCTATAGGGTTATTGCAAATATCTGTATGTGCATGGACAATTCAAAAATAACTAGGCACCCGCATCATTTTTAACATCTGTATTTGATACGAAATCCGCAAAAATATAGCAAATTCAAGTTTTGCAATACAAGTCGGCGCGAGCAGGTGATCTTACATACTACGATTATTTCTTTTACTACGAATGCAGACGTCTGCAACGTCACAATTTTTTTCGTTAGTTACCTATCTGGCACTTAATATCCCACATTTGGTTGATGAATTGTTTGAAGACTACCTCAAATTGATAATCTATTGGTTTTTGAAAGAAACTAAAACGAAATAAACATTCAAAATTAATGCTCTAGCTGCAGAGCATAGTCGTCTATATAGTTAATTATTATGTGAACTTATACTGTACTACTTATTTAACTTTGTATATTATACACGATGTTTAAATGATGGGTCCAAAGCCTAAAGGGAATGGTAGCTTAAACCATAGAAGATCCCCACGAAGGATTCAGTTCTGTCGGTTTTGCCAAAATCCATCCTATTGACCAATAAGTCAAAGTTTTCGAAAAAAGGAATTTTATAAAAGGAATTTATAATGCTTTCATAACCTCCATCGATGTGCTGACAAGAGCAGCAATCCACACTGGGAGAAGCAAGTATTGCTCAAAAGAAATTTTCTGTAAATTTGTGAGCAGGAGTAACCGGCCGAACGTCGATTGTATAACAACTGTTATAACATGACAACTGTTACTGGACACTATTAGCAACTAATTTAAACAAATGGGTTTATTGTTAAAAGCCTTAACAATTCAATTAAAAAAAAGAGCAGACTTCGTCTAAGACAAGTTTAGCTTAATATGTTCTAAATCGTATCATCCCCTTTAGGCTTTGCACTCATCTTCCAAACATCCTGTATTATCATCTCGAGATGTTGCATATATATAATTGTATTTTTTTTACCTATATGACTTCATCTATTAATTTTTTTTAGTTTACTCTTATTATCATATCAATTTAAATTAATTAAATCCTATAAAAAATCGTCTTTTATGCCATAAAGTTACATATAAAATATAATACCTTTTATTTTTTTTGTCGAACATAGGAAATATGACAGTATACAAACGACGTAAAGAATTTACAATTATATAATATTCTATATGTATTACATTATTTTTGACGGAAAAATCTTATCAAATTATACGTAGATGGATCTTTTCCATTAGTCATTAAATTTTAACACGTCAACAACAATCATGGTAACGATTGAGTTAATTAACAGTTCATCAAAGGTTGTTTGGTGTTACGTACACACATTGCAAAATCGTTAATTCGATAATAAATCGATTTAAAACGATCTAATGGCTTACATCCGAATAAATAACAACTGTTTTCAAAATTATACACAATTTGAATTAAAACGGACGTCATTCTCCTTCTTATCAGCTCGTAAACTATCTATTGCTGGATATGAATCTCCCATTGCAGGCAGTGTTTGCAGTAAGTGCTTGCCCATTGCATGGCGGTAGATTTGTTATTGTTGTACCAAATCTCCCGCACCATTTATGCTGCATCCTGTCACCCAATGTATTTAATATGGTATGAATAAATAAAAATGAAAAAGAGAGATGGTTATGGCCAATTTTTGTAAATAACTTCTTACGAATTTGTACAGGATTCTCCTATGCCCAATCAGACGGCTTATCAAAACAAATGACATGAAATTCTTTCGATAGAAAAGAAATGTAAAGTGGGCTATAATTAGTTACATTTCTCCAGGCCACTACAATATTTTTACGAATTAGTTCATGAAATTACTTTTAAACCATAGTAAATAATCAGATCTTAGTACCCTTTTCTTAATCCATAACGTAGTTATTAGTTATGTAAAAAAAAAACTTGTTTAGCGCTTACATAGTTTATTTCCGAGCGCGTGCTCGGTATAGCTATCTCATAATTTGCGTACATGAAGTAATTGCATCATTTTCATTTTGATACTCCCTCAGTCGTACGTGAGCTTCATTGACGACGGGCTAAGCTACGCCCCCAAAACTACGATCAATTTTCTAGGTATCCTCTTAACTAACGAATTTTTGAATTTTCCATGGATAAAATAGCGGTTTACCATCTCGTTTATACCACACGCAACTAATCCAGACCGACGACGGGAGCATCACAGATGTGAGATGAAAAACGTGATGATCCCTGCAAATCGTCCCTAAACGCGAGAAAAGAGAGGCCCATGTCCAGCACTGAAATTTTACGGGCTGATGAAGAAGTAATGAAACAACAATCCTAACATATTTCAAAAAATATTTTGTGCCATGTTTTCCATTTTGCTAAAGTTCCTTCCGCTCAAAATAAAATGTACCATTCGTAAGCACTTTTATTTCATGATGAAATTGCATTCGTAATTGTTATATTCGTCTTGAGTGACGTCCAATCGAAATTTGCGGACCGTGTCGTATTTGTCACACTTCAACTTCTTTTTATAATAAACTTTACCCCCACACTAGGATTTACTCCTGTGTCGTGGAGGCAGTTTACAAACATAAATTGCACGAGGACAAACATCCACACCCAGAACAATTATTTGTAAGCCATACAAATACTTGTTCCGTGCGGGATTCGAACCGGCCTTTCTTAACTTTTCAAACACCAAGATTTTATTAATGACAATTAGGAAAATAGGAATTTTCAACTAGTAGGGCAATAGTAAATGAGTAAAGAAACCGACTAGAGACAAAGCTTCATAAAGCTGCACTATGATAGATACACTAGTACAAGCTCGAGCCGCGTGTGTGCCGGAGCACTGGTGGCTCGTCTCAGTCGTCACGTATAGAGAGAAACCCGTTTATACTTTATATATTTATACTGGCTCGGCCAGTCCTCAAGCTCAGAGTGTAGGTACTAGGTACACTTCGCGCGCTTCGTGTTTCATTTTGTTTCAACGTTTTGATTTCATAATAGCAAATGATTAAAGAATAATAGTGTTATGTTATAATAGAAAAAGTGTAAATATGGTTTATTGTTCTTTGTGTATGAACAATAATAGAACATATTTATACAATTAATAATAAATATTAATGTATAAAAACTATATACATTAATGATAATTATAATATTAATGTATAAATATGTATATGCGATAATATTGCAACTTATCCAAAGCATATAAAGTTAATTCAAATATATCATTTTTTCATTATCCATAGATATCTCACACATATACGTCTACTAATTTATCGCATTTTGTTGAATTGCTTGAGCAAAACTTGCGCGAATATTTTTATTTCTAAATAATTATTTTTAATATTAATAGTGATACATATAATACATGTATTAAAATGAGTGCAGGTTTGTATGTTATGCCATGCAAGTGCTTTCTATTAGATTATTTAAGAAATAAACTTCGGGGGCGTTGCAGTATTACGTAAGCAAACTTTCTATGATTTTAATCCCTCCAATGTAGAAGCTAAACTAAGAAAATTGCGAACCCCCCCCCCCCCCCCCCCCGCGCGAAAGGTTTTTAATTTCTCCCCCCCCCCTGCTCCCTTCGTCAGCAGAGGTAAGAAAAAATTTAATGCCCCCTCCGCCCCAAAGCATGCTTGCGTAACACTTGAACGCCCCCTTTATACATATTACATTTAAAATTAACAATTCAACTAAAAGGCACAACATATTAATAAAAAAGAATAAAATATGAAAATAAAATATATAGAATAAGAAAAAATCTATCGTAGATACATAGTAAAGAGATGATAAACGATTTGTTTATTTAATATTATCATCCTGTGTCAACCCTACCAAAATAGGTAGTGTGAATGCTCCTTAGAAGCTTTGTCTCAGTTCGGTCTCTTTACTCATCTGCCAATAATATGTAAAGTCCGCGCAATCTATCTTTGCCGAGAATCTATTAGTTGCGAGTGTATGGATCGACTTCCTCCCCCAAATCTCACTTGAGAGTTTTCAAAATGCGTAATCTTATTGTAAATATCTCTGCTTGATTGCGTTGGGTTAAAAATATTGCTTAGATTACTACGCAATTTTTTTTATGTTTAATTTGTGGAGTTCGCATGACCGCGATAAATATTATTGTGCAGATTTAGCGAAAATTTAGACTGTTTCTTGTGAAAAAAATAACGTGATATTTGGCGAGACCCTCTTTCTCCCTCACGTGAAATTCGGCCCCTGCGCACCTCACGCGCACCTCACGTAATTAATGGACGTCCTCTTAACTAAAGCTAGAGATGCGAATATGCGTACAATTACGTACTCTATTTTATTTTATATTCTTTATGGTTCCTTGGTTTGTTAATGTAACATGTCGTTTTAAATATAGCGATTATGATGACGTGCATTAAAAAAAATATTGCAAAATTTTAAGTTATTGTAAGAATTTATAATGGTTACTGTAAGAAAATATTTATAAGGGTTACTGTAAGAATTTTTGTCCCCGCTAATATCGTAGATTTACTATATATTCCAACTTTTTATCGCAATTCTTTATTAGATACTATTGTTTTTATATATAGAAAAAACAAATTATTTCGTGTTTCCTTAAGCAATCTTAGGAGCGAATATGAAGTGGCACATCTTTATTGACTAGCGTTTGTACATGCGCGAATGTCTCAGAAAACCAACCAGCCCGGCCAAGATAGAACGCGCGGACCGTAATAGCATGTATATAATATTTATATTTTCTATACAAAAATAAAACATCACTTTAGTGATTTGCTTTGTAACATAATATGTATAAAATGTACAGTATTGTAATATTTCAAAATATGTAAATATTTGTTTTGGTATGTATCTAGAAGGGAGGGCGACTAAACCGTTGTAATATCAATTTACTTCTATTCTAAATTGAATATTTATTCAAAATTGTTAAGTTGATCAGTTATTTAAATTAACGTTCATAAAAGATCTAGTGTCGTGTGTTGCCAACAGTTTTGCAAATTATTAAAAAGTTTTCAGTTATGTTTGTGACGTTGGCACTATAATTCTTTTAATAATTATATAATATTATAAAGAGGTAAAGTTTGTGAGTTTGTTTGTAGGAAGTAGTCTCTGGAACTGCTGAACCGATTTTAAAAATTCTTGAAACAGTAGAAAGCTACAATATTCCTGAGTGTGTATATTGAGTGTCTATATTTGATTATGGTTAATAATATTTTTTAATGTGAAATAACAATATTTGTTAATCAATTCCGAAAATAAATGCTAAACACTTAGTACTAAGAATCACATAAGATAATTTCACCACAAGTAAAAATGTTTGACGCCCAGCAAAGTGGGCACGGGTCAGCTAGTATTTATATAATAAAATAGTCCAGTGTATCGACGGTCGGTTCTTGCATGCTTGCGAAATCGCTTACATTTTTTACACTTACGATCAGGTGAGTCGCATGTTCGTTTGCCCCCTCTTGTATAAAAAAGCATTTCCATAATAATATCAATTTATCTCCGTTCACCGCCACCGCTAATTGCCGATGTGTGCTCTGGTGTTGTAATTGGATTTCACTATGTAACAACGCGAGACAATGTGCGGGGTGTTTTCCCATCCACCGATAAATAGTAAAACCACTCGCATCGTTCCATATCGATGTTGCAATGTAGTTTAGCTACCTTGACGGTAGATGGCAGCCTGTTCGCAAAATTATTATAAAAATTGTAAAAATAACATTTTGGCGATTAAAAATTCTTTAGACGGAATGCAAAACAAATTTCAACACCTTCGAATGATTATTTTACCAATACGTACCTTTATATATTTTTAGTTCCCATGACACAGAGTGTCGCCATCTAGTGTCGAATATATTTAATTACATTTGAAAGCCGACGCAGAGATTTTTCTAGAACAATTTTAATAAATGAGATAAAATTACTTACAAATGAAATGTGATGCCATCCATAAGCATCAGATCGTCTATATGAGTAGTTTTTACATGATAAAACATAACACTTCATCCGTGTCTTAATACTACGAAAAGGACGTACGCTGACAGTATATTAACTAAAACCACGCCCACTGTGATGACGTCAGGACCTAGTTAGGAATCACAGTGCACAGTTGTTTAGGCCGTCTCCTCTTTGTATTTGCTCCGTGGTACTACCATATCCCATAGAGAGTTCATCGCCGTCGTTGGATGGCTTAACGATCAGTGTAGAGCCAGCATGCTTAAATTTTAGGTTGATGTATTAAACTATAAGCCATTAAATGCCATTTATAACTCTTAAAATAACTAATATGAGTTAACATGTTTATGAATTCAACCTGTATTATTTATATCTGTGTAATGATTTTTTTAAATTGAAATAATAGGTTGTTAGAATAAATGTTATTCTCATCATCACATTTAGAACTACTCTACATCTTAATGTTTCAGCGTAGAAAAGCTTTTTTTAAATCATTGTATCATTATTTTATGAACCTATACTTTTTAATAACAGCATAAAACAATTTCTGAGAAGTAAGAAGTAATAACATAAGTGAAGCTAATTAATTATGATACCTATCTATTTATGTGCTTTATATAGTTATTACATTACAGGAATGATGAATGCGTTCGTGACCTTGACCAATTTTTTATTTCTAGTTATATTACACGAAATAATATATTGTAGTTACTAGATATTTTACATGAAATATATAAGTTCTTAAAGCTTATGTAAGTTAGTACTAGACATCCCAACACAAAAAATAATTTATGCGGTGTAATTGTAAAAATATTTATTTTTAGATTTAAAGATAAGAAACAAATATATCGGATATCAGTGATATTAATATTATTTAAACTTCATCATTGTATTTATGTATATCTTGTTTGTCATAAGCTTGTTGGTTAATAAAGTGTTTAAAATACGGAGACTTTAATTTTATAGTCCATTTGCTCTTATAAAAACCAATATAAAAAGCATTAACAAAAAAATATGATGACAGCATTATTCTTCGACTTATCGAAGCATTTGATTGTTTGTCATCATAATTATTTGCAGTAGAATTAATTGCAATCAGAGGTAATAATGTGACTGATGTTAATACTGCACGCAAGGTCTACCATGCACAAGTTATATCGCTGCTTATAATATGGGGAAATAAAAAGAGCTTTCATCGCACAAAAGAAATATGTAATAGCCACATGCAGTGCTCCACTTAAATAATCATGTAAGCATTTTTAAGAGACTGGCTTGGTAACACTTCAGACTCTTATTTTTGAAATTTGCGTCTTTGTTAAGAAACACGTGGAACTATTAAAAAAAAAAGTCATCAAATAGACTTATGCTAGAAGATATATCAATATCGATGCTATATAACAAGAGTTGTCCATTTATGAAATTACTGTAACAATAATGACCGCCAGACCGAATTTTCTTTACGGCGGCTAGCCCTACCGGAGACTAGCCATCGGCGCAGGACAGTATAATAGTGCCCAAGTGTATGCGCAAGCACAGGTGCACTCTCTATTCCCCCCACTCTCATAGTGCGATGGGACTGTAAACCGATACGGCCGGAGCGAGATCAAGCGCAGGACCAACGGCTGTACGTGCTTTCCGAGGCACGGCGGTGAGACACCGCCAACTTCTTGACTCTGGGTACTTACTGATAATTTCTTGATGGAAAAAATAACAGAGATTTTTGGCCCAACTCTGGACTCGAACTCAGGACCTCATGATCAGCAGTCACGGTTACAACCACTAGAACAATGTGGCAGTTGATTACTATTACTGTATCAGTAGGTACTTGAATAGCGATATAATTTCTCAAGGTAAGTCAGTCCCAAAATTCATTTTATTCCACAGGATCTCATAGGACACAAGCTCAAAAATCTTCGACAAATCTAAATAGCAGAGACACAGACACTAGTGTATGCACACTGGTCTCTTTCTTGTGGTGTAGTACTGGACAGTCTCTTTCAGGCACAAAATAGCACTCTCGGTAGAAAGGCCACGTCGTACGTGTACTCCTTTACGCTGTAGGCTGTAGGTGCTTGATGCTGAGGCTGTCATATCCGGGAGATTTGCCCCGCACCATGCTTTTAATTATTTCCGCTCCTTCTTGTACGATGAATTTTACATAAAGATATATACTGCACACCTCAGCATCAAACTTCCGCCGCATCGGTCTCAGTGGTGAGGCCGCCGGAAGATATTGGCGTAGGTATAATAATATATCACGTGGCTAGTAACTATTATTCATTCATTAGTATGCCTTGTAGTGGCGGTTAAGAATATCCACTACCCCATATCTTCCCGTGGGTGTCGTAAAAGGCGACAAAAGGAAACATGCAGGAGATGGGCAGCAGCATCTTCCTGATAACAGAAAATTATAATAAAAAACTACGGTTGCCAATCCGCTCGCCAAGCGTGGCAACTATGGCAAATACCCCCCAATGAATAGAGCAACAAACAGACGGCCCCCAGTCCCTGGCGGCGCCGCTATTCCTGGCTACGGTGGCGACCATGGTAACGGCGGGGCAGGGGGTGCTAAGAATCTCCGGTGGCGGTTCGGTTGCCACCTTAGACGACTCGACCTGGCAACGTACAACGCACGCACCCTGAGGACTGACGAGAAGATCGTGGAGCTGGAAGAAGAGATAGACAAGTTGCGTTGGCATATTATAGGATTATCCGAAGTCCGAAGAGAGGGGGAGGACATGGTAATTCTCGAATCCGGCAACTTGCTCTATCACCGGGAGGGCGACCATCTGTCCCAAGGAGGTGTCGGATTTATCGTCCACAAGTCTCTCGTTAACAACGTTATAAAGATCGGGAGTGTGTCGACGAGGGTTGCGTGCCTTATACTCAGAATCACCAAACGGTATTCGCTGAAGGTCATACAGGTTTACGCACCAACCTCGGCACACCCCGATGAGGAGGTGGAGGAAATGTATGAGGATATCTCTAGAACCATGCATTCCTCCAAACCCCAATATACGGTGTTAATGGGAGACTTCAACGCAAAACTAGGCACAAGAGAGAATGGTGAGCTGAAAGTAGGGAAATTTGGAATAGGGCAACGGAACCGAAGGGGCCAGCAGCTGGCTGACTTCATGGAGAAAGAGGGATTCTTTATGATAAACTATTTCTTCCAGAAGCGGCCCCACAGGAAGTGGACCTGGTCGAGCCCCGACGGTTCGACAAAAAATGAGATTGACTTCATTATGACGACCAGACGACAACTGTTCAGTGATGTCTCCGTGATCGCGAGGGTGAAAACTGGTAGCGATCACCGAATGGTTAGAGGCACACTGAACCTAAACGTTAAGTTGGAGAGGTCTCGTCTAATAAAGTCAACGCTCCGTCCCGCTCGTGCTCTGTTCCAAAGTCCCGAAACCTTTCAGCTCGGGTTACAAAACCGTTTCCAGTGCCTAGAAGACTGCAATGAAGTGGACGATATTAATGACAAGCTCATGGAAACTGTCCAAGCGGTCGGAGCTAAGTTTTGCAAGACTCGCCGCAGAAGAACACAAAAACTCTCCGATCACACTCTTAATCTCATGGCTGTTAGACGGGAGATGAAGCTACAGTCTTCAACAGATTTGACAGCATAAAGGCAACTGAATAGACAGATCTCTAAATGCATGCGGCGAGACTTACGCAACTTCAATGCAGCTTGTATTGAAGAAGCGATCGAGCAGAATCAAGGTTCCAAAGTCTTTGCCAGAGATCTGTCTGCCAGAAGAGCCAACTGTCAAAGCTAAAGACCGAATGTGGCAGCATCGTTGCCGGGACACCTGAGATTTTGAGTGAGATTGAGAGGTTCTATGGGCAGCTGTACACGTCATCGTTGGAGCCACACGCAAGTGTGAGTAACGATCCAAGAGCGAGTCTTTTCCGACACTATTCCGAAGATATCCCGGACGTCAGTCTGAGCGAGATTAGAATGACTCTCCAGAACCTTAAAAACGGCAAGTCCTCGGGCGAGGATGGAATTATAGCGGAGCTTCTGAAAGCGGGTGGAAAACCCGTACCGTCCTCCATGGTGGCACTACTCCGGAAGCGTGGAGTAGAAGTGTGGTGGTCTTGTTCTTCAAGAAAGGTGACAACGCCTTGAAGAACTACAGACAGATTTCCCTTCTGAGCCGCGTCTACATGCTGTTTTCGAGAGTCATTACGAATCGTCTCGAACGCAGACTTGACGACTTCACTTTTCAACAGAAAACTTCACACAAGCCGGTTTCCGAAAAGGCTTTAGTACCATGGATTACATACACACCCTTCGGCAAATTATACAGAAGACAGAGGAGTACAATCTGCCACTTTGCCTTGCGTATGTAGACTATGAGAAAGCCTTTGATTTCGTCGAAATTTGGGCGGTGCTGCAGTCCCTTCAACGGTGCCAAGTTGACTGTCGGTATATCGAAGTGCTGAAGTGTTTGTACAGTAGAGCTACGATGGCTATCCAAGTACAGAATCAGAGTACGAAACCTATCCAACTGCAGAGAGGTGTAAGACAGGGTGACGTTATATCCCCGAAATTCTTCACCGCTGCATTGGAAGACGGTTTCAAACTACTGAACATCAATGGCGACTACATCACTCAGCTATGACTTGCCGACGATATAGTCCTTATGGCAGAATCGCTGGAGGACCTAAGCGCTATGCTTAATGACCTCAATAGTGACTCCCAACGGATAGGTCTTAAGATGAACATGGACAAAACAAAAATCATGTTTAACGTCCATGTCACACCTATGCCGGTAGTTATTGGGAACACTAAGCTCGAAGTTGTTGACGAGTATGTTTACCTGGGACAAATAGTCCGACTAGGTAAGTCCAACTTCCACCGAGAGGTCAATCGACGGATTCAACTCGGCTGGGCAGCGTTCGGGTAACTACGACACATCTTCTCGTTAAACATACCTCAAAACCTGAAAACGAAACTGTACAAACAGTGCGTGTTGCCAGTGATGACTTACGGATCTGAGACGTGGTCCTTCACTGCTAGCCGTATGAGGAAGCTCAAGGTCGCTCAGCGACCTATGGAGAGCGCTATGCTCGGGGTTTCTCTGCGTGATAAACTTAGAAATGAGTATATCCGCAGTAGAACCAGAGTAACCGACATAGCCCAACGGATTAGTAAGCTGAAGTGGCAGTGGGCTGGCCATATAGCTCGAAGAACCGACAACCGATGGGGAAGAAAGGTTCTCGAGTAGCAGCCTCGTACCGGTAGGCGAAGTGAAGGGCGACCCTCCACTAGATGGAGTGACGACCTGGTAAGACATGCAGGAAGTCGATGGATGCAGGTGGCTCAGGACCGTGCTCTGTGGCATTCCTTGGGGGAGGTCTATGTTCAGCAGTGGACTTATGAAAGGCTGTAATGATGATGATGATGATGATGATTAATTAGTATTATTTTAATTTAATTTTTGTTCAATAAGTCAATTTCAATTAATTTCACTTTAATTTATTTGTGTATCGATTGGAAATTTTAATTTAACATGACATCTTTTTAATTTTTTAAGAGTCGCGGTAGGTCAGGGGCTTAGCGCTCGCTGTAACTGTATATTTCACAGTATACGAGTGACACGGTTTCGATGCCCGCCGGCACCAATGAAAATGTTAATTGCAATTTTAAGTGCTGATTTACCACGTGCTCGGCGGTGAAGGAAAACATCGTGAGGAAACCTACATGTCTGTGAAATAAGAAAAAAAAATTTCGGAGACATGTGAAGTTCACCACCACGCATTGGTGTGGCGGACCGTTACCATGCCCTAAAACCCTCTCAGTAATGATGATCTTTACTTTACTTTTTAATTTTTAGAGTTTTAGGTTTTCTTGTACAATTTAACAATTTATTACCATTTTTAAAATAAGCCTTTCCACAATTTAGTTCGAAATCAAAGTAAATGAGGAGCTCAATTTTTAATAATTTAATAGAAGCTCTATTTCAGGTTTTGTGGCTCCGGATATCAGCGATATTAAAACAGTGTTTGTACATTTTTTTAATAGTCTTTTTTATAAATACTAAACTGTCATAAAGAGTAAAATAATAGTCCTGGGCTTACTTTAGAGAGCGGTTGATTTTCTTGTGACACTCACTGACGCCCTTTTCAATCTAATGACAACCTCACCTTAAAAATTCCGCCCCATAATACTTCCTTCTATTCTAAATCCTTTTCTATTGAAGTACTTCGCCTCTGGAACTCCTAACAGCTGCACGTTAGACGTGTGCAAGTAGAGCTTTGTGGAACCTCCCGTGGAGCTCTTTCTCCTTCCATACCGTCTCCCTTTCGGAAATGCTTTCGCAAACGAAAACGAAACGAAAACATCAGAAGCCCTTTATCACACAAAAAAAGGAAGATAGGCAATTATGCTGGAGAGGCAGAATCTAGTAAGTCTTCTTTGGTTCTTGAGCCTTCAAGAGAAGTTCATAACAAACCTAAAAAAGAACCAGTATGTCATCTAAAGTAGGTAATTCAAAGTGTATTCCTGGTATTTTTTATAAGTTTGTATTGAAGTTCTCTAGAAGGCTAATGTTGGAATACTTTGTCCTCCAAGCCGCTCGAAGAAAAATAATAGTGACGCCATTAATTCTGTTTTAAATGTCTATGTGTGTGTATGTTAGTAGAGTACCTAGTAGCTAACCATGCTCTTTTAAATTTAAATTTAACATCATATACATATCAAATAATATTGTTTGTTTTGTAGAATTAACTTAATTTCTTTTTACTTTCAATTACAGTTGACATTTCATCAAAACAAACTATGAAAAATCAGGAACGAATTGAAGAAAGCGAAAATGAATCTCTATTTGGGGGTGACTTTTTAGATAGGGATCTAGATCGTCCTACGACATCTGAATCTGAGGATTCAGAATTTATACAAATAAATGAGAATGTATGAATGATGGAAGAGAAAACCAGACAGATATTTAACTAAAGAAGAAATTATTAAAGAAATGCGAAGTAAAGCTTATAGCCTTATTATTTGGTAAACCAAAACAACTTCCTAATAATAATGAGTCCCATTATGTAGCCCAAGCAATAACATAAGATATATTTAAACTAACTTGGAAAGTTATACCACCAACGGCTTGAGCGCGTGGTGGTATAACTATTGACTATTGATAGAGTCGACGAGATCCAACTACATGGAAAAAGAATCTAGCGAAAATATGTAGCGCTGTAGGCCTTCCATACTTAACTAAATCGAAATGTCGAGAACCAAAATTCTCTAAGTCTATTAACTGTTCTAAGTGCAAATTTAACTGCAACAGTCATGTAACCGAAAATATTCGTAAAGAATTGTGGAGAACCTAGACTACATTTCGAAGAAACAGTTTATATTTTTTTTAAACGTGGTAGAGCCATGCTGCAGCATATTAATAGTATAGTTGTAGCACGAATGGGTCGGCTCGACCGGGGAAGGACCACGCTCTCACAGAATACCAGCGTAAAATAGCAGCTTAACGCTGCTGTGTTTCGTATGGTGAGTGTAGAGAACCGGAGACCCTTTTTACTGGAATAGAGGCAATCCATCTTAGTCCTCACGGGTGACAACGCATCTGCATTTTGATTCACAAACGAGGATAAATGTAGATGTCTATGGGCCACAGCAACTACTTACCATCAGGTGGACTGTGTGCCCATTTGTCACCCTATCCTATAAAAAAAACTGAGTTATATTGAAGTCAAACTTACAAAGAGAATTCTTTTGAACAGAAAACGATCTACACAGCGCAAGTATACTAAACAATGTTTCTTTATCATTGAGGAAGAGAAAACAAAAGTCTGCCAAGATTTTTTTGCAGAACATTAAGCATTTCACCGCATGTGCAGATTCTGCAATGTACCGCAATAGTTTGGGACAGTATTCAATAGAACAGGACCCGCGCGGACGTCGTGAGCCCCCAAATAAAACGTCGCCTGAGATGGTAGACGTCGTTAAAAAGCACGTAGCATCATTTCCTAGCATGGAAAGCCACTATGTGCGAAATAAGTTGAAACGCAGGTATTTAGATACATGTACGCTCTCTATGTAGAAGAATGCTAAAACCAAAATAGCGAACTAGTTGTATAAGAAATGACTTATCGAAGGATTTTATCTACAGAATTTAATTTAGGTTTTCTTATGCCTAAAAGAGACCAATGTCTTTTCTGTACCAAATTTAAGTGTGCCAACGGCGAAGAAAAAGACAAACTACAGAAAGATTATGATGATCATATACAAAGGAAGAAAACATGTAATCGGGAAAAACAAAAAGATAAACAAAGGCCTGAAAAATAAAACTGATTTCTTAACAACTTCGTTTGACTTACTTGCAAATTCCCAGTACTGATGTAGGTCTTCTCCATTATACAAGAAAATTGACACTTTACAATTTAACAATTTACGAAAACGCAGTTCCCAATGAATCTTACTGTTTTGTTTGGAATAAAGTGCATGTTAAAAAAGGTAGTGCTGAAATCGGAACGATTTTACATTACTATTTAACCACATGCGTGCCAAAGGAGATTAAAGAAGTCAGCTTATTTTCAGACACGTGTGGTGGTCAAAACCGTAATCAGTATTTTGCCGCAATACTATTGCAGATTATGATGCAGGACACGCACCTAGATATAATATAATAATAATAATAATTCATTTTTTCGGACAAAAAAAAATATCCATAGTTGTTAGTAAATGTTTTCTTATATCTAGTGTTAGTAACATATTGTTGACGACACAAGTATGAAACTGCACCGATGGTGGCAATAAGCCAGTCTACAAGGCAACATGTAGCCGTATCCAGCGAGCCAACATCGGTGAGTCCCATCGGTCAGCCAGCATACGCAGGATGCTGTTGGGGCTGCCGCGCACGCGCCGAAGTAGCGATGCACAGCGCTTGCGCATGATTGCAGCGAATCCGTCCGTGTGAGTTACTCGAATCCGGTCATAGCTACATGGAAGCTGACTCTATGCACAGCGCCATAGAAACTTCGAAGGAAAATTGTGACATCTACTGTATGTCTGACTGGATAAACGTTTTTAAACGAGCTAGGTCTAAAAGAGTTTATAAACATGAAGGTAAAAAAGTTACAAAGAACGCTTAACATGTTAAAGGATTCAAATACAATGAATTTAAAGATTTGAAGGTATTGGCGGAAACGGTAATAATAAATAGAAATAGAAACACAGAAGGCGAAAAAGTGAATTGGTTCAAGATTAAACGAATGTAGTGTATGAAAGGAGACAATAAGATTTACTATAATTATGACACGTCTAATGAGTTTATGATATTGGATGTTACTACATCCATGAAAACCAACTTGTGAATTACGACGACCACTTTACCTTATGCAAACCATGGTTATGCAACCAGAAACAAGGGTAAGCAACAAGAAGTAGTTGATGAAATATCTATGCAGCCATCCAGGTAAGGAGTTATCTTTCAACCCTTACAGCGACTGCACAGTGGACCTCTCCCTATATCCATAGCTAATAAGAAGGATCTAATTAATCTTTGCAATAAAGGTGTAATACCGGAAAAGTATCATGGGTGGTTGTAGTCTCTGGCTACTGAACCTAGCAGTGTTGATCGATTGCCAGCTGCAACTCTCTCTGTCAGTGATCACACATGTTCTCTGTCTAACTTAAAAGACTTGACATTGTTTTTTTTATTTCAAATAAAGATTTTATCAAAGTATTATGTTTTTTTTAATTGAATCTATACCTTTACATAGTAAAAAACAAAGTCGCTTCCCGCCATCTGTCCCTCTGTATGTATGTACGCTTTTATATGTTTTAATTTATATATTGTTGGGAATGAGGGTAAAAAAATAAAAAGAAATACGAACAAATGAAGGTTTTTTAAATAATATTAAATTATTATAAAAACTATAATAATAATAAAAAAACTAAAACTAGAAACTTAATTATCATTTAGTCCTACTCCCCGCGGTATCGTGCCAAGAACGCTTGCTGTGTTTCCTCGCTGAATGGCTATACTTAGCCTTTGAGCGAGAAAAAATCCAGCCCTCTTATCACCAGCAGCAACGACCAGCCGCGGATGGAGTTCCTTTAAGAACTTCATAGCACGTGGACCCCACGAACCGATAGTCTCTATAGCAAATGGCACAAATATGTAGTCATCTCTCAGAGACTCATACTTGCGCCACTTACTCAGTTCAGCTGTCTCTGATGCCGCCCCGGCTCTAAACGAGGTACCCCTGAGATGAGAGGCCGCCAGTGTCTACGCAAGTAGCAAGAGGCTGCCCTGTGTTATATTGAGATGGGTAGTGATGCTGTTGGTTTGCATACTTTGGTGTTATCGTGTAAATGGGATCCTGATAGTAAGCAGGGTTTGTTACCGAGTCGTGTTCTTTTATTTAAATACTTTTGAGATTAATTTCTAACATCAGAAGTGGAATAGTTTGTTACATCGGAAGTGGGATTAAAGCTTTTCTTGTAGCTCAACATAATAGTTTCTAAAAATATATATATCTTCTAATTTAAGTATTTCCCGAAATTCTTACGGGAACGGGACATACGCGGGTAAAGTCGCGGGGCAAAGCTAAACACTTTCACTGGAAGATAGCTGAGGTTATAAGGAATAACTTAGGTTATTTAAATTTTCTCATTTCCCACGGAAACAGAAAGTACGCGGGTAAAACCGCTGGGCGCGGTAGTTAGTACGTACAAAATAAAATAAAATCTACTTTACCTTCAGCCTGAAGCAACTAAAGATATTTATTTTACAACTGTAGGCTACCTACTGGCTAAAGATGAACTAAAACGATTTGTCTTGATGATTATTACTATTCAAAGCAAGTAATTAAATAAAAAATGCCAATAGAGCTGCCAGAAGGGTAATTTTGGAAATTTTGTAGTTTTTTAACATAAAAGATAAACACTCACGCCTGTCACCCAGAGGGGTAGGCAGAGACTATGGACTTCCATTGGCATGATCCTGACACACCTCTCTCGCTTCCTCCACATCCAGCTTACGCATACACGCTCGTCAGTTAAAGGTACCCTTGATTTGGCCTATTTTCAACATATCGCCAATTTGGTTGATAAACTTTCGCCTAGGTCGTCCCTTCCCGACTCTGCCGTTCACCTCTGCAACATAAATTTGCTTTGTCACTCTTTCCTCATTAATTCTTTCTACATGACCAAACCACCGAAGCATTCCTTTTTTAATCCTAGTCACAACATCATCTTGCAAACCACACTCTTCTCTTATCACACAATTTCTCACTCTGTCATTTAGATTCATCCCTAACATACTCCTTAATGACCGCACATTTTACTTATTTTTACATTTTTACATTCACGAAAAAGTAACTAAATGAGCTCTTTACCGGTTATTTTATTATTATTGTTGAAAATCTAGTAAGTTTTCTTCAATTATTAACCTACTTAACGTTTCTTGAATAGTTTCATGTTTATAAAAACGACTAGCGTTTAAAAATTGACCTCATTATAATTAATTTTGGTGCAGATAATCAGATAGGTTTTTGCAATAAGGGTACGATATGTTCAGTTAGTACTGAGTCAAAATTTTACTGTATTGAAGTTATACTTCTTTTGGGGCGTTCGGGAGAAATTATGAGAGTGATTTTTTTTACGATGCACGCGCACACCGACAGCTTAAAACGACACCATGAAGTTCATTGGGTAACTGTCTCTCAAGTTTTCGAGGAAACTGATAACTATATTTAAGGTAGTTACTTTTAGTTATTTTTGTTTTTTTTTTTACGCTAAAGAAGTATAACTTCCTACGTGTGTACATAAGTACACACACACACTTTTTATAACAAGAGTTTAACTCAAATATCGTTAATAAAGAATAAATATATTTATTAATTTGTTTATGTTCCAGGGACTTAAACCCAAAAAAAATCATTAGAATCGTTCGAGCCAGTTCGAGTTTTAGCAAGACTAACGGACAACAATACATTTTTATGTAAGATGTTATTTGACCTCAAATGACAGAAGAGATGCAGTGTGAAAATTTCCAGTATTACTGGAAAAACAAAAATTCAAATACTGTATATCTTATACACGCTATATTTGTGTAGTTTTATAAGACATTAATATGTTAATTATGTTTATTTTTCTTTTGGTTTTCATACGTAAAATATATAGCGTTAAAAATTAAAGTTACAGAGTATTTTCGACCTCGTCTCATTACTGAGAAATGAGAATGTTATGGAGCAATTAGTTCATCGCACTGCTTCAGTGCGTGTTAGCGGATTTAACTTATCCTCGCAATATTTTATCGAATATTTTACTTCTCCGACATTACATACATGTTCTCCGACATGTATGTAGGTTTTTTGACGTTTCTCTGCCGAGCATAGTTAAAATTGCAACTAACTTTTTATTTCATTGGTATTTGCATTTACGGCGAGCGCTTAACCTCGGAGCTACCACGGCTCTCACATATCAATCTCTTATAAATAACATGTGAAATCATATGTGAAAATGCTTTGGTTATTTCAACTTATTATAAAGACGACGGAAACAACAAAATATTGCGTTTCTTACATACACGCATACCTACGTATTTTTATTTACGATCCGATCTCTATTCTCTATATTGGTAGAGCTGCCCTGCCAGTGAGAATCGAGCCGCGGTACAGAGTGAATGTATTTTCCTCATAAATTACGACTCGCGTTTTTACTCTCGTTCTACCTTAAAATTCATTAATATCGGGGAACATCATTTGTGTAAATAAATATATAATAATATAATAATAGTATAACAAATTTAGCTCTATTCATAATAATAAAAGTTATAATATATTTTTTAAAAATGTTTTAAAATCCTTGTGTTTAAATTATTTATTTGGATTTTTTAAAAGTGAAGAAAACTATAAGAATGATGATGGCCAGTGCAAAATTAGTACGAGATTGTAGTTCAGACCTGGGCTCCGATATCCGGTCCCTGTCGGTGGTTTCATCCTCGGAAGAGCAAGAGTCCACCACTGCGACGGAATCGGACTATTCAGAGGAGGAAAAGGAATATGAATTAGATGATTTGCAAATTTTAAAAACTATAGGTAAGGGCTTTTTGTTTAAAATATTCTCGATAAAATGTAAAGATTAATATTATATAAATTGTGGTTTAGCATAAGAGAACCGTCGCCATGTCTTCACGAGTTGGATTTTTTTATAGACCGACAAAGGAGCACACAGTCCACCGGATGGTAAGTAGATGCTGTGGTCCATAAACATCTACATCTATCCTCAATTAAGAATCGGAATGCAGATGCATTCTCACCCCTGAGGACTAAGATGGTTTGCCTCGTTTCCAGTAAATAGGGTCGAAGTTTCTATACATTCTCCATACGAAACTCAGCAGCATTAAGCTGCTATTTTACGCTGGTATTCTGTGAGAGCGTGGAATTTCCTCGGCCGACCCGAGCGATTCGTGCTAGAACCATAATGTGGCTGCAGCATGGCTCTACCATGCAAAAATAGAGATGGGTGATGCGGAACAGCATCAAACTTGCGAGATGCCTGTGTTTGCTATTTTGCCTGCCAAGCCTGCGGCAAATCCTCTCAATTATGGTTAACATATCTTGTTATCGTAAACGACCTATTAATGTTAAATTAAACTATTTTTTACAGATTTTATCGCGTTTAATTTAACGTTTTAATTCCCGACGTTTCGGCTACCTTCAGTTTTGGAATATTAATTTTTGCTCCGATCTACGCAGAATGAGCTTATAGTATCTTGAAGTCTTGCTCAAAGATCGTTCCCGAAACATCGAACAATCTCGAACATGTTCACACACCCCACCATTACATTAAATTTGATAGACCACAAATCCTCGCAAAAGAAAACCGATTCCTACCAAGGATGATTCGCGAGGCTATTGTTGTTTTTCATTTGAAAAACATCCTAATTTCAATAGAGAAGATGGACGGGTGCTGCCATCTGCTTGGGATCCTATAATTAATAAAATTAAATCCAAACCCAAGCACACCACTGCAAGACTTCAACATATTGTAAGCTCATTCTGCGTAGATCTTCAAAAACTGAAGGTAGCCGACCTAACTATGACATCGCGACGTCGAACACCATAGTGCCTCCCGTGACCATGGGTGATGTAAAACACCCGAAACGTCAGGAATTCAGAAGTTAATTTAAACGCGATAAAATCCGTAAAAATTAGTTTAATTTAATGTATAGTCTTCGCGTAAATATAAGAAATCATGACCTATTAATGTATTGATGATGACTGTGATGGACAGTTTTAGGCGCCTTTGACTTCTTTGTAATAATAGAGCAATAAACGAGTTAACAGCCCATTTGATTATAATTGGCTACTGCAGCCAATGGACATCTGCATCCTACTCCATGTAAAGAAGACCACGGATGCTTTGTCATTAAACAAGTTAACAGAACATCTAATGGTAAGTACTCAAGCCAATGGATATCTCCAACCAACTCCATATAACGAATACTACATAATATGCTTAGTCTTTGCCATTTCCTAAAGACTAAGATTAAATACTTTTCTGCTTATGTACTAGCTCTTTACCCTTTTAAACCCAAATCTAATTCCTGGTTCAATTAAGATTTATCTTATTAGGTACTTAGTCGATATTAGATGTTTTACGCAAAATATACCATTTTTGTACTAGGCGGTACTCGTAGTATAATATTTTAGACAATCATTATCTTCCTATTTATTATTGTAATCGCTACACTTTATGAAGTTCTTTATGAAAATTAAATCTAAAGATATTTATCACCGAAATGTGAAATTATGTTCTAATGGGGAGAAAGTTAATTTACGACATCTTTGAAGATTATGCACATTGAGGATTATTCGGGTTATTCGCACCTGTCAAATAATTTTGTAGAAGTGAATTAAAATATACATCTAATTTACTTTCAAAACCATGCAAAACACTTTTTAGACAGTTAAAATTTCTAGCGGTTTGACATCGTTGCGTCGTTAGGATTTCATCGCATGTCATTAATATCTATAGACTTAGAATATACTTACGCCAGTATATTCTAAGTCTATGTTAATATCTGTCGTGTTCAGACATGAAGCTGCATATTAATGAAATCCAACATTAGCATTAATATAAGTGCAGGTACCGTTGGGTCGTTGAAGAGCAATTAAATTATTTACCATCAAATATATGTAATATAAAGTTTTACTATGATAATTTTGTATTTTTATAGAATGACAATATGATAAAAAAAAATATTTGGGCATGATGATATAGTGCACTTGCCTCTCTTCTTAAAATTTTAAAGTGAATGATAAAATAAATGATAGATACATTTAACAATAAAAAGCTCGTTGTTTATAAGGAAACTAAATAATTTTTTATACGTGGTAGAGCCATGCTGCAGCTATATTAGTAGTTTAGTTGCAGCACGAATGGATCGGCTCGACCGGGGAAGGACCACGCTCTCACAGAATACCAGCGTAAAATAGCAGCTTAACACGGCTGTGTTTCGTATGGTGAGTGTAGAGAACCGGAGACCCATTTTACTGGAATAGAGGCATTCCATTTTAGTCCTCACGGGTGACAACGCATCTGCATTTTGATTCGCAAACGAGGATAAATGTAGATGAATATGGGCCACAATAACCACTTACCCTCAGGTGGACTGTGTGCTCGTTTGTCACTCTATCCTATAAAAAAAGTAGATACTGTGGCCCTTAGACATCTACATTTATCCGCCATTAAAAATCCAAATTCAGATGCTTTGTCACTCCTGAAGACTGAGATGGAATGCCTAGTATCCAGTAAAAAAGGTCTCCTATACGAAACACAGCAACATAGAGCTGCTATTTTACGCTGGTATTCTGTGAGACCGTGGTGCTTTTCCAGTCGAGCAGACCCATTCGTGTTACAGAAAGTTTAATTACATTTAATTACAATATATATGTGCCATTTTGTTCGTTAACTTGTTGCCATCTTGTAGGTAGGGACATAATTTCGTTGTTGTAAAAATCTTAGGATTTATGATTTAAAAAAATGCGACAAGTAATTTTGACAGTCCTCTCTTGATGTTAACTTAACACTACCCAAAGAATTCTGAAGAGACCGAAACTGGTGAAAATCTATTGTGTAAGGTCAGTACTATATGGTGGATACATAAAACTTGCCAACTAAGCTCTCACAATTTTTGCTGACTGGCCAAAGATGTGTGCGGTCTGGCGTTATCATGATGAAAGACAACTCCTTTTCTGTTGATCAATTCCGGCCGTTTTTTTCTCAATTTCTTGCTTGAGTCTCATTAGTTGTTGATAGTAGAGATCCGAATCGATGGTTTTGCCCGGCGGTATAAGCTCATAATAAATCATATCCCTCCAATCCCACCATACATTCAGCATCACCTTATTGCGTGATAATCCGGGTTTCGCTACAGTCTGTGGAGCTTGACTACCCTTTGGCCATGGTCTTTTTCGCACATTCTTGTCGTAGGTGATCCACTTTTCATCACCAGTAATCAATCTTTTCAAAAATAGTTCGGTTTCATTACGTTACAATACAGAATCACAAATGAGTACACGATTCATTAGGTTTCTTTCAGTGAGCTCGTTTGGTACCCAAATATTGAGCTTTTTTGTATAGCCAGACTTTCAAATGGGTAAAAACTGTTTTGTGGTCAATCCTCAATTCCTCGGCTATTTCGTAACTACTAATGTAACAAATCTTGTACCACTTTTTCAAAAATATTATCGACTTTATCTGTATAAGAGCGAGCTGTGTCTTTCACATCAAAATTCCCAGAGTAAAAACGTTTGACCAATCAATTTTGTGCAACTCTTACTGACACTGCATTAGGTCCATAAAAGTCACAAATTTTTTTGTGACTGGAGTCGGGCCCCTTTTTTTGAAAGGAAAAATATGAATGTATCGAATTTGTTTTTAGATTCACTCATTTTGGCGGACAGAATAACAATTGATAAATGGCGGGAAAGTGTTATATTATTTACTTTTTATTTTTCTTTTTCTTAATGACCTATATATATTTATATTAAAACCAGCCAGGTACAAACAGTATAACCAAAGAGGTTGTTCTTCAATTTTGTACAAACAAAATACGAAGAAACTTTTTCCCCGACCGTCCGACCGACCGACGTTTGCACTTGATTGAAATTCGATGCATTTTATAAAATACAATTAGGTATCATATTATATGAACGTGACGTTTCAAAATAGACATAGAGTCGATTGAGCTAGACTTAATTAGATTAGAAAATTTAATTTATGTGTGGTACAGCTACGGCGCATTATCATTACGGCTGCAGCACGGATGATCGACCAAGAAAAGACCACGTTCGCTATTCGTTCGTATTCCTTACGATACCTACGACGAGAAGGCTTACTTTTAACCGGTAAGGACGCATTTAAGTTATTATTTATTCCACAGGGATAATAACGCGTCTGTAGTTTCATTCTTAATCCAGAATAAATGTAACCCTTACTGCTTGTAATAAAACCTTCACTAGTATAAAATAATTCTATCAACTTAGTTGTGTTGCCCATAGTACGAAACACTAATTATTGTGCATGTTAAGATTGCACTTGACCGATTTTTTTTTAAATATCAGTTTATAATATAAGTTTGTTTAGATGTCGGTGATTAACAAGGTAGTGTGTGCGCACCCTTTGACCTAGTAGCGTAGTAAAATATAGACCAAGGACGATCGAACGCATCGTATCTCTCAGCTAATCCGGTCGCATTTCCTACTTACTGTTTCTCGCTCGAACCAGCAAAATATTATAGAGATCAATGTACTGCTTCAATATCAAACAGTAGATTATCATAGCTACTTATAAGTTTTGTTTAACCATATAACGCATAATATAAAGAATGATATATCACCTAGGTTTGTTTATTTTAATCATAGACTGACATAAATTACATTACATTATAATAAAATGTACAAAAGTGGGGAAAGTTTGAAAGATATTAATGTTTCTTCTAAATTCTGGACGAGTGGTCATACATCTACATATCTTTCGCTACAATGTAGGTAAGATGCTCTATTCGTGAAACCAATGCTATTATAAAAGAAAATAGATAAATTTTATTGAAAAAAGTATAAGAAATAAAAATATTTGATTTTACTTTAAAAAAATACGTATAAAAGTAATTAACAGCAAATATCATATTATGTAAATACCATGGTCTCACAGTCTCGCAGCACAAAATATGTTGTGCTCACAGGTTCCAGGTTTGCTTATTATTATTATCTCGGTGCTCTACTTACAGCGGTAACGGCCGTGGCATGCCGTTATAATTTCTGCCAAACATAAGAATACTCCGAGGTTTGTGTAAAGACTGAGTACAATGGGTGATATTAAATTAAGTTGCGTTTTGTTTTGCTCACGCGATCTCAATTATTGCTTGCGTGTACTCACAAGCTCTCGTTTTATTAACATTAGATTAGGTTGTCTATATTCGGTTCGTGGTAGATCAGGGGATAAGCGCCCGCCGCAAATATCGCAGTACCTGGGTTCAATCCTATATGGCACAAATGAAATTTTTAATTACAATTTCGAGTGTTGATTTACCCCGTGCTCGGCGGCGACGAAAACGTTAGAATAGAAAATTTCGTGCCTAAAGAATAAAAAAATCGAAGACGTGAATTCTGCCAACACACATCGAGCAAGTGCGGCGGACATTTCCTAGTTCTAAACCTTCTCGAAAATGTGAACTTTTCTAACTTTATTAACATGTAAGCTCGTGTTTGGTGAGTTGCGACTTGCGATTGAAAAAATGGCAAATAAAATTAATCAGAACATAGATATACGACTAAATTGACAGCTCCGTGGCGTGGCGTGGCGCCCCGGGTTCGCTTCTACTAGAAAGAAATAAGGAGGAAAGATAACAGAAAAATATTTAAATGCAAATTATAGACTTAAAAACCAGTGCTTTCATTTTCCATATTTCTATCCTGATAACAGTGAATGATTTGTATAACCATCTCAACGTTGCTAATTATTAATTTCTGAGCCAACAGTGTTGGTTGGAGATAGAATTACAATACTTATTATGTGCGGAGATAGAAAAGAAAGCCGAGAAAAACAATGTGTTGCGTTAGCTAAGCGGCGCCTGCGATGCGGCGACAAAAAGCGGTCACTCTGACGGAAACTGAACACCGAGCGCCTTTGTTAGATGCATAAGATAGATCTAAAACTTTATGTAGTTTTAGAATATTAATGTTACGTGAGAACTATACTATGTAAGTGTATGAGAAGGTACTACAAGCGTAATTCTTATATTTAGTAGTGTAGGGAATATACCAATTGAGTATATACATATTAACATAGTAGAGATAACATTCTTCATTAAAAAATTATACAAAATAATAATTTTTAATAGATTATTTTCGTAAGTTGCATTGTATTAAAGTATAAACTAATAATAGCTAAATGAAAAGTGTCTGTTGATTCTTGTTATAATATTTCCTTGTAGAATGAATATGGAAAGTTTCAAATCAAATTCTGTCATATTACGATCTTGGACACGTGATGACCTAAATTTTAGGATGATTTTAGATGGCTGACATACCTAATTAGGACTAAGTCTGAGATAGACAGCAACTAAGTCCAAATAGCAACATTTACACATATTATATTCACGTGTACACGCGCACACACACGCACAAGCACACGCGCAAACACAGACACAAGTATGTATTTTGGTGCACTTCATGCCACAGTACCTTTTGAATTATATAGGTTTAATTTTCTTCTTTTTATAATAAAAGAGGTACTATTTTTGATGAATAGTACAAATATAGACTAAAAAAATGTGGAGAAAAGTTCGAAATTGGAACATTCGTATGAAAATAATCATATTTTTAAAAACTATAATACAGTGACTGCTCAGTGACTCGTACAAAAAAGCCGAATCAAAATCTTAATCAAATCTGATTGCATAAGCGTTACGTCACGCATGAGTAGGTTTGGACAAGTAAGTGAGAATTACCAAGCAGGCATGCTTCGGTCATCATCTGTGTAAAATTTCACTGCTATGGACGGGTTCAGGACTCCGCCTCCTATACCCTCGCAATATGTCCAGCGTGAGAACGGGAATGGACGGTCCAGGTGAGCCGGATCGATCGGAGTCTTTCTCTGTCAGCAGTTGTGTCGGCGACAATGATTGAGGTTTCGCAGTGGACAGCCGTATTTCTGTGAATCCGTAATGGTTCAGAAGGAGGGTGTTCAGACGACGTAGACAAGGCGTTCGTCACGACTTTTCTTTGAATGATGGTGTTTGTGACACGGGCCACTGCGGCGGCGGCACCCATCGCCTAGTAATGTAACTCCCCGAGGAGGACGACGATTCGGAAGTTGTCTAAAGACACTGTGAAAGCAATGCTAGGTTGGTGGAACAGTAAGTGGTGCCGCCGGGACATGCTTCTAATGGAGCAAAGCAAAGCGGTTGCCTTCCGAACGGAGTACACGAAACCTAATGGTGATCAGCCTGTGAAAAGTCGACTGCTGGACATAGGCCTCCCACAGAGATTGTGCCATAGCAGGGATGTTTGTCGTAGTTGCCTCACTTGGCAAGCGGGTTGGCAACCGAAAGTTTTAATTATTATGAGATGTTATTGGGAAGATGTTGCTTCCCACCTCCTATTTCATATTCCTCTGTCGCCTCTCACGACACCCACGGGACGAAATAGTAGAGTCAATATTTTTACACCGCCACTACATTAAACCTTCTCGGGATTATAGCCGGTAGGAGTTCGGCATACATATTTACCTATTGTGTAGTTGACAATTTTCAACTGTTTGGAACTTGTGCCGTGGTGAGAATCAGCCAGGAGGACATCATCTGTAATGTGGTATTGGCTCTTATTCTGTTAACATGTAGAGACTGTATGCAGTATATTAGTTTTCGTTTTTCTATATGATGAATAGAATATCATTTCTTCTTCCATATTTACTATCAACGTTAGCATGAACCGAGAAGTGCTATTGATCAAACTAATTATGAATTAAGAGGCTTCATTCAGTGGTATTCCAGCTATCCGAGGCTAAAATCACGACCGATTAATTTAGAGATTTACATTTTTACTTTTTAAATGTTTTGTTGAAATATATGTATAAAAACGAGGCTTGGAACAAATCCTAACAACGCTATTTAACATTTTTATGTTTCTATTTAATTTATGCCAAGTACGTGATAATTGTGGAAAGATGATTTAAAGCTTTGGAAGTGTTGAAAATGGAAGGTTTCATACCCCGAAATATCGAAACAAGTAGTGATACCAAGATTCAATTAATTTACAAAACGCTGACATTTTTAGATGTAAAATTAGAGTTTCAATTCTGATGATGTCTTGGAAAAGATTGTAAACATAAACAAAGTCGTTAAAAAGTCTACGATAGTAACACAAATATACAATACAATTTAGTTCATATTATTTCTATAAATAATAAATCGGTGAAGCGTGCGTAGCTCGTTATTTTTTGTTGAAAAGAACCATGTCTTTGCCTTGACGGCACAGCAACGACTGCCGAAGATGCAAAACCTTGGCCGTTTTCCACAATCTGCTATTCGCTTTACTTTATTATTATTATTAATATAGAACATGAATGCGGGCGGTGAGGGCCATTAACAATGAACAATGCTTATTTACGCATATCCTGGTGTACACATTCAGTTCGCATTATTGGATTTAAATTGATACTGTAACGTAGAATAATTTATCAGTTAACTGTAATACAATTAAATGTCTGGCAATGTCATTGCAGTAAGTGGATTAAATTGTTCCATTCTAGAGCAAGGTGTCGTAATACATCTGGGTAAACAAACGGTATTGTTCAGTATTAAGTCTGAGAGTCAAAAACTTCTCTAAAGCTAGAGGAATTGTCATAATTGCCATACTATTTAGATACTATTGTCATGTCATATTTGAAATAATTATTTCAAATTTCAAGTGAAAACCATGAAATGTTCCATAGTCCGCTTCTACGATACTCACATATTGAAATAAGAATATTGTTATTAAGACTATTTCATTTTACTACCTATAATAATAAGTGAAAATTCAGAAGCACCACTAAACAAACATACACTTGTATCGTTCACATCGCTGCGATAATTATGTAACCGGCAGCTGTGGCGCCGATTTACAAGATACGAATTACGATGGAGGGACTTTCTCCTACGCGTAGTGCAGCCGTGACATTGGATGTTTGTCGGTATACATAACAGAATTTCGGCATTTATTTTAGTATACATCGTGTCTATGCCGCTGTTACAATGGCAATTAAAATGCGTGGCGAAGAACAACATTCTTCGCCACTGTGAACTTTGAAAATTAACGAATATGTGATCGTAAATTCCCTACAGGAAATGCTTGTATCAAAACTCTTTAAGGTTGTTTATTTAATTTAATCGTTTCATACTTTCACGTTTTTCAGGCGGATAAATTGGTTGTAGGTAGATTAATACTATAATATTCATTGTTGTATTGTATTCTAATTTTAGAAAGGAAAATAAACCAAACATCTCTAAACTAAATCTTATACGTCTGTAGGTAGGTACCATAGTTTAAAAAAGGCAGTCGACACTTTGCTTACGCAACTGTGCGGTGGCGATGGAAGACGATTTCGGCAGTTCAATGGGTTTTGTTGAGAGATGTAAATAAGATAAATGAAAACTCGAAAGCGTATTTACGTCATTAAGGACTTTACGAGGGTTTCAATGGAACTAGTTGACAAATTTTATTAACCCACTATGTCTCATCAGTGACACATAGTAATTAGTCAGTAATCTTTTTTTTTTATAGGATAAGGGTGACAAATGAGCACACAGTCCACCTGATGGTAAGTGGTTGCTGCGGCCCATAGACATCTACATCTATCCTCTATTACAAATCAAAATGCACGTCACTTGTCACCCGTGAGGACTAAAAAAAAAGGTAATATAAGTAAAAAGAGTATATACGGTAATCAGTACGAAACAGCAGTATAGTACGAGTACTTTTTGAATGACAAAATTTACAAATCTTTACTTTGTTATTTTTTTAAATAATCCAAAACTGCTGTATCTTAAACAACGTTGCTGATTATTAATATTAGTGCGAATAAAAATTCAATCCATCACAAGTCCACAGCTGTACATCTACCTCTCCCAATGAATACTACAAAACACGGTCATGAGCCATCTGCATCCATCGATTTCCTGTGTCTCTTTATAGGTCGTCAGTTGCCATTCCATTTAGTGTGGGGCGGGGGGCGCCCTACACTTCGCTTACCGAAATATTCGTGAAGCTTTCGTGATTTTCATTATTTGTGATCTTTGTCTTGTTGATACAGCCAACAGGGAAGGATAACGTAAATGTTTGTATATTGTTGATCAATTTAAATATTACTGAAATAAATATAAAGGTAGAATCAACGATCTACTCCTTATTGACCGCAAATAAACAAAAATAACTGAAATAATTTATTTACACTAAATTTTTCAATTCCGTTGTGACCTACATTTCAGTTTCATTGGAGAACTCCTACGCTACTAGGAAATAATACTTTGACTTTTGATAATTCACGTATTAAATATAAATATATATTTTCTTTAAACATTTAAATATTCTAAATCGTGTGCGTTGAATTTGATGTGAGATAAATGTACAGCACTATGTTAAAAACAAAAAATAACTACTACCGACTTTTGTTTTTACGTTACGTTGACTAATAGATACCGGTCATCTCGTATTATTTGTAGAATTTATATGAAACGTTATATTTTAGAAACATGTTTATCACAAACACTTTATAAAAATAAAGGGGAATATAATTAACTGTACTCCGTAAATATCTAAGACTAAACGGCGAGAAATATTCATTTTAAATTTAATGTAATGCGTGTTGTTATAAAATACAAACAATGCGCAGTAGAAAGTGATTATATCTATTTATTATTTCGCTTGGAACATTATAAAGTGAAAACAAACAAACGTCAAATACTACTTTGGTTTATGACGCCATAAAATGGAGATGTTATAATATTATTTTTCTGAGAAAGCTTTTGATGTTGCTATAGCGCTTAGTGTGGGTATCTGTTGTTATGAACATACGTCAATAAATCCACTATCTTTTCACAAACTCATTTTTATATATTTTTTATATATGATAAGGGTGACAAACGAGCACACAGTCCACCTGATGGTAAGTGGTTGCTGCGGCCCATAGACATCTACATCTATCCTCTATTACAAATCAAAATGTAGATGCGTTGTCACCCGTGAGGACTAAGATGGAGTGCCTCATTTCCAGTAAAAAGGGCCTCCGGCCACCTGCACTCACCAAGCGAAACGCAGAAGTAAACCTCTACTTCACGCTGGTATTCTGTGAGGTCGTGGTACCACCCCGGTTCGAGTCGGCCCATCCGTGCGACAGCAAGATCTCTCATGATGAGATGATGGCATAGATTGGAAACCTGCTTTATTCGCCGCTGAGAATTATTTTAAACGTTTGAATTAGGTTATTCTGTGATACAGCATTTTATTTTTGTGTAAGGCTAGGGGAGAGGCCCATGTTCAAATGTGAACTATTGTTTGAGAAGAAGATACGCCTAACATTTTAAATAAAATAACATTAGCCGGAAGTTAATAAATATTACCTAACTTATATAATATAGCCACCCACTTCGGGTTACTAAATTATTTATTTGTTAATAGGTAAATATTGGATTGACACATCATGTACTTATTTCTCCCATAATATGTAAATCCTATATTAAATGAAGATGGAGTTGGAGTACGAGTACATGTAAAGTTATTGAGGTGCCCGTCACTTCAATAACAATCAAAAGTAGGTATATATATTGTATCCTAGCTATTCCCCGCGACTTCGCCCGCGTATAATTTATTACGATTGGATTTTATGGGTTTTAATTTTTTGCGCGAAACCTTAATTATTTTTCTAAAATAAAAGTAGCCTAAGTTACTTCTTATAACATCAGCTATCTGCCAGTGAAAGTCCCGTTAAAAGTCGGTCCCTCCGTTTCGGAGATTAGCTGGAACAAACAGACAGACAGACAAAAAAAATGTGTTTTTGGTATAACTACCGTATGTACTTTCATATGCATATAGTAAAAAGCTAATTTCGACATTTCAAACAGACACTTCAATTTTAATTTTTTTTGATAAATATATATATATATATATATATATATATATATATATATATATATATATATATATATATATATATATATATATATATATATCATCATTACAGCCCTTCACAAGTCCACTGCTGAACATAGGCCTCCCCCAAAGAATGCCACAAAGCACGGTCCTGAGCCACCTGCATCCATCGACTTCCTGCATGTCTTACCAGGTCGTCACTCAATCTCGTGGGGGGACGCCTACACTTCGCCTACCGGTACGAGGCTGCCACTCGAGAACCTTTCTTCCCCATCGGTTGTCGGTTCTTCGAGCTATATGGCCGGCCCACTGTCACTTCAGCTTACTAATCCGTTGGGCTACGTCGGTTACTCTGGTTCTACTGCGGATATCCTCATTCCTAAGTTTATCACGCAGAGAAACTCCGAGCATAGCCCTCTCCATAGCTCGCTGAGCGACCTTGAGCTTCCTCATACGGCCAGCAGTGAAGGACCACGTCTCAGTTCCGTAAGTCATCACTGGCAACACGCACTGGTTGTACAATTTCGTTTTAAGGTTTTGAGGTATGTCTGACGAGAAGATGTGTCGTAGCTTCCCGAACGCTGCCCAGCCGAGTTGAATCCGTCGATTGACCTCTCGGTCGAAGTTGGACTTACCTAGTCGGACTATTTGTCCCAGGTAAACATACTCGTCAACAACTTCGAGCTTAGTGCTCCCAACAACTACCGGCATAGGTGTGACATGGACATTAAACATAATCTTTGTTTTGTCCATGTTCATCTTAAGACCTATCCGTTGGGAGACACTATTGAGGTCATTGAGCATAGTGCTTAGGTCCTCCAGCGATTCTGCCATAAGGACTATATCGTCGGCAAATCGAAGGTGAGTGATGTACTCGCCATTGATGTTAATACCGTATCCTTTCCAGTCCAGAAGCTTGAAAACGTCTTCCAATGCAGCGGTGAAGAGTTTCGGGGATATAACATCACCCTGTCTTACACCTCTCTGCAATTGGATAGGTTTCGTACTCTGGTTCTGTACTCGGATAGCCATCGTAGCTCTACTGTACAAACACTTCAGCACTTCGATATACCGACAGTCAACTTGGCACCGCTGAAGGGACTGCAGCACCGCCCAAATTTCGACGGAATCAAAGGCTTTCTCATAGTCCACATACGCCAGACATAGTGGCAAATTGTACTCTTCGGACTTCTGTACAATTTGCCGAAGGGTATGTATGTGGTCTATGGTGCTAAAGCCCTTTCGGAAACCGGCTTGTTCGGGAGGCTGGAAGTCGTCAAGTCTGCGCGCGAGACGATTCGTAATGACTCTCGAAAACAGCACGTAGACGCGGCTCAGAAGGGAAATCGGTCTGTAGTTCTTCAAGAGAGCGTTGTCACCTTTCTTGAAGAACAAGACCACCGCACTTCTGCTCCACGCCTCCGGTGTAATGCCACCATGGAGGACGGAATTAAATAGCTTCTGAAGGACTTCAAGTACCGGTCTTCCACCCGCTTTCAGAAGCTCCGCTGTAATTCCATCCTCGCCTGGGGCCTTGCCGTTTTTAAGATGCTGGAGAGCCATTCTAATCTCGCTCAAACTGACGTCCGGTATATCTTCGGAATAGTGTCGGATGAGACTCGCTCGTGGATCGTTACTCACACTTGCGTGTGGCTCCAACGATGACGTGTACAGCTGCCCATAGAACCTCTCAATCTCACTCAAAATCTCAGGTGCCTCGGAAACGATGCTGCCACATTCGGTCTTCAGCTTTGACAGTTGGCTCTTTCTGACAGACAGATCTCTGGCAAAGACTTTGGAGCCTTGGTTCCGCTCGATCGCTTCTTCAATACGAGCTGTATTGAAGTTGCGTAAGTCCCGCCACATGCATTTGGAGATCTGTCTGTTCAGTTGCCTGTATGCTGTCAAATCTGTTGGAGAATGTAGCTTCATCTCCCGTCTAACACTCATGAGATTAAGAGTGTGATCGGAGAGTTTTTGTGTTCTTCTGCGGCGGGTCTTGCAGAACTTAGCTCCGACCGCATGGACAGTTTCCACGAGCTTGTCATTCATATCGTCCACTTCATTGCAGTCTTCTAGGCACTTAAAACGGTTTTGTAACTAGAGCTGAAAGGTTTCGGGACTTCGGACTAGAGCACGAGGGGGACGGAGCGTTGACTTCATCAGACGAGACCTCTCCAACTTAACATTTAGGTTCAGTGTGCCTCTCACCATTCGGTGATCGCTGCCGGTTTTCACCCTGGCGATCACTGAGACATCACTGAACAGTTGTCGTCTGGTCGTCATAATGAAGTCAATCTCATTTTTTGTCGAACCGTCGGGGCTAGACCAGGTCCACTTCCTGTGGGGCCGCTTCTTGAAGAAAGAGTTCATCATAAAGAGTCTTTCTTTCTCCATGAAGTCGGCCAGCTGCTGGCCCCTTGGGTTCCGTTGCCCTATTCCAAATTTCCGTACTTTCAGCTCACCGTTCTCTCTTGTGCCTAGTTTTGCATTGAAGTCTCCCATTAACACCGTATATTGGGTTTTGGAGGAATGCATGGCTCTAGAGATATCCTCATACATTTCCTCCACCTCCTCATCGGGGTGTGTCGAGTTTGGTGCGTAAACCTGTATGACCTTCAGCGAATACCGTTTGGTGATTCTGAGTATAAGGTACGCAACCCTCGTCGACACACTCCCGATCTTTACAACGTTGTTAACGAGAGACTTGTGGACGATAAATCCGACACCTCCTTGGGACAGATGGTCGCTCTCCCGGTGATAGAGCAAGTTGCCGGATTCGAGGATTACCGTGTCCTCCCCCTCTCTTCGGACTTCGGATAATCCCATAATATGCCAGCGCAACTTGTCTATCTCTTCTTCCAGCTCCACGATCTTCTCGTCAGTCCTCAGGGTGCGTGCGTTGTACGTTGCCAGGTCGAGTCGTCTAAGGTGGCAACCGAACCTCCACCGGAGATTCTTAGCACCCCCTGCCCCGCCGTTACCATGGTCGCCACCGTAGCCAGGAATAGCGGGGCCGCCGGGGACTGGGGGCCGTCTCTTCGTTACTCTCATCATGGGGGGTATATTGCCATAGTTGCCACGCTTGGCGAGCGGGTTGGCAACCGCAGTTTTTTATTGTATTTTTGCCGTTAACCAGGAAGATGCTGCTGCCCATCTCCTGCATGTTTCCCTTTGTCGCCTTTTACGACACCCACGGGAGGATATGGGGTAGTGGATATTCTTGACCGCCACTACACGGCGCATCATGCAATTTGAGTTAGATCTTTGCTTAAAAAAAAATCTATGCTTGCGCCTCTAAAATCATAATTTACATTCGATAGCGCTTGTATCCAGGAATACTATCCAAAAAATAGATTGAAAGAATTTTTTCATTTGAAGTCTTGCCACGAAAAAAAGTGGCAAAGGCTGTAATTTTTTGAATTTTCGAAAATGTCGAATTATCTCGAAAACCGAGGGACTTTTACAAAACATGAAACATATTTTTCTGAACCGTCACAACGTCCTCTACCCGCAAGTACCATATTATCCATTCATTACGCCACAGCCTGTATATATATATATATATATATATATATATATATATATATATATATATATATATATATACAGTCGCAGGTTTATCACAAAACCTGGTTTTTAATAAAAACTATAAGTGTTTGATCTAGAACCGGATGAAGAAAATGACTACTCTATGTTGTGATAAGCTTGCGAAAATCCAGCTTTTGTGTCATACACTTAGACTGATTTATTTTTATGATAAAATCAATGTTGGTTGCCATTTCTTTAAATAAATAAAACGATTAGATAACTTAACCTAACCTAAGCTTAAATTTTATCATACCCTTAAACAAGTTCCGATTTTTTATCAAAAAACAGGATTGTTTCAGTTTAACATGGTTAAAACATTGATCATTAATAATAGTGATTGATGGGTTGAAATGATAATAAATTTGTCTTCCTCCGGTTCTTGATAAAAAGCTTGGTTTTTTGATCAAAAACCTGATTTTACCACAGACCTCCGATATAAACATATAAATATAAGAATTGCTCACTAGATTTACAAAATTCGCCACTTAGTCCAAAAAAGGGTTGTAAGTTTAAATTTGTTACTTTCATTGTTTTCGATTTCTCTAATACGAATTGTAATTTTATTTATTTAAATATTGTCTTTTAGAAGCATCATTTATAATTCAATATCATGTAAATAAATTGTTGAGATGTAGACGATTGTTTGAATGAGAATAATTAACATTGTTTAGAAATATTAGAATACGCCGGCTGCCAACACGTGCCTTCTGCGCGGAATTTCGTCATAAGCATAATAACTTTTGGAAGATTTAGCGAGAATAATCTATATCATGCATTACTACTGCACAGAACTAACTTGTTATCTAATCTGCAGTCACTGTTCGTCTATAAGGATTTCTTATATTTACACGGGTACTACACATTGAATAAAAATCGTCTAAAACTTTGGGAATCAAAAGTAATTTAAAATTGAATGTGATAAAATCCGTAAAATTTGTGTCATTCACTGTTTATATTCTCTCTTAATAATTACCTTTATAATTAATTAGCTACGCCCGGCATACAGTGCTGTGTCCCTTTTCTGTCGACTTCCAAAAAGGAGACGGTACTCAATTCGACGGTATGTTTTTTTTAATGTGTGTTACCTCATAACTTTTTACTGTGTGAACCGATTTCGATGATTCTTTTTTTATTTGAAAGCTGATACTTTTCGTGTGTCGCATGTGAATTTGATCAAGGTCAGACCAATATTTTTGAGTTATTCTTAATAACTTAAATTGAAGTCGGCTGTACAAAATTTTTAATTTTAAATTATGTCAGAAACATTCGAAGGCCCACATCAACTCACGCTTTCATCGTACACGATGAAACCGTGAGTTAGGTATAGGAATGAGGTATAGGAATAGGAAGGAACATACTGAAAACGAACAAACAAAAAACATTTATTAATGTTTTTTGTTAGACCTCTTAACAGGAGCGTTACCAACATCTTACTAAAAATATTCATCTTAACTGCAGATTGCGAGGAGTGCGCTCTAAGAACAAATTGTTTTATTTATTTATAAATAGAAAGCTAATAATAAATAAAAAACAAAATTTGCCAAGCTGTAAAACGGTTTGGTGAAACTAAATTTATTCACTTATAGTGTACTCGGAAATAATATTTTATTAAAGTAATAAAAATCAGTTATATCGCAGTGTATTAGCTGCGTAAGAGAATCTACTACCACATGTCATCGCGTGGGTGTCGTAAGACGAGGTAGAACAAAACTGCAACAGGAGATCGACAGCAGCATCTTCCTTAAAACAACTCCACCTATTAAAAATTCTACATCGAACGATGTTACAGGATTTCGAAATCTTTTAGTGGTTTGCTTGAGTTCTGATTTCATTTTCTACCGACTTCCAAAAGGAGATGATATTCACTTCAACTGTATGTTTTTTTATGTGTGTGTTACATCATAACTTTTTTCTGGGTGAACCGATTTCGATGATTCTTTTTTCATTTGAAAGCTGGTGCTTCCCATGTGGTCAAGTTTTGACCAATAGTTTTTGAGTTATTCTTAATAATTTATATTGAAGTCGGTTGTACAAAATTTTTAATTTTTAATTATATCAATTATAATATAACACAACATCATTTTACAGTCTATCAAAAGTCCACTGCTGAACATAGGCCTCCCTCATAGATTCCCTCATGGGGTGGGGGTGATATTAGTTGCCACGCTTGGCAGGCGGGTCGTCAGCACGGCGGCAACCTCAGTTTTTCATTATTTTGAGTTGTTATTAGGAAGATGCCGCCGCCTATCGCTTGTTTCATTACCTCTGTCGCCTTTAACGACACCCACGGGATTAAATGGTTTAATGGATATTATTACACCGCCACTACATGGTGAATGCAGATTTTACCACACAGCTATCTTCTCTATTAAATTGTGCTGATTCTAATTTCAATAGCTTCACGAATCATTCTTGATAGCCATCCGTGATCTCTCTCTAACATTGGTATATCGAATCGGAAGTAATGGCGGGGACGATATAGGGACATGTTCAAAGACTTTTTTTAATAGAAATATGGTAGCAAACGAGCACACAGGTCACCTGTTGGTAAGTGGATGCTGTGGCCCATGGACATCTATATCTATCACCGATTAAATCAAAATGCAGATGCGTTGCCTCCCCTGAGGACTAAGACGGTATGTCTCGTTTTCAGTACAAATGATTTCTGGTTTTCTACACTCACCATACGAAACACTGCAGCATTGAGCTGTTATTTTACGCTGGTATTTTGTGAGAGCGTGGCTCCTCCACGGTCGAATTGACACATTCGTGCTACTACCATAATATAGCCGCAGCATGGCTCTACCACGTAAAGTAGACTTCAAAAATGTTTGCAATTTTTACACATCTTTTTACTATGCATTTTTAAAGTTTTTTAACTATTAGAGTGACAAATAGCAAAAATTATTGGTAAGTGGCTAATGTCCAAAGCCTATGCAACTAATTTCAAACAAGATCACGGACGATGTCACTCCTGAGAGCCAAGATAAAATATATTAATAATAATAATTAAACTTCATTTTTACTGTTTAAACTGGTAGCGCTGCACACGGGTGTTTCCAACCCAGGCGATCTCCTCCGCCTGGGCTCGAGGGACAAATAAAAAGACTTCATATTCATTTTTCTATGGTGACTTAATTTTAGGATAAGTTTTATTATTATTCATAGGTTACAGCCACGTTTTCATTGACTATGAACGATTGCGTAGTAGCAATTTTAAACGTGTACCAGCTGTTTGTAACCAGGTAACCCTGTAAATTGTCATGGGTAATAAAATTGCAGCAATATATAGTAAGACAATTTATTTTTTTATTGCGTGATTGTTATAAAGGACATTAAAAATAAATACTCACATATTTTAGTTGCAAAGTTGTCCCCGAAACATAACTGTGTGATAAATATTATAATGAATGATTTATAGGGGCATCAAATCAACTGTAGATTATACTGAACACCGTGAGTGATCTTTTTTAACAGTTTAGGGCTGAAATTTCAATCTTAAGACAAATGTTATTCAGGATAAAATACATACAACATAAACAAATGTATTGTTAGAGTTTTATAAATAAATTAAATCAATTGCTTCACTTTTATATTTAATCAGGATATAATTTATTTGATGGATAACTTTTATCTGAAGTTTGAAATGTAGCCCTTTGGTTATGAATATAATATAAATTTATTCATTGTAGGTACTTAATTTATTTAAGTAAAAGTTAGGTTAACGCAATCGTAAAGTATTTTTCACAATCTATTTTTCGGATTGAAATATTAAAATGAATAATCTACCCTTTAAAACTTTTCTGTTTTCTAATTGTAAAGTAAAATGTGTAAAACACGTACCAAATAAGATCATCTTGTGTGTGAGTTCGATTATATATTCTCACCACGGTCTCTTGGTGGGGCGCTCTTTTAAGTGATAAACATTCAACAGAGAAACCTAAAATAAAATTTAAACAAGTGAAATTTATTTGTGTTGGGGATATTCTACACGAATACGCAATATCTAGCAGTTCATACGGTTGGCAGTTTGATAGAGATGGAAGATGCATTCATTGGATGTCATCCAAAGATTGCAAAATTTTACTATAATCCTTGACACGAGCTCTGGATTATAAAATACCTACTAATTCCCCAGCCTAAAATCTTGTTTTCCTTTTAGGATTATACAAGTTGCGTTATCGGCGTAGTAAAAATATTCCAGTGCATGAAAATATTATTTATTTGACTAAATAAATTCAGTGTCTTTATTTTCAAGACATGAAATTATAGGTGAAGAATATTCATGAGTTTTAATGTTTAGTCAACAAATATTTAATGATAATTACCTAGTGTATTTAGTTATTGGCTTATTTTTGCTTTGTATGTATAAATTTGAAACTAAATTAAGACTTATAATAATAAATAATAAAACCCTTTTTTCCGAACTATATGCAACTTAACATTTTTGATTTTATGAATTTTATTTCTTATAGTATATCTCGCAATTCGGCGTGCCTCTAGGCATAGGCTTCCTCCAGCTCTTTCCATTGAGCTCGGTCTTCTGCAACTCTGGTCCAATGTGGTCCTAAGGTTAGGTGGATATCGTCACTCCATCTTGTTTTTGGACGCCCCTGTCTACTGATCTCCCCTCTTGGATACCATAAGGTTACTTGTTTGCTCCATTTATTTATTTTGCAACGTAGCATATGTCATGTCCAACTCCATTTTAGATGGTCTATACGAGTTATTATATCTGTTACTTTTGTCTTCCTTGTTCTTTCCACATTTTGGATTCTGTCACTAAGCCTGATTCCCAACAAGTTTTTCTCAATGTTTGTCCGTTAATGTCCATGTCTCGCAGCCGTATGTCATGCAGGGGAGAATACAAGTGTTGAAAGTCTTGCTTTAGATACGTATGCCTAGATCTTTGTTCTTCTTTATTTCTTTCAAGGATCACTACTTCTTCCAACCGCAGGCTATTCTTTTGTTTATTTCTTTGGACATGGAGTCTTCAGCAGATATAATTTGTCCTAGGTAAACATATTTTTTCACATATTCGAACTTGGTTCCGTAGACCTCTCTGTTGAGCTAGTCATTAGTTTTGTTTTATCTGCATTAATTTCTAAACCTACTTCTCTGCTTTTTTCTGCTATGTCTTTTACTGTGTTCTAGTTTCTTAGGATCTTTTTTTAACAGGACAATATCATCTGCAAATCTCAAATTATTGAGGCGGCTTTCATTAATTATCATACCATAATTATCACAGTCTAATTTTCTAAATGTGTGTTCTAGCACAGCATTAAATTGTATTTTTCCAAGACTTTTTTGATTGTGTGGATGTGGTCTATAGTACTGTAGCTTTTTCTAAATCCTGCCTGTTCCATCGCTTGGTTTGCGCCTAAGACCCTTGTTATTATTTCTAGAATTAGTTTTGAGAATACTTTGTACACATTTTTTATTAGGCTAATTGGTCTATAGATGCCGATGTCATTTTTATTCCCTTTCTTATGTAGGAGAATGAAATGTGATTCATTCCATTGTTTCGGGATGGTGCCTGTTGTTATAATATCATTGAATAACTTGGTTAGGATTGGGCCTATTTCTTCTTCGGTGCCTCTGATTAGCTCATTTGTTTTATTGTCAGTTCCTGGAGCTTTTTCTACGCTTTTTTGATAGATTTCTGTACTTTCTGCAAGAGTATTGATGGAACTTTTTAAAACTCGTATTTGAATCGTTATTGGCACTCTTTTCTCGATCGATGTCATTGTTTGAGTAAAGAGTTCGATAGTAGTCTGTGGCAAGACATTGGATTCTCCTACGATTCGTTACTTGTTTAGATACATATGTTGCTTTTTAGTTTTGGTACATATCCATTTCATATTTTCTTAATTCCTTGAAAGCTTTTCTTGTTCCCCTGTTCTTTGGAATTAATTTTCTACTTTTCTCATTCTTCTTAATTTCTTATCCTTTCTAATATTTTCTCGAATCTGTTTGCTCAGTCTAAAAATTATGTTACGGTTTTCTTCAGTTATTTATTTGTCTGTCATTAGTGCTTTTCTTTCTTCTAGGAGCTCTATTGTCTTCTCACCAAACTTCACACCTTTAGTTACATTTACTTTCCTCACTTTTGATAGTCCTTTGTCCATGTAATCGTATTTTTCTGTGACACTTCTGTCCGAGTTTTACTATTTCTTTCAGTGTGTTGATGAACGAAGGATATATTTTTTCTCCGTGTTGTTCTAATGTCAATTTATTTTTAATAATATTTCTACCTCTATTTGTTGGATGCTTTTTTAAATGGCAGCGTACTATGCAGTGGTTCATATTAAAATTAAAACTTTGATACGAACGAAATTAGAATTTTGTATCTTGGAAAAACGTTGGCTTATTAGTTATTATGAAATCGATTTCGTTTTTAAATTTGCCATCAGGTGATATCCAGGTCCACTTGAGTTTTGGGGTTTTTTTGAATACTGAATTGAGTAATATTAAGTTATTTTGTAGTAGAAACTCAATTAGTTGATGCCCGTTTGCACTCCTCTTTCCATATCCATGTTTGCCCATTATCAATTCTTCGCCGGGTTCTCTGCAGCCAACCTGTGCATTAAAGTCACCCATGACTATGAGGAAGTTATTATAGTATTTTTTTATAATATCAGACAGAGTGCAGTAAAAGCCTTCACTTTCACTTTCTAATGCTAATTCTGTGGGTGCGTATGCTTGTATAATTGTCCACGGTTTTTTGTACCTTGGCATATTAATGTTGAGTATTGCTATTCTGTCTGTAATGCCAATCAGTTCTTGTATAAAATTTTTCAATGCTTTTTAATTAAGAAGCCCACTCCTCTTTGGCGTGCTGTTTCACCTTTCTGATATAATATGTAATCGTTTCGTTCTGTTATTTTCTCATCTGACCTTTTCATTCCACATATGCCTAGGATATCAAATTTTATATTTTGTAACGCCTTGTCCAATTCGAGGAAGCTTTGTTGTGTTCGAAAAGTTCTTGTGTTGAGTGTTGCAATATTAAATGTTTCACTTCTTTTTGTTGGAGGGTTTTGGTCTAGTGCTCCCGCGGAGACCAGCTGTTGTGGGAGCAAAATTAAGACTTACCAAATGTAATGTTTTTATTAGAGATATATTCCAGCGATATTCTTGGCTTACATGATATATGTTATCGAAATTTTATGCACATGTCGATTGTTTATGATTTCTAAAAGCCTTTTTTATTTGCCGAACTGATAATGTTATTTCCTATTGCCAGCTTACGAAATTATTGGCAATTGCCAGTCACCAGAACCTCGTGCGTTAATTAGCAGACTGTACCGTGTGCCGTCTGTTTGTTGTCCCAGATATTTTTAATAACTTTCTGGACTCTGCCGATATGGTATAAAATTTATTTACAAATTTCATCATCAAGTTAAAAATCCACATCAACAAACATAATATTATGACTGTAAAAGATAAATAAACAATCGTGACCACTGGTAATAAAATGCGTTGTTGATAATATGTACTCCGCTTGAATCTGTTCGAAATTAGTTATGAAAACGAAATGGATTTAGAACATAATTAGATTACATATAAATAGAATGCATTATCTATATTTGATTAGTAATGTTGTCCTCCAGACCAAGTTTCGGTCACGATGGCCAGTCTCAACAGATACTAGCCATGGTAGGCAAAGTAGTCTGCCTGTTTAGGATTATATTGCACAAGTAGTTGCACAAGCAGTGGTTCACTCCCTAATCCGTCACTCTCATAGTTTGATAGAATAGAATACAATATTTTTTATTTAATATTGATTACAAGTAATTCTTATTGAAAGTAATTTTTTATTTTATTTTACCACTGGTTCAAAAAAATACTCCGTCCTGGGGAAAACCAGCAAGAAACCCAGCGAGACTTTTTTTTAGAATAAATTTTATAATACAAGTGATTACAAACTATTTACAAAATTGATTTTAGATTCAGCTTGAAAGCGACCACCTCATTGCCAGGGGTTATTATCAACCATGTATTCATTTATATTATAATAATTAATTAATAACCCTTTTTATACAGCTTTTGTTTAATTAAATATTTAAACTTGGCAATACAAATACGTTGTATATTTTCTGGGACTGTGTATGTGACTCCAAGAATGAATTACATACTGACTCTGTGAAATCGAGAGACTGGTATCACTAGCTTATGTTTGATCCTGGTGTTTACAGAGTGTATATCACTTTTTTTACTATAACTATCTTTGCTTTTGTGAGCATACATTAATTTTTTTTAAATATACTGAGAGGCCAAAGTTAATATAATTATTTCTTTAAAATTTTCTCTAAGAGACTCTCTCGATTTAAGGTTGTAAATAGCTCTTATGGCCCTCTTCTGCAAAACAAATCAAGATAACAACAAGATATGACGGCACTCCGACACGATCGCTAAGAGATCAGGCGCCGGACCAACGGCTTTCCGAGGCATGTGGGTGAAACACCGCCAACTTCATTGACACCGAGCTGCTTCCGTGAATTACGTGGCAGAAAAACCCAATAACTGAGTTTGATCCGATCCGTGAATTGATATGGGGATCTCATTATTTGCAGTCGCACTAATGACCACTAGACCAACGAAACAGCTATGTGAGGAGTACTTGTAACTCGTAAAGCTAGATTAGATGGATCACCAGTTATCCATGCTAAGCAACAAGAGATCTATATTCGGCTTTGGAGTTACGGCGGATTGCTATGACCTAAGTATACTTTTGAGTAGCGAGTCCGGGTTAAGAATATCATTCAAACTCAAATTTGCGTAAAATTCTATTTAAACCTATTGTTGAGTTTTCAAACAGGTTGTTTCATAATCACTATTTATTAAAAGATATTTTGATCACTCCTAATGTACTTTGTACTTATTTTATATATTAGTTATTCTCTTTTATATTTTTTTTATAATATACTAGCTGCCCAGGCAGACGTTCTGTCCTTTTCGACGACCCTTCATATAAAAAATCCTGAAATTCGTAATAAAAAAATATTGAGTGTCAGTTATCAGGATAAAAACTATCCTATCTCTCTAGTTGGACGAAACTGCACAGAGTGTGAAAAATTTCATTGAAATCAGTTCAGTAGTTTAGGAGTTCATCGCGGACAAATGACGTGACACTTAATTTTTATATACAAAGATGTATGTTATATATGTTATCCATACTTAAATTTGTTTATATATCTGTCTTGAAATTTCTGAATAATATTTAAAATTCTTTAAAAATTTAAAAATTGGTTATATGTGTCGTAAGAGGCGACGGAGGAAAACAAACCAGGAGATGGGCTGCAGTGTCTTCCTAATAACAAATAAAATAATAAAAACTGCGGTTGCCAACCTGCCTGCCAAATGTGGCATCTATGTTAATATTCCCCGTATGAAACAATTTATGAGGGATGCCTATGAGTTAGTTAGTTATGAAGAGGTTTTTTTATTGGAATGACAAACGGTACCTACAAAGACAAAGAAAAATATGTAGAATCATATCTATAATCATTCTATAATGTATTTAGGAGGTAAAGCTATTGAAGTCAATGTATTGAATGATTTATTATTGTAACAACAATGTTCTGGTTTAACACTGGAAATATTTCGGATTGGAAATTTCTGGTGTAACATTTGTTTGGCAAATAACCTTAATACGTCACGTATGCGTTTCTGATAGTTAAAAAAAGAGCATTATTGATACAGATGTAAAAATTTGAATTCAGTATGATATTTTTATTATAAACACATTGATCGGAAACTTATAATTTATACTGTTTAAAAAAACATCTGTGAAGTTTATGGCAAGTGTAGGTAATGTTATAAACAATCAGAAGCGGTCTGAACAAAGTAGTTTACACTTTACATTAAAACGTATTACTTAACCTTAACTGTGACATCATTCAGGGCATTGTTTAATTAAGCTTGTGTCATACTTGATTGGACAAGGGGCCGTGACCGCGACATCATCACAAATCTCTTAATATTTATTGAGCTACTACTTCGGTCCAATAGCACCTCAATGCCACCCAGGTATGCCTAGATAATTGCATCTACAGTTTGCAACAATGCAGCCCAGTACGAATATAGTACAAGGCTCGGGTTGAAAAGAGCTTTTAGTGTTAAATGAAACCAAAATAAATTGTTTGAGTACTTTACACATGACTTATGTTTTAAAATATTTGGGTTTATTACACTCGTTAAATTGTTCATTGTTCATATTTAAATGTTACAGCACGGACTAAAAATATAATTATCATAAAATATTCACACATACCCGCTCAAAGTTCAAAAACTTTATTAAAATAAGTTTGTATAAAAAGGGTTATTATAATATTATGGAACTTATGGATGATAATAACCCATGGGAATGAGGTGATCGCTACCAAGCTATTTCTCATTTATTTTGGTGTAACATAAATGATTGTAAGCTATTATTTTTTTAACTCCCGCTGGGTTTCTTGCTGATTCTTCCCAGGACAGAGTTTTTTTTACAAACTAGTGGTAATTTAAGAAGAGAGCAACTTTCAATAAAAATTATTTATAATCTATATTGAATAAAAAAAAATCTGTTTCTGTTGATGCTTCTGTTACATTTCATGAAACGCTCAGTTTTATTTTCTTTTGTCGAATAATAGTTTTTTCAAACAGATCCATTTATGTGATTTGTTACTTTCAATGTCAGTAAAAAAAGACTATCAATATCAACAAAAAATTAAACATCAATAAACCTGAAGTCACTAGTGGTTTCTTCGAAGATTAAAAACAGGAGAGCGAGATTTTGATTCTATTTTTTTTAAAAGAACGGAAAGTTGGCGATGAATGCAGAAAAAAATGGCAATTAAACGAAATATTTGAACTAGTATATATTTAAAGAAATATTACAAATTTCAATTATAGACAAATGTCACAAAAACACAAATTAAAAACTTTGAAAATACAAACCTGAAAAAGTCGTAGAATATTTTATAAAACGAGGTAAGTAATTAGAAGTCTTATGATCAAATGGACTGGAATTAACTTATGGTAAGAATGTTTCTAACAACTTAAGATATTTTTTTTAATACGTCTTTGCTAACAACAACTTATTTCTGCTGTCAAGCGTGAGTGGAGCGCCGCCACTGTTGTATTCGGATTTAAGTTTATGGAGCGCTAATAGTAGGGAGACATTTAATCTCAGTCCTCGGCTCCTCGGTTGTGACAATGCACATGTAAACTTCTTCGTTTGAAGTTGGTTGCGGGTGTCCATAGGTCGCAGAAGCCCCTTACAATCCTGTGAATTTTTAGCTCGTATATCACTTTATTTTGATGAAAATGCAATTACGGAAAACTCTTATCAATTAATTATCAGCATCTTTTTAGTAAGAGTGACTTAAAATTATTTCGAGTTGAAAGCGTAAACCTTAAAACCATAGGAACAAAGAACGGTTAAAATTTATATTTCGTTTATAGAGCATGAATAATAACGTGGAATAGTTATTTCGTTTATGCGTAACCAAAGTACAAACGTGACGTAAACGTTGGCGCAAACCAGTTGGAGTGCGTTATGTTTACAACAGTGAAAGTGGTCGAACGGGTGACCGCTGCGACTTTGCTTTTAGTCACAGCTTATATGAAACAGTAACGTTATTTAGACTTTTACAGTCACTTAATAGTGCCGTGTGTAATTATTTTTATTAAATAAGTATTTTGCACATTGTATACCATAATTTAAAATTAATAATTTTGTACAGCCGACTTCAATTTAAGCGACTTCAATATATGTTATTTAAGAATAACTCAATAACCATTGGTCTGACCTTGATCAAATTCATATGGGACCACACGAGAACTATCAGCTTTCATATAAAAAAAGAATCATCCAAATCGGTTCGCCCAGTACAAAGTTATGAGGTAACACACATAAAAAAAAAACATACACTCGAATTGAGTACCGTCTCCTTTTTGGAAGTCGGCAGAAAATAGTAAAATATAATGGGATATTTTTAAAATATGTGTATGTTAACAGATTATAATAATATGTAAGTCATGCAGGTTATATTCAGCAATGGACTTTGGTGGATTGTAATGTTGATGAATTGATGAATTTATAATGTGGTAATTTTATTGAACAAACAAATTCTTCATCGTCAGTGATAAATTGTTCATTGGTTGATAGTCTATAAGATAGAGATGGTTTAATGAAAAACTAGTCGTACGATCTACGAATTGAAAAAGAAAAAGAAACATTTAAAAAGTTAGAACTCATTTCATTTTTGGTTTAAAACTATTTCGTATTGTGATCTTTGATTAACTTGATAAGCCTTCAGAACTATTTATGCGCTCTCTAGTCTTTACCATTAACCTGATGAAATAATGACATTTGTGTATGATTCCATAAAAATAATCAATTAAACAGTCAATTAAGTGTTGTAGTTAGTTAGGTGACTGATTTCCTTTAGTTTGTCTTATTGTCTAAAACTACAAAACAACTTTTTTCCTTTAAACTTTTATTGAACTTTGAGGAGGTCAAATTTTGTTTATTTTCTGCGATTTTGTTGTAGAAGTGTATACATCGTCAAAAAACGAATTATTGACTTCGTAGCGAGTAATTGATACTACTAGCTTGTGTCTGTTGCTAGTATTTACAGAATGAATAAGTATCATTAATATTTTAAAACTACTTTTATTTTCTTTTGTAAGACAAATATAATTTCAGTATCAGTCGCGTGTCCCTATAGCAAAATACCATATGATATTATGTTATGAAAATAGCTAAAGTAAACTTCCAGCTTCTTCATCTAGCTGTTTCACACTGGTATGATTTCTAATCTTTTTTACAGCATATCCTGCAGAACTAAGTCTATTTGCTAGTTTGTATAGATATATGGGGCCCCCATTGAAGCTTTGCGTAGTGTGATTCCAAGAAACTTACGTTTAAATTTTTATAAAATCTTTATTTGATGAGCAAATTGTGCTCAACTATTGTTCGTTTGTTACAAGTGGCCATCGGTCAATGAACGGATAACCCACGCTTATATAATATTTTTGGCTCCGAATGAAGGCTTTATGGACGACCCAACATTTCGCACGTATAATATTGTATCTCTGAATAAAATACTGTGAGATATAAATATTGGATATTCTACTTTTTTAACGATGATAGGAACATATGTAGCGAACATTTATTATGATGTATGCTTAGTTGTTGAAGTGTTACTTTTGAAGTTATGTGAAGCCAAAAAATGCTTAAGTAGATTTTTATTATTTAAATACTTTTGTTGATTTGTTATATGATGAGAATAAATCCATTACTTTTGTTTTTACGGTAGTAATTTTTTTTATTTATGTATATGTATGTACTGGTTCATTTTTTATTAAATTAATATGTCATTTCAACTGTGTACTTTCGCGTAAGTATGATGTTCCCGATGCGAACACGCTAGGCCACCTGCTTTGCGCAAGAGATAGTCAAAATAACTTCACATGTTGAAACTTACGAAAGACTCGCGCGTCACGGGCTACCTCGGATTAACAAGTGTTGCTGCGACTACAAACATGATAATTAGGTTTAGGTCAAGAGACCTATATTTGTATCACAGGTGTTAGAAAATTTAAAAACTGTTATGTTTTTTAACAAGTTTAAAATTAAACTGCTCACAAATTAAAAGCAATTTAAATTCTGTTAAGATTAAATATTATAAAATCGATTACAATTAGATGCAGTTAATCGTAGGGGATAAGTATTGGTATAACAACAGAACTTTTATCCGTCATCACCTCTACAGATCAGTAATAACTTTCATGTGGTAAGACCACTAGATGGATTAGAATCAATAATGAAGGTACCTACCATATCACTATACCACAGCACTACTAAGTATACAAAGAGTCAAAAGTTCTAACAGTGTGACAACAGAATAGAATAGAATAGAATAAAAACATTTTTATTAATTATAGATTACAGTACATAATACGTATTGAAAGAATTTTTTTCTTTTACCACTGGTTCGCAAAAAAAAATTCTATCCTGGAAGAACCAGCAAGAACCCCAGTGGGATTTTAAAAAAAAAGCACAATTTACAATATAATATTTTATAGAATTATTACGAAAACATTTAGAAACAGCATGGTAGTGATCATCTTATTCCCACGGGTTATTATCAGTCATGTACTCTTTAGTACTATAATAACCCTTACTAGACAATTTTTGCTTAAAAATAATTTAAACCTTTTGATAGAAAAATTCTGCATATTTTCTGGGAATTTGTTGTAAAAGCGTAACATTGCCCTTTGGAGTCGAGTATAATTGGTATAACTAAGTTGTTCCTAGTTTTTACAGAATGTACATCACTATTTTTAATAAAACTATTTTTGTTTTTGTGTATATACAATAAGTTTTCGTAAATATATCGAGAGGCCAAAGTTAATATATTATATATTTATTTCTTTAAACTTTTCTGTAAGGGATTCCTTCGGACCTAGGTTATAAAATGCCCTTATGGCTCTTTTTTGCAAAACAAAGATAGTTTCTATGTCAGTCGTATTACCCCATAGCAAGATTCTATATGACATTATGCTATGGAAATAACTAAAATAAACTAATCTAGATGTTTCAATACATGCAATCTTTTTACGTCATATGCTGCAGAATTTAGATATATGAGGACCCCATTGAAGCTTCGCGTCAACTGTAATACCGAGAAAAACAGTGAGTTCAACAAGACTAAGACCTGGAAATGAGGCATTCCATCTTAGTCCTCACGGGTGACAACGCATTTGCATTTTGATTCGCAAATGAGGATAGATGTAGATGTCTATGGGTCGCAGCAACCACTTACCATCAGGTGGACTGTGTGCTCGTTTGACACCCTTATCCTATAAAAAAAATGACTCCCACCTATAAACAAAATTTTCAAATAGCTACTTTGCAATGTAATCTTAAAATGCGTCCAATCAATGATCCTACCTTAAGTACCTGCAAAAAGTCGGTGTCTCACCCCCGTGCCTTGGGAAGCACATAAGGTCGGTGGTCCTGTGCCTGATCTCTCTCCGGTCGTGTCGGTTTACCGTCCCATCGGACTATGAGGGTGAGAGAATAGAGAGTGCAGCTGTGCTTGTGCATACACTTGCGCGCTAAAATCCTGTCCTGCGCCGATGGCTAGTCTACGTTAAGGCTGGCCGCCGTGACAGAAATTCGTTTTGGAGGACATTATTATTATTACCTGCAAAAAGAAAATGACTACTTGATGCAACTGAAAAGTTGCTACCAGTTCAGTCCAGTGTAATATACTCGTACTATAACGTTAAAGTCACACTTTATAACGTTCCACAGCTTAGCGCAGGCTCCTCTCATTTCTGAAGAGGTTTTTAGGGAACGAAAGTGTCCGCTGCGTCACATGTAGAGCCATGGTCATTCAGGGGTAAGCTCGCCGTAAAATTCACAGTACGCGTGCAGTCCGGGTTCGATCCCCGCTGTGAATTGCAATCTTAAGTGCTAATTTACCACGTGCTCGACGGCGAGGTAAAACATTGTAAGGAAAGCTGCATGTTAAAGTAACAATATTTACTTGGCTTAAAATTTCTTTTTCTTGGATATATTTTCGATTTAAACAAACAATGTTTGTTTATGAACACTTTTTCGCAACAGAAAAAGTTTAAAGAAAATGTTTAATAATACGTTGTGTATTACCTATATTTATTTTATTTATAATAATTCTGTTTGAAACTTTTTTGCTATTAACATGAAAATATAGTATTGTTTCAAGGAAAAATTACAATATATTCGAATTAGTTTTTATTTTGTGAAAATCATTTTGTTTTTATTTACGTAATGTATCAAAAATAATAATATGATAATAAAAGATATCGATTACCAAAATATAAATAGTGACGTATTGTTGAATAAAAATAAATCCATAAAAAATAAAAAGTTTACAAATCATTTTGTCTAAATAATTACCGATTCAACTGTTAATTATTTTCCTTAAAGCTCAAAATGTATTCGAAATCTATCTAGGCTACGAAAATAGAGCAAATGTTAAAAATATCTTTATTTGCTCTTCTTTTTTAATGGGATTAGCGCTTTGTCTACGATTTATGGGTCGCCAAATGTGCAATATTTTCTTATTGGATTTCGTTTGTTCCAGGAACCGGCACATTTGGCCGCGTCTGTTTGTGCCGAGATAAAGCAGCCGATGAATATTTGGCGATGAAAATCCTTTCAATGGCCGATGTGATTCGACTAAAACAAGTCGACCACGTCATGAACGAGAAAAACATACTCGCTGAAATAAATCATCCCTTTATTGTAAATTTGTAAGTATATGATTTTTTGTTGTATTCCTAATTTTTTCTATATTTATTATAAGCCAGTGCTTAACTGTAATCCCGTATTTTACCAATTGCCATAGTTACCATGCTTGGCAGGTGGTTTGGCAACCGTAATTTCTATATTTTCTAGTTGTTGTTATGGTATTAAGTAGACGTGGGTTGTTACGTGATAATGGAACAAAACTAATGACTAATATCACGTCATTGGTTTTAAAAACTAGTGACTTTAGAAACCGGTTTTTCTAATTACGTGACAGTTTCTGGGCAAGGTGATTATAACCATAGACTTACGATTCTACCGGACTGCTACAGTTTCTTACGAAGCAAAAATATTGATGACTAGGTAAGTTGTCAGAATCTTTAAGTTTTTGTAGTTTTACGGTTACATTATAAACGCAATACTAACTAAAAAACTGTCTTCTTTATTATAAAATCAAAACATGCTTCGAATAATGATAATGAATAGTAATGCATGCGTATTAAGTTCATTTGATTGTAATTATAATATACACGGATTTAAAATATTTGCAGTAAATTATATTTTTGGCACTTTTATTTATTGATGTTTTAATTTTTAGTTTTTAGTCTATATACCTACACATAATTTTATATTTTTTAGAATATTTATCTTTTTGTTTACACACACTTTTCAAATGTGAGAACGCAAAAGAAACCACATGCGCAATGAGCTCGCGACATATATTTTGTTTCGTTTCTTTCTTTTTAATGCAATGTTGATTACTTACGAAAAATCACGTGTTTGCAAAAATCTCAAGTTTGTAGTTCGGCTCGAAACTAGGTAGTCTTTCGGCAACTCCACACTGTTGTGGCAATACCACACGGAACTGGATTAGGAAGACTGCTATCCACCCGCTGGTTTGTTTCGCTGTGTCGCCTTTAACGATACCTATGGGACTATATTATGGGCGGTCATTTCAAGGGTATAACATATGTTAATAGCTTTGCATCGACATTTGTTGTTGATAGAAAACGTATAATCAAATGCGCACTGTTGCATATGTCGCGTGTCAATTTTCGGCGCGAAAAACATCGACACGGAGTCGATAACAGTTTGTTTTACAAATTAATTACGGGCGTCTTACGGTGCTTGTAATAAAAATGTTTTATTGTTCCTAGCTTGCCCGCGATATATGTATAGTTGTTTATATAATTCTAAGATCTTATGCTTTTGAATATTATGTTAAAGTTAAAGCTATTTACGAGTATAATGTATGAGCTTTCCAAATAAAATAAAAATTAATAATCGGATTTATTGATTTAAAATAAATTATTTATTATTTGACTCATTTTGCTTATTTCGGGGAAATTGATATGATAATTTTATTTCCGTTAAGAATTATTATACGTAGGGTTGTACGCCGCGCAAACGCTTGTTCCGTGCGGCATTCGAACCTGTGGCCCTGCAGCGTCACAACCAAACGCCTGCTCATACTATTATGTCAACGACCAAGCAACCAAGCACTGTCAAGGGTCGCTGACAGCATTCTGGAAACCGTTATTATAATCTTAATAGTACAGACAGTCTATTGGCTAATTGACAGTTCATTTTTCATTATAGATTCAGTATTGTATTTTTATCGTCAATCATATTATGATTGTAATACTTGAGAATTTCTAGAAAATATTGAATCATAAAAAATATTTTTTTATTGTTAATAGGTAAGGTATGTTATTTAAAATAAATAATAACTGGATTAGTGATTGTCTCACGTATTTCATGAAGACCGATTTTTCAATCATCGGACATATAGATAAACGTTTATTCGATAGATAGCAAACAATTTTATTTCTCTATCGTCCGATAGGCAGTAATTCGACTACCTGAGGAATAAATATCTCTGTCCTTTTGACGACCAGGTGACCAGTTATTTGAGAGATTTCCATTTTAAAGCATATATGATATTTTCTGATTTTCTGTTTATTATGAAGTTAAATGTCTATCTATCTATTACAGCCTTTCATAAGTCCACTGCTGAACATAGGCCTCCCCCAAGGAATGCCACAAAGCACGGTCCTGGGCCACCTGCATACATCGGTTTCCTGTATGTCTTACCAGGTCGTCACTCCATCTCGTGGGGGGTCGCCCTACACTTTGCCTACCGGTACGAGGCTGCCACTCAAGAACCTTTCTCCCCATCGGTTGTCGGTTCTTCGAGCTATATGGCCGGCCCACTGCCACTTCAGCTTATTAATCCGTTGGTCTATGTCGGTTATTCTGGTTCTACTGCGGATATCCTCATTCCTAAGTTTATCACGCAGAGAAACTCCGAGCATAGCTCTCTCTATAGCTCGCTCAGCGACCTTGAGCTTCCTCATACGGCCAGCAGTGAAGGACCACGTCTCAGATCCGTATGTCATCACTGGCAACACGCGCTGGTTGTACAATTTCGTTTTAAGGTTTTGAGGTAAGTCTGACGAGAAGATGTGTGACAGCTTCCCGAACGCTGCCCAGCCGAGTTGAATCCGTCGATTGACCTCTCGGTCGAAGTTGGACTTACCTAGTCGGACTATTTGTCCCAGGTAAACATACTCGTCAACAACTTCGAGCTTAGTGATCCCAACAACTACCGGCATAGGTGTGACATGGACATTAAACATAATCTTTGTTTTGTTCATGTTCATCTTAAGACCTATCCGTTGGGAGACACTATTGAGGTCATCGAGCATAGTGCTTAGGTCCTGCAGCGATTCTGCGAATTGCGATTCAAATCGAAGGTGAGTGATGTACTCGCCATTGATGTTAATACCGCATCCTTTCCAGTCCAGAAGCTTGAAAACGTCTTCCAATGCAGCGGTGAAGAGTTTCGGGGATATAACATCAGCCTGTCTTTACACTTCTCTGCAATTGGATAGGTTTCGTACTCTGGTTCTGTACTCGGAGAGCTATCGTAGCTCTACTGTACAAATACTTCAGCACTTCGATATACCGACAGTCAACTTGGCACCGCTGAAAATCCCAAATTTCGACGGAGTCAAAGGCTTTCTCATAGTCCACATACGCCAGACTGTACAATTTGCCGAAGGATATGTATGTGGTCTATGGTGCTAAAGCCCTTTCGGAAACCGGCTTGTTCGGGAGGCTGGAAGTCGTCAAGTCTGTGCGCGAGACGATTCGTAATGACTCTCGAAAACAGCACGTAGACGCGGCTCAGAAGGGAAATCGGTCTGTAGTTCTTCAAGAGAGCATTGTCATCTTTCTGGAAGCACAAGACCACCTCATTAAAGAGCCTTTGAAGGACTTTCAGTACCAGTTTTCCACCCGCTTTCAGAAGCTCCACTGTAATTCCATCCTTGCCTGGGGTCTTGCCGTTTTTAAGATGCTAGAGAGCCATACTAATTTCGTTCAGACTGACGTCCGGGATATCTTCGGAATAGTGTCGGATAAGACTCGCTCTTGGATCGTTACTCACACTTGCGTGTGGCTCCAACGATGATGTGTACAGCTGTCCATAGAACCTCTCAATCTCACTCAAAATCTCAGGTGCCCCGGAAACAATGCTGCCACACTCGGTCGTCAGCTTTGACAGTTGGCTCTTTCTGGCAGACAGATCTCTGGCAAAGACTTTGGAGCCTTGGTTCCGCTCGATCGCTTCTTCAATACAAGCTGTATTGAAGTTGCGTAAGTCCCGCCGCATGCATTTTGAGATCTGTCTGTTCAGTTGCCTGTATGCTGTCAAATCTGTTGAAGAATGTAGCTTCATCTCCCGTCTAACAGCCATGAGATTAAGAGTGTGATCGGAGAGTTTTTGTGTTCTTCTGCAGCGGGACTGGCAGAACTTAGCTCCCGCCAACATGGATAGTTTCAACGAGCTTGTCATTCATATCGTCCACTTCATTGCAGTCTTCTAGGCACTGAAAACGGTTTTGTAACTCGAGCTGAAAGGTTTAAGGACTTTGGAACAGAGCATGAGGAGGACGGAGCGTTGACTTCATTAGACGATACCTCTCCAACTTATTAGGTTCAGTGTGCCTTTAACCATTCGGTGATCGCTACCAGTTTTCACCCTCGCGATCACGGAGACATCACTGAATAGTTGTCGTCTGGTCGTCATAATGAAGTCAATCTCATTTTTTGTCGAACCGTCGGGGGCTCGACCAGGTCTACTTCCTGTGGGGCCGGTTCTGGAAGAAAGAGTTTATCATAAAGAACCAATAATAGTTCTTCTGGGTTCCGTTGCTCTATTCCAAATTTCCCTACTTTCAGCTCACCGTTTTCTCTTGTGCCAAGTTTTGCATTTAAGTCTCCCATTAACACCGTATATTGGGTTTTGGAGGAATGCATGGCTCTAGAGATATCCTCATACATTTCCTCCACCTTCTCATCGGGGTGTGCCGAGGTTGGTGCGTAAACCTGTACGACCTTCAGCGAATACCGTTTGGTGATTCTGAGTGTAAGGTACGGAACCCTCGTCGACACACTCCCGATCTAGACTTGTGGACGATAAATCCGACACCTCCTTGGGACAGATGGCCGTCCTCCCAGTGATAGAGCAAGTTGCCGGATTCGAGGATTACCGTGTCCTCCCCTTCTCTTCGGACTTCGGATAATCCTATAATGTGCCAGCGTAATTTGTCTATCTCTTCTTCCAGCTCCACGATCTTCTCGTCAGTCCTCAGGGTGCATGCGTTGTACGTTGCCAGGTCGAGTCGTCCAAGGTGGCAACCGAACCTCCACCGGAGATTCATAGCACCCCCTGCCCCGCCGCTACCATGGTCGCCACCGTAGCCAGGAATAGCGGGGCCGCCGGGGACTGGGGGCCGTCTCCTTGTTACTCTCTTCATAGGGGGGTATTTGCCATAGTTGCCACGCTTGGCGAGCGGGTTGTCAACCGCAGTTTTTTTATTGTAATTTTGGCTATTATCAGGAAGATGCTGCCCGTCTCCTGCCCGTTTCTCTCTGTCGAGTTTTACGACACCCACGGGAAGTATGGGGTAATGGATGTTCTTGACCGCCACTACACGGCAAGTTAAATGTCATTGTATTGTAATATATATATATATATATATATATATATATATATATATATATATATATATATATATAAACACAAAATCAGAAAATATCATATGTATATATATACATAATCTTATCCCGTGTCCAAGTTGTAACATCCAGACAGCCATGACCGGCGCTTATTATAAGATCGTATAATACGGAGAGCTGAAATTATCACATGGAACATTTTTCATATTTCGTAATGATAAATATCATAATGGTCGCAGATTTTAAGTTAGACCGACCTTTTGAATAGTGAAAATCACTTTTACATTGTTTCTCTTCGTACTCCACTACATTCATCATCCTTCTTCAATAAATAAATTCTTCAAAAAAATCTGCTACAGCTGTACCTACTACTCTTACAGAGTACGTGGAAATCCTTTCCTCTACATATTCGCCGTGCTCAATACTTTTTTCTTTTGAAAATCTACTCAAAGCTTATATTACTTGGAATTCATTATATTTCCCCATCATATTTCACGACCTTTCTTGTACTTATTCTTCTTTGCTCAACTGTCATCATCTTGTGATTTAATTTAATTCTATAATCTATATACATCTCCCTCGTAGCCGTTCGTTATGAACAATTCTTTGCGTAATGAGATTGTCTGGAAGAAATCGCTTTCAGAACATTGAGTTATACAAGACCATAAATACCGACCATACAAGACCAGACATAATATGTAACATATAAATCAATTTTTCAGAACGATAAGACCGCCTATTGTACCTACTTTATTTATTTAATTTTGTATCAATGTGTTTTGGTGTAATATATTCTTATATTGATTGATTGACTGACTAAAAACGTCATCAAAATAGTTTACAAATTTATAATAGCTATCATTCCATATTTTCCCCCTTTGGGATGGAGTATCCAAAAACCTGGACACGTTACTTAGTTTCTAATCAAAAGCTAATCAAACGAAGGTTCTTGATTTACCCTTCAGGATGGGATTGCCAAAAATACTTGAAACACGTGTCTCCCTACAAATTAGGGCACCTTCTGCCCCCAATAATATATATATTTTCAGAGTAATGTCAATCATCTCGTTAAATAAAAAGATCCATGGTTGAATTTTCAAAATTCTTTCTGAGTAAACTTACTTGTGTAAATTTTCCGATATTTACGGGAATTGGATAAACAGCTTCCAAAGCTATTCGTAATATAAATCACAATTGAAAAATAGACGATTCGTTAATCAGACAGTTAATCAGCCAAATAATTATATTAATTTAGTTATTATTAGATATTTTGCTTGAAAAACCGGCCCTTAGAGTAAGAACTGTGATAACTAGTTTGACAAAATTACACCCTGGTACCGCAGCCTAAAACTAGTTAGTAGAAGTGCTAACTGCTACCTGCTCAACATTTAAAACTATTTCTCTTTCCACAACGATTTGCGGGTTTAGGATTATGCTTGCTTTGTACATGTCATTTAATTGTTTAACATTGTTAAAATCTTATAGTGTGTATAATAAAGAATAAATGCCTCCACTACTGAAATTGCTAATCGTTATCTTGAGCGAAGCTTTACGGCGTGCGTGGCGGTTTAGAAACATCTATCAATCTACTTGTAAGGACGTCTACACCCAATAGTGCGACATATAAATTGTTATTATTTTTATTTTAAGTTGTTGGCATATTACAGGCGATGGTGGACTCATGACGACTCTTGCCTCTACATGCTGTTCGAATACGTCTGCGGTGGCGAACTGTTCTCTTACTTGAGAAATGCTGGACGCTTCAGTAACAGTATCGGTAACTATAATTTTTACGTGTTATATACAATTTGTGCTTCCTATTGAATGAAATACCATTTACAGATTTATCAGAGTTTGACTATGGTTTGTTTTTGCAATAATTCTTCACAATTATTATGCTGGTTACTTAATATCCGACATTATGTGTAGTTTTAGTTTATTAGTATACATTTCCTTTAAAGCTGCTGTTAGGGTTACCAACGCTTTTTTTTCTTATTATTATACTTAGTCAAACATAGTTTTTGTTATTTAGTTTAGAATTTAAATACTAAGTTTTATGTTATTAAAAGGCGATGGCGCTGTTAATTCAGTCATCAGTGATTTCAACTCTTATACGACTCCCGGCGGGTTGAGCAGTAACGACAGTTTCGAAAGCATATCTCTTTAAATCTAACCTTAGACTATTATTTTGAAGATGTTTATAAAAATTTCAACATTTTTCACATTCATGCTAAAAGTATTCCTGATCATTACTCCATTGTGTCGTCAAGTTTCGATAGCAAAAACATAGATGCTGTCCTTGTTTCGGAGTCATGGTTAAAACCATGTATTCCATTTAGTTTCTACTCGTTTCTAGGCTTCACTTTAATTCGCAATGACTGCATCGAGCTGGGCGGGGGCGGTGTTGATATTTATTTACGATACTCACACACCTCATTCTATTATTTAAGCGTCATCAATATCCTAAATTGGAAGCGTAGCAGAATTCTTCTTCATCAAAATCCTTCTCTGCTACACAAAATTACTACTTAGAGTCTTTTACAGTCCTTCTCTCACAATGGGCTACTTTTCTGTTTTAGATAATCTCTTAGTAAATCATACACCTGTTTATACATAGTCATACCATAATAATGGGTGATTTTAATATGTGTCTACTCGAACGTAACACCAGCTCCATTAAACCTAAATCTGTTATTGAGGCAGAAAACTAAAAAGATATTTCTACTTCTGCAACACATTTTATTCCTAACTGTGCCCCTTCCTTTAGCGACTTAATGTTTATGATGTGCAGCTAATGCCTTCTCCTATTACGACCTTATCTTTTCTTATAATATTGGATCCCCTAAAGCTAAATCGAGGACTTTACTCTAGCGAATTGAACCTTTAACTACTTCGCCGTGATGCTTTTAAAATTGATTGGAGTTTGATTGTGAATGCTCCTACTGTCGACGAACAGGTAGCCTTATTCAATTCCTTTTGTAATTCAGCTAAATGATATTAATGCTCCTGTTCGATCAGTGCAAGTTAAACACCCTACATATCCATGGTTGAATGGCGAAATTAAACAAATAATTGAAAAAAAAATCGAGTCTAAGCAAAATACAAGTTAGTGATGCAAAAAAAGAGAAATATAGAATCAATTTTTTTTATAGGATAAGGGTGACAAACGAGCACACAGTCCACCTGATGGTAAGTGGTTGCTGCGGCCTATAGACATCTACATCTATCCTCTATTACAATTCAAAATGTAGATGCGTTGTCACCCGTGAGGACTAAGATGAAATGCCTCATTTCCAGTAAAAAGGGCCTCCGGCCACCTGCACTCACCAAGCGAAACGCAGAGGTGAACCTCTACTTCACGTTGGTTTTCTGTGAGGTCGTGGTACCACCCCGGTTCGAGCCGGCCCATCCGTGAGACAAGAAAAGCTGCCGCGTGGCTCTACCATTGTTATATAAATCCGGAATCGTTGCCACCACGTGTGTGGAATAGCACAATGACACCATTTTTACGAATCGGTTCGTGACTCTGACACTGCTAGGGTCTGGTAATCCTTAAGTCGTTAGGGAGATGGGAAAACAAGCGAAACCTATCACACCGTAATATTAACCTCAATCAGCTTAATCAGAACTTCTCCTCTGCATCTTGAATTGATTAGCAAGCAAAGCAAAGTACTTTGAATTTCCTCTGTGATATTCCCACTCCAGAATTTTCTGCCTTTCATTTTAGTAAATTTGACAGTTGTGATGTTGAGAGAGCCATTCTCTTCATCCATTCGGATTCAGAAGGTGGTGACTGAATTAGTTGTAAAATGATCATTCTTCTCTTGGATCTCCTTACCTTTACGTGGTAGAGCCACGCTGCAGCTATATTATGGTTGTAGCACGAATGGATCGGCTTGACCGGGGTAGGACCACACTCACATCACATCTCACAGAATACTAGCGTAAAATAGCAGCTTAATGCTGCTGTGTTTCGTATGGTTTTTAAATTTTAAAATATTAAACCCTTAGGGGTCAACCTACGACAACAACGCATCTGCATTTTGATTCTTAATAATTTAATTAAAATTATTAAATTTAATTCTTAAAAAGGGTCTCCGGTTCCCTACACTCACCATACGAAACACAGTAGCATTAAACCGCTCTTTTACGCTGGTATTATGTGAGAGTGTGTTCCTTTCCTGGTCGAGCAGACCTATTCGTGTTACAACTATACTATTAATATAGCTGCAGTATGGCTCTACCACTTATAAATGGTGTCCAAGCAACTAAGTTTTTATCTACGAGAATTTAACCTTTTTAATCCCTTGCAATCCGGTTTCAACCCTGGTCATAGTACGACTACAGCATTTTTGTAAGTTACTAATGACATTCGTTATGGTATGGAAAATCAATAATTAACAATACTTACTTTGTTAGATTTCAGTAATGAGTTTAGTACGGTTCATTTTAATATCTTGTAAAATATTTCGCGCTCTCTCATCATACCTCCGGCTGTAGTTCACTGGTTTCGTAGTTACTTATTGGGGTGCCGATAGCGTATTTAGGTGCAGTAAGTCTATTCCTCTCGGACTGCTACTGTTGACAGCGTCCTACAAGGTGGTGTGTTGTCTCCTCTCCTGTTTGCAATTTTCATAAATTCTATAAGTAATCAACTGTCTTCTTCTTATCACTTTTAGGCTGATGACCTCCAAATTTACGTTATCTTCTCTGGAAAATATACCGAAAGCTATTGATACAACTAACGCTGATCTCACTTGTATTCTAAACTTGTGTAAATCTTATAGAATATGCATTAATCCTACAAAAAGTCAAGTAATAATTATTGATAGTTCTAAATTAGTTACTAGAGTTGACCTGTATCTCATGCCACCTATTTTTCTCAATGGCATTCACATCCCCTTTAGCGATAGAGTTAAGAATTTAGGAAAATATATCGACTCATTTCTAATATGGTAACCACATGTTCATGAAGTAAGTAGGAAATTGTTTGCAGTGTGAAGCTTTCTGCGGAGACTTCCCAGGAATACTCACATCCTTTCTGCTTTATACTGTTTAATCCCCTCACTCCACGTTATCTAAAATACCGCTTTAACCCTTTCGCTGTCCCGTGCACTACATATAGTGCACTGCTATTGTTTTACTATTGTGTCTGGAAACCGGACAGTGAAAGTGTTAAGGTAATCTCCTTCTCTTACAATCGTCATCTACGTTCCATTAACAATTTTTCGCTTTGTATTCCGGCACCTTCATCCTCCTTCTTAAATTAATCAATTTTGGTTACAGCTGTAGGCTTGTGGAACTCCTTGCCTTTATGTATTCGACGTACTCAGTCTCTTTTTTACTACAATAATCTACTCAAAGCTACTGATACGATGGGGAATATTAGAGCTCCTTTAATAATTCCGATCATACTTCACGTCCTTAATTGTTTCTATCATAACATCTTCAACTGTCATCATCTTGTGTTTTTATATTTATTTTGATCTGTTTTCTTTTCCCTAATTGTTTAATTTATGTACACATTCCTAAATTGCCATTCGTTGTTAAAAACTGTTCTATGCGCAAAAAGGTTGTCTGGAAGAAATCGCTTCCAGATAGTTAAGACCTTTGTACTTATTGTACCTATTGCAGCGCCTATTGTACCCTGTATATAATTTATTTCATTATGTTTTTATTTTAATGTCTATTGGTGTACAATAAAGAATATATTGATTGACAGAGACATGAATTAGTGGTTTTCTGTACAATAAAATTTGCTTTCATTTTGTCACTTTCACTAGTAAATATTCATAACATTAATTTCTCTCTATTACATATTAACTACCTTATTTTTCTATATTTCTTAACTCAACCAAAAACTTTAATATTTAAAGGTGTTATTGTTTGTATCGAGATATTTTTAAACATTACCTATAGAATAAATCACGGCCGTGTACAATTTCTCTGCACACGTTGATTTAGTTTGCGACATCATAGTTTTCAGCTCGTGCCAAGTTCAGTGCGATTTGTCCAGCGAACACTTTATTCTGGTAACATTAGTTTACATGCATTTGGCTCGAGTTGGTGTTTTCACATCAAATAATTGTAAGAATCATTTAAAATTAGACGCAGAACAACATTTACAGAAGTATACGTATTTTATAAATATTTTTGATAAATAATTACTTATTGTGCTTTTAGAATGGATCCAATATACTTTGGTTATAAAAAAAATGAGTCTTGTTATGTAAATACTACATTACACAGTAACGTATGTCACCGAGATATTAAATATTCTTTGGCTAATTTATAAGTTTTCAATGTCTTGTATGACAAAATATTGTTTTATCCGTCTGTCGTAATGCATGACATAAAAATCAAAACTATAGATTTTTTTAAAGTAATTTTCACCGATTTAGAAAAAATCTTAAGAGTACATATATTTTTCAATATATAGAATAGTAGAAACAAAATAGATCTCAACTTTAAAAAGGCACTTCTGGGTAATTTTTTTTAAAATAAAATATTAGCCTTAATTTTTGACATAATATCAAGCTTTAGGCCGCGTGCCGACGACACGCACCCGCTACGCGCACGCCACGCGCGTCAGCACCCGTGTCTAATTCGCTTTGAAATTTGTTGTATATAAATTGATTCTTATGGCTAATCAATAAATTTCAAATTGCATTTATCGACGTACAACCGCACACGCCTCGAACACGCCACGCGCCCGCCTCGTTCCCACTCCGCACCGGCCCCGCGCTCGCCCCGCACACGCTCTGCACCCGCCCTTTTTATACAATTTCAGATTTATTGATTTCTCATAAGACTCAAATTATATGCAACAAGTTTCAAAGCTAGTTAGATGCGGGTGCAGACGCGCGTGGGGTGCGCGTAGCGGGTGCGGAAGTAGGTTATAGTAGGTGTGGCTGTAAGTTTATTTTTTTGTGCAATGCAAATAAAAATATTAATAAAATCTAAAAAATTGCATAATTTGAAATAAAATTATCCGTAGCATTAAAATTTAAGAAAATATCTCATAATTTTATATATATCTTATCAGCAGACAGAAACTTGCTCCTAGGTAAACTTTTTTTTTATAGGAGAGAGGGCAATACGGCATACGGTTCATCTGATGGTAAGTGACTACTGCCATGAACAACTGCAACACTAGGGGAATAGTAGGTGCGTTGCCGGCGTTTTAAGAAGGAGTAAGCTCTTTTCTTGAAGGTCCCTAAGTCGTATCGGTCAGGAAAAATCGCCGGTGGTAAACTATTCCACAGAGAGGCCGTACGCTGAAGAAAACTCGTAGTGAAACGTACACTGGTGGACTCTACTGTCTCCGCCCATCTATAAGTCAGTTAGACCAGAAGATCATCAGCTGATTGACCCCGACGAAAACCGTATTGGCGGTCACTAATCAGCTGGTGATCCTCAAGCTACCGCATGAGCTGGCAGTTTATAATGGATTCCATTATTTTGGAGAACAAGGAGGCGATGGCGATAGGCCTGTAGTTATATGGGTTTGAGCCGTTGTCTTTTTTAGGGGTCGGGTGGATAAAATCCGTGTTCCATGATTTCGGGACCACGCCTAGTGAGTAAGAGTACCGGAAAAGACGCGTTAGAACCGGTGCCAACTCCGGAGCATACGTCCTCAGCACAATTGGGGGGATTCCGTCAGGCCCACTTGAGTTTTGGATGTCCAGGGAGAGGAGTGCTTTGCGAACCGAGCGCTGAATGAACCGCACTCCGGCATGGGGCACTCACATCACGAGATAGTCGGCGGTGTGTTCCCCCCGTCATCAAGTGTCGAGTTGGACGCAAAGAAAAGCCTACCAGATCGGCTTTCTCCTTTGCGGCATGGGCCAGTGAGTCGTCCTCCCTGTACAGAGATGGAATAGATGGCTGACAGAAGTTCCCTTCGACAGTCTTGGCGAGAGACCAGAATGCAGGGGTTCCCGAAGGAAGGCGGACTAGTTTCCCGCCAATTCTGCCTATGTGCTCTGACTTTACCCTGGCAATGACTCTTTTGAAAGACCTGGAGGCGAAATTATACTTCTTTTTAAGGGCGCTGGTGTTTACATTTCGGGACGTTGATGCGTAAGCCCAGACCCGGTAGCACTCCTGCTTGTAGCGTGATGCTATTTTACAGGAGCGACTAAATCATGGCTGAGATCTGCCTCCGATAGGCGCCACAGAGGAAGGGATAAAAAGTTCCATACCTTGAAGTACCACATCAGCAACAGAATTAGCAACTACGTTGGGATCGTCCGGCGAGAAGCAAATCCACCCCCAAGGGTTGGATGCAAAGAAAGACCGCATCCTAGGTGCTAAAAGTGCCAAACACGGCGGCAGCCTGTAGAAAGCAACCGCAATTTCAGCGTGAGTGGCACCACACTCCGGACTAGACAATGGTCCGAGGAGCCAAGAGGAGCGTCGATGGAGACCTGATATCTGTTCGGATGAGAGGTCAGCAGAAGGTCCAACATGGAAGGTGCATGATTCTCCACATGTCAAATACGCGCAGGCAAGGTAACCACTTGTGTCAGACCACATGCCAAGGCAAAATCATGAGCAGATCTCCCCGCATGATCGGTTAAACGTGAACCGAGCCATTCAGCGTGGTGGGCGTTAAAATAACCAAGGATCACGATCTCTGCGGATGGGATCTGTTACAGCAAGGAATCTGTAGCCATTTGGACTTGGTCAATGAGGCGGTCTGTTTCGGAATCACAGCTATGGGATCTATTGAAGCACCCGTAGACGCGCGAATGGTCGTCGCTGTCTACGCATAGCCAAAGGATGGACAGGTCCGAACCTTCAAGACTGTCTAGGCGTCGAGAACAGATGTCCTCTCTTACGTATACTCAAACTCCAACCCGAGGCACAAAGGAGTGTTCCAATTTTTATTCGTGGTAGGGCCACGCTGCAGCTATATTATGGTTGTAGCACGAATGCGTCGGCTCAACCGGGAAGGATCACGCTCTCACAGAATACCAGCGTAAAATAGCAGCTTAACACTGCTGTGTTTTGTATGGTGAGTGTAGAGAACCGGAGACCCTTTTTACTGGAAACGAGGCATTCCATCTTAGTTTTCAGGGGTGACAACGCTTCTGCATTTTGATTCGTAATCGAAGATAGATGTAGATGTCTATGGGCTACAGCAACCACTTACCATCAGGACTGTGTGCTCGTTTGTCACCCTTATCCTATAAAAAAAAATTGTACCCTGGGTAGGAGAGTTACGAAGTATCAGCCGGAGAGGACACCTGCGTCTCGGTCAGGAAGAATAAGGCCTCTAGATAGTAGTGGAAGTTCGGTGAAGTCCCCTGATGTTACAGAAATTGACGGATAACGTGGGTCGCAAGGGTCGCCTTGAGAGGGATAATGTGGGACCCCCACATCATCCTTCTCTTGTTTAAAAAATATTTTAATCAAAATATCAATAAGGGCCGTTTTAAATTTTATTTAATTTTAGTTTTATAGTAATTACATATTAATTACTATAAAACTAAAATTTGCAATTCAAGTTTGAGTTGTGGCATGATAATAAGCATAGAGATATAAGTAAGCAACAACTATTAATTTTTGCGTAGTTATACATCTAGTTGAGATGATATTCCTGGAGAAGAGACATGGAGTGGACCGAAATAAACGGTCAATGACGCGAGCGGTCGTAGCTTGGTTTTCGCTGTCGAGATTTTGATAGCGTTCATGTGTCGGCATTACCTCTTCACTTTTATACATTTAGAAAAATGGCTGCGAAAATCGTAGATCACGGCGCTTATGCCAGACAACGTGACGCCACTAGTTCAAAAGAAGATTTACGCTATTTTTCAGTTATAACCTACTATACTTCATTCAAACTAGTTTTACTGCGAAATGAATTTACGCGACTCATTAAATGTTTATGGACTTTTTCATTGATATTTTTGTTTGTAGTGGAAACGTTGCATTGTTTGGTTTACTGTTCATATATTATTAAAGAGCAAATATTTAAGATGAAGTCACAAAAGGGAATGTACCTATTTACCGTAAATATGTTATGATTTTATTTATGTATATCACGTTTATTTTTTCTCGAGAAAGGTATCTATAATAAGAAACTCGTGGTTGTGGCTATTGAATACGGGGTAGGATCCGTATATTTATCCGTATATCTATACTTTATAACTCATATCATGAAACAAATATACATGTATATCATCTGTATTATCAACCCGTAAAATTCCATTGCCTGGCATGGGCCTTCTTGGTGTTTTGGTAGGCGGATTGACGAATGTCGAATATCACATTGTATATTATATCTTAAGTTAGGTCTATTCTTGAGCAACATTTTCGTATTACAATGACGTAGTTTTACGTGGTAGAGCCTAGTTGTAGCTATATTTATAGTATAGTTGTAGCACGAATGGGTCTGCTCGACCGGGGAAGAACCACGCTGTCACATAATACCAGCGTAAATTGGCAGCTTAATGCTGCTGTGTTTCGTATGGTAAGTGTAGAGAACCGGAGACGCTTTTTACTGGAAAATAGGCTTTCCATCTTAGTCCTCAATGCTGACAACGCATCTGCATTTTCATTAGCAAGCGAGTCTATGGGCTTCAGCAAACACTTACCATCAGGTAGACTATGTGTTTGTTTGTCACCCTATTTTTATAAAAAAAAAAACGAAAAGAATCCGCAAATGCTACGTTTGACCCACCAAAAGCTACAATTGAAAATAGCTTGCTTTGTCTATTGCGGCTTTTTCTGGTAGTGTTGTTTTAAATATATAAAATTATTTATTTTATAATATATAGCATATAGGGGAGATATTTTGCATGTTTGCCACGCTTGGCAACTGCAGTTTTTTTATTACTATTATTCTAATTAAATTGTGATGACGAGGTTGCAGTTGCACATTTCCTGTTTTCTGTTCCCTTCTGTCGACTCTTGGGCTTCGCCCACGGGATGATATATGACAGTGGATTCCCTTAGGCCACCACTACAAGGCAAATTAATTTCATGTAGCACACGGTAAGTAATAGTATAGATCATAAGGATAGTTGAGCTAACATTTATACTTTTTACGTAACTACTTCCTGTTAACATAACGTTTGTAGTTTGAAATTCTTCCTGGACAAAACAGAATTTAATGAACACATTAAACGTCTTAGAACAAATTATCTTATAACATCGTGTCGATTTTTTATTATGAGCATTTTCCGTCATTTGAAGTTCTAAAATATTACCAGGAGATTATTAGTCATGATTAAAAAATTTTTAAAAAATGTTTAATGTTTACTTCTCTCAACTTCTCAATATTTTATTGGACCTTCCAATGGCTCTACATTGGAGTGGTATACTGGATATTAGGTTATCAATTGTCTCCTCTGGAATAAAGCTTCATACTTTTGAAAGTTGGGAAAACAGCTCTTCTTACGTATTCAAATTTTGAGGAAGTCACTTACAGTTCTGCTCTCGAGCTGATGCAACGTATATTCAATGGGATTGAGATCGGCGGTCTGAACAGACCCCTGTTAGTCGGTTATATTGTACTCACTTAATGGGATTGAGATCGGCGGTCTGAACAGACCCCTGTTAGTCGGTTATATTGTATTCACTTAATGAGATTGAGATCGGCGGTCTGAACAGACCCCTGTTAGTCGGTTATATTGTACTCACTTAATGGGATTGAGATTGGCGGTCTGAACAGACCCCTGTTAGTCGGTTATATTGTACTCACTTAATGGGATTGAGATCGGCGGTCTGAACAGACCCCTGTTAGTCGGTTATATTGTACTCACTTAATGGGATTGAGATCGGCGGTCTGAACAGACCCCTGTTAGTCGGTTATATTGTACTCACTTAATGGGATTGAGATTGGCGGTCTGAACAGACCCCTGTTAGTCGGTTATATTGTACTAACTTAATGGGATTGAGATCGGCGGTCTGAACAGACCCCTGTTAGTCGGTTATATTGTACTCACTTAATGGGAATGAGATCGTCGGTCTGAACAGACCCCTGTTAGTCGGTTATATTGTACTCACTTAATGGGATTCAGATCGGCGGTCTGAACAGACCCCTGTTAGTCGGTTATATTGTACTCACTTAATGGGATTGAGATTGGCGGTCTGAACAGACCCCTGTTAGTCGGTTATATTGTACTCACTTAATAGGATTCAGATCGGCGGTCTGAACAGACCCCTGTTAGTCGGTTATATTGTACTCACTTAATGGAATTCAGATCGGCGGTCTGAACAGACCCCTGTTAGTCGGTTAAATTGTACTCACTTAACATATTCATTATCATCATCATGCACATGAAATCTTTTCCTAGCTTCTGTCTGTGAAGGATGACCATGGGTTGAACAATTTTATCACGATATTATTTCGAATTTGAATTGGCTTGTATCCAAATGAGATCTGTTTTCGACCCAGGTGAAACTAGTTCACAACATGATCCTTCCGCCTTGGTAAGGATGTACCTATCCTAAGGATTTAGGTGCCGACTCTGGCGAATAGGATTCCTATGAATTTTGCTTCGAAATGAAATTCGAAGCGAAATTCATCGGAAAACAGAGCTCGTGTCCACTGAGTATCGGTCCAGTGTATGTGTGTTGGCTAATATAAACGTTACCCTCGATGATCACGTTGCAGAGCTATAAGTTTAAGCAGTCTGCGATCGTGAAACAACCTTATGTAATCTCATGAAAGCTTCCTACCAGCTGGCGGGCTGGAGTCTGAGGCTGCCTTCTTGCAGCATTTTGCAGAAACTGGTCTTGTTTATAAGTAGCAATCTTGTATTTTCCTCGGTGACGTTCTGCTGTATTTCCTGTAGCGTGTCCATAATCGGCAAATTACGTTCGCAATTTCGCGTTGACTGCATCCAGTTTCCAACATACCTACAGTCCAAAGCATTTCTTCTCGCATTAAAATGACGACGTCGCAATGCTTAGTTTCACAAAAATTACGTGAGAGCAGCATTAGTTGTGTTTTTTTACAAGAAAACAAAATGTAATCTGTCAATAATGTCCATATTTTTAGGTTAGAAGATCCTGTACAATGCGACCAAATTTGCCTTGAATTTTGAAATTTTCACAAATTATTTAATGCCATTTCAGTGGCCAGTAATCGTTATGTGGTGGTTATCCATCCAGGATTCGGCCACTGGCGAAATCAAGTCATTTCGTCCAGTGGGTGACGTAAGTAGCGATTAAGCAAAATCCCAGAAAAATCTTAGCGTTTCCGATAGTTTGCGTTCTAGATTCTTTACGTCTGGTGTAAACAAAATGGTTGCTTACGCCACACGTAAAGTATCCAGACCAACGACAGGTATCTAGTAACGTCCAAAGTGCGAGACATCAGGTACGGCGAGTCAACTTGGCTGTCAAGCGTGACGATTGAGGCAAATCTTGCCTACAACGGGCGAGGCCCAAGGTTCAGCATTCGGTATTGGCTCATGATGAAGATGAAGAAGAAGAACATTGGAAGGAAAGAATGCAGAACTACTTCTTTAAAAAAAGGTAATACCTATGATACAACATCCTGCTATATGCAAGGTTGCGATGAGCAACAAAAATTGTTTTTAAAAGTTCAAACGTTACGCCGTATCGTATAGTTGTTTTCATTATATTCTGAACTGAAACCGAACAATCATAAAAAAAAAATAATAATCATGTCAGATTTTCTCATAGTTGGCCACCTGCAATGAAAACTATACTTTAGGACAAAAAATAAAAAATAAAATATACTTTTAACAGAGCTGTCTCGCCGCTCATAAATTAAATTTTCTTACGTGGTAGAGCCAAGCTGCAGCTATATTTATAGTATAGTTGTAGCACGAATGGGTTGGCTCGACGGGGGAAGGACCACGCTCTCACAGAATACCAGCGTAAAATAGCAGCGTAATGCTGCTGTGTTTCGTATGGTGACTGTAGAGAACCGGAGACTCTTTTTACTGGAAAATAGGCATTCTATCTTAGTCCTCAAGGCTGACAACGCATCTGCATTTTGATTCGCAAACGAGGAGAGATGTAGATGTCTATGGTCCTCAGCAACCAATTACCATCAGGTGGATGGTGTGCTCGTTTGTCACCCTATTTCTATTAAAAAAAATAGTAAAGAAAACATGATGTGATATCTTACTCTTAAAGACTCAAAATCGATAACGATTTTTAAAAAATTTGTATATTTTTATTAAATTAATATTTTTATTTAATTAATAATTTTATGTATTTTTAATATAGTTAAAAATGTTAAAGTTAATTTGATTGTACATCAGAACCACAGAACACAACTAGTCTCTACCGAGAGATCGCAACGTTTCAAATAGCAAATGACGAACAAATTAAAAATACCACGTCAAGTTAACATGGACTTTTCTACACTTCTAAAATCAATATATTTTTTCATCGGCATTACTCCAGCTAGTTTTAAAACTATTAGTGCAGTGGAAATAATTATTTTCATTTAAAACTTGATTAAATTAACACGTTTTTCTCAGAGAAAAAATACTATAATATATTATTGTGTCGTTTAAACATAATAAGTAGAAAAAAATATTGAAATGTAATCATGTCGCCATAGTGTACATAGAAGTAAATAAAGAAATACTTATGTTTTAAGGTCCCTTTCGATTTCTTGAGGCTGTAGAAACCTAATTAAACAGAAGTTATGGTGTAATCTGTCTGTTTATCTGTAGGTCGCAGACTTTCTTCATTTCCTAATTCTTAAGATTAAGCACAGCGAAAGAGAATTTATTTTCTCGTAAAGATCGTTTTATTTCAAAGAGTTTTTCAGATATAATTTTTTAAGGTGATATTCCTTGTAGACCATAATATAGTATTATATACCTTTAGGATTCAAATGTGATGAAGAAATAAAATGTATGTTTAAAGTTCTTATAAGTAAGTACAAATTATGTATTACGAAAATCGGTCGGTGGTATAAAAAACAGTGGTAGAGCCAGGCGGCAGGTTTTGCTGTCGCATGGATGGGCCGGTTCGAACCGGGTTGGTACCACGACCTCACAGAATACCAGCGTGAAGTAGAGGTTTACCTCTGCGTTTCGCTTGGTGAGTACAGGTGGCCGAAGGCCCTTTTTACTGGAAATGAGGCATTCCATCCTAGTCCTCACGGGTGAAAACGCATCTGCATTTTGATCTGTAACAGAGGTTGGATGTAGATGTCTATGGGCCGCAGCAACCACTTACCATCAGGTGGACTGTGTGCTCGTTTTTCACCCTTATCCTATAAAAAAAAATCTAAAAGAAAATAGTATCACTGACCGGAACTGTTTCAGTATTTATAAGATGCTTTTAAGATAGTACAGTGAAAAGAAGATAATTTTGCCTACTGGCTTTAATTTATTAAACTTAATTATTATTTTTGGAAATGTCTACCGAGTTCTTTCCGCGCGCAGTAAACATCATTTTGACTATAGTTCTATTTCTTCATATGACACATATATAACATTCGTATTATGAATATAACGATATGTGAATCAGACTATTCCTTTCTAATATAAACCCGGTAAATATAAACTCACATAAAGATGAGTCTTAATATTTTGTCATGTTCAACGTGTAGGTGTTCAATTGACATTGATAAAGGATGCGGTATACTTGTGCTTGTATGACATGCCTTAAGGTAACGTTCTGCATATGAATGAAGCATTTTATTGAAAGCAAAACTCTTTTATGAGTATGTGACATAAAAAATATAGTAATGTCCTCTACACCGAATTACGATCTCAGCGGCCAGTATCACTGGAAACTATCTATCCGCGTAGGATATACGTAGAATTAAAGTGCACAAGTGTATGCGCAAGCACAGGTGCACTCGCTATTCCCTTACTCTCAAAGTTCGATGGGGCGGCAATCAGATACAACCGGAGAAACCGGGGCTAAAATTCTGTCATTTTTTTCTTTGGATTTATATTTTATTTATTTGTTTTAAATTTAAAAATTTATCCATTTAATAATAATTTATGGCCGTGTGGAGGCGGTGCAAGCCTTCATTACTACATCTTGATCCAATCCCACGAGTGTCGTAAAAGATATGTGAGGCCTTATATTGTCTAAATGGCGTCAGCAATAGCTTTTCTTTCTGCGATGACCATATCCATTATTACGTTAGTCATAGGCTCATGATTATGAAGACAATGATAAGTTAATTTACCAATTATAAAAAAGACAGGCTTTACGCCACTTTGCACTATTTGTCACTCAAAGATGTACAATTGTTTCATTTGTATAGGATTGACAATTATTTAATTTTGTATAGAATTCGGTTACATCATCCGTGGCGCAAGGCTACGCGCGAACGCGAAGTACATTGCACCGAGCAAGATGACTGATAACGATTGGTAAATCCAGGTGGCAAGATATATAGGCTGTTACGATAAATTTAGATTAGGTGAACTAATGCCAACAAAATGTCATGGTCTTCGAATATGGTGATATCACGATCTTATGTTAGTCAGATATAAAACATTCAGACCGGCCATGGGAAACAGCAATAATTGTTAAAGATATCTGGTACTTCGATCGACAATTCGCCTACCAAGCGTGTCGGTTGTGACAAATCCTCCTTACTAAAAGATAGGCTTATATCCACCAGCAGACTATTACGGGTTGATAATAAAGAAGTTTTGTTAACTGCTGATAAATAAAGATTAGTGCGTGTTTGCTATATGGTCGCAATTAATTTCTAAACTGTCTTGGTCTTATTGCATAAAATAGTTTATATGTAGCCTCAGGCTTAAATAAAAGGCTTAAAACTGTTTCACGAAAGAAGTCCTTTGTCCTGTATGATTTATATGCACTAAAATGTAATGGAAATTAACAGTAATTGTCAAATCTCGCAGTCTGTGGCGCCGCTACTGAGGGTCTTCGTTAGTTAGAAGAAGTACTCTTAAGCATAGCCTAAGCATGAGACTACGAGTATCAATAAGCTATGTTTTTTGTAATAAGATGGTTTAGCTTAATTGTTTACGTTTCTTTCTGACGTGGTAGAGCCATGCTGCAGCTATAGTAATTGTACAGTTGTAGCACGAATGGGTCGGCTCGACCGGGGACGGACCACACTCTCACAGAATACCAGCGTAAAATAACAACTCAATGACGCTGTATTTCATATGGTGAGTATAGATAACCTTTTTACTGGAAAAGAGGCATTCCAATTCAGTCCTCACGACTGACAACGCATCTGCATTTTGATTCGCAAATGATGATAGATGTAGATGTCTATGGGCCACAGCAACCACTTATTATCAGATGGACTGTGTGCTCGCTTGTCACCCTTATGCTATAAAAAATATATTCATGCTAATGATAATTCGATGTAATATATAAGTCAACGGATGCAATAGACATAGCGTACCGTTTAAATATGTATAATAGGAATTATTATTTGTCTGATGTTTTTGTTAGAAAACTACTCATATGGTTCCGGGGCTATTGGAATTTGAAATGTTTTATTATAATATTGGAAACAGACTACTTAATATTAAATTGCGAAAATAGGATGTCTACTTTGATCAAGAATCATTTGGCCTTGATGTAAAGTGACGTGATACTTTACAGACGAATATACAAAAATATCACCCATTTTATTGAACGTATCCCGCTTGGAACGACCAAGATAAAAATACAAAAACGTACAATAATAATATTATACTGTCAAATTGGAAAGGATGAAATGACATGAATGACAAGATGCTCGAGCTGCTTGACATTGTGATATATGTATGCTAAAATTGTCAGTATAAAATTTACATGAGCGTAAATTAATTGTGAAAAAAATCACAACGTGATTTGGTTGGATTGCATCATGTGGTGGTAGCGTGAAATAATCCGCATTGTCTTGTAGTCTTCGTTCGCCTGTTTTCGATACCAAGCTTGGCGGTTATGACAAATCCTCATTGTAACAGTAGGAGTTTGTGTCCGTGTGTGAATAAGAACTTGCAACGAAGGGAAAAATAATATTCATGAAGCAAATTATTAACAAGACAAATATATTCACCATATATTGTATTTATACCACTGATTCGATTCTAATCATAAAAGTAATCTACAATCGAAATACAATAAGTTTGGTTACGTCGGCTCCGTGACTCAGTGGCTTAGCAATGAGTTACGGCGCTGATGGCCGTGACTTCGAATCCCGCGCGGTTCATGTCTTTGTTTGTAATAATTGTTCCGGGTCTAAATGTTTGTCCTTGTGAATTTTATGTATGTAAACTACCTCCAAGACACTGGGCAAAATCCTAGAGTTGGGTAGATAAAGTGTTTAAAAAAAGTCAATTACGCTGTTGTTAAATTGATATTCGTTCATAGTTTCGTATGTTTAATAGGTTCGGGAGAAAATAATGTTATTGGGTTATCTGTCAAGAAAATCTCAGTAGCAGGTCGGAGTCAGGAAGCTGGTGATATATCACCCCCGTGTTTCAGAAAGCACGTAAAGCTGTTGGGCATTCGCCTGGTCTCTCTCCAGTTGAGTCCGTTTGTCGCCCCATCAGACTTTGAGACTGAACCTGAATAAAGTGAATTGAACTTTGAATAGAGAACACATCTGTATAATTTTGTTCTGCTCAGATGTCTAGTCTCTGTTGATCGGCCCCCGTGATCGAAATTCGTTCTGGAGGACATTGTAGGCATTCAAGAGTATCCTAGACATCACATCGTTAATAAAAATGATGTCATGCGACGATTCCATAGCCGATGAGGTTACGACGCCCACTGTTGTTGAATCATAGACTACATGTATACTTCTAAACCTTCATTTTATGAATAAAAGTGTTTAATTTTAGATTCAAACGCTCTTAGAACGTTGTAAACTCAAGCTTAAAAGAGATAAGCAATAAATTGTTTGATGACTGCATGATGTGATGAAATTATGTATTATGTGCTATCAAATTTCAAACCTTTCTAAATTTTTGAACCAAAAGTTTAACTAATACCAAAGAATATGAATATCTTGAAATAGAGTAATTCGCGATTTGCCAATTCCTTCGAGCGTCTGGAATATTTAAAATCATATTAATGTTTAAGAGGTGTAAGTCAATTGCTTAGCATGCATCAATATAGGCTAATGACGACAAAGCGAAATCATAAGAATGAAAATGATTGATTTTGACTACTTTATTACCTAAGTGTTTTATTTCCAATATTCAATCAATTTCAACACGCGCAAAAACACCCTTCAAATTTCGAGCAGAATTATTTTATACACAAGTGAACGTTGATTGCTTTCAGCGTAAGTAATTGAATACAGTCTTTGGTAAATTTAATTGTGCAATTTTATATCGGAGCTTTCTCGTAACGCCGTCCCCAACAAACTATACCTACTAATAAAAGAGACGAAAAGTGACGTTAGAGCTTACGCCTGGTAATTGGCTTTGAATTTATGAACGCAAAAATAAAATTGATTTCTTGATAGCCACCAATTGAAAGCTCACTTAAAAAAAATCTAGGCATATAAATCTGCTACAAAACCTTGAGGTTATTTATTTCATACTGTAATAATATCACCTGACACAAATAATGTCAGATAATATCTTCACTCCTCGAAGATAAAAATACAGGGGAGTTATTACAGCTTTACAAAAGTACTAGAAAATAGAGTAAAATAAAAATAAGAAAAAATAACAATGTCCCATGTTGATCTGCAACGTATAGGTTCCATATTAGTGTGGGATATACATAAAACAAAAAAGAATGTGCTTACTGTGTTCCTTGCCTATTAAGTCGTATAAATTAAAAGTAACAAAACTTTTTTAAAACAAGCTTTTATTTAAATGCGCTAAAAAGAATAAAATAAATCTTTCCTTTAAAACTTTTACTATCAATCAACTTATAACGTCGTTACACAATTTATATGATATAAAAGCTTGTCGCGCATTTAAATAAAAGCTTGTTTTTAAAAAAAAGTTTTTTTTTTGCTTTTTAGTTATTGCTGGACAGGTTTCTGAGTCTGATCATCTCAGTCAACGCACCATAGTTGCAAGGTCGTTTGTCGGTTAATTTCGAACAGTTTAGTTTTTCAATAAGGAGACCTTCTAATGATTTTACCCTACTTAAGGCCACGTATGCTTGAATAGCAGCGAAGAGCTTCGAACCTTAGTATACAACGGCATGGTCGAAAGTACTACCCTGCGTTTTGTGTACTGTGCAAGCCCAACATAATATAATTGGCAGCATTCTTCGTTCTGCAGTGCCGTGACTATATTATGTTGCTGGAAATTGTCTTGGGTTTAATGAGATGAACACCGTCTTTACCGAAGTCTATACGGACGAATGATATGTCAGTATCGTACATTTGTGCTCTCTGGAAGCAGGACCATATGATTTCTGTAATATGTCCAACGGCACCATTCACCAGACCTTTGGACAGTCAAAATTTACCAACCAATGCTACAGACTTGAGCAATTCGACCTCAATATCATATTCGAGAACTCTAAAAGCCCTAGTACACCAACATTTCAGACTGATTGACATCATGTTACACCCTGATGCCACTCAGTCCTCGGCACGGCCTCACCTTGACTCAGGCGTTTGGAGGAATGCACTACTTATTTCAACTTGAACCTTACTTGTGCCTTACGAAACACAGTTCCAGGTTTGATTTTGGAGTTACCCTTCTCTTAGACAGGTTGCAAACCAATGCTGTTGATGCCTATCTCGCCAAATTACTCAAGTCAAAGTTAACCAACCGATGCTACAGACTCGAACAATTCGGCCTCAATATCATTATCGAGGACTGCAAAAACCCCAATACACCAAAATTTCAGACGGATTGGAGCAATCGAGTTTATGATCACCATCTTATTTTTGATTAACTCGCATTCGTATTCTCAGCAAGTCCTTTCATTTGATACCCATATTGTAGGAGTGCATTAAAAATAACTAGTCCCCCATCTTGGGTGTTCCACCATGTTCGATTTAGAATGACGTCACACAGCTAACCATGAATTCAGATTTAGCGACCCCGAAAACATATCCAAAGATTTTCTAGATTTTTTAATAGTCATTCCGCAATTTGACCTTCAGATGCCCTTAACCCTGACGTGATGGGGTTAAACAGACCCCGGATTCGGATTCAGCAACCCCAAAAACATAAAGTGCACCTCCTCAGATATCGGAGAAAATAATTTAAATTTTTTTTGGGGGCCATTGATAATGGTGGAATGGAAACATCCATGTCGTAATTTGACAACATTTATTGCTTGAAAAAGCAAATAACGTGTGAATATTTTTAGTTTTCCTTATTTATATGCGTGAACAAAGATGTAAAGGTTCAGAAAAATTCTGGTAAACAACTTATAAAATAAACATCTTTTTCGTTGACGGTCCATGTACGTTTATTTTCTTAGCAGGCTTATTTTGAAAGTTAATAATAAAAATGTTGATATTTTTGATTTATTTAAAATACGTGACGAGGAGAATGAACTTACAGTGGTAGAGCCACGCGGCAGCTTTTGCTGTCACACGGATGGGCCGGCTCGAACCGGGGTGGTACCACGACCTCACAGAATACCAGCGTGAAGTAGAGGTTTACCTCTGCTTTTCGCTTGGTGAGTGCAGGTGGCCGGAGGCCCTTTTTACTGGAAATGAGGCATTCCATCCTAGTCCTCACGGGTGACAACGCATCTGCATTTTGATTCGCAAACGAGGATAAATGTAGATGTCTATGGGCCGCAGCAACCACTTACCATCAAGTGGACTGTGTGCTCGTTTGTCACCCTTATCCTATAAAAAAAAACTTCTTAAAGCTTACTTTGTCTGCGTTGTATACAGAAGGCATGCACATCAGAGGTGTCGAAAGAAGAGTGGTCAGAGGTATTTTCTACGTGATTAGACATATTATGGAAATATGTGTACGTGCTTAAGGTAAACTTGTGGAAAAATCCATACTAGTAATAAAGTATAGTAAAAGAAAAGTTAGAAACTATGTGTTGTAGTTAAACAGTGGGTAGTGAATCACAACAGTAATTTTTGGATATCTAGTTTCTTTTGTCATGACCATGGCAAATTAAAGATAAAACATGCCGCCGAAAATATTGTAATATATTAAATGACTTGTTTACCGCCGTTTTTTCTTTGTTTTTGTAAATTTGCGTTAATTTCGAGTAGTACTGCGTGGTACTGTGCTTATTTTTAATGAAGAAGAAAACCTTTCTTAACTAAACAGCAGCAATTTTACTAACATAACAAAATTATTATAACCAATATTGACCGAATAACGTTATTTTTTTGATTAATAAATATTATTAATTTTATTATACTTATTAATAATATATCAGCTAAATAATGACCGAAAAATATTTAAACAAGGACATGAAGCAATTTTGGTTATACATTCATTCATTCATTACTTCCTACCTTGACTACCTCGTTGGTCTAGTGGTTGTAGTAGTACGACTGCTGATCATTAGCAAGAGGTTCGAATCCCAGGCCGGGCCAAAAAATCAGTTATTGAATTTTTCCCTCAAGAAATTTTCAGTAGCTGCCCGGAGTCAGGAAATAGGCGGTGTCATACACTTGGGCACTACAATCCTGTTATGCGCAGATGGCTAGCCTGCATTAAGGCTGGCCGCCGTGACCGAATCGATCTGGAGGACATTATTATTATTCATCATCATCATTATTACAGCCTTTCTTAAGTCCACTGCTGAACATAGGCCTCCTCCAAGGAATGCCACAAAGCACGGTCCTGAGCCGCCTGCATCCATCGAATTCCTGCATATATTACCAGGTCGTCACTCCATCTAGTGGGGGTCGCCCTACACTTCGCTTACCGGTACGAGGCTGCCACTCGAGAACCTTTCTTCCCCATCGGTTGTCGGTTCTTCGAGCTATATGGCCGGCCCACTGCCACTTCAGCTTACTAATCCGTTGGGCTATGTCGGTTACTCTGGTTCTACTGCGGCTATCCTCATTTCTAAGTTTGTCACGCAGAGAAACCCCGAGCATAGCCCTCTCCATAGCTCGCTGAGCGACCTTGAGCTTCCTCAAACGGCCAATAGTGAAGGACCACTTCTAAGATCCGCAAGTCATCACTGGCAACACGCACTGGTTGTAAAATTTCGTTTTCAGGTTTTGAGGTATGTCTAAGGAGAAGATGTGTTGTAATTTCCCGAACGCTGCCCAGCCGAGTTATATCCGTCGATTGACCTCTTGGTTGAAGTTGGACTTACCTAGTCGGACTATTTGTCCCAGGTAAACATACTCTTCAACAACTTCGAGCTTAGTGCTCCCAACAACTACCGGCATAGGTGTGACATGGACGTTAAACATGATTTTTGTTTTGTCCACGTTCATCTTAAGACCTATCCGTTGGGAGACACTATTGAGGTCATTGAGCATAGTGCTTAAGTCCTCCAGCGATTCTGCCATAAGGACGATATCGTCGGCTAATCGAAGGTGAGTGATGTACTCGCCATTGATGTTAATACCGCATCCTTTCCAGTCCAGAAGCTTGAAAACGTCTTCCACTGCAGCGGTGAAGAGTTTCGGGGATATATTATTATTATTATTACATCCTATCAAAAGTCCACTGCTGAACACAGGCCTTCTCCATACATTTCCTTCGAGGCGGGATATTCGTCATAATTGCTATGCTTGGCAGGTGGTTTGGCTACCGCAGATGTTTTTTATATTAGGTTGTTACGAGGAATGCTGATGCCCATCTACTGTATCAATTTCCCTTTGTGGCCTCTTAAATACCCCCGAGATGATATGGGGTAGTTGGGTTCTCTTACGTCGCCCCTACGTGTCAATACTTGGTTATACAAAAAATATTTATTGTATACATATATATGATGGTTGTAATACGAATGGATCGGCTTGACCGGGGCAGGACCACGCTCTCACAGAATACCAGCGTAAAATAGCAGCTTAATAATGCTGTGTTTCGTATGGTGAGTGTAGAGAACCCTTTTTACTGGAAACGAGGCATACAATATTAGTCCTCAGGGGTGGCAACCTCAGGGGTACCATCAGATGAACAGTGTGCTCATTTGTCACCCTAATTTGATAAAAAATATTTTCTTAAATATAATAGAAATGTCCTTTGATTGAAGGAATATTTTTTATTTATGTTAATAAATAGCATAATAAATAACACAATTTATGTCAATGTAATTAGCATACTTAAAATGAGATTCAGATTTTGCTAAACTTGTATAAACTTTTTACGGATTTATTTACTGTTTTGCTGACCATAAACTCTTGTAGAAAGTGATCGGTGAGTTGTTTTATGTAGATCTTCCCATACATCACTCCATTATCATAAAACCATCTACAACATGCATAATTTAAAATGTATCTTAGCGAAAGTTTTGCGAAAGATAGGTAAATTCAATGTTTTTTTTCTTATAGGAAATTTTTATGCGGCAGAGATAGTGTCAGCGCTCGAGTACCTCCATGCAAGGAACATTGTGTACAGAGACCTTAAGCCTGAGAACCTGCTACTAGCGAAAGATGGCCATTTAAAGATCACTGATTTTGGATTTGCGAAAAAACTAACAGATCGCACATGGACCCTATGTGGAACACCGGAGTACCTTGCGCCTGAAATTATACAGAGCAAAGGACACAATAAAGCTGTTGATTGGTGGGCATTAGGTAAGTACACTTCCATTACATCTGTATTTTAAAAATGATATGCATACAAAAGAGCCATGGTAGCTTAGGATGCTAAGAACCCGCTGCAAATTTCACAGCACGCTAGCAACTGGGTTCGATGCCCGCCGGCAATAATGAAATTGTTAATTGCAATGTTAAGTGCTGATTTGTCACGTGACCTGCATTTCTGAGAAATTAAAAAATATTTTAATGACATCTGAAGTCCGCTAACATGCATAAGGGCAGCGCGGTGGACACTTCTTTGCGTTAAAACCCTACTATATATAACTCCTACTGTTACGACTTTTAGTAATACATGATAGTTTGTAAAATACTTTTAGTACATATCTAAATTAATTCATATTTATGTGGGAACATCATGTTTCAAATTGTTTAACATGACTTGCGAGTGCGAGATGACTTCTAAACTGTTCGTTTTTTTTTTAAATTAATACAGTGCAGTGGTATAATTTTTTATAGATATCTTAGATTTTATCAAACTTTATATGTAAATGTAAGTTGCTAACCAACTACTTTCAACAGCTTTGAAACGAGAAAAGAATGCTTGAAATATCGTTTATTTTTAATACTCGTTTATTTTCTAGTGAATTTTTAGTAGTTGAAAGTATCGATTAAGGATCTTTTTGAAAGGTGTTTGTAGGTATGTGTTAATGTGAGTGACACTTTATCAACTTATATTTGTACTGAACTTTTTTCAGGAAAAGGAAATCATCCTTTTTTAATTTTAATTCTCCCACCTGATCCATTTGGCAACAAAATGTGTAGTACTGAATGCCAAACATTATAGCACCGATCAAAGGTGAAAAGATGTGATCATTAGCCTTTTTAGTTCTATACTGGAAAATCTTTCTTTTTATCCTTACCGGCAGTTGGTATTTTCTGTTCAAATTCTATATGGTTTATATTCGAGAATACTTATTGACCCTTTAGTCGCAGTACGTGTACCACGTACAAGAAAGGAGGAGAGTTAGAATATGCTAGTATATGAAAAAAAAAAATGCAATGGAGCTTTACCGCTATAATTTAGGTGCAAATTATTGTTGATTTTGATTGGACGTTTTCATTGTCAATTTATTTTCAAGCCGGCGGGAGGTGAGCCACGTGACTTTCATTTTTAAATAGATGGTCGAAGTCAATTTTATTACCTAATTTATAATTTACTCTAAAAAGTTTGTTGTTGTTACAGGACACAAATAATTATTAGTGAGCCTTTATTGACTTTGTGTGGAATGTATTACAAATGTATATAGGTACTCGTATCTTGTACAAACTTCACAGTACCACCTATTTTTATATAAAAATCCTTTCTCGGGTTTCTTGTCTGTTCTATTCAGGACATCGGTATAATATATTTAATGCAATAATTATAAATGATAAAATATATGTAGGTACTTTCGATAACTATTTTGATACCTAAACGATTTAAAAAATAAATTACAAAGGTATTAAAATAAAAAAAAGCCTATTTTCATACGACTTGTTAAGTGGAGAAGCTTGCGAAGTCACTTATTAAGTGGCGAAGCTTGCGAAGTCACTTATTGATTTCACGATGTCTGTCCGTCTGTCCGTCTGTCCGTCTGTCCGTCTGTCCGTCTGTCCCACGATTATCTCGAGAACGGTTTCGAATTTTCAAATTCTGTTTTCAGCAATAGATTACTGATCACCCAGGCATCTGAACCTCCTATTTTGAAACTGATTGCTCAACGGCAACCGTTAGAAACCGCTACAAAGCTGATTGCTTCGCCACTTTGCTATGCTGTTAGCTTGCTAGGTTTATTGATTTCATGATGTCTGTCCGTCTGTCCGTCTGTCCGTCTGTCCGTCTGTCCGTCCGTCTGTCCGTCTGTCCCACGATTATCTCGAGAACGGTTTCGAATTTTCAAATTCTGTTTCCAGCAATCGATTACTGATCACCCAGGCATCTGAACCTCCTATTTTGAAACTGATTGCTCAACGGCAACCGTTAGAAACCGCTACAAAGCTGATTGCTTCGCCACTTTGCTACGCTGTTAGCTTGCTAGGTTTATTTTATATAAAACTTGCTTCATAAGGATAAAACTAAAATTAAGTCGTTTTGATTTCTTATGTTTATAGTAAAGAAATTATTTATTTTAGAATAACAGACAAATAAAGCGGAGCTTTGTCCTCTTTCTCGCTTAAATTTAGCTTAACGAAGCTTTCATTACAATTGTTTGTGAAGGGATTTGTCGTGCATTGTTTGTAGAGCTATCAGTCGGCACATGGCTAGTGAACGTGAAGACATTTAAATGTTATGTTTACGTAATAATTATTAAATGTTCCGCTGATTTATGTTCTAGTTCATGGAACAAAATAGCGTGCCCGTGCCAAACTTATAAATGTGCTTAGATGTAAATTATGGGCAGAAGATTTGCGTGACGCGGTTACTTCTTGTGCTAATACTACACACCTGCTTCGCATTTTTGTTACGTTACAACACACCTGAAATGAAGCTATGTTGCAAAAGAGAAAAGCAAATTTCACTTGTTTATTTTCACTTGTCAGTGGCATTTTATTTTCTTCATTCTTTTCTCCACTTCTTAAGCTGAGATCTACAGACCGTACTTTGACTTTGCTCAGACTTTACTTTCGAGCTAAGACAATTTCGGTATTTATAGAGCTAACTTCGAAGTCGTGCTGAGTGCGCTTAGCAAAGCCTAAGTCAACGATATCGACGACTTACCTAAAACTCAGGATATTATTAATAAGTATCAAAACCACCGTATTAACTTTAAATTGTTTTTGTTACTTTAATTAATTATAATATTATAAATAGGTAGTTTGAGGCAGTCTTCTAGATTTAAATAGCATTAATCCATGTTCTTTTACGTAATTTCAATCTTATTTCGAATTTTTTTAAATCTTATTTTTTTCTTTTTTTCTGATGTTGCACTCATCTCATCCGTTCCCGTTCTCATACGCCTGTTTTCTATTTCATGTAATAATAACTTATTTATAAAATACAATTTGGACTGTTTTCGATAATATATATATATATATATATATATATATATATATATATATATATATATATATATATATATATATATATATATATATATATATATATATATATAGGGTGACAACGCATCTGCATTTTGATTCTTAATCGAAGATATAAGTAGATGTCTATGGGCAACAGCAACCACTTACCATCAGGTGGACTGTGTGCTCGTTTGTCACCCTTATTCTATAAAAAAAAACCCGGGTTTGATCCCCGCCGGCAAAAATATCGTGTTGTAACCTTCATTATTGTGATTAAAAAAAATTGTTTCGAAGACTTGTGAAGTCTGTCAATATGTATTTGGGCAGCATGGTGGACACTTCTTTGCCCTAAAATCCTCTACCTCTCTGTGAGAAGGGCTGTCCCCATGAGTGGGAACCTTAAAGTATGTAACTTCTCCACTTCTTGCTGTGACCTAACCGACGGAATAGTATTGGAAAGTGTTCCACAATGCACTTGAAAAGACTAAAATTGCTATGACTGATCATAAATATCTATATTCATACATATATTATAATCGTGGGTCGTTATTATGTTTATATGAATCGTTCAAATTCTTTTTTATTAGTGTGGGATGTATCTTTTCCAGGTGTGCTTATTTATGAAATGTTAGTTGGTTATCCGCCATTTTACGACGATAATCCATTCGGAATATATGAGAAAATACTTAACGGGAGAGTTGACTGGCCTCGACACCTCGACCCCATCGCCAAGGACCTTATTAAGAAGCTTTTAGTGCAGGACCGAACAAAAAGGCTCGGTAATATGAAGGTGAGTGCAAACTTTGATAACACTTACTTGATAGAATAAATGTTACCGAAAATGGAATATACTTGTCGCTACAGAAATTCCTTATTTTCTACAATTCATATCTTGGATATTCTAAAATTCATTCTTGGATATTTGCCATAGTTGCCACCCTTTTTTGCCACCGTTATTTTATTTTTAGTCGTTATTAGGAAGACGTTGGTGCCCATCTTTTGATTTGTTTCTGTCTATCGCCTTTTACGACATCCACGGTCATACTATAGAACTTATTTACTTAAAGTACTTAACTGAACAACTTGTTCTAAATTTAAAACTTCGAAGTAAACGAAATTATTAAAAACAAACACCCAACTGTGTAAAAAAAATATTAACTGAAACGAGAAAAACAAACTCTGTAATTTATTTTTGAGCAACTTAGAATCACAAGAACGCCCATATACATAATTAAACACAGTAAATAATACAAGTCATATCAATACATTAATATAATATATAACTTGGATATTATAAGTTATTGGAGACCAATAACCAAAAAATATATTTACATATTGTGTTACTTGCCTTACATGCCGTAAAAGGTGACTAATGGAATATTGGGTTCGTGATTGTGTAATTTTTTTTAATTTTTAATGTTATTTTTGAATTTTATCTTAAATAGTATGTATTTTGATCTTACGTTTAACGGATTTATAAACATGCATTTACTTTGTGTCATCTTGGTGTAGAAAGAAAAAGTATTTTCAGTGCACGCAAATGCTTTTTGAGTGTATAAATTGATATGAATGTAATATTAAAATAATAATCGAAATATTTCTCGTTCACCACGGATCGATGCCCCTGAAACGGTACATTGAAAGCGTATTCGAAATTTTCAAATTTAGTATAGTACGTAGCATGAAAATTCTGAATTTTTTGTAGTTGTTGGCTGTTCTCCAGCAAATCCATATTTAACTTCTAATCTTGCGCTTGACAACTTCCATATTAAAATATCATTTGATTCGCAATTGCAACGTGCGAGTTATACACACTTGTGCATTTATAAGAGTTCACGTGCCACATCACACGCATGATTTTATGATCTTGTTCATGTTTGCTTTCGCTCCTTAAATTATGCATTTAATAATCGGAAAATCGTTTGTCGCAATCGATTTTCTGATTACCAAATCGCAATGCCTAGAAAGGACGTGTGTTTTTTTTTATAGAATAATGATGATAAACGAGCACACAGTCCACCAGAGGGTAAGTGGATGCGGTGTACCATAGATATTTAAATTTGTCCTCAATTAAGAATCAAAATGCAGATGCGTTGTCACCCCTGAGGACTGAGATGGAATGCCTCGTTTGCAGTAAAAAGTGTGTCTGGTTCTCTACACTCATTATACGCAATAGCAGCATTAAGCTGCTATTTTACGCTGGTATTCTGTGAGAGAGTGGTCCAACCCCGGTAATTGCAGCATAGCTCTACCACCTAAAAATGTGACATTCTAATCGAAAAACTTTATTCAACTACTTTTCAATCTGTTGGGTATTGACTTTTATCAAATGCTATGGTGTCTAATGAAACATGTAAAAAAGAACGGTATAGCTCAGATGCTAATAAAAGGTTGAAACAAATTCTTATTTATTTTTCTGCGTGTAATATAGTGTCTATGTTTCTTTTTTATATATGAATAATGAATTAGCCCATCTAGACCATGGACACCTATAACTTCAAATAAGGCCACAGATGCATTGTCACCCTCATCAGGGACAAAGTTGTCTTACAGCCTGTAATAGGTTATTTTACACCATGTAAAAAAATCAAAAAATATATATTTATGATAAATTTTGTAAAAAGTAAACGATAATATTGATTTATATTTATAAAAATGTGTTATAAATTTTATATTTCAATTTTAAGAATATTTTTTTATCTTTGCCTCAAATCAGCAAAACGCTGTCCGCCATATTAGATTCCGTCGTGACGTCACTGGTTATGGGAACTAGCTAATGTGCTGTTATTTCGAAATTTTTTAAGTTATCATTACGATTGTTAATTTTTATTCCGAATTTAATTCGAATTCGTTTAGCAGAACCCATAATCTTATATTTAACGGTAGTAGAGCCACGCGGCACGTATGGGCCGGCTCGAGCCGGGTTGGTATCACGACCTCACAGAATATCGGCGTGAAGTGGAAGCTCTGCTTCTGCGTTTCGTCTGGTGAATGCAGGTGGCTGGAGGCCCAATCCCCCCACCCCCCTGTTTATGACTTTGCCTTGGCATATGGTCTGACACAACTGGTTACTTCGCCTATGCGGATTCCAGATGTGGAGGATCATACACCTTCCCTGTTGGACCTTTTGCTGATCTCTCATCCGGACGGATATCAGGTTTCCGTCGATGCCCCTCTCGGATCTTCGGACCATTGTCTGATCCGGAGTGTGGTGTCACTCACGCTTCACTCGCGGTTGCGTTCTGCAGGTTGCCGCCGTGTTTGGCATTATCGGTCGGCGGATTGCAACGGAATGCAGTCTTTCTTTGCATCCTACCCATGGGAGCGGGTTTGCTTCTCGCCGAATGATTCCAGCACTCTTGCTGACTCTGATGTGGTGCTACAGGGAATGGAACTATTTATCCCATCATCTGTGGTACCCATCGGAGGCAGATCTCAGCCTTGGTTTGGTAGCTCCTGTAAGACTGCATTACGCAGTAAGCAGGAGTGTTATCAGGCCTGGGCTGAGGCTTAGGCGGCCGGGATGTAAACACGAGCATGATTAAAAAGAAGTATAACTTCGCTTCCAGGTCCTTTAAAAGAGTTATTGCCAAGGCAAAGTCAGAGCACATAGGCAGAATTGGCGAGAAACTAATTCGCCTTCCTTCGGGAACCCGTGCCTGGTGATCTTCTAGTCTTTTGACTCATAGATAGAGTCAAAGCAGTAGAGTCCAAAGGGGAGGCATTGGTCGTTAGTTTGGACATTGCGAAGGCACAGGCAGAAGGGTTTGGCACAAAGCGCTTCTTTCGAAGCTCCCTTCCTATGGGCTTCCCGAGAAATTGTGAAATTGAATCACCAGCTTCCCTGCAGATCGGAGCATCAAGGTCGTTGTAGATGGTGCATACTCTGACTACAAGCCTATTAACGCTGGTGTTCCACAAGGCTGCGTGCTATCACCAATAATGTTTTTTCTGCATATTTAAAACAAACCGGTAACATTCATTGCTATGCAGACGACAGCGCTGGTGATGCTCTATACACCGGCCGTGCCAATATTTCTCGGGAAAACGTCGCCGAGTACCGGAACAAACTTGTGTCTGAAGTCGAGTCTTTGCTGAACAAAGTCTCGGATTGGGGGCGACCAAATTTAGTCCAGTTGAATCCTCAGAAGACACAAGTTTGTGCGTTTACCGCTAAAAAGAACCCCTTTGTCGTATCTCCTCAGTTTTAAGGCACTCCCCTTGTTGCCTCAGCCAGTATCAGAATCCTCGGCGTCGACATATCGAGTGGCGGGCAGTTTCGTGGTCACTTGGAAGAGAAGGCCAAATTGGCCTCTAAAAAGTTTGGCGTGCTCAACATAGCGGGACAGTATTTCATGCCGGCTCACCGCCTGCAACTTTACAAGGCGCAGGTTCGGCCTCACATGGTATACGGTTCCCGTCTATGGGCTGGAGCTCCCCAGTACCAACTCCTTCCACTTGACCGCACCCAGCGCAGAGCGGCTCGAGAGTCCATTCCGATCGGCTCGATTCATTGGCGCTGCGAAGAGATAGTTCATCCCTTTGCATTTTCTTTCGCATTTACCACGGGAAGTGCTCTGAGGAATTGTTCTGATTAGCCGCCAAATTTCACGAACGCACGTCGCGGCAAAACTCCCGATGCAATCCACACCATCTGGATGATTGGCGGTCCACAACACAACTTCCTTGTGGAATCGATTACCATCAGCGATTTTTCCGGACCGATACGACTTAGGGACCTTCAAGAAAAGAGCCTACTCCTTTTTAAAAGGCCGGCAACGCATCTGCAATTGCCCTGGTGTTGCAGTTGTTCATGATCGGCGGTAGTCACTTACTATCAGGTGAGCCACATGCTCGTTTGCCCCCTCTCCTATAAAAAAAATATTGTGTGTAATTTTCCATGTCATTTTCCAGCTAAAACATGCAATAATCTTTATGATATTTGAAATCAAAGCGAGTTTATTACTTCGCTTTTAGCAATAATGTTATAGATATTATAATATAAGCTTAAACGAGAAAAACTTTTTGTTATTATTTTAATTGTATAAACCATGTCATTATTCCCATATGATAGAAGAAAACACGAATTAAGTAAAACAGTGCACTGCACTTGCAAAGGCTGGCAAAATGGCCCACAAAGGGCGGGACAGACGAGTGATTAACCTAATCTATTACAAAATTTGACTTGCAATAGGTCATGCACCTATCAAAAAATTATAGAGGTTCATTATCATACTAGGATTTATTTAAAACACTTTTTGAAAATAACCTATTATACTGGCTCCCGGAACACAATTAAGAATGAACTACCACTTGGCGGTAAAACACTTATGAAGTTGGTACCAACCCAGACCCAGACGTATTTACTAGGCGTAAAAAGAGTATTGTCACCAAGGAGTGGCGCCTGGCACAGCTGATATGATGCTGTGTTTCGTATGATGAGTGTACAGAACCGGAGACCCTTTTTACTCGAAAAGAGCCATTCCATCTTAGTCCTTACGGCTGACAACGCACCTGCATTTTGATTCACAAACGAGGGTAAATGTAGATGGCTACAGCAACCACTTACCATCAGATGGAATGTGTGTTCGCTTGTCACTCTCATATTATAAAAGTATATATACTTATATACACTTAGCTTAGTGTATATAAACATATAAAAAAGCCGTACTACTATCTTAAATAGAATTTTATTATATTAAGTACATAATAATTTTGGTTAGTTTGTTTTTAAATGAATATGAAACTACTCTCAGTAGAGTGGGCACAAAAAGCGTTTTGCATTCATTACGTATGTTATAATTATATTACTTTGAAATATTTACACATTTCATTTTCAACTAGGTGGTGATTTAATTTTTTTAATTAAATATTATCTTTTATTTTTTAATAAACTGACTATAAAGATTATTTGTTTTCATAACGTTTACAAGTAAGTGCAAACATTGCATTTCTGGGTAGGTATGGGATAGAGAGTTTTTCACCGGGGAATGTGTGTCGTTAACGAGCGCAGTTTCTAGAGATTGGATGTTTTCGCTGAGCTTTTTGCCGCCATTACGATGTCACGTAGGTGTTTAGAAAGCCATCAGTCGAGTGGACGGTAGTGACATCAAAAGTCACCGTCCACGAATGTTGACCAAGATCGCGATGGAAATACATATATGATGCTAAGGTACACTAGGGTCTCCATTCGTTTTGAAAATAATGGATTTACCTAATAAAAATAATGAAAATAATTGTATCTATATTTTCTTTCTTCAACCTACTTCTGTTCAATGCCAATTTTTCAAGTATATGCCGTAATTGCCAAATTATGCAGGCGGATTGTTAATCTTGGTATGTAGTGGCCTCGACCTTACAATACTGCTCCCTGCTATCTGTCTGAGTTTTACGAGATGGTTTCAAATAATCTAGTCTCGAATAAGACATTCGAATGTTCCTTACGTTTCCTGTAGTCACCTCTTAGTGCACCCACGGAATGAAATAGGATGATGGATTCTCCTAGGCCACCATCTTACCACGTTACATTGCTAAATTACTTTGAAATTTATGATTAAATTTCAAAATAACATAGAATTAAAAATAATCTACCAAGAGGAACACTACATACACTACTATACAGAACTAATCAAGTGCGTGTTGGGACACCAACACGAACTTGATTAGTTTTGTATCTATCACCATTCTGTGCATAATATTTAAGGTTAGAATTTTCATATGCCGAATAATTTATTTGGTATTGAAATATTATTATTATAAATATATAAATATTAAATATATATAAATATTAATATTTCTATATAGTTTCTTTATTACTACATACAAAAGTAATATTCTTATTGTTGCTTATAATCTAGAATCTTTGATCCAGATTTTACTAATTTTACTTATATAATGCATACGAATTTATCTATACGTATCTATACTTTTAAGTGTATTTATGTATGTGTATTTTCACCTACTTTATAAATTTATTATTGACATAATTACGTAATATTATTTAATGAAAATAATAGTTACATTACTAGCATAGCTGTTACATTCTCTAATAAGCTGTAAAAGCTTGAATTAGGAGCGGATCACAACAGTAGTGAAATGACGGATTTGAACTCAACACAACTTTTTGGTTTCACAGTCCGTAACTTCAATCGTAGGCTATTTTCTCTTTCAAAATAAACTGTATTCATAGTTATATTCAGTTATATATCCCTATTTTCTTTATTTATTGGTAACACTACTTATTTTTTATCGTGCTTGGAAAACTGGATTCGTAGTGAGGCAGCTCTCACATACTGGAGATTTATGCACTTCTAATGATACTTAATGTGCATTAAACCTTATTCTTCAATAATAGTTTACTGCTTTGATATTTATTATAGAAGCGGCATACATAAGATCGTTAGTTGATGATTGCTTTACTCTCGAAATAATTTAATTTTAAATTATATGACTATTTTAATGGTAGACAGTTAAAGCATTTAGTATGAGGTGTACTTTTCAACTATTTAATTGTTAATTATATTTAAAATATTTCTAACACCACAAAACCACCTCTTATATGTCTATCTCTTTTTAGCTTAATGGTTGACTGGTAGAGAATGCCATATTATAGCAATATGTACTACTTTGCGCATGAAAGTGTAAATTATAAATAATAATAAATAAAATACGAAATGTTATTCCAAAGGCAAATATTATCATTTTTAGGAAAAAGTAATCATCATTTCTTTAATAAAGAAAATCTTTAATAAACATTCTACTTTTTTATGCATACCACTTGACGTACTCTTAAAAGGCTTATCCAACATTGATCAAGCCGCATGTATAATATATATGACTAAACATATCATACATTCCAACATATATGAAGAAAATCAAAAGCCAATTTAAGTTACTTAAGTGACTGTACTCATAACTACTTAGTTATCTGATCTTATTAATTATTTGGTCGTTAATTAGCTATTACTTTATGCCCGTGGCTCCGCCCGCGTAGACACAGAAACGTGTTCATGTCAACTCCCCCCTTGTAACTTCTTTTTGTGATAAATTATCTTATGTTTTAATCCGGAATATAGTCTATCTGTGTGCTTTGTATCTGTGTAAATTTTAACCGGCCATTCTAAGCGTGATTAAGTAACAAACATTCACACAATTTTTACATATTTAATATGAGTATATGTTTACTTATGAGATTAAAGAAAAAAATGTATTTATCAACTAACTTTATGATTACATTAATTACAATGCATATGAGACTATTTAAGAGACTTTATTGTCTCACAATGTATATAATATGATTAATTAATGTAGATTTATTGCCACTATTTCGTCTTATTCTCATATATAAATGTAAACTATATAAATGAAATATGACAGTTTGTGGCCAATATAAAAGGAAAAAAATGTTTTTTCACCAGTAGTGTACAAGACTTTAATTTATAAAACTGCCGAAGTGAACTGAAGTATCGATCAATCAATTCTCTCTGAAATAAATAACGTAAAATGTCTGCTTACGCAATCAGCTGACTCAGAAATGTAAAGTTAAAATTTAACGTTACAATTTACGACGTCTAACTGCGAATGAACGTCGCTTAAGCCAATAATAACAAAATTCGCTCTAAATCCAACGAAGTGACTACTAAAGTTAAGATTTACAGCAATGCATTGACTTGTTACAGCGATTGTTGCAGATTGATTCATTTGAAACTTTTACAGCTGTTTGTAATTACAATATTAAACACCACCTTTTTTATTTATGTTACAGTGCGGATCTGAAGATGTTAAAAGGCACAGGTGGTTTAAGCATTTGGACTGGGCCGATGTGTTTATGAAAAAGTTGCAGGTAACTCAAACTCAGTTGGTTTTTTTAACTTGAATGAACTTTTTATTGCAATAGAAAAACCAATGATCTGGCATTCCATCTGGTAATCACACAGTAAAATTCACTCAGTTCCAAATAAACAAAGTAGCTGCGTTATCACTTTTTGGACAGATATGGAATTATTTATGTATTTTAATATTAATATGATTTTAAAAATCATATTAGTATGAGCCATTGAGCAATATGATCATATTAATGTGAGCCAAAACAACTGCTAACTAATCCTAGCATCACTACTGCCAATACCACTACACTAGGAAAGACACACCACTGACAACAATACGACACGTGTTTCACAACGCCGCTCACTTAGCGGTTTGCCAACGCAGAGTCTACATCACCTGAAGATGCCTCGTGTAGAGGCGAAACACGTGTCGGGAGTAATGGTGCTGGGATTAGTAGTGACGGGGATAGTTCACGCAATTGAAGGAGGCGTGGAGGTGCTCTTCAAACTAGGTAAGACACATCATTTTATTCTATCGAGCGGATGTACGCAAGGTAATTTTTACCAACTTTAATTATTAATTTATTTAGGAAATGAACAATTTTTATAATTTTGAGTTGTTTTCATCAGAAAGATGCTGCTGCCCATCATCTGTTTAAATTTCTCTCTGTCTCTTACGACTCCCACTCACGGGATGAAATAGGGTAGTCGATATTCTTACCCCGCCACTATACGGTTTCATGTAATTCAATCATATTTTTTTCTATCATCAATCATTACCACCACCAGCCATAAATAGTCCGCTGCTGGACACGGATTGGGAGGATTTGACGCACCCAATGGCTCGTTCACACTTTGAAGTCAGTTTGGAAATCGCAGTATCTTGTGTCCCGCATCATAGACTTTATTTTATCGTTCCCGATCTGGGTATTTTACACCTGCTACTCGCTTTTATGACATGCGATTTTGGTTTATACTGCCAGCTATCGATGTACATTAAATGTTACTAGCATTCGTTTCCGCTTACGACTTTACGGCACCCACAGAATGAAATGAGGTGTTAAATTAGGCAAATCTTGCGCTGGCAACCCATGGCAAGTACTTTCCGTGAGCTCAAATATATTATTAAAATACTCATAAACCTTGTAAGTAAATTGAAACAATGGCCAACCTCTGAAATCAACCAACCAACTATGTGGTTGGCAAGAGCCTGTGGCGTAACGCCTACTGTTGAATGTAGCCTTTCCCAAGTTGTTACTAAGGTCGATGGAAATTAGGTTTTAAACAGTGATTGTTTTAAACATGTAGTGTCAATGCGCAAACAAAAAGGTATTTGTCTTATCCTACGTGTGCCTGATATAATAAGTGACTAGATTTTGCGTAAAATAGCAGCGCTGCTGTGTTTCGTATGGTGAGTGTAGAGAACCGAAGACCCTTTTTACTGGAAAAGAGGCATTCCATCTTAATCCTCACGGTTGACGACGCATCTGCATTTTGATTCGCAAACGAGGATAAATGTGGATGTCTATGGGTCACAGCAACCACTTACCATCAGGTGGACTGTGTGCTCCTTTGTCATAGGGTGACCTATAAAAAACCTACCTATAAAAATAGATATTTAAACAGAGGTACTTGTAAGAGACATAATCATAATAACATCACTACCAAACCATATATACCAATAATACAAAAAATTTGTGTTTTTTTTACAAATTTTGGCTTCAATTGGGTTTGGTAAGATCCCGGCCCTGCATCCGCGGTAGACCGGTTGCGGTCGTAAAGCATTAACATTTTGTAAATACCTAATGCTTTACAATCGCTTTATTTTGATGGAGTATTGAGTGAATTTTTCTGAAATGCATTACAGAGAAAATGTGTTGAGGGCACTGGACTAATCGATTGAAATAGAATAAAGACGATACCTTCAGAAATATAAACCTTATCAGAGGAAATGTTTTCCATTCGTGGAAATTACAACAAATATTGTCACTATTATGCATAAACAATTTCGTCCCTATGTTTCCCAAAAGTTGTGCCAATTGTATTAAAAATGGGAAAATTCATGTCTACAGATAGGGATGTTAAACAGTGGACAAAGTTTTCAGTTTTATGTAAAATCTTTTTTTCATTTTGTTCACAGCCTCCCATAATGCCAACTGTGTCATTTGAAGGAGATACTTCGAACTTCGATGAGTATCCTGAGACGGACTGGAAGGCAGCGCGAGCCCTCGACCCTGATGAACTCAAATTGTTCTCCAACTTTTGATGTACTTAGATTATTCATATTGATTTCAAATAATTAGGTGTATATCTGTAGGCACTACCTGCAATACATTAGGTAATAGATCTTTGAAGTGATTCTATTTAATACGTTAACTACTTTAAAGTAGCGCCATATTTTGGTTATAATTCTTCTAGGTTTTTTGTTTTATTAGGTACCTATCTATTTTATGAAAAACTTGTGTGTTAAATATATATAATTAGTTTTGGTATTTTAGCGAATCAAAATATATTTATATTTAAATAAAATAAGAACCATATCCGGGTTAACCTATTATAATATACATTTATTAAGTTCCTTTTTTGTAGATGTATTTTGTTATTTATTTTATACTGACTTGATAATTAACCCTCTACTGCATGAATTATGAAGGAAATGATTTAAAAAATATTTGATGGTTATTTAGGCTCTATTTAAGGACAAAATTTATAACAAAAACGAAATTTAAAAAAAAAAACACTTATAGGAACTGAAAAAAAAAATTGTACCATATATGGTTTCGTATGCATCCAAACAAAATTTAATCCAAATTACTACAGACATATAAGGTTCCGTATGAAATAAAGAAAGAATTAGAACTTTTAGTTTTTAGTTACAATATAAGGGATCAAATTTATGTCAATCATGAAATGGCGATAAATAGTTTCGCTTGTCGTTGTAACACAAGAAAACCATACATTTCCTACACTTCATGTAAGTTTTTTGGCCACAAACTTGACATTTTTGTCGGTTTTTTTGCCATTCAGGCATATGGTTTATTTTATCGCTTCTCACACAGTGCAATGGCAGATCCTAAAGTCTAGCAGGAACTTTCCTCTTTTTTTTTGGGATGAGTTGGTGTTTCTGGATTGGATGGAGCAGGACTTCCGTGCTGGTAATACTTATCGGCGTTCCATTTCTACTGTGATTTTTTTTATAGGATAAGGGTGACAAACGAGCACACAGTCCACCTGATGGCAAGTGGTTGCTGCGGCCCATAGACATCTACATCTATTCTCTATTACAAATCAAAATGTAGATGCGTTGTCACCCGTGAGGACTAAGATGGAATGCCTCATTTCCAGTAAAAAGGGCCTCCGGCCACCTGCACTCACCAAGCGAAACGCAGAGGTAAACCTCTACTTCACGCTGGTTTTCTGTGAGGTCGTGGTACCACCCCGGTTCGAGTCGGCCCATCCGTGTGACAGCAAAAGCTGCCGCGTGGCTCTACCACTGTTAAAATTTACATATGGATCTCAAGTGAATTCTATACAGACCCAGCATAGAGTCCAGTAAATCAACGCCCCCCCATGTGCTGGTATAGCTTCACTTCAATAGTTTGAGACATAAAAATTACCATGCCAATAATTGTTCTATTTCCTTTTTACTTATGTTAGCAGGCTTATTAACATTGTCTTGAATAGATTTTAAATTGGATTGATGAGTTATATTTTGTAAAAAATCTTCAAAAAATAAAAATAGGAAAAAATCTGATGGTGTTTCAAGCTTTTCAATAAACTATGGTAACTGTGTGACTCCTGTAAATTTGAATTTATTTGCATCAAAAGCTTCTAATATTTTTAATTCCCACTTTATTTTAGTTGGCTTATTGTTTTTGACTTCACTATTTTTTGTGTGGCCGGTGGAGGGTTAGGTTCGTCATCAGAGGACTCACTATCTGTTTCGGGGATAAGAAGAGAGAGGTCTTCTGTGACGTTGAAATTGTCTAGGAGGAACATTTTCACTATCAGAGTCGGAATCTATTTCGTCATCACTTAATAAGCCTTCACCAGGTATAGGATTAACGTGCTTATAGGAGCTATAAAGGGGAGCAGGATCAATTTTGCAACCAAAAAACACAATTACATGCCTATCAAACAAAATATTCGAAAGCGCATACGAAACCATATCTGGTTCCCACAAAAATAGTTAGATTGGGTTAGAATGCATACGAACCCATATATGGTTTCAAAGAAAAAGCCCGCTATTATGATGCAAATTTGTAAAAAGTAACAAATAAATAAATTATACTTAAAATTGAATAATTACAGCACTATATTTTAATATTTTATCAAATGAAACTTACCTGCTTCATGTAGAATTTCTATTTTGAAAAAGGAGTTTACTGTCACTGTGTACAACTTCACACTCGCGTTTAGAAAAGTGAAGTTATAACCAAATTAACGTTAGAGCAGAGACAACAAAAAATGTTTTCGTGTTGTCAATACACTAAAGATAATGTAAAAGATGCGTTTAGGTATTGCTCATGCACAAATACGCGAAAGAAAATTATTGAATGTGGCGAACCATATATGGGTTTGTATGCGGTAGAGGGTTAAATGCTAGGGACCTTTACAATTGTTTTGCGAACTTTTTTGTGTAGATTTTAAATCTGTTGATAATAATATTTATATTTTAAACCTAAACCAAGGAAGAAAGATAGACAGAGCGCTGCGTACATGTCAAAGAACCTTGCTCAACTTCTTGACGTCCACTCATGCACACATCCCTCTTCTTTTTTCTTTAACTGCTCGAAAAGTTCACTACTGGATGCAAACATAATCAAAAGCATGTTGTTGCTTGTAAATTATTCTAGATGTATATGTGTACGAGGGTAGTTATTCTTACAATAAACTGAGCATGGTTTTTGTCTTCCTTGAAATGTACGCAGCGCTCCGTCTTTCTTTATGTGTTGATCCGAGATTTCACATACATCTACTTAGTTTTTTATCTTTGGTTATCGACTCGTACGATTAAGTAAGTATTTACTCAGACTTATGAAATATCTACATATGTTTTTAATTGATGTCGTTTTAATTGGTCGAAATATATTTAATCTATCAGAAGTTGCATTTAAAAGGATAGTTAAATTCACTTATCAAATAAAAAAAATAGTATGGTAATCTTTCCTTCAATTACTACCACTGTCAACTTACAAGATGGCGAAGAACAATTTGAAAGTATTAGACATATCAACTGCGGAGGCCATATTACAGTGCCAATGTATATATTTCGGTCAAGTTTTAAATAAAAGTATCATCATCATCACTACTGCTCGTCATAAGTCTACTGTTGAACATAGGCCACCTACAAGCAATACCACAAAATACGATCCCAATCCACCTGGTTCATTGACTTCGTGTATGCTTTGCCAGGTTGTCACTACATCTAGTGGGAGGCCTCCCCACACTTCGCTTACCAGTACGAGGCTAACACTATGTGGTCGACCAATTGCCACTTCGACGTCGAAATTGGCACGGAGGATAAGAATAGGACTGTGTTTATTAACAACTTTACTCTTTCACAACAAAATAATCTGGAAATAAAATATGATACCAATATGACATATTTCCAGATTATTCGTCGAATTTAAGGGAAATATAATGATCATTGTAAAGTTAATAACCATTAAAGTAAAAAAAAATGCATTCACAACGTACTTGAAGTTACACTACTAATGGAGTAAGAACTTACATATTATATGTAAGTACAAGCACAGCAAGTATGTCAATGAATTCACGTAGATGTTTATTAAATCATATAATTCCAAGGCTTTGTATGAACTATTTATAAAAAGTATTAAATACATATTATTTAAATTTACGATTTATTAGGATTTGAATCCTACGTTTGTGATTATAAAATTATTTTTACTTAAGTAGATTTAGGTTTATAGTTTTAAGTATTTATTTATTGCTGTGTGACAAAGGCTTTATTCACTTAAGTAGACTTTTAGGTAATTCCATGTTATAATGTCATGTTATAAGCAACACCGTAACCTTTAGATTCGCGATCTTTTCAAGGCAATGTAAACGATCCAAAATGGCACAGATTCAATTTTTGGAGTGAGATCCAAACCAAATAATCCATTCACTCTTATAAATCAATACACGTTCGGCTTTATTACTAATATTTGTATATAATATCTTATGTTTACTTGTACGTATACCTGGCCATATATTAATCCACTGTGATCTTTTAAGTCGTCAACTTTGCGATAAATTGAGAAAAAAGATTTGCAGTATTTTTGGCAATTATGTTATTTTTATATTAAATATAGATATAACAGGGTGTAAAGAGTAAAAAAAACTAGATTAAACAGTTGTAAATATTCACAAATTAAATGTATTGTTTGAAAAAGAAACCAATTGTTTTACTGATAGCATCATTTTTAGATGTCCGTTGAAAACTAATGAAATTCGAATCATTTAAAATATTGAAAAAATCGTTTTTCTCGGACATGAATAAGAACAAACAAAGCATATACCATCGGAGATAACAGAACCCGTCGTGGACTGCAGCGGTAAAGAATCGGGAACGGGGCATTTTGATTTATGTGTTTATAATGTAAACTTTGGTATTTTAAACTCGACGTCGATGCAAGCGCTTGAAAATATGTTCAGTAGATGCTCGAGTTAGTTGTTTCCATGTATTAATTTTGTTTTGATTAAACGGAGCACGTCTGTTAGGGATTTTGCAAGCAGGTCTTTGTTTATTTAGATTGTATCCGAGCAGACAGCGCGCCGCCGCAAATTTTATGCATCTTACATTTTGTATGAACCAGACATTGCAGGTGTATTGTTAAAGTTTTAAATTTGTTTCTTATTTACGTACTATTGTTATTATTTTAATAACAGTTTTGTAAGAAAATTGTTACTTGATTAAGGTGTAGGATTAGGTAGGACTTCTTTTCCATTTAAAAGTCCGTATGGGTATGTATCATCCTCTTATCTCTTCATGCCGCCAAATAGTGGACAGTACTGCTATGTTCCAGTTCCAGTCTGAAGAGTATAGAGAGAAAGTATGATAATAATGTACTTTAGATCGCATTTCAGTCACTGCGACCAATGTCAAATAGAGACTAGCCATCTGCGCAGGAAGGTTTACACTGTCTATTCCCTTACTCTCATAGTCCGATGGAACGGCAATCGAACACGACCGGAGAGAGATCTCTCTCCGGTCGTGCTTTCCGAAGGAACGGGCCTGAAACACCGCCTACTTCCTGACACCGGGCTGCTATTGAAAATTTCTTGACAGAAAAAAATCCAGTCACTTGAGGATTCGAACCCGAGCATTCTTGATCAGCATTCACGCTAGACTAGATGAATGAGCCAGGCCGTGAGGCATTCCATCTTAGTACTCAGAGGTGATTACGCTTCCGTAGCCTTCTTTATTTGAAGTTGGCTGGATGGGTCCAGGAAATGCAGAAGTCACTTACCATCAAGTTTACTGTAGGTTAGTTTGTCACTTCAATTTATATACGGAAAGGTTTTAGAATAAAACCACATATTTTGGACGTGGTAGAGCCATGCTGCAGCTATATTAGTGGTATAGTTGTAGCACGAATGGGACGGCTCGACCGGGGAAGAACCACGCTCTCACAGAAAACGTTATAATAAGAAAGAAAAAAATAATAAAAGAATACCAGCGTAAAATAGCAGCTTACCGTTGCTGTGTTTCGTATGGTGAGTGTAGAGAAACTGAGACCCTTTCTACTGGAACCGAGGCATTCCATCTTATTCCTCACGGGTTACGACGCATCTGCATTTTGATTTAGATGTCTGTGGGCTATAGCAACCACTTACCATCAGGTGGACTATATGCTCGTTTGTCACCCTTATCCTATAAAAAAATTAAACGAGTTTTGTCTGTTATTCTGTTTTGACAAATCGTTTTAAAATTAACAATAGATTTTGTCTACATTATACTTCTACTATTATACTATTGGAGATGTATGAAATTGGGTTGTTGACATCGTTCGTAACAGTTATACAAAAATATGTAGGTAATATAAAGATAAATTATAAGCATAAACAAATGGTTTTTATTTCTGTAGGCCTATGATTTTTGGATATAAGTAGCAAATATTTAAATCTTCAAACTAACACATATTTTAAGTTTGTTCACGCCGGGCCCAAGCTTGTATGGAATCAAGTTCATCTCCTTTGTAATTAAATTAATTTTCAAGTGCGTGTAGCGTCATACATAAGAATAAAAGTTTTGTTAACCAACTTGTGTTCCTATAAAACTTATTAGTTACAACTCATTTGGGTTGAGCACTGGGTTGATACAGGCATTGAAGTCTCTGTATCATCAACGGGGCCTTCTCGGACTGGATTGGAATCCATAAAGTGTCAGACAGGTACTTTGTGGCTTCCCCGTGGTTGTTCAATCTGTTTATGAACAGTTGTTTGGAAAATTTGAAAGTAGAAGAATGCGGATTAAGAATGGGTGAGCTAACCGTCAAATGACTTTTGTACGCCGATGATCAAGTCGTACTTGCGAATTTTCAAATTCTGTTTTCAGCAATCGATTACTGATCACCCAGGCATCTGAACCTCCTATTTTGAAACTGATTGCTCAACGGCAACCGTTAGAAACCGCTGCAAAGCTGATTGCTTCGCCACTTTGCTATGCTGTTAGCTTGCTAGGTTTATTTTTAATGTTTAATACATAAAAATATTTTGTTTGTGTTATCAGATAAGAAACATGATAACTGATAAGGATAGTGTTGTGAACCTTGATGTTTCATAATGAACATAGATACGTGCTATCTGATCGAGGATTTCACTAGCCTCCTACACAATTGTCGAGAGTCGTGTAAAATTGGTTGTTCACATAGCGCTAGATAATAGCCGCGCGCTAATTTGCAATATAGGGAGCCTATATAAGAAATTTAATTTTTTGCAAATTTTAGCAATTTATGTAAAATTGACTCATAAAATGTTTCAGTTTTTGTTATTTTCATGTATAAATTCGTCTAAAATAGTGAAATATTGACAGTTTTGTATAAGAAATTTAAAAGTGTTTTAAAGGTACAATGTGTATAAAAATGTAAATTAAACTATTGTATTAGTTAAGATATTTGTAGTTTCAAATAAAGAACATTGTTCCAACCTTATGTGTTAGATATTTAAGAATTCTAGCTTTGTACATATTATGTTGTATTTTACAACATATGTACAGACATATTTTGTTGCATAAGTAAAAGGTTTTTTGTGATATTAAAATGTAATGTATATCATAGTATACATATTTTGTTGTGCTATCTTTATAAATAAAATGTATAAATGTATCTTTTATACAAATAAAGATTTTGGGCAAACCGTGAGGGTGCGGTAGTAGAAATTTGATGTAATTGAGTTGCGAAATAGCATAGAGGGCGTGGTTCTCTTTAGAGTAAAGCGTTGAGGTACCTTATTAAACTGGTTTTAATTCAATTCGTGCGGGACCAGCTACCAGTAATATATATAATCAAGAAACAAAACATATAGGGAAGTGATAGGGAAAGTAATCGCACTCTCGCGGTGCGGTTTGAAGACAATTGCTGTTTTATTCCCGAGGGATCCTTCACCTTTAAATATAAAATTACAGACCGCTAAGTACATATTGAAGCACATATTGAAGATCCAGCATAACGATGTCGGGACCGGGGCGACCACAGGAAGACGTGTAATCCTCGTCTGAACTTTTATTTTGAGAAAGGGACCTCAGGCGCTCTCTTGTGATACACCTTCACGGGATTCACGACCACCTCGTTGCCCCCCGAACCCAATCTGGTGTTTTTGGGAAAAACGTCTGTGACAGACTAATCCCAGTTTGATTGTATCCTTTCAGATAAGGGATCTGATTAGAGAGCTGACGCTGTAGGGTGCCCGTTCAATTGGTCTTTCGCAGCCGAATCAAGAAGTAAGCTCCACGGTCCGTTTAATTGAAACTTCGGAGCAGGATCAAGATCAAGATCAAGACCAACCGAAGAAAGCCGGAGGTTTGAGTAGTAGGCCCACTAGGGCTGAGGCAACAGGACCAAAGGCAAATAAGACCAGGCCAGCGTAGTAGGCCCATCAGCGCTGAGGCAGGACTGGACCTGGAACACTGGTAGCTACTGGAAGAAAGAAAACCGGGATTGCGGCGAGGCGCATGTGCTTTTTGAAGGCACTCACTACGAATTTTTTTTTCCTGTGGGACGACCTTAGTCGGCATTTCCTGTCGGACGACCGTGTCCGGCATTTCCTGTCGGGCCACCAGGCTCGGCATTCCTCTACGGGGATTGTGCTTATTATTTCCTGTAGCGCTCAAGGGCGTTTGGTGTTTTCTGTTACCAGGCGGAAGCGTTTATTGCTGGCAGGCAAGGGTGCAAGAAAGAAGAAGAAGCATCCACTGCTGCTGCCAGGCGAGGGTGCTCGTGTGGGCACCTGACTGCATCGCGGCCGGCGGAAGGCGCCTGGACGAGGCGTCACCGGCGACTGGGCGGCGAGCATGGCATACATCCCGACCCCCTAACGGTGCCAAACAGGTCGGGCTCTGGCACAACACCTTCGGGTGGAGCAGTTCTCTCGAGCGAGACTGCGCTTGCACTACTAGCTCGGCTGTTTCGTCATATTCGTTGGCGGAACAGTTCCTAACCTTTCCTCCATTCCATTTCTGCACGACTCCATCCCTGGGCGGCTCAGCACGGTAGGCCCCCGTCCAGGATTGGTAGGGCTGATAGGGCTGTTAGGACGGGAGTAGGGTTGTAGGTTGAGAGAAAGGGAGGGGGGGGGGGGGTGGTACGGTTATTAGTTGGGGTGTAGTAGGGTTGTAGGTTGGAGTTGTAGGGACCGTAGTGACCGTAGGGACTGTATTGACAATTAGGGACTGTAGGCCAACAATCACCTTCCTGCAAGATGAAGAAGGTACAAGACCAAACCGAGAGGAAGGACAGGGTTCTTAAGAAAGGCTAAAGAGGCGGAACCATCTGGAACGACCACAGCTACCACTTCGAGTGGGGCGACTCCTTCAAGTGGGGCCACCACCGATACATCCACAGGCACGTGGGACTCAGGAACGTCCGTGGCAACGACAAGCAACAGGACGAACACCAGTGGTACGCAGACCAGCACCACACAGAAATCCGTTATATCCAGGAGCGAAACGATAGTCGAAAAAGTAGGTCAAGTTGGAACCGAAGAAGCGGCATCGATAAGAACTAGTCGGAACAAGTCAGGCAGACTAGCGATCGGCGAGGCTGAGAGCCGAATTGGAGGCGCGGATTAAATTCGAACGCTCAGAGCTCGAACGAGCAGAAGCAGCTGCTACTTTAACCAAGTCACAATTGGAGTTGGCGCATCTCAACCGGGAAGAGGAAATCGACTCGAGTGAGGATGATGAAGAGCGGAATACTCAGGTGGAACCTTTCGTAAGGAGTTGGGTTCAACAGATCATAATGAGCGCGCCGGTTAGTGTAACGCAACTCGACACGGCTGATAAGGGGGCGTACAAGGAATCACACCGCAAAGGGGCGGAGGTCGAGCGCAACCTAGGAAATGCACAGAAAGCACACGCGTGTGAGGTATCAGAATAGGTAAAGATAAGTCTTCCCCGCTTCATTTACTCCAGGATTTACCGGTCTTCGATGGAGACCCAGGTGAATGGATAAATTTCAAAACGGTGTTTGAAGACACAAGTAGCCAATTTTCAGGAGTGCAGAACGTAGCACGCCTTAGGAGGGCATTAAAGAGCACCGCCAAGGAAGCGGTTAAGTCATTGTTGTTTACTTTATGTGAACCTGAAGAAATAATTAACGCTCTCAAAAGAAGATTCGGTAGGGTTGAGATGCTGATTCTAGCCGAGATCGAGAATGTAAAGCGTATGCCAAGATTGGCAGAAGATTGCAGAAATATAGGTTCTTTTGCAAGTCGCACTGCGAACATGGTTGCTTCAATACAAGCGTTGAACCAACCACAGTATTTATACTCACCGGAGTTAGTGAGCCGTATAGTGGACAAGCTTGGAACTATGATTAAATTTAAATGGTTCGAATATTGAGCTCAACATCCCATGGAGCCAGATTTGCAGAAAATGGCCCATTTTTTGAATTCATTGAGTGAACAGTTTGGACCATTTGGATCATTAAGCAATGAAAACGTACCTGAAAAACGGAAACGTCCTGAAATTAGGAAGCAAACCGTGCACGTCGCAAAGTTGTCTGTACGTAACGGTTTTAAGAGTTAGCGTGGTGAACGCCGAGATAATAAGGGACACGACCGATAAGTGGTTATGTTAACCCAGGATAAACCTGCAAGTCGGGTAACACGCAACTGTGTTATATGTAACAAGGAACACTCCATAGTAAGTTGTTACAAATTTAAGAATATGAACAATCGCGAAAGATGGGAATCGGTTAAAAAGGCCAATATATGTTTTCAATGCTTGACACCTAACCATAGGAGGTTAGAGTGTAGGGCGGAAAAATCTGGTGTAGAAGGATGTCGAATGACGCATCATCGAATACTATATCGATACCCCAATAAAAATACCTCGTCGCCAGGGGATGATGGGGGGTAAAGAAGCCCAAATTACGTCTGTGAGCACAGTAAATGCACTGGCATGTGCATATTTAAAGATTATACCGGTCGAGTTGTATGGACCTAGAGGAAAGGTCAAGACCACAGCTCTTCTGGATGAAGGTTCAACCATGACACTCATAGAGGAGTGGATGGCTCAGAAGTTAGCGCCTCGCGGACCCAAAGAAGAATTACGTATTGAGGCCCTAGGCGGCAAGCGAATTAACGACAATAGTTCGTATCGCAATCAAAGGCATTTTCACGAGCGACTATAAGTGTACAAACAATTAAGTCACTTAATCTTTCTCCGCAATTGGTAAGCCGCGAATTATTGCAACGGTGTCCTCATTTGACACCAATTAAAGACGAGTTAATTTATGAGAGGTCCAGACCTACCATATTAATTGGCCAGGACAATTATTGGCATCTCATAGTTACTCGTGAATTAATTTCAGGAGGTAAGAACCTACCTTTAGCATCGTTCACCAAACTTGGATGGGTTTTACATAGTCACATATCGGGTGGCATTAAACCAATCAAGATTGTTAACCACATTTCCGCCAAGAAAGAGAAGGACATGGAGAAGTTAATCAAGGATTATTTTAGTTTGGCATCTTTCGGCGTATCTGCGCGTAAGCCCGCGAACGACCCGGAAGAACGAGCGTTAAATATTTTGAATAAAACGGTACGTCGTATACCTAATAAGAGGTACGAGACTGCTTTGTTATTGCGCACGGATAACGAGTGCATGCCGTCGAACAGAGCGCAGGCTGAAAGTCGCCTGATTAATATCGAAAAGAAGCTCGATGAAAAATATCGAATTGAAAAAAGAATATGAGAAGCAAATTGAAAATCTCATCGTTATCGGTTACGCAGAGAAAGCGAGCCATATTTCCATTTACCCACGCACGTGATATCTTCCTCACTTTGCGGTGACCCATCCACAGAAAAAGAAGATAAGACTTGTTTTCGACGCCGACGACGACGACGGCCGAAAAGATAGTAAACGATATGTATGAATTACATAAACGTGCTTCTTTCCAACTGAGGGGTGGACTAGTAACCGACCCGAGGTTTTATGCAAAAGAAAAATAAGAGCGATAGTGCTTCACTGGGAGATAAGCAGCACACAGAACGCACTTTAGGTTTGATTTGGAATATTAAACGAGATATAATAAGTTTCTCCATAAGTCTTCGTAACACATCGGAAGAGGTGATAGAAGGTTTACGACCGCCTACGAAGAGGGAGATAACGAGCGCTGTGATGTCAGTCTTCGATTCTTTAGGACTCGCATCACCCATAACGATTCAAGGGAAGTCGCTAATCCAGTAAGCATGGAGGACAGGCATCTTTTGGGATGATCAAGTTCCACACGAATTACACGTGTAATGGTGCACATGGATAGCGGAAGTGAAGAAATTAGGTAATTTAGATGTGCCTAGACCCGTTGCTGAAGGCGTCGGCAGGAGGGAATTACACACTTTCACGGATGCTAGTGAAAAAGCATACGCCGCCGCGATGTATTACGTCACCATGGACGAGCTAGAAAAAAGGCGAATCACGCTGATCGCCGCTAAGGCAAGAGTAGCCCCGGTGAAACCGATTTCCATTCCAAGGCTTGAATTGCAAGCAGCTCTTACGGGCAGCCGATTAGCTGCGTCAGTTAAAGAAGAGAGCAAATATGAGATATCCGAACGAATATTCTGGACGGACTCACGTACAGTGTTAGCATGGATTAAGTCAGAGCCCCGCGCTTTTAAACCATTCGTTGCTCATCAATTGGCTGAGATCGAAGATCACAGTAAGCCATGTGAATGGCGATGGGTACCGACGCCACAAAACGTGGCAGACGACGCCACTAGAAGTTTCCCTTCCACCTTCGATGAAAGTCATCGCTGGTTTCAAGGACCTGAATTCCTCAGGACAAGTCCTAATTTATGGCCCAAGCAAGTGGACATAATAAATAGCTTAGAAACGGGTGAAGAAAAATCACCAAAGAGCGTGAATACATTAAGAAAGCAAGAGTCGTTAAGTTTACCCGATTACGGACGATTTAGCAGCTTTAAAAAATCCTTGGGGCAACTACACGCACTTTACAAGCGGTAGAAAAATTCAAGAGTTCGAGAAAGTCGGTTGAAAGACCCGACAACGCACCCGAAAAGTCGGTTATGTGTTCCAACGAAAATTTAGCAAAGTCGGTTAAAGGACCCGATGGCGCGTTGGACATAACGCTCTTAAAAAGAGCTGAATTATTAATTTGGAAGTTCGTTCAAGACGAGTGTTTCCATTCGGAAATAAAATGCTTGAAAGCAGGCAGATGCGTTGAAAGTAGTTCATTCACGCTTAAGTAAATTATCTATGGAAATAGGAGAAGATAATCTACTCAGTTTGAACGGACGTTTACCTTTCAAGTCTAATTTGACTGAGGAAAGTAGAAAACCTGTCGTATTAGACGGTAAACATGAAATCGTTAAAATGATGATTAGAGAAGTTCATCATCATTTTGGACATGCCAATCACCAAACGGTGATGAATGAGGTGAACCAAAAATTATATGTCTTGAACTTACGTAACATAGTACGAAGTGTGTCACATCACTGTCAGTGGTGCAAGACATACAGGTCAAATCCACAGAACGTGCCACAAGGAAATCTTCTTCTGGAGAGAATAGCTCATCATGAGCCACCCTTCACATGTTCAGCCGTAGATTATTTCGGACCTATGAGTGTGTCTATAGGAAGACGACACGAAAAACGTTGGGGTGTTTTATTCACGTATCTGACCACCAGAGCAGTACATCTGGAGTTAGCAGCTTCATTGACACCAGCGTCAATGGTAATGGCGCTAAGGCGATTTATCGCCAGAAGAGGAAAACCAGTCGTTATATACAGCGATAACGGGACGAATTTCAAATCTGCAAATAAGGAGTTAATGCAAGCATGCGAAGAGTGCTAATGGCATGAAAAATGAGTCATTTAGAAAATATATTAAATGGAAGTTTATACCACCTGGAGCACCGCACATGGGGGTGCTTGGGATAGATTGATAAGATCGACTAAAATTGCGTTGACCGCGACGCTCAAAGAAGTCCTGCATACGTTGCTTTTAGAAGCAGAACACACCGTAAATTCCAGATCTCTGGTAACATTTAGTATGGATAGTCCTGAAGAGGGTTTGACACCCAATCATTTTCTTCTCTGGCGCTCATGTGGTGATCGTCCACCTGGATTATTTTCAGAGCGACATTTGACGGGTCAACTCAATTGGAGAACCGCCCAGAGATTAGCCGACCATTTTTGGACGAGATGGCTGAAGGAGTATATGCCTGCTCTGATACCTCGAACGAGTGATAACGGAAAATTTATGGAACCGAAAGAGGGCGATATTGTCTTGATAATAGATCATTCGTTGCCACGAAATACGTGGCCGAGAGGCAAGATTCATAGGACGCTACCGGGACAAGATGGTCACACTAGAGTGGTTGACATCATTACTAGCACAGGTATCTTGAGGAGACCTACATCCAGAATAATAGTCCTGGTACCCGCGACGCCTCGCAAATGATGGTGCTGACGCACAGGGCCACAGGGGGAGATTGAAGGCGACGCGCCTATAAACAATATTTCAATTTATTAGTTTACCAATTACGAATAGATAAAGATAAATTATCAAGCAATCATTATCTTAAAAGAAAACGCTTAGTAAAATTTTAAAGAAATATCGAATTAATAATTTAAAGGTCTTGGGTTCGACTCCCAGGTCAGACTATTTTGTCGTTTTCTTAACAATATTTTTCATAATAAATTTATAAAGGGAATTTTTAAGACATAATTAATGATTCCGGGTTCAGTTCTCCGTTGAATTACCTTTCCATTGTTTTCTTAACAAATTTAAAGAAATATTAAAATAATATTTGGGCCAGGGTTCATTCCCCGGTCACAACGATCGTTTTGTATTTCGAAACTAATGTAAAGTTTTATTGCATATTAATTGTTTATATTAGTTGAGTACATTTTGTATGAAAAATAAGATGCTTATTTTTAATGTTTAATACATAAAAATATTTTGTTTGTGTTATCAGATAAGAAACATGATAACTGATAAGAATAGTGTTTGTGAACCTTGATGTTTCATAATGAACTAGATAGGTGCTATCTGATCAAGGATTTCACTAGCCTCCTACAGAATTGTCGAGAGTCGTGTAAAAATTGGTTGTTCACATAGCGCTAGATAATAGCGCTAATTTGCAATATAGTGATAGTAGGCCTAATATATGGAAATTAAATTTTTTGCAAATTTCAGCAATTTATGTAAAATTGACTCATAAAATGTTTCAGGATGACTGTATAAGCAGAATAGATGAATTCTGTGTTATTTTCATGTATAAATTCGTCTAAAATGCTGAAATATTGGCAGTTTTGTATAAGAAATTTAAAAGTGTTTTAAAAGTGAAATGTGTATAAAAATGTGAATTAAACTATTGTATTAGTTAAGATATTTGTATTTTCGAATAAAGAACATTGTTAGAACTTTATGTGTTAAATATTTATTTCTAGCTTTGTACATATGTTGTAAAATATAAATATTTTGTTGAATAAATAAAAGGTTTTTTTGTGATATTAAAATGTAATGTATATCATAGTATAGATAATTTACTGTGCTGTCTTTATAAATAAAATGTATAAATGTATGTCTTATACAAATAAAGATATTGGGCAAACCGTGAGGGAGCGATAATAGAAATTTGATGTAATTGTGTTGCGAAATAGCATAGAGGGCGTGGCTCTCTTTAGAGTAAAGCGTTGAGGTAACTTATTAAATTGGTTTAATGCAATTCGTTCGGGACCAGCTACCAGTAATATTTATAATATAGAGAAGGGATAGGGAAAGTATTTGAACTCTCGCGGAGCGGTTTGAAGACAATTGCTGTTTTATTCCCAAGGGATTCTTCACCTTTAAATATAAAATTACAGTCCGCTAAGTACATATTGAAGCACATATTGAAGAACCAGCATAACGACGTAGGGACCGGGGGCGATCACAGGAAGACTCGTAATCCTCGTCTGAACTTTTCTTTTGAGAAAGGGACCTCAGGTTCACCTCGTTGACCCACCGAACCCAACCTAGTCTTTCTGGGAAACACGTCTGTGACAGACTAATCCCAATTTGATTGGATCCTTTCAGATAAGGGATCTGTATTGACGCTGTAGGGTGCCCGTTCAATCATCATCATTACAGCCTTTCATAAGTCCACTGCTGAACATAGGCCTCCCCCAAGGAATGCCACAAAGCACGGTCCTGAGCCACCTGCATCCATCGACTTCCTGCATGTCTTACCAGGTCGTCACTCTATTTAGTAGGGGGTCGCCCTACACTTCGCCTACCGGTACGAGGCTGTCACTCGAGAACCTTTCTTCCCCATCTATTGTCGGTTCTTCGAGCTACGAGTATATGACTGGCCCACTGCCACTTGAGCTTACTAAATCCGTTGGGCTATGTCGGTTACTCTGGTTCTTCTGCGGATATACTCATTTCTAAGTTTATCACGCAGAGAAACCCCGAGCATAGCGCTCTCCATAGGTCGCTGAGCGACCTTGAGCTTCCTCATACGGCCAGCATTAAAGGACCACGTCTCAGATCCGTAAGTCATCACTGGCAACACGCACTGGTTGTACAATTTCGTTTCCAGGTTTGGAGGTATGTCTAACGAGAAGATGTGCCGTAGTTTCCCGAACGCTGCCAAGCCGCATTTGGCAGCTTTTGCTGTCGCACGGATGGGCCGGCTCAAACCGGGGTGGTACCACGACCTCACAGAATACCAGCGTGAAGTAGAGGCTTACCTCTGCGTTTCGCCTGGTGAGTGCAGGTGGCCGGAGGCCCTTTTTACTGGAAATGAGGCATTCCATCTTAGTCCACACGGGTGACAGCACATCTGCATTTTGATTTGTAATAGAGGATAGATGTAGATGTCTATGGGCCGCAGCAACCATCCAATCCAATCCAAATCAGGTGGACTGTGTGCTCGTTAGTCACCTTATCCTATAAAAAAAACCGAGTTGAATCCGTCGATTGACCTCTCGGTCGAAGTTGGACTTACCTAGTCGGACTATTTGTCCCAGGTAAACATACTCGTCATCAACTTCGAGCTTAGTTCTCCCAACAACTACCGGAATAGGTGTGACATGGACGTTAAACATGATCTTTGTTTTGTCCATGTTCATCTTAAGACCTATCCGTTGGGAGACACTATTGAGGTGATTGAGCATAGTGCTTAGGTCCTCCAGCGATTCTGCCATAAGGACTTTATCATCGGCAAATCGAAAGTGAGTGATGTACTCGCCATTGATGTTAATACCGCATCCTTTCCAGTCCAGTAGCTTGAAAACGTCGTCGGTGAAGAGTTTCGATATAATGTCACCCTGTAGTACACCTTTCTGCAATTGGCTAGGTTTCGTACTCTGATTCTGTACTCGGATGGCCATCGTAGCTCTACTGTATAAACACTTCAGCACTTCGATATACCGACAATCAACTTGGCACCGCTGAAGGGACTGCAGTACGGCCCAAATATCGACGGAATTAAAGGCTTTCTCATAGTTCACATACGCCAGACATAGTGGCAAATTGTACTCCTCTGACTTCTGTACTACTTGCCGCAGGGTATGTATGTGGTCTATGGTACTAAAACCTTTTGGAAACCGGCTTTATCGGGAGGCTGGAAGTCGTCAAGGCTGCGTGCGAGACGATTCGTAATGACTTTCGAAAACAGCACGTAGACGCGGCTCAGAAGGGAAATCTGTCTATCGTTCTTCAAGAGAGCGTTGTCACATTTCTTGAAGAAGAAGACCACCGCACTTCTGCTCCACGCCTCCGGAGTAGTGCCACCATGGAGGACGGAATTAAAGAGCTTCTGAAGGACTTCAAGTACCGGTTTTCCACCCGCTTCCAGAAGCTTCGCTGTCATTCCATCCTCGCCCGTGGACTTGCCGTTTTTAAGGTGTTGGAGAGCCATTCTAATCTAGCTCAGACTGACGTCCGGGATATCTACGGAATAGTGTCGGATAAGACTCGCTCTTGGATTGTTAGTCACACTTGCGTGTGGCTCCAACGATGATGTGTACAGCTGCCCATAGAACCTCTCAATCTCACTCAAAATCTCAGGTGTCCCGGAAGCAATGCTGCCACACTCGTTCTTCAGCTTTGACAGTTGGCTCTTTCTGGCAGACAGATCTCTTGCAAAGACTTTGGAGCCTTGGTTCCGCTCGATCGCTTTTTCAATAAAAGCTGTATTGAAGTTGTGTAAATCCCGCCGCATGCATTAGGAGATCTGTCTGTTCAGATGCCTGTATTCTGTCAAATCTGTTGAAGAATGTAGCTTCATCTCCCGTCTAACAGCCATGAGATTAAGAGTGTGATCGGAGAGTTTTTGTGTTCTTCTGCGGCGGGTCTTGCAGAACTTAGCTCCGACCGCATGGACAGTTTCCACGAGCTTGTTATTCATATCGTCCACTTCATTACAGTATTAGGTACTGAAAACGGTTTTGTAACTCAAGCTGAAAGATTTCAGGATTAGAGCACGAGGGGGACGGAGCGTTGACTTCATTAGACGAGACCCCTCCAACTTAACGTTTAGGTTCAGTGTGCCTCTTTTTTTTGATTTGGCAATCGCTACTACACTACTTTCAGCTCATCGTTCTCTCTTGTGCCTAGTTTTGCATTGAAGTCTCCCATTAACACCGTATAGTGGGTTTTGAAGGAATGCATGGCTCTAGAAATATCCTCATACATTTCCTCCACCTCCTCATCGGGATGGGCCGAAGTTGGTGCGTAGACCTGTATGAACTTCAGCGAATAACGTGTGGTGATTCTGAGTATAAGGTACGCAACCCTTTTCAATACACTCTCAATCTTTACAACGTTGTTATCGGGAGACTTGTGGACGATAAATACGACACCTCCTTGGGACAGATGGTCGCCCTCCCGGTGATAGAGCAAGATTCCGGATTCGAGGATTACCGTGTCCTCCCCTCTCTTCGGACCTAGGACAATCCTATAATATGCCAGCGTAACTTGTCTATCTCTTCTTCCATCTCGACGATCTTCTCGTCAGTCCTCAAGTCAAGTCTCAAGTCCTCAGTGCGTGCATTGTATGTTGCCAGGTCGAGTCGTCTTAGGTGGCAACTGAACCTCCACCGGAGATTCTTAGCACCGCCTGCCCCGCCGTTGCCATGGTCACCTCCTTAGCCAGGAATAGCGTAGCCGCCTGGGACTGGGGGCCGTCTCTTTTTTGCTCTCATCATTGGGGGGTATATGCTATAGTTGCCACGCTTGGCGAGCGGGTTGGCAACCGCAGTTTTTTATTGTAATTTTACTGTTATCAGGTAGATGCTGCTGCCCATCTCCTACCTGTTTCCCTTTGTCGCCTTTTACGACACCCACGGGAAGATATGGGGTAGTGGATATTCTTAACCGCCACTACACGGCACATACTCATTACATATCTAGATAAATGACTTACCATTAAAACAATTGTTTAAAAATATTGCGCTCTAATTAAAATAGCATGAATTTTCAAACTTGAAATTGGCACTAAAAGGCTGGTAATAGTGCATCCACCCTACGACACCCACGGGATAATGTGGGGTAGAGGATATTATTACACCGCTACTACACGGTTTTATAATTAATACATATTATGTAAGCTATTATAAGTGAGGCCATTTCAAATATTTTTAATATTATATTTAATTAACTTTAAGACTAACTTAAATATTTTATTTACATAAATAGGTTAGACTAAACTAACTCTATCTTAAAAAGGGCAAAAAAAGACTATGAGAAACAAGAGATTGAAAAGGTGAAACATAATAAAAAGAAGCTGTGGGAAACCATTAAAAAACTGAGCGGCTCCAATAAGCTAGTAGACCACTAATCCTGTCTTCTCTCTCTCTCCAGAAAAGCCAAAAACCAGTATTAATGATATTAACTACTTCTTTGCTAATATAGAAAGAAATATGGCTTATGATATCATAAAATCTAGATATAAAAAAATCTACTGAACCTAACGTCTTACATCCATCCCCCACCAACTCGTTTGTCATACTACCAACGGATGAGGATGAAATTTTTCAGCTGATCCAGGGTTTAAGAGACAATTGTGCAGTAGGACTTGATCAGATTTCTAGTATAATACTTAAGAGATATATACATATTCTTACCGCCCTACTACACATATATGTAACCTGGCTTTGTCTACCGGAATCTTTCCCTCAGCTTTCAAAACAGCGCTCATTAAACCTATTCACAAAAGTGGTGAGAGGGACTGTGTCAATAACTGTAGGCCAATCTCCATCTTGCCCACACAGTCCAAAATCTTAGAGCGCTTAATAAATAAACGCTAAATCAATTTTCGAGAGGACAATAATCTCCTTTCACCAGCGCAATTTGGATTTCGGCAAGGAAAGTCAATAAATAACACGGTACATGAGCTTGTTAACTCAATTATAACCAACTTGAATGAAAGAAGAAAATGCTTAAATGTATTCCTCGATCTAGAAAAGGCATTTGACACAATCCTAATTCCGAACCTAATAAATAAGCTGGAAAAAATTGGTGTGAGAGGCTTACCTCTGCAACTAATAGAAAACTATCTGAGTGGTAGAAAGCAGAGAGTCAGAATAGAGATTAAGATAAGTGATAAGTTAACCGTCGAATTTCGTTTGCCACAAGGTAGCATACTCAGCCCATCGCTGTTCCTGGTATATGTCAATGACTTATGCCAGCTTCAGCTACACAAGGGGAAAATTTTCTCATTTGTCGACGATACTGCATTATTCTCCAGGTGTAATAGTTGGAGAGAGGTCTTTGATTCTGCACAATGCGGTTTTACTAACTGCTGCCTCTGGTAACAAAGAAATATGTTGACATTAAACATTGACAAAACAAAATATACAAACTTCACACTTAGATCGAGCCAAAACCATCCTCCCTGCCTTTCCATCACAGCCCACGTTTGCAAATCTGAGCCAACTAATTGCCATTGTCTCGCTATACAAAGAACTGACAAGATTGAATATCTCAGAATCATAATAAACCAAACCCCGACTTTCAAGTCACACATTGATGTACTTGTCACTACGTTACGCAAGCTCATTTTTATCTTCAAATCTCTTAAACACGTAGCTGACTGTCGAATCATCAAGATGGTCTATTACGCTCTATGCCAATCACTTATAGATTACTGCATCAGTTCATTGGGAGGTGCTGCTAAAATACACCTAATCGAGGTAGAAAGAGCTCAAAGGGCCATCTTAAAAGTTAGTGCAGGTCTTCCGTTCCACTTTCCAACAGTGGACTTCTACAAAAAGTGGGATGTTCTAAGAATGAAACAAACATTCATCTTACAAACTGTTCTAATGAAACACTCTCAATGTAAATACGACCCGGAGCTACTAAAGGACAAACGCAGAAAAGGTACTATATGTCGCACCCGATTTTTCCATTCTGTTACCTACCTGACACAATTTCTTCTGTTTTCTAGGACCGTACATGTATAATAAACTAAATAATATCTTAAATTTCTATCCGTTACCTAAATACTATATTTAGGTAACGGATAGAAATTTAAATCCGTTCTAACAAAATATGTGAAAACTTTCGACTATGAATCGACCGAAAACCTATTAAAGTCGCCTTTATAATAAATAGCAATCTCGTTCATTCACGAACTCTCTATAGTCTTTTCATCATTTTGGTTTAAAATGCAGTTTTGTATACCTTAATCACACACAATCACTCACACACACACTTACACTCACACATGCATACTCAGGCACGCACGCACACACACACACACACACACACACACACACACACACACTCACACACACACACACACACACGGGTGTGCACGTGCGCACGCACTCACGCAAACGCGGACGTACGCGCTGACTCGCACGTGTTCATTAAACTCTATACATAGTACAAACACCCATTGATATGAAATCTGCAATTACTGTAGTTAATTTCGTTTATTTACATAATTACATAATATATAATCTCCTTTTTTGGTTTGTATTACTCAGATAGTTGCACTAGTCGCGGGGGAGCCCTGGTGACTTGTAATACAGATTTTTATACCTACATCAGGTACCAGTCTCTCACAAGTTAGATACCATTCTAGCAGTTTTGTAATACTTAGCATTAAGTTTACCTATTGTGAAGAGAAAATAAATAAACAAATTAATTCATTCATTCAAACTTGTCCAGAAAAAGCATCTTGTTACTTGCTACTACGAGTGTCTTATAACGGTGGATAGCTGAAGACTTCCATTCTGAGATTTCCAATTTGAATCATCATAGAAAACATGAGCGATTTTATCTTCCAATTACGGTATTTTATCTTGCAAAGATTTGGTATACTTCGGAATTTTTCTATTTGATACCTATAGAACAATTATTTTTATCTATGGTGAATTATAAAATCTTAAGGTGCGTACGGATTGCGCGTACCCTGGTACGCGTACTCAGTTTACGCGTATTCGGAACGCCTAGTCCATACCAGCAGCTACGCGTTCACTCTTAGGGTACGCGTACCTCGCGAGCCAACTCGCAGCGCGAGCCATCGTCAGTCGCATAGATAATACACTATATACCGGGAATAGATGCGCCACTCTCATTTCAGTTTTCGAATGAGTGTACCGTGTACGCTAGATGCCGCTGTATTCTTTAGTACAACGCGGCTTGCGGTAGTTACGACATCGTTACCACTAGATGGCGTATTTTGTCAATGACTATATTGATAATTATGAACTATGCAGTTTTATTTTCAATGTTTCTGTTTATGCATTCTACCAGATAATTATTGGATATCTCCAATGATTATCTTAAACCTCCAAATGGTAATTTTGCAGATAACATTTACACTAATAAAACTTAACCTATTTCACATAAGATTTTTTTAAATATTAATATCAAAGACTGAATATAATTTTAATAATGTATTTATTTTCTTTTATGAATGTTATAATATTTAATAACTTGAGTTTTCACATTATCACTTTCACAATCACCAATCAGTAGTTAATAATTTTCCGTATAGCAGCATGTTAACATATGTGCATAAACTGTGAACAACCACCATTTATTGTTAAATTTTGTAAATAACCATAAAGCCTAAATTATGATTTTCACAGGAGAGGAACGAAAAGTTGCAAAATATTTTCGTTTCCTAAATTATCGTATCAATAATATTCGTATTTATTAGAAAGAACTGTCAACCGAGTGTGTCAACCAGGGCTCGGAAACCGGTTGAAATTCTAAACCGGTTTCGGTCATTGACCCCAAGACCGGTTTTTGCGGAATACCGGTTTTTCACAAATTTCGGTTTAGGTAGTAAGAATTAACCGGTTAAAGCCAAGTTTTGTAATGTCCCCCTCTCCCTTACCCCGCTTGCACCCATCTTTGTACGGCTGCCTCTGTTTAATTCCCGAGGTTTTTAGACACATGCATGATATATTCATTGCATCAACGCGACTGCCTTGTGACGTACTCCCTCATATTTTTTCATCTTTCAGCAACGATCGTATTATAAATAACAGATGTAAGTTCTGTTTCAATTAATTATGCGTTATCTTCACTTTAAAATTAAGTTTCGATATCAAGTTTAATTTGAAGTTATATATTTAAATTGACTTTAATTATATTTAACGTTTTCTATTAAAATTACGCTATGCATCTTTATTTCAATATCATTAGTAATATATCGCAATAAATGATGAACTTTTTTAACAGAACACAATATTTTTAAAAGTTTATGAAATTATATGTTATAGTATTTTTGTTCTTTTTGGACTAAAGTGAGGCAGATTACCAGATTTTTTTTTAAATTCAGAAGTTCGTAATTCCGACCAACCTATATCTCCGTCTTTGCAAAATTAATAATGACCACTTCTGAGGCGTAAAGTTTAACTAGAAGTCATGTCTAAACACGATAAAAAAATTGTTTATTATGTTCAGAGAATTCTAACAAAAGAAATTACCATTTTTCACATCTCATTAATGAGGAATTGGAGCAAATCTTATCATGTTGTGTACCTAAATAATACAGTAATCATTCAAATTTTTTACAAACTTTCATACTTTACGAATACGAAACTATTCAAATAAATAAAATTGAAGTGTCTTATCGTAACGTCAAAATAACAGATTTTTACTAAATACATATTAAGAAAGTATATACTTTCTTAATATGTATAATTTTGTCTGTCTGTATGCGGTTACTAGCGCGACTGTGAATCATGATTTGATCCTGGGTTTAAATCGTGTCACAGGTCATGCCAAGTACCGTTATTGGATTAATTTGGGTATAATGAGTGTTCTAGAAACCACCCTGATAGTCGTGTCGTATTCAGCTCTCAATCAAGCACTTAGATTTTTGGGTTTTCTCGTCGTACGTTTTCTTATAGAAAAGAGGGCAAACGAGCATGCGGGTCACGTGATGGTAAGTGACTGCTGCCACCCATGAACAACCGCAACACCAGGGGAATTGCCAGCCTTTAAGAAAGGAGTGAGCTCTTTTCTTGAAGGTACCTAAGTCACGCAATGTCCAAACTAACGGCCAATGCCTGCCTCTTGGACTCTTTTGCCTCCGCCCATCTATGAGGTAGATAGACCAGAAGATCACCAACTGATCAACCCCGACGAAAACTGTTTATTATGGATTCCATTATTTTGGAGAACAAGGAGGTGATGGCGATAGGCCTGTAGTTTGATGGGTCTGAGCGGTCGCCTTTTTTAGTGATCGGATGAACCAAAACATGTCTTACATGAATTTGGGATAACGCCTTAGGAGTAGAAGTACCGGAAAAGACGCATTAAAACAGGTGCCAACTTCGGAGCACACGTCTTCAGCACAATGGAAGGGAACCGAGCGCTGTGTAAGCCGCATGTCTGGCATGGAGCACTCAAACCGCGGGATGGTCGGCGGTGTATTCCTTCGTCATCGAGAGTCGAGTTGGACGCAAAAAGAGAGATTAACAGATCGGCTTTCTCCTTTGCGGCATGGACTCAGTGAGTCGTCCTCTCTTTGCAGAGATGGCTGACAGAAGTTTCCTTGGACAGCCTTAGCAAGAGACCAGAATGCACGGGTTACCGAAGGAAGGCGAACTAGCCTCTCACCAACTTCGCCGATGTGCTCTGACCTTGTCTAGGCAATGAATTTTGAAGAACCTGGAGGCGGAATTATACTTCTTTTGAAGAGCGCTGGTGTTTACATCTGACGTATCGGTCAACATCTCGGAATGTAAAGATGTCATCAGCCCAGTGCTGGTAGCACTCTTGCTTATAGTGTGATGCTATTTTACATGACGACCAAACTATGGCTGGAATCTGCCTCCGATGGGCACCACAGAAGATGGAATAAAAAGTTCCATATCCTCAAGTACCATATCAGCGACAGAATCAGCAACATTGTTGGGATTGTCCAGCGAGAAGCAAATTCGTCCTCAAGGGTAGAATGCAAAAAAGACCGCATCCTTTCCCAATCGGCCGATCTATAGTGCCAAACACGGCGACTGCCTGCAGAATGCAACCGCGAAGATAGTGTGAGTGACACCACCCTCCGGAGACGACAATGGCCCCAGGAGCCGTAAGGGGTGTCGACGGAAACCTGATATCTGTCCGGATAAGAGGTCAGCAGAAGTTCCAACAGAGAAGGCGCATGATCCTCCACATCTGAAATCCGCGTAGGCAAAGTAACCAGCTGTGCAACCATATGCCAAGGCAAAGTAATAAACAAATTTCGCCACATGATCGGTTAAATGTGAACCGAACCATTCGGCGTGATGGTCGTTAAAATCGCCAAAGATCACGATCTCTGCGGATACCCCCCCCCCCCCCCTCCCCCGTATACCAGAATACGCGGGGCAGCTTGAGCACACATGCTCAAGAACAGAAGGGTATCTTGGGCGTGGGTGCTCAGCGAATGATTCTCCGTCACCAGGATTCTGGTACCCTCCTGGGGTAGTTTTTTATTTGAGTCCGCTACCATACCTTAGGGGGGGGGATTGGGCCTCCGACCACCTACACCTACCAAGCGAAACGCAGAAGTAAACTTCTACTTCACGCTGGTATTCTGTGAGGTCGTGGTACTACCCTGGTTCGAGCTGGCCCATCCATGCTATAACAAAAGCTGCCGCGTGGCTCTACCACCGTTAAAACGTAAACATGGAATAAATTCTATTTACTTTTTTTCTGCCCATCATAAATAAACAACCGATACACAAGAATAAATTATTTTCTTCCTTATGAGACAAGTCCAGTCTTAACGAATAAACCAAACACAATAACTGCCTTTCTTTCTTCAAAACTTCTCTAATACTTTCACGTTTTACGTAAACGCCAAACTCCCACTACACACTCTGATCGCGACTAAAACAATGTATCGCTTAAAGGCAGATAATTGATAAGTGTGCCCGCATGCGGCAATGCCGCATAAACACCTCGCAACGTGAATCTACCTGTACTATGAATAACTGCCTTTACGTTTGACGGTATTAACCGGTTAATTTGGGTGTCGAAACCGTTATGTAACCGGTAACCTTTATCGTTTAGGTTTAATAAAAACCGGTTAATTTTTTAACCGGTAATTGAACGAGCGATAAATTTACCGGTAATTAATCGAAATTAACCGCTCTTTTTAAACCGGTTCCGAGCCCTGGTGTCAACAATAACCATAAACCAAAACTGCCATAGATTTAGATTTTTTGGGCTCCAAAGCCCTTGCTTTGGATTCTGGAGTTTTGGCCTAATTAACGCCATATATACAACGCTGAAGAAAACTAACCTACAAGTTTATGTACCTAGTTCACTAGAGGGCAGAACTTTCAATGCATTTTTTATTCTTGTAAATTTGTATGGCAGTTTCATCCCCCGTCAGTCGGTTTTTGGTCGCGCGTCAAAGAGGACGCACGCGGCCGGCTACGCTATATTTGGACGGCAAAATGAATAAACACGCGTGTTCTTCGAGTTTCAATAATGAAAATATTATCAGATTGATTCAACTTTATGAATTTCACCGAGTCTTGTGGGATAGCACACTAACTGATTATCGAAATAACGATTTACGCCAAGATGCATGGAAGGCAATTTCAAATGAACTGAAAATTCCAATAGGTTAATTAAAAAAAAAGATGACAACTTTATTAGCAACTAATAGAAAAGAAAGGAGCAAAATCAAAAAAAGTTTAGTAACAGGATCAGGTAAGTTTTTAAATTGTTTATTTACGCATTGTATTGTCGCATTGTAAATTGACATATTTATAATAGCCTATATACTTTTATATCTTTTTTTTACAGGAGCTAATGATGTATATATATCGAAGTGGTTTGCATCTGAATATTTTACCTTTCTTAATGATAAGGACAAACCTCTGCCAACAACGGAGACTACTGTAAGTAATTACGATTAGTTATTAACGTTATTATATTTATACTGGTGTCTGAGAAAATGGACCAGCTGCTTTATGAGGCTTTTTCAATTTTATTATACATATTGTAGTCTACGTTAATCCGTGTAGGTAGTACACGTTCTATTTAATATATATGTTACATTAAAACTTAGTGATTATTTTGCCACTCAAGGGGGACATTATTAACAAAGTGTTCCGCCAGATGTAAACGTATATGAGTAGGAGTATTGGGCGATCTCCTAGGTACACTGTCTAAAGGAAAAAAAGAAGTTAATTGCTGTTGGTCTTGTCGCCATGCACCTGGAACAAGCTCTCCTCGCTGTTCAGAATCAAATGCATTGGTCTGTGCGTAAATATTTGATAGTCTGCTTTTTCGTAAAAAATTGTGTAAATAAACAGTTGCCAATACAATTTTTGTAGCTTTTTCCGGTTCCAAAAGCATTGGTTTTCGTAGTACTCGAAACACCGAACTCAGTATTCCAAATGCATTCTCAACTACCCTCCTTGCTCTTGATAGACGATAATTGAATATTCTTTCAATAGATCCTCTTTCTGGATTACCCGAAAAGGGTTTCATGGTATATTCACTGAGGGCAAATGCTTTATCACACAGAATTATATACGGTACCTTCACATTGTAAGGAGTTTGTAATATTTCAGGATTCGGTAAATTTAGGCTTTTGTTTTCAAGGTTCCTGTACAAGGAAGTGTTTTTAAAAACACCTCCATCTGATATGCGTCCTTGACATCCAACATTTACGTACATAAAATTGTAGTCAGCGTCAACTAATGCTAATAATACAATGCTAGAATATTGTTTATAATTGTAAAATTCCGTTCCACTATTTAATGGTGCTTGAAGGCAAACATGTTTACCGTCCATTGCGCCTATTGCATGAGGGAAGTTCCACTTTTCTTCAAATTCTTTTGCAACGGCCATCCATTGATTTTCAGTATCGGGTAGCTGTAACAAATTATTTCATCTAAGTTAACGGGAAGGCGGAGGATAATCAAAATGAAATTTCTGAAATAATACGTTACGTTCAAGAACAAGAAGAATAATTCAGAAATTCTTAATTATAATTTAATAAAACTTCTTTAAGTACTTAAATTATAATTTTCTAAAATTTGAATTAACATATTAAATGAGCAGATAAACATAAACGTTTTTATTCATTAACTCACCTTCACATGATCCTTGAGAGCCTTGATAATTGCATCACATACTTCAATAATAATAGTAGATATGGACTGTTTAGATATGCGAAACAGATATTGTAAACTTGTATATGAGTCCCCGGTGGCCAAAAACCTTAACGTCACGGATAGCCTTTCTCTGGCTGTGATAACTTCTCGAAAATTAGTATTCATTTTTTTATTTCAGGTTCAACCTTTTCAAGAATTATTTCAAAATCTTGCAAACTCATTCTCACAAAATTTTTGTCCCCACTTTCTTCATAATTTATATCTTCCATTAGCCTATTTCCAAACTGTAATCTTTCACGATACAATTTTTTCATCCACCGTCTAGGTTTCCGTTTGTTTCTCTTTTTTTATTTAAAATGTGTTTAATAATGACTAACGCCGCAGCAGTGGTGGTGCACTTAACCGCTAAGTTTGTCGGAGTCATGGCGAATGACTGGGGCTCGCGGAGCGCTCTAGATCGATTGACCTCGCGTACAAGTTCGCGGCGGTCCGTACAGGAGCTGTACGCGTATCCAATGTACACGTGGACAGTGTTTCCCAACTACGCGTAACACAGGAACGCAGCTTTATACGGACTAAGCATTTCAACTTCCAATGTACGCGTAATTTAGGTATGTGGAATACGCATAGAGGTGGATACGCGTACAGTGCACTTGTACAGGGAACGCGTGGTGACAATTCGCGAGTCGGCCAGCCAGTATCCACCATGTTACACACAGCTATCGTGTGGACCACCACTGCGGAACTTCTCATTGTGCAACACATTATAAATAAAAAAAAATTGTAGGGAACGTGTTCGCCATGTTTGAAGTCCAAATTGAGAGTTTACATCCGCTTTGAGCAACCAGAAGCCAACTGGCAACAACCCGCCGCGAGTCGACACGCGTGCTCTAATTGTATATGCGTTGCTGCAGGTACGGACTAGCGTTCCTGTTGTACGCGTAACTGACTACGCGTACATTGGAACGCTTAATCCGTACAAAGCTTGTAGAATTATATAGATAAGTATTCCATCATCATCATCATCATTACAACTCTTCACAAGTCCACTGCTGAACATAGACCTCCCCAAGGAATTCCATAAAGCACGGTCCTGAGCCACCTGCATTCATCGATTTCCTGCATGTATTACCAAGTGGTCACTTCATCTAGTGGGGAGACGCCCTACACTTCGTCCACCGGTACCATACATCTCGTAGATACTCTACTAAATGTAGTGACGACTTGGTTTTTGCCGTCCTGCATTTTGCCTACCGGTATGAGGCTGCCACTCGAGAACCTTTCTTCCCTATTGGTTGTCATTTCTTCGAGCTATATGACCGGCCCATTGCCACTTCAACTTACTAACCCGTTGGGCTATGTCAGTTACTCTGTTCTAATGCGGATATCTCCATTCCTCATTTCTAAGTTTACCACGCAGGGAAACCCCTGAGCATAGCCCTATCCATAGCTTGCTGAGCGACCTTGAGCTTCTTCATACGGCCAGCAGTACAGGATCACGTCTAAGATTCATAAGTCATCACTGGCAACACGCACTGGTTGTACAATAACTTCAAAACAAATGTTTTCAAGTTTTGAGGTATTATAGTTATATTATAGTAGTACTTATATTAGAAGATGTTTCGTAATCTCCCGAACACTGCCACTGACTTCGCGATCGAAGTTGTAATTACCTAGTCGTACTGCTTGCCCCAGATAAACAAACTCGTCTACAACCTCAGCTTAGTGCTCCGAACAACTATCGCCATAGGTGGGACATGGACGTTACACATGATCTTTGTTTTGTCCATGTTCAATTTAGAACCAATCTGTTGCAAGACATTATTGAGGTTATTGAGAATAGTGCTTACGTCCTCCAGCGATTCCGCCATAAGGACTGTAACGTCGGCAAATCGAAGGTGAGTGATGTAGTCGCCATCGATGTTTATACCGTATCCTTTCTAGTCCAATAGCTTGAAAATGTCTTATAATGCAGCGTTGAAGAGTTTCGGGGATATAACGTCGCCCTGTCTTACATCTGTCTGCAGTTGGATTGGTTTCGTACTCTGGTTCTGTACTCGGATAGCCATCGTAGCTCTACTGTACGAATACTTCAGTACTTCGACATACCGACAGTCGACTTGGCATCGCTGAAGGGACTGCAGCAAAGCCCAAATTTCGACGGAGTCAAAGGCTTTCCCATAGTCCACATATACAAGAAAAACTTTCTTTTGAACAATTTGCCGAAGGGTATGTATATGGTTTATGGTTCTAAAGCCTAAAGGCTAAAGCCTTTTCGAAAGTTGGCTTGTGCGGGAGGCTGTACGTAGGCGAGTCTGGGTGCAAGACAATTTGTTATGACTTTTGAAAACAGCACGATCGAACAATTGATCGATAAAATCGGTCTGTAGTTTATATATCGGTCGGTACCTATTCTTCAAGAAAGCTCTCTCGGAGAACAAGGCCACCGCAATTCTGCTCCACACTTCCAGAGAAGTGTCATCATGGAGGAAGGAATTAAAGAGCTTCTGTAAAACTTCAAGTACAGGTTTCTCATCTGCTTTTAAAAGCTCCGCTGTAATTCCATCATCACCCAGGGCCTTGATGTTTTTAAGGTGCTGGAGAACCATTCTAATTTTGCTCCAACTGACAACCAGGATATCATCGGAACAGTGTCGAACAAGACTTCCTCTTGGATCGTTACTCACACTTAGATGTAGCTCCAACGGTGACGTGGACAGCTGCCCAAAGAATCTCTCAATCACACTCAAAATCTATGGTGTCCCGGAAACGATGGTGCCACATTAGGTCTTCAGCTTCGACAGTTGGCTCTTCGTGGCAGACAGATTTCTGGCATAGACTTTGGAGCCCTGGATCCATTCGATGACTTCTTCGAATACGATACGAGCTGTATTGAAGTTGCGTAAGTCCTGCCGCATGCATTTGGAAATCTGTCTTTTCAGTTGCGTATATTTTACGAGGTAGAGCCACGATGCAGCGTTAGCCGTTCAATAGCAGCCCCTCCTTAGTTGAGGACTTTTCTTCCTTCTTTCCTTCTCAGATAAGGCACACCAGGAACACAAGGCACACTGCCCTTGTCAGCCTCAATTAGTAGTATAGTTGTAGAACAAATGGGTCGACTCGACCGGTGAAGGACCACGCTCACACAAAATACCAGCATAAAACAGCAGCCCAGCGTTGCTGTATTTCATATGGTGAGTATAGAGAACTGGAAACGAACTTTTTACTGGAAACGAGGCATGCCATTTTAGTCCTCACGGGTGACAAACATATCTGCATTTTGATTGGTAATCGAGTATAGATGTACACAAAGTGTGGTCCATGGCCACAGTCACTGCCACTTACCATCAGGATGACTGTGTGTTTGCTTTAGCCCTTATTCTATAAAAAAGTCTGCTGAAGACTGCAGCTTCCTTTCCCGTCTAACACCCATGAGATTAAGAGTGTGATCGGAGAGTTTTTGTGTTTTTCTTCGACGGGTCTTTCAGAACTTAGCTCTGACCGCATGGACAATTTCCACGAGCTTGTTATTCATATCGTCCACTGCATTGCAATCTTCTAGGCACTGAAAAAATTTTTGTAACTCGATCTGAAAGTTTTCAGGGGCTTTGGATTAGAGCACGAGGGGGGTGGAGCGTAGACTTCATTAGACGTGACCTCTCCATTCGGTGATCGCTGCCAGTTTTCACCCTTGCAATCACTGAGACATCATAAACATTTGCCGTCTAGTCGTCATAATGAAGTCAATCTCATTTTTTGTTGAGCCCTGACGGCCGGGTCCACTTTCTGTGGGGCCGCTTCTCGAAGAAAGAGTTCATCATATAGAATCCCTTTTTATCCATGAAATCGGCCTGCCACTGGCCCCTTGGGTTCGTTGCCCTATCCCTAATTTTCTACCTACCTTCAGTTCACCGTTCTCTCTTGTGCCTAGTTGTACGTTGAAGTCTCACATTTACACTGATTTTTGAAGAATGCATGACTCTTAAAATAAGTTTGTATCTCTTATAATTTAACACTATCTTAAATTATTTTTTTGGGTATTCTCGTATCATCATACTGCTGGTTTGATTTAAGAATAAATTTAGGCTGTTTTCTTTCCTTTTTTTTTCGAGGTCAAAACCTTTAACTTTATGCATAATATACATACATAACATACTCGCATGTCATAGTGTGGTATAGGGTATTGCCTAGACATGGGTCCCTTACCTAGCAGACTAATTACTCTCTACAAGGGAAGAGGATCATGTCCAGTTGCTTAACTTGTACCATACTACATCATTTTATTATATTTTACTCATTAATTTTGTTTCTCGATTAAAATCATGCCCATAAAAATATAATTCGCGTCTGTGAATTAAAAAGAAACATTATTATTTTAAATAATTAATTCGCCTGTTATCTAATAAACTGTAATGTTGACTTGCGTAAGAATAAACTTTGTAATCTGTCATTATTTGCACACTGATAGACATCTGTTTGATAAATATTGACAGAAAGGATAAGACACTAGTTATCTCTATAAGTAAGCCGTGTTAGGTCAGGCCGATTGTTGATTTTGTGCTGAAAAGTGCGTAAAGTGAAACATAGAAAAAAATGCTTAAAGAACTCTTTCAAGGATTATTTTATCAACCGGCCATTAATTATATCATCGACTTTTAATTTATTGGTAAACATTAATATTAACCACAATAAAATATAATAAAGTCATCTCCTTTAATTTGAGATCATAGATTATTAATTTCACTCGTTTTATATCCGTGTTTAACTCGTAATATTGCTTTCTTAGAGTAATACATATTATATATAGCTTTAAATAAAGCTATATATAATATGTATATATTTGTATATATATATATATATATATATATATATATATATATATATATATATATCTTATTTCTATAAGTTGATAAATTATTGCTAACTAAAAGAACACAATTTTAATGTCTTTAATAGATAACTAATCGTTGATAAGTTAATACCAATCATGTGGTATGTAATCAGTACGCGCATGTGCCCAGTGGAAAGAGAAGACGTGTAATGTTTTTCATTTTTTATTGTTTTCTTTTATTAGTTTGAAATGTCTATACGTTCTTTACCTAAGGAACTGGCGGAAAAGGCTCGAGTTGAGCTGAACGAGGATCCGAAACGAGTGAAAGATGATTTGCAGCATATTAAAGATTGGTTGGCAAAGCAACCGCATTTGCGTGCAAGGACAGGTGAGCCGAATCTCAATTTATAAATATTATATTTTTGAGTTAACCTTTGAGTAAGTCAATAACTTATATCATTATCGTAAATATTCTAGTATATTATTTGAAAATTAATAATGAGTATTTTTTATTATTATCTATACTCTAGGTGCATGGATGATGCTTGCTTTGATTGATGAATGTGATGATGATGCAGATTATTATTACTCAGACAGTACAATTTTATTACCTAGTCTTTTACAATGTTATTTTCAACTGTCAATTAATCTTTCAATAAATTCATCATTATTTACATTATCATCATTTAACAGTGTTTCCACAAAACTAGTATTCTCCCAATCAAAATTAAGAGTTTGTAAAGTTTTCACTTCTACTATTTTGTTATCATCATGAACGTCCTTCAGTTTGCTAGTTGACGGCCGATCATTCTTTTTTTCTCAGTATTATACTGTTCGGAGTTAGCATTACAATATATTTTTACATAGGTTCTGTTTTAAGTTTCTTCTATTTATCATATCGCTCTGATTTTCTTTATTACTTTCATCTGTAAATGAGTATTTCAAAAAACCATGTTTATCGTGGATGCAGGGATATCGGATACTTAGACAGTTAAAGCAACTTCTATTTCTAAAGGACATTTGATTATGATTGCATCTGAACAAGACTTGGTGAGTTTTCATTGTCCCTTGAAATAGTGGGATTTCCGTTGTTGAAATAATTTTTCTTTAGTAACTATATGATCACTGCTGACAATTTCAATAGTATGTGGTACGAAGCTCTGAACAAATTTTGCAATTTTCTGAAATGTGCCACTATCCTCTACTTGTTTTGCTTTTCTATCAGCTGTTCTCTTCAATACATCCCCAAGGTCATCAGGTACACCTTTTCTACCTTTTCTTCAAAATAATTCCACGATACTAAACGGAGCGCAACAACTTCTTTGTGCAGTTGAGTCAATACGTAAAACATGAATCTATTTTATTTTAGCTACTTGGGCTGTCACTAACAAAATGAATAATGTCTATAAAAGGTGATAATTCTTTAATATAATTTAAAATTGGTATAATGTGTGTCCGAATTGCACATGCATCATGTTTTAGACATTTTGAAACAGTGCAAAAACTAAGTGGCATTACTTCATAAGTTTTATAATCCCTTATATAAATAACAACTGTGTGTATCTAGACTTGGCGACGACTACCACCAAAATGAAAGGATTGTATTTCTTAGTGAAATTTCAGGGAGTAATTTTCGCTCAAATCTACGTGCACTACAGCACGCATATTATTCTTCTCCAAGTATTTTTTTAACTGTTTCAGCTCTTTATATTGTGCTAATGTATTGCCACAATGTGGCATGAATTTTTGGACCGATTCATCGAGTTTTTCAATCAGTGCTAAAGGAGTCTCTAAATTCTCTAGTTTGTTCCATATTAGTTTTTGCTTAATTTTTCAAAACGGTGTTGACCGGGTAAAAAGAAATAAATATAATTTCTGTCACTGTAATTACTTTTCTACTGTTACAAAGTTTTAAAATGTTTTTTCGACAGTAAAAATAATGTTTAGATAATGACGAGTATTAAAATATTATCAATAGTTTTACTGACTATTAAGGACTAACATAAAATCAGTATTCTCTAGATAAGTTTTTCGTTATAAAATATTTTTCTGAAACATTACTGTTGAAATTCAGCAACGGTAGTGAATATATTGGACATATATATTTAACATTTTATGGCAATATATATGTTTCTTCCTAATTTATACTAAAATGTATATGACGAAAAATTCGAGAATTTTAGGGAAGTGTAAGAATATATTTGTTTAATAAAAGTTGCTTGTTTGCAACATTTGTATATTAAAGGTTAGATGAAATCAAAATTAATTTATACAGGGTTATTTTTCAAATAGTAGCTAAATTTTAAACTTAAGTTCAAATATATGAATAATTATAAACCTTAAATGCAGTTTTTGAAAATGCGACTAAATAATGCTTTTACTTTTATTTGAAATTATCTTATATATATATATATATATATATATACAACATGTCCCAAAATTCAACGATAAGCCAACACCGGAGGATAGACCTGCCCCGGACTAATCGGGGAAAAAAAGAAAAAAAAATATATCCCAATTATATTTTTAGTTATATAAAAAAATGAAATTCTTCAGAAATTTAGACCGTTTATGATATTTTTCACTACCATGACCACAAGTTTTTAAATATTTTTTTCTTTTTTTTTTATAGGCAACCTGAATAGTACTGCTATCTACCACAATTCTTAAAAACTCCAGAATAGCTCTTGTTTTATCACGAAAATTAATGAAACTTATTTTATTCCCTAAATTTTTTGAAGACTTTTACTTTTAACCAAATTTAACTTATCGTGGTGTAAAAAAAAAAGTATGAACACTAGTATGGCAAGTTCTTTTAAAAATTGACGCAACTAACCAACGTTCCAAAATGGTATAATACTCTAGGAAAACAAGTTATAAAAAAATATGGGCCTATTATTTCTTAACAGGGGCCAAATGACGGTCGGGTGTAATAAAAGTATAAGTTCTTGAAAAATGTTTAATATTTCAAAACAAATGGTACAAACAGTTTCACGTGTAATTTATTAAGTTATTAACATTATAGCAAATGTTCGAACTGTTTGCCACCAGCATTAATACATGCACGAAATCGCCTTAAAAATGATCGTTTTATTTGTCTTGCATATCTTCTGCTATTAATGTAATCAGCAGCCTGAGTGATATTTCGACGAAGCTCGTCCAATGTTACAATGGGTTTTGAGCAGACCCTGTTTTTAAGACAACCCCAATAGAAGAAGTCCAGGGGGTTCAAATCGGGTGAACGGGGTGGCCATAAGATAGGACCAAGTCGCGCGATCTAACGCCCTGGATACTCTTGATTTAAATATTCTCGCACAGGACGGGCATAATGTGCTGGGCAACCATCATTTTGGAACCACATGTTTTGAAGATCACTTAAGGGCACGTCGTTTAACAATTCTTGCAAGTCATTTTGTAAAAAGTTTAAATAACTATTGCCATCTAAGTTTCCTTGTAACTCAAAGGGCCCAATTACTTTTCCATGTAATATGCCGGTCCATAGGTTAACCTTGAATTGATATTGGGATTTGTCTTGTCTCATCAAGTGTGGATTTTCATTACTCCAACTATGTAGGTTGTGAAGATTTAAATACCCATCTTTCTTGCACGTTGTTTCATCCGACCATAGAATTTTGTCTAGGAAGTGGGGATCTTCACTGTGCCTTTGCAGCATTACACGGCAAAATGTGACCCGTAGCGGATAGTCCCGCGGTAATAACGTCTGCACACGCCTGTAGTGATATGGGTGACGTTTTAATATTCGATGTGCAGAACTTTTCGGGATTCCTGTAGCTTCTTCTATGGCACGTACCGAAGTAGTCGAGTCATTTTCTATCTCATTGAGAACTTCTTCATTACGATCCAATCTAGGTCTTCCAGCGCTTCTCCCATTGGATGGCATACGACCCTCCGAAAACGCTTGATGCACATTAATAAACACTCGATAATCAGGATATTTTTGAGCATTTGGGTATCTTTCTCGATACAGTCTGCTAGCAGCGTTAGCATTACATCGGCATTCTCCATAGATTAAATGCATATTAGCGTATTCCTGTGGTGTGTACGGTTGCGGCATGTTAAACGCCAAACAGTCCAAAATGCGCCAGAACTCTAAATCACAAAACACACAATCGTAGTCCAAGATAATGCCAGGTCAGTTCAGTTTGCAGATCACTTCCAGTCCAAATAATGCCAGGTCAGTTAAGTTTGCAGGTCGATTCCAGTCCAAAAAGCCAAGCCAAAAGTCGATAGTATGTATGAGGGCCACGTAAGTTGAATTGGGAACGGTGCGCAGTAAACAAAGGAGCAGAGCGTACTGAACCGACTTGCTGAGAATAATAACAGCTTCTCTACCTGCCCTGTTGTTGTCTCTTTTTAACGTAAATATCTCTATCTATCTATCTCTTTCTAACATCTAAGGTATTAATGCCCCATTCGAATTCCTAGAAATTGTAACAGGAACCCATTTTGGGCATGTAGTAAAAGTGATTACTGACAATTACAATTTAAGGAATTTGGCCCCTGTTTAGAAGTAATAGGCCCATATTTTTTTATAACTTGTTTCCTTAGAGTATTATACCATTTTGGAATGTTGGTTAGTTGCGTCAATTTTTAAAAAAACTTGCCATACTAGTGTTCATACTTTTTTTTTACACCACGATAAGTTACATTTGGTTAAAAGTAAAAGTCTTCAAAAAATTTAGGGAATAAAATAAGTTTCATTAATTTTCGTGATAAAACAAGAGTTATTATGGAGTTTTTAAGAATTGTGGTAGATAGCAGTACTATTCAGGTTGCCTATAAAAAAAAAAGAAAAAAATATTTAAAAAATTGTGGTGATGGTAGTGAAAAATATCATAAACGGTCTCAATTTCTGAAGAATTTCATTTTTTATATATAACTTAAAATATAATTGGGATATATATTTTTTTCTTTTTTTCCCCGATTAGTCCGGGGCAGGTCTATCCTCCGGTGTTGGCTTATCGTTGAATTTTGGGACACGTTGTATATATATATTATATAAGTTGATGAGTTATTATTGATGAAGAAGGGCTTCTTGAAGAAATCATCTGAACGGGAGGCAATAAATTCTTCAAAGGCATTTTGTACTACCTCTCCGGTATTGAATTTTTTCCCGCCAAAAGTAATCCAAATTCTGGAAAGTCTGTAGGCGCAAGGTCTGATGAGTACGGCGGATGACGGAGAGCTCCCAACCTCAGTAATAGCGAGCTGTTACTTGGAGACTATCTGTTGTACAGTATGAGGTCGCGCGTTGCTGTGCAAGAGCAGCGGAAACGTGTGAGCTTCTCTATCCGTGTGTTCAGTTCTTCATAGTACACATCTTCAGTAATGCTCATCCTGTTTGGTAAGAAGCTGTGATGACCATAACTTTCCTAGGGGTAAGTTTCTGTTTAGGGCATTGTTTAGGTACTGAACCAGGATCCAACCAATTTGTTGAGCGCTTGCGATTGTTAAACAGTATCCATGCGGTGCAAAACTCCTTCGTTTGTATGTCTGTTGAGCAGTGCAAAGCACGTCTCGACACGTACTTCGCGCTGGCGATCATTGAGTTCGTGGGGCACCCATTTGTCAAGGTTTTTTATCTTGCCAATTTGACGCAAATGAACCAATATTGTTGCCGGCGAAAGCTACTGCTAATTCAGCCGTAGATTGAGGATCATTAGCTTCCACAATCGTATTTAATTCGTCATTGTCGACCAAAGTTTTCGGGCGACCACGGGGTTCATTTTTCAGGTCAAAATTTCCAGAAAGGAAGCGGGCAAACCAATAACAGGTGGTGCGTTCGTTTGTAGTATTTGTTACGCAAACGTCATTGATGTTGCGTGCCACATGTGCCGCTTGTGACGTGTTGCTGCCACAACGGTATTCATATTCCATAATTACTCGAATTTTTAACATGTCCATGATGAGGAAAAATATTCAAATGCGGTGAAAACATAATGCTAATCAATAAACAAATGACTAATTTTACAAAAGAATTCCATGTGTTTAAAATAAAATTAATTTGAAATTAAAATAAGTTGTAATCCAAACAAAGATTATTTTGATCTGAAATGGCCAGCACTGCAGAACGGCAATTTCATCTTTTAATTTAACGCATTTTTTAAGCTCTTAATGTAGATAATTTTTATATTTTAAAATAGCACGGATACAACATTCCCCCTTTTTTTTAAGAAAAAACAATAAAGGAAAACTGGTTAAGGATAGGTTACGGAAAAGAAAATGATATATAAACAGATCAAAAGGGACCACATGTCTTTGTAAATCAAAATATAAAAGAAAGATTGAGACATTTATTGCTAAAGCATAGAAAAATCTTTCTAGTAGAAATGATACGAGAGCATGAGCACAAAGAGAACAAAGAAAACTTTCGATAAAAAAGAAATAGCAAAAAGTATATAAATAAAAAAGAAGAAGGAAATTGAAAGAATTATAGATTCTAACTTGCTATCTGATAATAAAACAAAATACTATATAGGTGAAGATAGCAACTCCGCCGAACCAAGATCTATTAGATATAGAAACCTAAGAGCAGGTACGTTTAGAATACAAATTTTTAGATCTGAAACTGTAACTGTAACATGCCGTGTAGTAGTGGTAATAGAATCCATTACACCATTTAGTCGTGTGAGTTCTAAAAGAAGTGATTATGAAAATGCCAGAAAAAAACTCATTTTTCCCGATCCGATGGTGGTTTTACAATCCGGTTTTACGCTAGACGTAAATATCCAGAAAGTTGGCGAGGAGCAGCGTCAAATGTGTGAGATTTCTGGTCTGTGATTGTCAATATGTCTGTCTCTAACGTGATGAATAAGATATTTCTTTTTCGCACGGGAGAGGCCCATGTCAAGCACTAGACTTTTAAAGGCTGATGATGAAGGAGAAGCTGCATTGTAGGTAATAAGTGTAAAAAGTAAATGTTGACATCACATAAAACAGACACACATCGAATATTTTATGTATAATAAAAAAGAGAGTTAATGAACTAGTTACCAGCCATAAAGTATGATAAAGTATATCCAGGCAAAAACAAGCAGGTGAAGAAGCATCTGGAAGTATTGATCATTGGAGCCAAAAGCTAATAAACTTGTTAGGCAAATGATTTAGTTGCTAGTTCTATACAACCAAGTAAAAATTTTGCTGAATCCTATGACTTTTCGGTGTCCTTATAAATGAAAACAAAACTAATTGAACACCGAAGATTAATTATTATATTTTGGATATAGCAACATATGACAATATTAATAGTTATTGCTTACAAAATAAGATAATAGAGTCATTGACAACCATTTGAAAAAGAATTGGCCCCCGATAGAAAAAAAATTGACAAACACAAAATAATTATTTTGGTAACATGACTGCAAAGAATAACATTTTTACGAGAAATTAATAATATAACCAATTGGGACAACGATATATTCATTAAAACATGGCTAAACGCCAACCACACTGTGCCGCACACATGAAATGATGGATGACACGTGCCTGTGGGAACAGGTGAGCGCCTCATAATTTGCCATGTTGGATTCGCCCGAGGAGGATTTGTAGAAAATAATAACTACTACACAAATGATCACTAGACCAAAGTGATGGAGAAAACAAAGAAAATACTTTATTTTTTATTTTAAGTCGTTATTAGGAAGACGCTGCTGCCCATCTCCTGATTTTTTCCCTCTGTCGCCTCTTACCACACCCACGTAATTACATGGTTTTCTTTTACTTATTATGAGCTAGATATTTTCTATTTTAGCAAATTTTAAGCTAAATATAAAAAAAAACTATCCAAAAATTATAAAAAAATTCTCACAGAACAGTTCAATTTACGCGAACCCGAGAAAGCTTTATCCACTTGGATCCGCAAACATGATCCACGGGTGGACATGCAAAGGAACGTCATTTATTTGTTAAATAAAATTTTAATTTCATACGTGGTAGAGCCACGTTGCAGCTATATTATAATGGTTGTAGCACGAATGGGCCGGCTCGACTGGGGTAAGACCACGCTTTGACAGAATATATATCAATGTAAAATAGCAGCTTAATGCTGCTTTTTTAATACAAAAGGGCTTAAACGAGCATGCGGCTACATTTTAATTTATACTATTATATATATACTGATTTTTCCGTCACGACCCCTTCTGACGTAGTGTAGACGTAGACCATCTCGCTTTCTTGGCGGCTATGAGGAAGCGAGATGGAATAATGTTAATGGATAATATGATAAGTTTATCAATAATAATATACTAACGAAAGGAACTTCGTTCCAACCGAGTGTTCCACAACACTCACGTATGTTTTTTTATGGTTAACGGATACATCACTATAATGTACGCCCAAGCGCTACTCCATCATCATCATCATTACAGCCCTTCACAAGTCCACTGCTGAACATAGGCCTCCCCCAAAGAATGCCACAAAGCACGGTCCTGAGCCACCTGCATCCATCGACTTCCTGCATGTCTTACCAGGTCGTCACTCCATCTCGTGGGGGGACGCCCTACACTTCGCCTACCGGTACGAGGCTGCCACTCGAGAACCTTTCTTCCCCATCGGTTGTCGGTTCTTCGAGCTATATGGCCGGCCCACTGCCACTTCAGCTTACTAATCCGTTGGGCTATGTCGGTTACTCTGGTTCTACTGCGGATAACCTCATTCCTAAGTTTATCACGCAGAGAAACTCCGAGCATAGCCCTCTCCATAGCTCGCTGAGCGACCTTGAGCTTCCTCATACGGCCAGCAGTGAAGGACCAAGTCTCAGATCCGTAAGTCATCACTGGCAACACGCACTGGTTGTACAATTTCGTTTTAAGGTTTTGAGGTATGTCTGACGAGAAGATGTGTCGTAGCTTCCCGAACGCTGCCCAGCCGAGTTGAATCCGTCGATTGACCTCTCGGTCGAAGTTGGACTTACCTAGTCGGACTATTTGTCCCAGGTAAACATACTCGTCAACAACTTCGAGCTTAGTGCTCCCAACAACTACCGGCATAGGTGTGACATGGACATTAAACATAATCTTTGTTTTGTCCATGTTCATCTTAAGACCTATCCGTTGGGAGACACTATTGAGGTCATTGAGCATAGTGCTTAGGTCCTCCAGCGATTCTGCCATAAGGACTATATCGTCGGCAAATCGAAGGTGAGTGATGTATTCGCCATTGATGTTAATTCCGTATCCTTTCCAGTCCAGAAGCTTGAAAACGTCTTCCAATGCAGCGGTGAAGAGTTTCGGGGATATAACATCACCCTGTCTTACACCTCTCTGCAATTGGATAGGTTTCGTACTCTGGTTCTGTACTCGGATAGCCATCGTAGCTCTACTGTACAAACACTTCAGCACTTCGATATACCGACAGTCAACTTGGCATCGCTGAAGGGACTGCAGCACCGCCCAAATTTCGACGGAATCAAAGGCTTTCTCATAGTCCACATACGCCAGACACAGTGGTAAATTGTACTCTTCGGACTTCTGTACAATTTGCCGAAGGGTATGTATGTGGTCTATGGTGCTAAAGCCCTTTCGGAAACCGGCTTGTTCGGGAGGCTGGAAGTCGTCAAGTCTGCGCGTGAGACGATTCGTAATGACTCTCGAAAACAGCACGTAGACGCGGCTCAGAAGGGAAATCGGTCTGTAGTTCTTCAAGAGAGCGTTGTCGCCTTTCTTGAAGAACAAGACCACCGCACTTCTGCTCCACGCCTCCGGTGTAATGCCACCATGGAGGACGGAATTAAAGAGCTTCTGAAGGACTTCAAGTACCGGTCTTCCACCCGCTTTCAGAAGCTCCGCTGTAATTCCATCCTCACCTGGGGCCTTGCCGTTTTTAAGGTGTTGGAGAGCCATTCTAATCTCGCTCAGACTGACGTCCGGGATATCTTCGGAATAGTGTCGAATAAGACTCGCTCTTGGATCGTTACTCACACTTGCGTGTGGCTCCAACGATGACGTGTACAGCTGCCCATAGAACCTCTCAATCTCACTCAAAATCTCAGGTGCCCCGGAAACGATGCTGCCACATTCGGTCTTCAGCTTTGACAGTTGGCTCTTTCTGGCAGACAGATCTCTGGCAAAGACTTTGGAGCCTTGGTTCCGCTCGATCGCTTCTTCAATACGAGCTGTATTGAAGTTGCGCAAGTCCCGCCGCATGCATTTGGAGATCTGTCTGTTCAGTTGCCTGTATGCTGTCAAATCTGTTGAAGAATGTAGCCTCATCTCCCGTCTAACAGCCATGAGATTAAGAGTGTGATCGGAGAGTTTTTGTGTTCTTCTGCGGCGGGTCTTGCAGAACTTAGCTCCGACCGCATGGACAGTTTCCACGAGCTTGTCATTCATATCGTCCACTTCATTGCAGTCTTCTAGGCACTGAAAACGATTTTGTAACTCGAGCTGAAAGGTTTCGGGACTTTGGATTAGAGCACGAGGGGGACGGAGCGTTGACTTCATCAGACGAGACCTCTCCAACTTAACATTTAGGTTCAGTGTGCCTCTAACCATTCGGTGATCGCTGCCGGTTTTCACCCTCGCGATCACTGAGACATCACTGAACAGTTGTCGTCTGGTCGTCATAATGAAGTCAATCTCATTTTTTGTCGAACCGTCGGGGCTCGACCAGGTCCACTTCCTGTGGGGCCGCTTCTGGAAGAAAGAGTTCATCATAAAGAGTCCCTCTTTCTCCATGAAGTCGGCCAGCTGCTGGCCCCTTGGGTTCCGTTGCCCTATTCCAAATTTCCCTACTTTCAGCTCACCGTTCTCTTTTGTGCCTAGTTTTGCATTGAAGTCTCCCATTAACACCGTATATTGGGATTTGGAGGAATGCATGGCTCTAGAGATATCCTCATACATTTCCTCCACCTCCTCATCGGGGTGTGCCGAGGTTGGTGCGTAAACCTGTATGACCTTCAGCGAATACCGTTTGGTGATTCTGAGTATAAGGTACGCAACCCTCGTCGACACACTCCCGATCTTTACAACGTTGTTAACGAGAGACTTGTGGACGATAAATCCGACACCTCCTTGGGACAGATGGTCGCCCTCCCGGTGATAGAGCAAGTTGCCGGATTCGAGGATTACCGTGTCCTCCCCCTCTCTTCGGACTTCGGATAATCCTATAATATGCCAGCGCAACTTGTCCATCTCTTCTTCCAGCTCCACGATCTTCTCGTCAGTCCTCAGGGTGCGTGCGTTGTACGTTGCCAGGTCGAGTCGTCTAAGGTGGCAACCGAACCTCCACCGGAGATTCTTAGCACCCCCTGCCCCGCCGTTACCATGGTCGCCACCGTAGCCAGGAATAGCGGGGCCGCCGGGGACTGGGGGCCGTCTCTTTGTTACATTCATAGAGGGGTATTTGCCATAGTTGCCACGCTTGGCGAGCGGGTTGGCAACCGCAGTTTTTTTTTTATTGTAACTTTGGCTATTATCAGGGAGATGCTGCTGCCCATCTCCCGCCTGTTTCCCATTGTCGCCTTTTACGACACCCACGGGAGGATATGGGGTAGTGGATATTCTTGACCGCCACTACACTACTCCAGCCGCACCTTTTTACCTACTGTCACTTATATTGCATGTATTTTATTAAATTGTCTAAAAGTATTAAAAATATTTTTTATTTTTATCTGTTAAATTTAAATTATATAGGACGAATGAATTAATGAATCTTCGCGTGACTCTACTATGTCCCGCTTCTTCTTCTTAATAACTGGCTTTACGGCTCTGGGATCTAGCCCTTCTGAGCATGAAGTTACAATATATTATAATAATTATCCTTCATAGTATACTGCTTCACAATATGTTGATACGTCACATTGTGCAGCCCTTGGGAGATTTTGACGGCAACTTGAGCCAGCAGACAGCTGACGGTTGGCGATGGTATCTCAAGGCACCTAAGCAGACAGACACCTTATTTTGAGAATCACATCACCATTAGAGGACTTGTTTCACAGTTTCCACTAATAGTTCACATGCGCAGACACTAAATACATAAAATCGCACCACTTTTACATATCAAAGTCCACTTTAAACCATTATTTAAACAATAATACAGGAGCAGCAAACCGCCGCCGGACAAGTTCCCTCCAAAACTCACTATGTCCCGCGTATGCGCGAAGACAGAGTAGCGCACAATTTTTGTTTGGAATAGCTTCTCTATGTATGTACGTAGTACATATAACTCAGCCCAATATTCAGCAGTGGACTATAATAGGCTGTAACAGTATTTTGCCGTGTAGTGGCGGTCAAGAGTATCCACTACCCCATATCCTCCCGTGGGTGTCGTAAAAGGCGACAAAGGGAAACAGGCAGGAGATGGGCAGCAGCATCTTCCTGATAACAACAAACTTACAATAAAAAAAACTGTGGTTGCCAACCCGCTCGCCAAGAGTGGCAACTATGGCAAATATGATGAGAGTAACAAAGAGATGACCCCCAGTCCCCGGCGGCAGTTTGGTCACTGTGCCGCACACATGAAATGATGGATGACACGTGCCTGTGGGAACAGGTGAGCGCCTCATAATTTGCCATGTTGGATTCACCCGAGGAGGATTTGTAGAAAATAATAACTACTACACAAATGATCACTAGACCAAAGTGATGGAGAAAACAAAGAAAATAGTTTATTTTTTATTTTAAGTCGTTATTAGGAAGACGCTGCTGCCCATCTCCTGATTTTTTCCCTCTGTCGCCTCTTACCACACCCACGTAATTACATGGTTTTCTTTTACTTATTATGAGCTAGATATTTTCTATTTTAGCAAATTTTAAGCTAAATATAAAAAAAAACTATCCAAAAATTATAAAAAAATTCTCACAGAACAGTTCAATTTACGCGAACCCGAGAAAGCTTTATCCACTTGGATCCGCAAACATGATCCACGGGTGGACATGCAAAGGAACGTCATTTATTTGTCAAATAAAATTTTAATTTCATACGTGGTAGAGCCACGTTGCAGCTATATTATAATGGTTGTAGCACGAATGGGCCGGCTCGACTGGGGTAAGACCACGCTTTGACAGAATATATATCAATGTAAAATAGCAGCTTAATGCTGCTTTTTTAATACAAAAGGGCTTAAACGAGCATGCGGCTACATTTTAATTTATACTATTATATATATACTGATTTTTCCGTCACGACCCCTTCTGACGTAGTGTAGACGTAGACCATCTCGCTTTCTTGGCGGCTATGAGGAAGCGAGATGGAATAATGTTAATGGATAATATGATAAGTTTATCAATAATAATATACTAACGAAAGGAACTTCGTTCCAACCGAGTGTTCCACAACACTCACGTATGTTTTTTTATGGTTAACGGATACATCACTATAATGTACGCCCAAGCGCCACTCCAGCCGCACCTTTTTACCTACTGTCACTTATATTGCATGTATTTTATTAAATTGTCTAAAAGTATTAAAAATATTTTTTATTTTTATCTGTTAAATTTAAATTATATAGGACGAATGAATTAATGAATCTTCGCGTGACTCTACTATGTCCCGCTTCTTCTTCTTAATAACTGGCTTTACGGCTCTGGGATCTAGCCCTTCTGAGCATGAAGTTACAATATATTATAATAATTATCCTTCATAGTATACTGCTTCACAATATGTTGATACGTCACATTGTGCAGCCCTTGGGAGATTTTGACGGCAACTTGAGCCAGCAGACAGCTGACGGTTGGCGATGGTATCTCAAGGCACCTAAGCAGACAGACACCTTATTTTGAGAATCACATCAACATTAGAGGACTTGTTTCACAGTTTCCACTAATAGTTCACATGCGCAGACACTAAATACATAAAATCGCACCACTTTTACATATCAAAGTCCACTTTAAACCATTATTTAAACAATAATACAGGAGCAGCAAACCGCCGCCGGACAAGTTCCCTCCAAAACTCACTATGTCCCGCGTATGCGCGAAGACAGAGTAGCGCACAATTTTTGTTTGGAATAGCTTCTCTATGTATGTACGTAGTACATATAACTCAGCTCAATATTCAGCAGTGGACTATAATAGGCTGTAACAGTATTTTGCCGTGTAGTGGCGGTCAAGAATATCCACTACCCCATATCCTCCCGTGGGTGTCGTAAAAGGCGACAAAGGGAAACAGGCAGGAGATGGGCAGCAGCATCTTCCTGATAACAACAAACTTACAATAAAAAAAACTGTGGTTGCCAACCCGCTCGCCAAGAGTGGCAACTATGGCAAATATGATGAGAGTAACAAAGAGATGACCCCCAGTCCCCGGCGGCCCCGCTATTCCTGGCTACGGTGGCGACCATGGTAACGGCGGGGCAGAGGGTGCAAGAATCTCCGGTGGAGGTTCGGTTGCCACCTTAGACGACTCGACCTGGCAACGTACAACGCATGCACCCTGAGGACTGACGAGAAGATCGTGGAGCTGGAAGAAGAGATAGACAAGTTACGCTGGGATATTATAGGATTATCCGAAGTCCGAAGAGAGGTGGAGGACACGGTAATCCTCGAATCCGGCAACTTGCTCTATCACCGGGAGGGCGACCATCTGTCCCAAGGAGGTGTCGGATTTATCGTCCACAAGTCTCTCATTAACAACGTTGTAAAGATCAGGAGTGTGTCGACGAGGGTTGCGTACTTTATACTCAGAATCACCAAACGGTATTCGCTGAAGGTCATACAGGTTTACGCACCAACCTCGGCACACCCCGATGAGGAGGTGGAGGAAATGTATGAGGATATCTCTAGAGCCATGCATTCCTCCAAAACCCAATATACGGTGTTAATGGGAGACTTCAATGCAAAACTAGGCACAAGAGAGAACGGTGAGCTGAAAGTAGGGAAATTTGGAATAGGGCAACGGAACCCAAGAGGCCATCAGCTGGCCGACTTCATGGAGAAAGAGGGACTCTTTATGATGAACTCTTTCTTCCAGAAGCCGCCCCACAGGAAGTGGACCTGGTCGAGCCCCGACGGTTCGACAGAAAATGAGATTGACTTCATTATGACGACCAGAAGACAACTGTTCAGTGATGTCTCCGTGATCGCGAGGGTGAAAACTGGTAGCGATCACCGAATGGTTAGAGGCACACTGAACCTAAACTTTAAGTTGGAGAGGTCTTGTCTAATGAAGTCAACGCTCCGTCCCCCTCGTGCTCTGTTCCAAAGTCCCGAAACCTTTCAGCTCGAGTTACAAAACCGTTTTCAGTGCCTAGAAGACTGCAATGAAGTGGACGATATGAATGACAAGCTCGTGGAAACTGTCCATGCGGTCGGAGCTAAGTTCTGCAAGACCCGCCGCAGAAGAACACAAAAACTCTCCGATCACACTCTTAATCTCATGGCTGTTAGACGGGAGATAAAGCTACATTCTTCAACAGACTTGACAGCATACAGGCAACTGAACAGACAGATCTCCAAATGCATGCGGCGGGACTTACGCAACTTCAATACAGCTCGTATTGAAGAAGCGATCGAGCGGAACCAATGCTTCAAAGTCTTTGCCAGAGATCTGTCTGCCAGAAAGAGCCAACTGTCAAAGCTGAAGACAGAGTGTGGCAGCATTCCGGGACACCTGAGATTTTTAGTGAGATTGAGAGGTTCTATGGGCAGCTGTACACGTCATCGTTGGAGACACACGCAAGTGTGAGTAACGATCCAAGAGCGAGTCTCATCCGACACTATTCTGAAGATATCCCGGACGTCAGTCTGAGCGAGATTAGAATGGCTCTCCAGCACCTTAAAAACGGCAAGGCCCCAGGCGAGGATGGAATTACAGCGGAGCTTCTGAAAGCGGGTGGAAGACCGGTACTTGAAGTCCTTCAGAAGCTATTTAATTCAGTCCTCTATGGCGGCCTTACACCGGAGGCGTGGATCAGAAATGCTGTGGTCTTTTTCTTCAAGAAAGGTGACGACGCTCTCTTGAAGAACTACAGACCGATTTCCCTTCTGAGCCGCGTCTACGTGCTGTTTTCGGGAGTCATTACGAATCGTCTCGCGCGCAGACTTGACGACTTCCAGCCTCCCGAACAAGCCGGTTTCCGAAAGGGCTTTAGCACCATAGACCACATACATACCCTTCGGCAAATTGTACAGAAGTCCGAAGAGTACAATTTGCCACTATGTCTGGCGTATGTGGACTATGAGAAAGCCTTTGATTCCGTCGAAATTTGGGCGGTGCTGCAGTCCCTTCAGCGGTGCCAAGTTAACTGTCGGTATATCGAAGTGCTGAAGTGTTTGTACAGTAGAGCTACGATGGCTATCCGAGTACAGAACCAGAGTATGAAACCTATCCAATTGCAGAGAGGTGTAACTGCATTGGAAGACGTTTTCAAGCTTCTGGACTGGAAAGGATACGGTATCAACATCAATGGCGAGTACATCACTCACCTTCGATTTGCCGACGATATAGTCCTTATGGCAGAATCGCTGGAGGAACTAAGCACTATGCTCACTGACCTCAATAGTGTCTCCCAACGGATAGGTCTTAAGATGAACATGGACAAAACAAAGATTATGTTTAATGTCCATGTCACACCTATGCCGGTAGTTGTTGGGAGCACTATGCTCGAAGTTGTTGACGAGTATGTTTACCTGGGACAAATAGTCCGACTAGGTAAGTCCAACTTCGACCGAGAGGTCAATCGACGGATTCAACTCGGCTGGGCAGCGTTCGGGAAGCTACGACACATCTTCTCGTCAGATATACCTCAAAACCTTAAAACGAAATTGTACAACCAGTGCGTGTTGCCAGTGATGACTTACGGAACTGAGAACGTGGTCCTTCACAGCTGGCCGTATGAGGAAGCTCAAGGTCTCTCAGCGAGCTATGGAGAGGGCTATGCTCGAAGTTTCTCTGCGTGATAAACTTAGGAATGAGGATATCCGCAGTAGAACCAGAGTAACCGACGTAGCCCAACGGATTAGTAAGCTGAAGTGGCAGTGGGCCGGCCATATAGCTCGAAGAACCGACAACCGATGGGGAAGAAAGGTTTTCGAGTGGCAGCCTCGTACCGGTAGGCGAAGTGTAGGGCGTCCCCCCACGAGATGGAGTGACGACCTGGTAAGACATGCAGGAAGTCGATGGATGCAGGTGGCTCAGGACCGTGCTTTGTGGCATTCTTTGGGGGAGGCCTATGTTCAGCAGTGGACTTATGAAAGGCTGTAATGATGATGATGAATGATGAACAGTATTTTACTTTAGTGAAAGTAGGTACTTATCTATCTGCTTACATTGTTTTACGTACCGTATACCACAGTTTAAAGACCTTACTGATACTTCTTGTATTATTATTTATTCTGTGCTGATACGTAGCTATTATATCATATAAATTAATATTATTACTTATCTTTGTTAATTTACTGCATTCGTGTACTGGTATAGATAACAGGCAAAAATCGCCTAGACTTGATAACAGTGATGGATGAACTTAAATACCTACATAATTAAGTTTATTCGGAACTCTCAGGCCCAAGTCCTACTCGCTCTTGTTCAGTCTTTTTAATAATTTATTTCATGCATTGCTCGTCAAAATCATTTTATTGGAATACTAGTTCGTCCGCGTGGAATTCATTATAATTAGATTTCATGGGTTTTATATTTTTGCGCGGAACCCTTAATCTTTTTCTAGAATAAAAGTATTCTAACTTAGACCTTATAATAACAACTATCTGTCAGTGAAAGTCCTGCCCAAATCGGGTCAGCCGTTTCGGAGATTAGCCGGAACAAATAGACAGACAGACAAAAATTTAAAAAAAATGTTTTTCTTGTTATAAGTACCGTATGTAATTTCATATGCATTTAGTAAAAAACTGTTATTATTTATTTATTTGTATAGATTTAAATTCAATTATATAGAAATCCTTAAATTATGACATTTATTTTTACAGACGACCAGTGGCTTATTGCATTTCTTCGTGGATGCAAATTCAGTTTGGAGAGAACGAAAGAAAAGCTAGACCTGTTTTATACAGTTCGCAATACTTCTCAAGACCTTTTCAGGATTAAGCATACGGATCCAACTTTTAATGAGATTTTAGAGATGGGGTAAGAAATACGCCTGAGAAAGATTCAAATACATAATATAAGCGTTTTTTTACAGTATTATTGAAAATTATGTTTTTTCTAGTTCCTATTTAATATTACCGAAAGTAGCAAGTCCCACATCTCCTCGCGTTGCAATAATAAGACCTGGAAGCTACAATCCGGAAAAATATACAATCTCCGAAGTTATAGCCGTAAATAATATTTTACAAAAGGTATTCCAATTAAATAAAATATTTTATTTACTGTCTCTTTCTTTAATTTACTGTTAATTTATATAGAATAACTTATTTAATGTGACTTTAAGATTATGTGTATGGAAGACGACAACATGGTTGTAGCTGGCTTACAGACCATTTTGGATCTTGATGGCGTGACTATGGGGCATTTTTTACAAATGACGCCGATGTTAATGAAAAAAATGGTGGTTCTAACGCAGGTAGGATTTATTTTTGTATGTTATGTAATAAACAATAACTCTTTTTGGTTTTATCTCTTAATTTAATTTAATAATAAATTATTCCTTAAATTTGTTACGTCGAGAAGAGTAAGAGAATCAGCCGCCCAATTTCTTACCAAGATGTCATAAGAAGCGACTGTATCACACCACAAAAACCTCTTATCCTTAAATAAATTGTGGTGTACCATCTCTGAAATGACAGAAACCCTAAACGGCAACGATTCTCCCATGTCCGGCATGTTTGTCATCCACTCTCTATTACTACTAATTCTATATAAAAGTTGTTTAAAAAAAAAAAGACATATGGTGATCTATTTAATCACCATAATTATGTATGATTTTGCTTAACATTTTGTAAGTAATGGTACGTAGTACTCGTAGTATTATTTATTGTGTGGTAATGGTTTGAACAAATTCAGTGGGCGCTTTGGTTATGCTCTAAAATAAACGAGTGTTTTCTAAAATTATTAATGATAATTTAAAATTAAAAATTTTGTACAGCCGACTTCAATATAAGCGACTTCAATATAGGTTATTTAGGAATAACTCAATAACCATTGGTCTGACCTTGATCAAATTGGGACCACACGAGAACTATCAGCTTTCATATAAAACAAGAATCATCGAAATCGGTTTGCCCAGTACAAAGCTATGAGGTAACACACATAAAAAAAAACATACACCTGAATTGAGTACCGTCTCCTTTTTGGAAGTCGGCAGAAAAGTGATTATCGTAGTTTTAAGTATATAAAATGATAAACGTTTAAGCTAATTAATTAAAATATGTTATTTAATGGCACGGAAAGCATATACAATAAAAACGACGGGTTGCACTCCGGGAGTGCCGGCAGAAGTGAAAACTTGAATATTAACGTTGTACATTTTTGATATTTTGGAATGGCGGAGATTATTTATTATTATCTTATTTCATTTATTTTCATTCGAAATTATTTGTTTGGTAAACCTACACCGCACATGTGCTTATTGTGATGTTATGAAAATATAGGTTAATGCTATAAAGTATAAACATATTACAAATATTACATCTATAATGTGTAAGTACATATGTATCTATATTAATAATTTCGTCAAACAGTACAGTAGACTCGATCGAAACCTAATCTTAATAATAAAATTATATTAATTAATATTAATTATAATTATGATGGTTGGTTGGTAGGTATGGTAGGTATGGTTTAATAATGAAAATTAATTAAACCTAACTTACTTCCTCTCCTACGCCGCGCCGGCTGTCTACTCTCCTTCCGTCTTACGAATTTTCGATCAGGAAACGTGACCTGACGCGAGTTTAACATTTTTTACCCATTACAAAAAAAGTGCACAACGCCGCTAAAGAAGTTTTCACTTCAAAAAACTAATAGCAGTTGAAACTGCGTACTACAATTAACATAGAAATAATATAAAAAATTTACATAGGTTGTTAATCACCTATGTAATTTTTTTAGATACAGTAATAAAAGATAACAAAAAGACATTGTAAAACCTTACATATTCTTAATCTATAATTAAAAAACAATTATAAAATAAATAATAAGACATTCTAGGTAATTTTCTCAGTAGTCTTCCTTACTACTAGGTACTAGGTAAGACTACTGGGATATAAGACGCCATAAATATTATATTAAATTGTTAATCAAATGTGAGTTTGAGGGAGGTTATAAATACTCGTATGAGTACATATTCTGATTATAATGTATATTTTCAGGATGCAATGCCAGTGCGTATGAAGGGAATACATTATATAAACGCGCCAAAAGGCTTCGAAACCATCTTTAATGCCATTAAAAATCTATTAAATGAGAAAAATCAGACCAGAGTAAATATATTTTAGTTTTGTTTTATAAATAAAAAATAAAAAAAACTTTAGTAAAAATACTAAGATCAATTTTTTTCTTATATGTTTGTTCTAGCTTTACGTTCATTCCAAAAACTTTGAAGAAATTTATAAATATATACCTAAAGATATATTACCTACTGAGTACGGAGGTGATGGTGGTTCAATTAAGGAGATAGCAGGTAACCGTTTTGTTCTTCATTTCTGGAAACGAATATATTAGAAGTCGTAAGTTGTTTAGAAGTGAATTATGGTTTTTGACAGTATTTTAATAGAATATTCGTGCCGCGTTTAATCTATTAAAGTTTATTTCTCCGTTGTTCTCTGGCTAATGACACCAGAGGAAATATTTTATTACGATACCCTCTAAACCTCCCACCGCCATATCAATACTAGGCACCATCCAATATTAATAAAACTGCCCAGTGGTGGTTTATCGTTTTTAGACAGCCATTAAACAATTTAAAACGAATATAAAAATTTAAGAAAGATCCGACATAGCCACAATCCTTCTTATAAGCCCATGTAAAAAAATTATATTCGATCCAGTTTTCGAGGAGAAAACAGGAGAATACGGGATAACAATGTAGCAATTTTTTTTTCTTTCGTTAATAAAAATAAATCCGTGCTGCAATAGTTTCTCTCGGTCGTTTAGACATTTCGCGGCAGCAAAATGTCGTTTTCAAATTTCTTGCAACCCCGATATCCTCTTAAGGTTGTACAAAATCTTATTATAAAGATTATTTTCCAGTTTTTAATCAATTTGAATAATAGTAAATGTCTTATTACTACTAAATTATTATCAGCCAATAAGTTAATTAGGTACTCATAATTCCAAGTAATATTTCTGTCGTAATTAATATAAATTGTCGCAGTTAAAGTTGTTGTAATTACCTAAATGGTACATTTAGCTAGCAAACTATTTTATTTCTAAAATTAATTTTTTTTATAGATTATTGGAAGAAAAAGGTACAGGAATACAGGGATTTTCTAGACGAAGATTTGCAATATGGTACCGACGAATCGAAACGACCTGGCAAGCCGAGAACTGCCGAAGATCTCTATGGACTTGAGGGCTCCTTCAGACAATTGCAGTTTGATTGAAAATAATTTTCGCATTTTGCGAATTTTTGCTCACAATTTATTAAATAATTTTCTTGAAATGTTTCTTTTTTTACATTTAACTAAGAAAATGACATTCAAACTTTTTTTATTTATATCAAACCCTGTGTTATGTAAGTAAATAAATGATTTGACACAACACGATTATAGAGTTAATACAAAAACAATAAACGAAACCGTTCAACTTTAATTATGTTAAACATAAATATTTTTTCGTTATGAGTAAGTACATGTATGAAGCTTGGCGTGTAATGACAGCGTAAGAATATCCACTACCCGTAGCACATGAGTACGTAGCACGCTATGCGTGTCCTAAGAGGCGACAGACGGAACTAAACTAGTAAACTAGGGATGGCAGTAGTACTGTCCTGATACATAAATAAAACAATATATATATATATTGATAATATGATTCAATTGGGGGAGGCCTATGTTAAGCAATGAACTTCTAAAGGCATGATGATGATGATATTTTATATTCATGCAAAGAGCCTCTTTAATAAGTTTACGTCACATTTTTAATAATTTTACTAAATTACTAATACTTCTAAATCTTATAAACCGAAACTAGACCAATAAGCAGCGAGATTTGTCGTGAGTCGAAGTGAACATGTTTAGACTTCCAATCAATTGCACTCGTCGCAGGAAACGCTTGACAATCTGTCGCGGGTGCGCTTGCGCTTGCTACGTAGTTTACATCTGCAAGCTACTATCTGACAGACTGTCGGACAATTCTAGCAGAAGTTTAATTGTAGGTGGAAACAAGGCCTTAGGCATAGGTAAGTAAAGTAAGTTACAGGCTGTTTATTATTATGTAACCCTGCCGAGTAAAGGCCTCGTATTATTCTGTTACTTCTGGAAGGTTATGGAGCAAATATCTCACAGAATACCAGCGTAAAATAGCAGCTTAACGCATTATAGGCATTCCATCTTAGTCCTCACGGGTGACAACGCATCTGCATTTTGAATCGTAATTGAAGATAGATGTAGATGTCTATGGGCCACAGCAACCACTTACCATCAGGTGTACTGTGTGTTCGTTTGTCACCCTTATTCTATATAAAAAAATCCGTTGTGCTGCTTAAGTGCTTGTTGGTCGAACTTTAAAATAACCTATAAATATTTTATTTCTTAGGCATACATGTACCATTACGATTTTTTCTTTCACCGCCGGCATCGTTGTAAATTGCAATTACTAATTATATTGGTACCGGGGGAGATCGAACCCTGGTTGCTCGCTTACTGTTAGCCTTTTATCTAATACGGCGCAAAGGCATCGATATTAGTTTCAAATCCTCGCTCGCGATATTAGGTTAGGACGGATGTAAAGGCCGGCAACGCTTCTGCAAACCTGCAATGAGGGATAATAATCTTCCACTCAACAGATGTCGCTGGTTGACGCTGAGATGAAGCAATTTTATTGAGAAGTTAGGTTTAAATAAAATTTTATGGGTTTCTTAAATTTAATATTAATACACAAAAATGCCTTAGTGGTTTGCTCTTTAATTTTTTGCACATTTTGAACTCAAAAATAAACTTTTTTTTTAACAATCAATAACTTGTCGATTATTATCAAATCAAAAATCAAAATTACTTGTATTCAAATGTAGTAGGTAAGTAAGTGTATATAGAAAAGTATCGATAAACGATAATTGCACCTTGTGGCCGCCCTTTTTTTTCTTTTATTATTTTCGCCATTTTGGAATTTGGAAGTTTGGCTTTCAGTTCACGCGCAATTCTTCCAGAATACAGGTGCGTTTCGCTGCTTACGCGCATCGTAATTATTTATCGTATTATCGTAAGATAAATACAATTAGTACTTAAAACAATTCTTTTACGGTGAAATAGACACTTATTAGTTAATTGACTTTGTGTGTGTAAATAGTGTTTTTAAGTAGGTACGTTTATTTTTATTATTATTTCACTGTGATATTGACACTACTTGACTTTTGTGTATACGTTTTGGTGGCGGAAAATTGCAAGACAACAGCATTTTTACAGTGCGGCAGAGTATACAGACATACCGAGATACCAGAGGGTATGGTTCCAGTTAGATGGAGCTTCTCCACACTCCGTACTTCTCGCGAGAGAGCGGCTTAACGCCATGTTCGGCGAACAATTGATAGGGCGCTATGGCCCTCGCAGGTGGCCAGCTCTATCGCCCAACCTCACTCCTCTAGACTGCTTTTTATGGGGCTTTATTAAAAATGAAGTGTACTCAAAGATCTCCGAAACCGAAGATGAACTGCGCAATCGTATTGTTAAAATTTAGGGTTTCATTAAATTTTGCTACTAATATGCAATAATATTTATTTCGTTTAGTTCCATTTTCGCGAAATAAAAAAGTGGCGGTAAAATACCTTAACAGTTTAGTGAGTAAGTTTTTATTTCGTCGCACATTGTCCAACGAACCATAGGCCGTGCGGACAGTAACGCTGCCTGGCGCCATCCGCCATGTCACCCGCGTGCAACTTTGCCACTCTTCCAAGGGGTCAAGGTACGTTGAATAAACAGAGTGTTTACTTTTACTGAATTTATTTTAATATTTATTTTGTTTGAAAATTTCCCTTTTTTATTTTACGGGTTTTAATTTAATATTTAATTTTTGTACACTTCTATAGACTAGTATTTTTTGTGTTGTCATTTATTGTATATATGAGGGACCCCATTCTGTATATAATATATAAGTAATGATATGTACAGAAAGAAACATTACCTTTATATTTTTCGAACAAATTAAGTTCCCCGTTATGAAGTCTGTCAAATATTACACCTCATTTTTAATGACGCAGCCCTGGTGACTGAAAAATTCGTGAAGGCCCTCATTGCGCAGTGGTGCAGTTGTTCATGGGCAGCGGGCCAGCGGGTCATTTACTATCAGACGAGCCGCGTGCTTGTTTGCCCCTTATTCTATATTTAAAAAATATCTGCGTGAGTGTCGTGGAACACAAGTTCCTTTAGAATAGAATAGAATATTTTTTTATTCAACACTAGCTCACCAGGCAGACGTTGTTCTGTCTTATCCAACGAACCTTCCTATAAAAATCCTTAAATTCCCAATAAAAAATGTTGAGGGTCATTTATTGGGATAAAAACTATCCTATCTCTCAAGTTGGACCAAAAATGCATACAGTGTGCAAAATCTCATTGAAATCAGTTCAGTAGTTTAAGAGTCCATCGCGGACAAACAACGTGACACGTAATTTTTATATATAAAGATAATGGTGGTCCTGGACCCGATAATTCCCAGAATTTTACCGTCATCTACATCCGACCTTAATAATCTTGAGTATTTATGTGAGAGTGATATGTGTAATTCTTATTGAAAGTCATTTTTTACTTTACCACTGGTTCGAAAAAAAAAACCTCTGTCCTGGGAAGAACCAGCAAGAAACCCAGCGGGACATTTTTTTTAAAAGCATATTTTACATTAATGGTTGGTACAAAATTTTGTTTTAGAAACAGCTTGGAAGCGAACACCTCAGTCCCAGGGGTTATTATCAACCATGTATTCATTTATACTATAATAACCCCTTTTTATACAGTTTCAACTTAACCAAACATTTAAACTTGGTAATAGAGAGAGCCTGTACACTTTCCGGGACCCTGTTGTAATAGCGTATACATTGCCCCAAGAATGAATTACTGACTCTGTGGAGTCTAGAAACTGGTATCACTAGCTTGTGTTTGTTCCTAGTGTTTACAAAATGTATATCACTTTTTTTACTAAAACTACCTTTGTTTTTGTGAACATACATTAAATTTTCGTAAATATACTGAGAGGCCAAAGTTAATATATTTATTTTTTAAATTTATCTCTAAGAGACTCTCTCGGCTTTAGGTTGTAAATAGCTCTAATGGCCCTCTTCTGTAAAACAAAAAGAGTTTCTGAATCAGCCGCATTTCCCCATAGCAAAATCCCATAAGACATTACATATATGCTATGGAAATAACTGAAATAAACTAATTTAGCTGTTTCGACACTAGTGAGACCTCTAATCTTTTTTACAGCATAGGCTGCAGAACTTAGTCTGCTTGTTAGTTTGGACATATGGGGGCCCCATTGAAGCTTTGCGTCCAGAGTGATGCCAAGAAAAACAGTGGATTCAACAATTTCTTTCTTCTTCCCAATTTAAAAACACATTGGTACTCAGATTTTTGACATTAGTTGTTGTAAATTTAATACATTTAGTTTTATTTCCGTTTAAATGTAGATTATTAACGTTAAACCAATGTACTAGCATTTTTCACTTCGTCACATTTAAATGATTGAAGTTTAAGTTTAAAAATCAAGGAAGTATCATCAGCAAATAATACTATATCATGATTATCCCCTACAAGAGAAGGTAAGTCATTAATATACACTAGAAATAGGAATGGGCCGAGAATGGAGCCCTGAGGGACACCCATTAGTACAGGTGACCCGGAAGAACTTTTGCCATTGATAATAACTTTCTGCATTCTATTACTTAAATATGAAATAATAAGTTTAAGCGCTGTGTTCTTGACACCATAGTACTGTAGCTTCCTGATTAATGTCTCATGGTGAATGCAGTCGAAGGCCTTGGTAAGGTCACAAAATATACCCAAAGCATCCTCTGAATTCTCCCATGCACAAACAATATGTTTAATAAGCTCAACTCCAGCGTCAGTAGTCGAGCGACCGCTTGTAAAACCGAAATGATTTTTATGTAGCAATTTATTAATATTAAAGAAACTTAACATATGATCTAAATTATGTTTTCAAAAATTTTACTATGTTGGTAGTACAGAAATTGGTCTAAAATTGGCGGGGTCTAATGTACTGCCAGATTTAAATAAAGGTATGACTTTACTATATTTCATTAAATCAGGAAACACACCAGATTCAACGCTTGTATTAAATATAGTGGCTAGATAAGGTGCTATTATATCTATTATAGATAAAATAACTTTAACGGAAATCCCCACAAGTCTGCTGTTTTCTTAACATCAATAGTTTTAAAATATTATTTTTATAGGATAAGGGTGAAAAACGAGCACACAGTTCACCTGATGGTAAGTGGTTGCTGCGGCCCATAGACATCTACATCTATCCTCTATTACAAATCAAAATGCAGATGCGTTTTCACCCGTGAGGACTAGGATGGAATACCTCATTTCCAGTAAAAAGGGCCTCCGGCCACCTGCACTCACCAAGCGAAACGCAGAGGTAAACCTCTACTTCACGCTGGTATTCTGTGAGGTCGTGGTACCGCCCCGGTTCGAGCCGGCTCATCCGTGCGACAGCAAAAGCTGCCACCTGGCTCTACCACTGTTAAGACGATATATATATATATATATATATATATATATATATATATTTTTTTTTTTTTTTTTTTAACGATATCTTTTGGCGGTACGCTATGGAATTTAAAAGTATTTGAACAAGCCTTTTTTTGTTTAAGCAATGATTCAGCGACAGTAGGAGAAGAATTTAATGATTTAGTTAGTCAAAAAACGAACATCAGTAAAATGTTTCTCAAAAGCCGTAGCAATTTCTCTCGTAGTATATTATTATTGATAAACGTATCATGTTATTGATTATCAAATAATAATAAATTAATTACTAGCGTCAATTAAATTAAAGCGTCATTTAAAATAATATTTCTTTTATGGCAAGATAAGAAAAAGTGCGAGGGAGAAGGATATTATTCCATCTCGCTCGCACTATAGAAAGGGTCGTGACGGAAAAATCTTACACTTTTTCTCACCTAGCCCCCATCCGCCAAATTCGTACCGTACGATATGGAACTTCGTTCCAATAATTTCATTTTGTTGTTAGCTTATTTCTTAACCTCTCAGATGCCGATATTGTATTGGACCACCTTCGTCAGACTTGTCATTCTACCACATCCGCTGTATTTGACATCATTTTAGAAATTCTTAAGGCTGTAAATGAGGGAAGATGTGCTGTAGCTATTTTTATGGACATGTCCAAAGCATACAATCGCGTTTTGCATGGTCCCTTGCTATAAAAGCTATATTCGCTAGGAATACGACGGAAACAGCACAAATGGCTCTCTTCTTATCTTGCGAATAGGAAACAGTACGTACAGATATCTCATTTAAATGAAAATAGAAGAATGATAAATGAAATAAACTCGTACACTACCACAGTAAAAGGATCTATACCGCAGGGTAACGTCCTAGGATGCTTGCTGTTCTCTATGTATATTAACGAACTCCCTTCAGTAATACCACATAGAGTCGTCTTGTTTGCAGATGACGCGACAGTTATAATTACTTGTGAACAAAAAAATCTCACTAGTTTGTAGGAAAATATAGCTTACTGCCTTAGCAAAATTGTGGATGAATTAGACGTTTTGGGTTTATTGTTAAATTTTGGAAAGACGAAAATAATGCAATTTCGCCCATATCAGAGATTAGAAGTCCCACTCGCTATATCTTACCAAGGTATGAATATTGAGGAAGTTCGCACATTTTCGCTCCTAGGGGTAACAATAGACTCAACTTTTTCATGGAAAAATCATATAGAGAGCGTAGTAAGTAAGTTGAGCAACTTTTGCTATGCCCTGCGCGAGCTACGTAAAGACACAAACGAGCAGTGTGCGCTTACTGAGTACCACAGCCACGCCGCTGCCTGGATCAGATATGTCATCATATTCTGGGGCAATTCTACCGAGGTGCACGCGGTATCCGTGCTCCAAAAACGTTGCCTTAGAATAATTGCATTCGTAGCTCCAAGAGATTCGTGTCGAAAGTTGTTCCTTAAATTTACTTATTAACTGTGACGTGCATTTATATTTTTGAATTATGCCGCTTTGTTAGGAAAAATCCTTACTATTTTCAACGAATTGGGGATAGACCCAATCGATATGGCGCACGTCACCGTGGTTATAACCTGGTTGCTCCTACCGCACATCTAACGATTTTTTAAAAATGGTCCCTATTGCATGGCTATAAGAGTTTACAACTATTTACCTAATAATATAAAAGCCCTCCAGTGTCGTAAATTTGAAATAGTACTTAAGAAAATGCTTATTGTAAAAAACTATTATAATTTGAATGAATATTTTAATGATAAATTATAAATTTAAATTATTTTGACAAAATTTATTATTTCTATTTACTTAAATGACATTATTAATATTTTCAGCAAAGTTTTAAATCTTATTTACATGAATTAAAATGACCCATAGTTGAGATGAAATATTTATTGACATTTAATAATTTTAAATATATGTGTGTATTATTTAGTTTGATATTTAATAACCTTAAAAATTGCAATTTAATTTGATTTTATATTAATTAACAATTAAAATCCGTCTTAATATGCTAAGCCCGTACAGGGTTGTCACATGCTCTGTAGATATATTGTAACAACTTTATACTTTGTGACATGCAAGAAATGAATTATGAATTATGAATTACACTACTGCAAGCTTGAGGCGCGTGTGTGCGTGAGCACTAGTGGCTCGTCACATACAGAGCGGAACTGCTTTAAACCGGCTCGGCCAGTGCTCAACTCAGGGTGGTGTAAAAAATAACAAGTGTCAAATTTTGTTTTTTAAAGAATAATTCATATCAAATGAAATATAAAAAAGTGTAAATATGGTTTACGTAGATTTAAATCTTATAGAGGTTGCCGCAAGAGAATTTGATTGATTTCTTTAACTGAAGTACACTGCGATCTCCTAATAAATATAAAAGAGCTTTTCGATGCGATAGTTATCAGATTGAGTTTTTAGAAGAAATGCTAACATTTTTCAGGAAACTAAAATCAATAAGATGTGATAGGCAAAAAAACGTTACAAATAGCATGAATTTCATTCACGGATTTCAAGTGTCTCTAAAATCTTTAATAAAACTTCATGAATAATTAATTTATATTTACGAGACGTCTCAATTAAGATTCTCTCGAAAATTTCTTTGGAGAAGTCAGACAAGCGGGTGGTAACTGCCAGGAATTAACGTGTCGTCTAGTTAGTAGTGCCTTCAATAAGATGCTTATAATCAATATCTTAGGGAAACCTCAAAATACTAATTGTGGATACGATTTCGATATGTTACTTATGAAACCAGACGATTGTCATATTTTAATACACCATCACCGCAACCTGACAATGTTACTGCTCCTGTATTAACAGTAGGAACAATTGATAATCTATTTGATTTACCAGAAAAAGTAAACGTTTTAGTCCATGTGTCGGGATATTTGTGATATTTGTATAGAAAATGTTGTCTCGAACACGACAAATGTGACAAAATAAAATTGTATGTTAGTAGATCTGAACAACATATAAATATGGGAAAACATTATTTTTCCAGCCATTACAAGGATTTTAATAAAGATAGTGTTCAATTGGGGGTTTAAATAATAATTCCTGACAATTTTATCGAGTTTCTTGAATTGCTTGAGCAAAAATTTCGCGATTATTTTGAGGTCGAAAGAAATATTGTAAATATTGGTAGTGAAATATTAAAACGTGTTCAAGATTTTATATTCGTTACGAAATGCGAGTGCTTTCCAATAGATTATTTAAACATTAAATTTAGAATTTACCATTTAATTAAAAGCCTCAACTAATTGTTGAAGAACAATAATTATAAAAGTAAAACATTTAGAATACATAGTTTATAAAAAAATATTATATCTTAAGTATCTATTAAAATGCTGATAAACGTTTTGTTTATTTCAAAGAGATTTAAATATTTAAGTATACTAGAGCGGACATAGAGAACGTTTTCATACAAAAACTTTGAGCTCGCGCGTCTGTGACGCCCTCTAGATAAATATAGCAAAACTACGTAGAATATTTATTAGGAAAACATTTCAGCTATTCCCCAGGAGGTGACGCTACTAAATGTAGGGTAAAACACCCGTTTTAGGAATGTTGCCGTTTCGACATCAAAGTATCGATAATGTTGTTGAAGGTTACTAAGTTTGTAATGCTTTACGATATAATAATAGGGAATATGTAATATAAATCTATTTACTATGACTCCCATCACACAAAAAAAACATTTAAACGTTTTAAGTTATGTATAACGTTATGAATGAAATGAAATGTCATGAAATATAATATTTAATTTCCAATAACTAAGAATCAATTTAAACAGCAGTCACATTGGTTACATCTTGGATGATGTCACTAGGTCTATTAGATGCTATAATAATAGCATATGGTTGGTCGGTCGGCGTCGAAGGCACATCACGAAACGTCAAATCCAATAATAGAGTGCCTCCATGTTTTTCAAATTCGTTTCTTTTACAAAAATACACTTTAAATCTAACATTATTTAGGAAAGCATTGAACTTAAAGGTCGTTACAAAATAAATTATTATACAAATTCACAAGTTTGCGCGTTTACCGTTAAAAAGAACACATTTGTCTTATCTCCTCAATTTCAAAGCACTTCCCATGTTGCCGTAACCAATAGCGGAATCTGCGGCGTCGACATATCGAATGACCTGCAGTAGCATAGTCACTTGGAAGAGAAAGTTAAACTAGCTTCTAAAAGACTTGGCGTACTCAGTAGAGCGAGACGCTACCGTGAACAAAACAGCAACCGTTTACAACTTTACAAGCGCAGGTTCGGCCTCACATGGAATACCTTTCTCATCTCTGGGCCGGGGTTCCCCAGTGCGAACTCCTTCCACTTGACTACAGAGCAGAGCAGCTCGAATCGTCGACGACCGAGTTCTCTTTGATTGGCTCGATTTTCTATCATATTTAACACGGGGAGTGCTCTGAGGAATTGTTCGGATTAATTCCAGCCATCAAATTTCACCACCAAACATCGTGACAAAACTTACGTTACCATACACATCATTTGTATGTCGCTTGTATTTGTATGTGCTTGGCGGTCTGCTACCGTGCGATTTATTAGGAGTTTTTTTAGGAATCGTTTACCAACGGCAATTTTTATGGACCGATACGACTTAGGGACCTTCAAGAAACGAGCTTACTCCTTTTTAAAAGGCCGGCAACGCATCTGCAATTCTCTTGTTGTTGTAGAATTATATTAAATTAAAAAAAGGCTATCTTGTTGACTGTTTGTACTGGTTGTACTGGCTGACATAGATGTTTCATGTAAAACCAATGACCGTATGCCCGATACAGGCCCAGCCGATTTCTTTATTGGTATGGGTACAGTATCGTTTACTGTTTCACCTTAAATATTGTAGATGATTAAATCGGCATCCGGTATAATATTTTTTATCGCTAACAATAATTGACAAACCTTGTCAATCACTAACTCTTTGGTAAATAAATCATGACATTACTGGATAACAGAGGGCGCTTATTACAATAATGATAAATGTTCTAGAACAAATATAAATATACATTATTCTCGTGAATATACATTATTATTGCGATAATAAACCGAAATAACATTCAGTTTTTGCTCAATATCGGGATTTACAATACTTTAAATAATGCACAATCGGGCATATATATTCTATAAAATATTTTTTAAACTTAGGAAACGAATGCGTCTTGAGCTTTTGACGATGTCACTAAGACTAAATGACATAAATCTGAAATATATCCTATGGGATACAAGTAAGAGGCGACAATTTTGTTGCTGATGTCCGGTCTATTACTGCTACTTAAATGTCTTTGATTTATTTAGTTTTATCCTCCTGTGCCAACCCTACCAAAAAATGAAAAAAAATTGACAGCTCCTTAGAAGCTTTGCCTCTAGGTACAATTTCTTTACTCGTGTGGTCAGGCCAAGGTCAATAATATTTTTTTCTTTGATTTTCGAATGGAACCTATACGGCATTAATAACAGCGCCATTTCATTAAACTCGCGGAAAACTACGTTGGTTACGCAGGTTGATGTAGTACTTGACAAACCGTGTAGATGGTGCTATTACAGAATTATTTTTACGGCAAAACAACATAGTATTTTAAAATAAATAGGTGAATACTCCCATTTTAGAGGTTTTCAAATGAATTAACAACTTTAAGGGAGAAATCTGGTAAACAAATGTTATAAATGAAACAATTCTATAACAGCGCCATCTACACGGTCTGTCAAGTACTACATCGACCTGCGAAGCCGACGTAGTTCTTATTTCCTATGTAGGACAGTTACTATATTCTTTGGTTCTTATAGTAAAGTTACGTAATGGTGGAAGGTCGTTGTTGGCGAGGCAATATTCCCTAAAATATTCAGTTAGTTCCTTTTAATAATTAAAAATTAAAAATTTTGTACAGCCGACTTCAATATAAGTTATTTAAGAATAACTCAAAAACTATTGGTCTGACCTTGATCAAATTTATATGGGACCACACGAAAACTATCAGCTTTCATATAAAAAAAGAATCATCGAAATCGGTTCACCCAGTACAAAGTTATGAGGTAACACACATAAATAAAAAAAAACATACAGTCGAATTGAGTCTCCTTTTCTGCCGACTTCCAAAAAGGAGACGGTACTCAATTCGAGTAATATAGCATGGGCTATGTATTACGAATAAAAATAATTAAATGTTAATTGATTGATATAATTTAGAAGCATGTGTTACATATGTATTAAGGGCACACGATAAGCTAAAAAGAGATAACTAAATGTTAGAAAGAACTGGAAATTATATACTAGACAAAGATAGCTATAAATATTAGAAAGGGATAGTACCAGCCTCTTTTTTTTTGCGCCCGAAGCAATTGGAAATGGGCTACCACAGAGGGAGGCAGAAAATGCATTAGGCATACCACGATAGCCGGTCTATCGTGGTTATGGGGGACTCACTGCCTACAAGGGGAACCTAAGTGATACCCCCTAAAAACTGCCTTTGGGGACTGGCAACCAGCTGTTGAAAGCTTCTTATGCCGTATCTAAAGCGACCCTCTTTTGGGAAAAGAGGGCGCAGACGGCTAAATGCCGTTTAGGGAGTGCCTACGAAGGCATATTAATTTTAATTAATTTTTAATTCAATTAGAATTGGTCTGAGCCGCCAGGAGGCAGTTCAGGTCGTTTGACAATTTATTAGGCGGGTCCGAGAGAGTGTTTCTCGGCCTGCGCATGCTATAATGGGAGTGGATGGGGAATGAGTGGGGCTGTATAAGTAACTGCCTCACGAATTAATGTGTTATTATGGGACTCTGAAACTTTAAAAAAGTTTTCAGAGAATTTTTTAATAAATTGTTGGATTGTTGGGATTTCTAAGTCCCGGCGAAGGTCGGCATTACGGACGTACCAAGGTGCGTTCGTAGCTCGACGACAGAATAGGTTTTGAACTACTTGTAGTTCGTTAATAATTTTAGAGTCTGCGTGTCTGCGAATATAGGGGCCGCGTAAGTCATTACCGGACATATACAAACCTTATAAAGGGTTTGTTTATTTCTTAGAGACAATTTACTATGTCGACCTAACATACTGTTAAGCCTACCTAGGTAAAAACGAGCTAAACGTGTTACTCTTTTGACATGAGGCTCGAAAGTGAGCCTATAGTCAAGGGTGACACCTAAGTATTTAGCTGACGTATGCCAAGGGACAGGGGTCCTTAACATACGTATTGGTGGAATATTTTTATATTTTTTGTGACGGCGTCGTTTAAAATCGAATTGAACTGCGGAGCTCTTCTCCGGGTTCACATCGATGCGCCATTTTTGGAACCAATCTCCTAGGTCATCGACTGACTTCTGGATCTTGTTCCTTGCGGAAGATAACATATGACTTTTGAAGTAAAGAGCAGTGTCATCTGCGAAGAGTGAGAGCTGTACACCATTTGACGGGATTGGAATGTCGTTGGTGTACAAGATGTATAGGTGGGGAGCTAGTACTGATCCCTGAGGAACACCAGCTTTAATGGGGCGCTGAGGGGATAACGTGCCTTCGTATCTAAAACGAAAGGTACGATGTTGTAAGTAAGAGGCCACGAGACGTACTAGACGATCGGAGAGTCCTATTCTAAATAATTTGAAAATAAGGCCTACATGCCAGACTCGGTCGAAGGCTTTGGCAATGTCGAAAAAGACCGCGATTGTCTTTTGTCGACATGGATAATAACCGCTGAGGATATATTCCACAATGCGGTGTACTTGTTGGGGACATGAATGTTTCTCACGGAAACCAAATTGGTGTGGGATGACAAGAGGGTCACCGTCTGTGGGAAACAGATGGCGCCTCATTCGATTTTGAATTACTCTTTCAAAGACCTTGCCCATGGCCTTGAGGAGGCTAATGGGGCGATGACTGGAGGGGAGGTTAAGAGGCTTGCCTGGCTTGGGAATACCAATGACAGTTGCCTCTTTCCACGTAGTGGGAAAGTGACTAAGATTGAAGCAGGCGTTAAAGATAATAGATAAGAGGGTTAACACCTGCTCTGGGAAGTATTTAAGGGCTTGGTTGGATATGCCATCCGCGCCCGGAGCCTTTTTGGTCTTAAGTCCTTTGATGAGGGATGAGATCTCATCATTGGACACAGTGATAGGGTCAGAGGTTGTGGGGGATGAGTTCTGGCGGCGGACCTCATCCTCCACTTCCTGAATATCTGAGGAGTCGACAGGTTGAGAGCTAGGAGAGCATTGTGCGGCAATGCTGTCTGCAAAGCACTCAGCCTTTTCGTCGTCCTCGAAGGCAACCGTACCGTCGGGGCGGAAGAGAGGGGGAGTGTGAGTTATAGCGTCTATACGGAGGGCTCTAGCCATCTGATAGTACGCTGTATGTGAGGGAGATATATTCTCCATGAGTTCACTCCTTTGGATGTCTCGAAATTCGGAAAGGCATAAACGGAGTTTTCGTTGAAGACGATTAGCCGTATGCCTATATTCGGGGGTGGGATATTTAGCTGCTCTCCGGAAAGCAGCTTTTTTAGCTTTTAATATGTTGTTAATATGTAGGGGAAGCCCACTATTATTAGCAACCGGGACGACCCTTTCATTCTCCTTAAGGGAGGATTTAATAAGGGTTGAAAGTGAATCGACCGCGGTGTCGATTTTTTCGGGACTGTCTAAGTCTAAGTCCGACGATAGGTAATTAGGGGAGTCCTGTGAGTCCATAGCTTTAGCTAGGGACTCCTTGAAATCCTTCCAGTTAGTGAAGATTTTCGTGGTTACAATAGGGGGTGGCTGATGGCCAAGAATAAGGGAGACCGGTCGGTGATCGGATCCTATATCGTCTAGTGTCTCAATAGACCTAAGGTTGAGTGAAACTCCTTTGAGTAACGCAAAATCTAGTACATCTGGGTTCTAATCGGTGGCATCTGGATAATGAGTTGCACCGAGAGGACTGTGAACGGTTAGGTCAAGAGACTGTGTTATATCAAGCAGTATCCTGCCACTAGGGGTGATAGTGCGGCATGTCCATTCAGTATGCTTAGAGTTAAAATCTCCAAACATAATGACTGAATTGCCTAGAGATAAGATGGCCTCAAAATCTTTATTGAGGGGGAGGATTCCGGGGGGAATGTAGCAGGAGGCTATGACTAAAGACTGATGTCCCATCATAGCTAACCTGCATTACGTTGCTTCCATATTGGTAAACTGCGGAGTATCAATATGAGAGCAATGTAGCGTCTTCTTGTAATAAATGGCCGCGCCGCCGCCTCGGCGGTCGGTCCTGTCATTACGAAGAAGAGAATAATTATTAATTGAAAGGCCTATAGTGTCCTTAGATTTTAAGAATGTTTCCTGTAATAGGAGGATATCGGCTTCGCGATCTCGAAGGAAGAGCTTAAGCTCTGGGAGGTTATTTCGCAATCCGCGAACGTTAAATGAAATAAGCGATAATCCTTTAGGCTTGACACGACCGTGATTTTTAGGCAGAGCAGAAGGCTCTGTCATTGTAAGTTAAGTTAATTAAGTTAACTTAACTTACAACGAACGCAATAAATTATTGTGCTCTACGAGAGCTAAAAGACGGTCCTGCGGGGACTATGCAGCGCGCAATTTGCTCGCTAATATAGAAATTTCGTTAACGTCGATATTCCTTATCGCGGCGTAAACCGTGTTAAGGTCATCGGCGATTGTAGGCTGCTTCTGCTGCGGAGCAGAGCTAGCCTGTTGTGAATCGGCCTTTTTGGGGCCCCAGGGAAAAACTGGAGCCTGCGAAGGCTTTAAGAAGCCCGGAGGTGGCCTAAACGGCGCCTGTGGTGGTCTCGGGGGACCCTGAGGGGGTCGCGCAAAGCCCTGAAACGGCTGCGATACGCCCTGACGGGGCTTCCTAACATATAATGTCGGAAATGAACGGTCATTTATCGGCGGCGGGACCTATCTGTTTACGGAAATGCGAGGACGAGGAGTGCACGGGCATCCTCTGTAGCTTGCCGGGTGTCCTGTCTGCTGGCACAGGACACACGCGGGCGGGGATACGGCATCTTTAGGCCGGGGACACTCTTTAGTGATGTGTGGATCCAGGCACTTAACGCACCTGGGTGGGGCGGAGCAATTAGCCGCCGTGTGACCGTATAGTTGGCAGCGGTGGCACTGCGCCGGGAAACCGCGCCTATGCGGTGGCTCAACTCTCACTCCAGACAAGCCGCACACAGTACGCACTTGCCGGAAGATAGTTTTTGCCTCCGGTACTTTGGCTAATATAACTAGAACTAATCAGTACCTTAACCCTGTCCTGCTGTGCATTTTATGCACAGCCTCAACGGGAAATCCTTGTGACTTAAGGTCATCAAGAATCTCCTCGTTGGAGAGTTCATATGGGACGCCTCGGATGACGGCCCTGACTTTACGCTCTTCCGGAAGAGCATATGTGTGGTACGACACACGTTCATTGGTAAAGAGCCTTGTTAGGTGGCGAAAATCGTCTAACGAATTCGGTAAAATTTTGATCGCTACGCCGACGTTCGTAGCCAGATCATATTTGATACCCGAGTCGTAACATATTTTGCTTAATCGGGTAAACTCCGCCTTGTCTCTCAAAAAGACAGGGGGCGGGACTTGTTTTTTCGCGAGTTTTGGCGCGCATCGCGAGGCCGGTTTGGTTGGCGCTGATATGACTAACAACATCATTGGGTCGGGGCAGCGGCGGGGTCTGCGGAGGTAGACGCGGCAGCGGCGGGGGCTGCGGGGCTAGGGGGGGCGGCACGGGCCGCTACGGCGGGGGGTGAACGGTTTTTGGCGGCGCACTTCGCTGCGCGCTTCGACGACACCGTGGTATATGAAGATTCGTGCGAAGCACTGGTGTCATCGGAGTCAGAGAACTCCGATGTCCTGGTGCTTGACTCGGCGGCGGACCTCTTCCGGGAGGCAGACACTGACGATGTCGACGCGGAGTCGGAGTGAGAGCACTCCATATCAATTTCTAGCTAGGCGAACGAGTTCTGGGACTCTAAACGGGCCGCTACGGGTGGCGGGATGCTCGCCTTACGGGCGGGAGAAGCCAGAAGGGCTAGGGCAGCAGCAAGCTCCTGCGGGTCGTCCATCCTGTTGATGGCGTCTATCAGGGACGATTTCAGGTCCTGAGCGGACATTTTAGGGGGGATTTTAAACTATAAACTATATAAACTAAACGTAAGGGCGTGGGGATCACCGCACTCAGACGTACGGGACGTTCAAATACTCTGAAACTGTCCCCTGTCCTCAAAAGGACAGGGTCTTGCTCTGAAGAGCAAGTGACGTATTCCAAGAAACAATATAATATACACGTTATATATACTACACAAATAATTATAATAAACTAATAAACGTATAAAGTACTAGTGTACTACGATATTAAAAGCGGTCAGTCAGACCTCCCCGACCGAAGGTGGGGGGGGGGGGGGTAAGAACTGAGAGTTAGCTAGTATTCACTCACCGAGCTTCAGCGCTATATAGCGCTCACACTGAGGAGCGCGGGGCGCGAGACGGGGGGGGGGGGGCACTAACGTTGGGACGTTAGCGCGCGCGGACTACCTGGAACAACCGCTCGGGAGCGATGCCACAGGCTAGATGACCAGCCTCTTATATGGATTTAGGGGTCGTGTAGAAATGAGTTGTTCAACTTGTATAGGTAGGTAATTAGCATCGTTGAAATATAGTCTTAATATATATTCTTTTTAATTGTTTTTTTAAATGTCTTGTAAAATAACGTCACATATACTACTACAATAGGGATGTCATTTTTCTTGTAAATCAAACGATGTGAGTGTACTTAGTCTCGTATTTGACATAGTATAAAGGGTCCAAAAATGACCACTTGACATTTCTATTTCCACGCATGAACTACTTGCAACACTTTGCCTTATATTTTTATAGAATAAGGGTGACAAACGAGCACATAATCCACCTGATGGTAAGTGGTTGCTGTGACCCATAGACATCTACATTCATCCTCAATAAAGAATCAAAATGCAGATGCGTCGTCACCCGTGAGAACTAAGATGGAATGCCTCCTTTCCAGTAAAATGGGTCTCCGGTTCTCTATACTCACCATACGAAACACAGCAGTGTCCAATTTAAAATTTGTCCAAAAGTAAATCACTCAATTTATGTAAAATTGTAGGTTCTGTCGATGCATACGTATATAATATGTAATTACCGGCATCAGTTGATTTTTACAGTTAAAAAAAAGATAACTCACATCTATAATGCAATCTAGAGCAACGTCGTCAAAACAACGACGAGATGGCACTATGATGCCGCCAAATGTTTTACCATCATCATTCTAAAAATATATTTAGGAACCAGTAACAAAAGTGAGAATGCTCTGAATGACCAACAAACATCGGCATCGATATACGTTTTGTGATGCATATAAGTATCGCATTGCTTTAAATACTTAAGTTGGCGTTTGTATGAATATGTAAAACATTTGGCTATTTGTTTTGGGTTCTCGTCAGGTTAGGATACATAAATACTATGAAATTGAATGAATACATCAATAACATCAGAGTTTCATCATAATTATTTTCATTATTTATCGTCCCTTTCCCACTCCTTATCCTAAAGAGTCGCTGAAAAGAGATAGCATTCACTGGAACTAGAAGATTCAATTTATCTGTTACGGGTTACTTTGGACACCGCCCGTCATTAACCCGCTGTGAATATATCGAGGCCCGCGCAATTGTGAACTGTTTGTGTGAATGATATATAGAAGACTATTGTCGAGTGAGTAGTGTATAAACAAGAGTAAAAAACAGCAGCCACATAGAAAAGAGCTGAGTGAACGGGTAAGTCACCGACTATTCACGACCTTTTGCACCACCCATTTTTGGTCCTAAATCCCCTTTATATATATTTAAAACACTAGTACTTTTTCTACTACTTAAGAGAAAACAACAAAAGAACGTTCAAGCTCACCGAGAAACATCGGCCGCTCAATCATTGACATAGGTACACATTACCTACACATGTATACGTAATTATATGTCTTATAATTTCATTTCTCTTTATCATTTATATATATAAACATATATTTAATCGTGATGCTTATTTACTTTAAACCATCTTGTTATAAATTGCAGTTCACTTTAGCAAGCTATTTTGAGTTGCTTACACGCTATTATAGACATTACTAGTATATAGTGTTAACACTGCTATAGCAGGCATTTATCATCAATTTTATCCAAGTGGACAGTCTGCAAAGAATTCCTCATTTTATTATGGCTTACTTTTTCTAAAGTTTGTCATTTACCCACTTAATGCCTATGTAGCTAGATACGAAATGCCAGCTCCACCACTTACTGCTACGGAAATGGAAGTTTTAATGTTAACCGTTAAACATGAAAGCTTATTTCAATTATTACAAACTATGTATGACCTGTCCTTGGATATTATTGACGAAAAAATGAAAAATACTTTTCTTATTCGCACGGAATCGCTAGAAAAATTACGTACAGAATTTATTGAGTTTATGTAGCAACACTTCTCTGACTCAAACAGAATTATAAAATAGGTGACAGTTTGTTTTTCTAAGTGACATATCTATCTTTTTTTACTTCATATGAGGTTGCCACGTAAAATTTGTCGAAACTTAGTAAACTTATATAAATACACAAACAAGCACAAATTTCAAATAATTTAAATAAAAATTTTGACATTTTGCGTAGAATACTTCCCGCTTTAGAACTTAAGGGTTTTGGATGGATCACCTAGAAATTGGTAATGATCTATGAAAATTTGAATGCACTTATTTATAATAATAATAATTTGTCAAACATGGAAAAAGTTTAGTACTTGATCGGCTAACTATCGGGCAAAGCACTAACGGTTTGCGTTGGTTGCCTGGCGCCAATTGTTGACAATTATGAAATAATACGGGACGCTTTAAAGAAGAGGTACCAAAATGTTAGGACATTAGCTTCGATGTATGTTGAGCAAATGCTTAACTTTAAGGGTAGTTCAATTACTATTTTAAATTCATTGGACGCATTTGTCGAACAATTTGAATCAGCACGAGCAGTGCTTAAATACCTAAATATTAAAGATTTAGGCGATTTCATCATAACCCACACAGCATTGCTTAAATTAGACAAAGAAACTAGAAGCCTTTTTGAACAGAAGCCGAAAACTGAAAATTTTTCCTTTGATTCCTTACGTTTGTTCATAAAGGAAACAAATAGAATCATTAAGTTAGATAACCTTAATTCTAGTAGTGTATTTTTTTAAATAGAATTAGGGTGACAAACGAGCACACAATGCACCTGATGGTAAGTGGTTGCTGTGGCCCATAGACATCTACATCTATCCTCGATTACGTATCAAAATGTAGATGGGTTGTCACCCCTGAGAACTAAGATGGAATGCCTCGTTTCCAGTAAAAAGGGTCTCCGGTTCTCTACACTCACCATACGAAACACAGCAGCGTGGTCCTTCCCCGGTCGAACCGACCCATTCGTGCTACAACTATATCATAAATATAGCTACAGCATGGCTCTACTACGTATGTCATAAAACGCCTCAAAATTATTAGAAATTTGCCGCTCCGCCAAACAAAACAAATAGGCATTTCGCTCAGACCTTGCGTTGCTCAGGTCGTGTGCGGCAATAACACTAACTCACAAAAATGTTCTTTTATAAAAGTTAACCGGGTCACCAGCTATAAAGATGTGATTTTTTTTTAAATTTAGAACCCGCAGCTCGTAATTACTTTGTTCGAAGTCATAATCTATGTATCAACTGTTTAGGATTCCATTCGGTTAAGTCATGTTGATTATTTATTTGCCATGTTAAGTATCTATATTACCTCATAATTAAAAGATTGAAGAGAGTTGTAATAACACAAAATAATTAAAAAAAACTTAATTTTTGATCTGTATAAAGCATAGTAATAAAAATGCCAACACCTTTTCTTACCTTTCCTTTAATTGCGAACATGAACATCGATTTGGATCGTGAAATAATCGACCTGTAATATGGGATATCTTTAATACTTTACTTTACTTATCGTCACGCACAATCCCTGACGGGGTAGCCAGAGAGAACAGATCGCCAAGTGTCACGATCCTTACATACCTCTTTCGCTTCTTTCAGATTCATCATCTTCTTCATACATGCACGTCTAGGTATCCGAGTACTCTTGACCCTCCCCTCTTCGAGCAATTTGCTCACATGGTCTTCGAAAGTTAGTCTCGGTCTACCTCGATACCTTTTAATATTAACTTTCGCGCTATATATTTTCTTCACCATTCGGTCTTCACTCATTCGCTCAACGTGCCCAAACCATCGAAGCACGCCCTTATCAATTTTTGTGATAAGGTCATCTTTCAAACCTGCCATATTGCGAATGGGGTCACTGTAGAAGCGTGCTCGTCGCGACCCCTGCCAGCCCTTTTCAGGGCTGCAATTCTACTTAGCTGCGCACCCATGTCAACGAGGGTTAGGGCGTCCCCCCAAGGCGACGCACACCAGCTCGTCCCCGTTGGTGTGGAATGCAGCGCGCAAAGCGGCGATGGGAACCGCCACCCGTCACGCACAGCCCGACACGGCGGAAGGTGGAGGACAGAGTGCAGAGTTGGCACGTGGAATGTTAGAGGAGGCATGAGAGATAAGACGAATGAGTTGATCGAAATAATGAAAGAAAGAGAATTAGATGTCGTGTGTATGTCGGAGACCAAACGGAAGGGCAGTGGTACTGAAGAGCTCCCTGGCGGGGCGTTAGCTCTATGGTCCGGAGTCCCGGAGAGCGAGAGCGCCCGCCAGGGAGTGGGGGTGCTGCTGTCGTCTCGGTTGGTCGATGTTATGACTGAATATAAGGTTGTGAACTCAAGACTTCTCTGGGTTCGCTTTAAATTGTGACTGACGAAGTTATTCCTTTTGGCTGTTTATGCGCCGGTAGCTTCGTCGTCCAGGGCTGAGCTGGAGGAGTTTTGGGAGAATGTAAAAGAAGTTCTAGATTTGGCTAGGGGAAACGAAAGAATTGTTGTATGTGGTGATTTGAATGGATGGGTTGGTACCGCTCGACCAGGGTACGAGTCGGTGCTTGGAAAGTTTGGCGATAAAAGGGTTAATGATGCTGGCAAGCTTATACTGGCGGTATGCAAGGAAAAGGGTCTTCTTGTGACAAACACTATGTTTAATCACAAGAAGATCCATATGTATACTAGAGAAAGTAAGAATGAGAGAAGTATGATCGATTTGTTCCTGGTGGATGACCGACTGCGAAAACAGGTGATGGATACGCGAGTGTTCAGGGGTGCTGACCTGGGAACAGATCACTATCTAGTGATTACTAGATTTAGGGGTCTGTTCGCGGGTTGGCGCTACCGGACGGCAGTAACAGAACCACAGTCGGTCTGTCGCATCCGAAGCTGGAAGCTTCAGGAAGCGGATACTAGGGACAAATATCATGCGAGGGTAGCCGAAAAGCTTGACAACATCGATGGCAGAAAAGAATGTGTTGAAAGAACATGGCAGAACCTTAGGGATGGAATGGTAAGTGCAGCGGAAGAAGTTTGTGGAACGATTAAAAGAGGCAGTAGTAAAAGAAGAGATGCATGGTGGAATGATGAAGTGAAAGAAGCTGTAAAGAAGAAGAAGAAAGCATGGTTAGACTACTTGGCCTCTAGTAATGATAAGGATATGAGAGAGAAGATGAAAGAAAGATATAAGCTGCAGAAAGTTCACACGAAAGCATTGATTGAGGAAGTGCGTGAAAGGTGTAGAATGGAAGCGGACGAAAGGTTGTCGCACAACTTTAAGGAGAACTCCAAACTCTTCTGGAAAGAGGTTGGAAGGACCCGAAGTGGTGCGACGGCCTTAAGAATGAACAAAGTGCTTTCGAGAACTAATGACGTCCTCTCAGAAAAATCGGACGTCATGCAGCGATGGAGCGAATTTTATAGAGAAATGTATGCGTGTGATGATCTTAGTGAGGGATCCGGGGATGACGTCGAGACTGGTACGCCAGACCCGGACCTCGATGACACTGAGGTCATCAGTATGAAAGAGATTGAACATGCGATTCGAAGTTTGAAATGTGGTAAGGCTGCGGGACTAGACAGAGTTACTGCTGAAATGGTCAAGTATGGTGGGCCTCGCGTCTGGGACAGCTTTCATCTGCTGTGCAATTTGTGCTGGCGGACGGGGGATGTCCCGGATGATTGGCGATCCGCAGTCATTGTGCCTTTATATAAAGGTAAAGGTTCACATTTTGACTGCGGGTGCTATCGGGCGATCAGCTTGACCAGTTTAGCAAGTAAAGTTTATTCGAAGGTTTTGACACGTAGGATGCAAGAGAAATCGGAAAGATTTCTATGGGAGGCACAATGCGGATTTAGACCTGGAAGAGGATGCACGGATCAAATGTTTTCTCTCCGCATGATCACGGAAAAGCTTCTGGCTGCTAACCAGAGGATTTTCTGTGCTTTTGTGGATCTTGAGAAAGCATTTGATAAGGTTGTAAGGAAGAAAATGTGGGAACTGTTGCCGGGGTATGGTGTGGATGGTCGATTGCTAAGGGCTGTGCAGTCACTTTACTGTGACTGTAAAGCCTGTGTGCGGGTAGGGCATGACCTGTCACCCATGTTTAGCGTCCAAACGGGCGTAAAACAGGGTTGTGTCATGTCTTCCTGGCTGTTCATACTGTATCTCGACAGCTGTTTACAGAAACTGAAAGATAGCTGTTTGGGTGTGAAATTGGGTGACATTAAAGTAAATTGTCTGCTGTATGCTGATGATGCAGTGCTTATTGCACCATCAGAGGCAGAACTGCAGGCATTAGTCACGTGTATGCAAGAGGAATGTGAAATTAAAGGTCTCCGCTTGAATGCTAATAAAACTAAGGTTCTGGTATTTGAAAGGGACGAAGAGAGAACGAAGTGTGAAATATGGGTAAATCAGGAATGTCTAGAACAGGTAAATGAAATTGTATACTTGGGGAGTGCTTTTAGCCGGGATGGAAGATGTGATTTAGATGTGGACAGGCGTGTCGCTGCCGGGAACAAAGTCAATGGTGCCCTGACTGCGTTAGTCAAAAGGCAAGGCGTAGTGAAGAGTGCACGCCTTGCAATACATAACGCAGTGTTGGTACCGACTTTGTTATATGGCAGCGAAACCTGGGTATGCCAGAAGAAGCATAAAAGCAAGTTGAATGCAGTGGAGATGCGATCTCTTCGTAAAATGTGCGGCGTCACCATGGCTGACCGAAAGCGAAACGAAGAGATTCGCAATAAGGATATCTTTAATGCATTCTATAAAAACAGATATGGTCATCAATAATGAATTACTCTGTATTCCCATTTTAAATCGAGTTTATTTCTTGTGGATACACGAAAGTAGACCGATAAGCAGCGAGATCTGTCGCGAATCAAGGTGAAAATGTTTAGACTTGCAATCAATTGCATTAGCAACTACTCGCAGGAAACGCTTGACAAACTGTCGCGAGTGCGCTTGCTACGTAGTTTACATCTGCAAGCTACTGTCTGACAGACTGTCAAACACTTCTTGCAGGTGGAAACGCGGCCTCAGGCACAGGTAGCTAAAGTAATAGTAGTTACAACCTATTTATTATTATTTTACTCAGCCGAGTACAGGCCTTGCTTTATTCGGTTATTTCTGTAAGGTTATGGAGCACAATTCCGACGAGCTGCTCCAATGCATGTTGATATAACTTTACAATAACCAAGAAATATTTTATTTCTAAAGCTATACAAGTATCATTATGATGTTTTCTTTCATCGCCGGTACAGTTGTAAATTGCAGTTACCAATTTTACTTGTACTCGAGTGGGTCGCACCCTGATTGTTCGCTTACTGTTAGCTCTTTATCTAATACAGCGCAGTAGGCATTGATATTAGTCTCAAATCCTCGAATCATAATATATGAGTGAAGCTATATAATATACATTATCAGTATTCGAGTGTGCGTTTCAGCTAATCTCTCCTAATCTTATCGCATACTTAAGCGTTACATCACAGATTACTCTATATATACCGTTATATCAAGCATGGAAAGGTTGTGGACGGTTGTTACGGTAAGGCCGGCAACCTCTGACTCCTATATATACAAGTACCACCGTCTAACTATTACTGCGCCCCCTTTTCCCTAAAGGGGATCGCTTCCGATTCGGCAGGAGGGCCATAACGGCCAACGCCAGTCCCGCAGGTGGTGTTTAGTGGGTAGGCACTTCATTGTGAGTACCACATAACCACGCAGCCGGCTGCCGTGGTATGCTATGAGCATTCACCAGCTCCCTACCCTGCTTCCGGAGGGTAGCCTTGCTTTGGGCGCAAAAAAGACAAAAATCTAACTACTACTAACAGTCGGCCATCGAAGGTCGGGAAGTCTAGACGGGGAAATTGTGCGGTGCGGTGCGGGGCGAGATGCGGGAAACTGTCCAGTAGGATTGTCCTGTCATGCAAATTGATTAAAATAGTTCACACTATATGTGCGGTAAAAACTGTAGGTCTCCTCTTTTAAATATAAGGAATTAAATTTTCATCAGTTTCCAAATATACAGGAATTTGTTTAAACTTGAAATAAAATATAATCAGTTTTTTATTTTTTTATTACTTCCCGTTGTAAAAACTAGCAATTTATTGTTTATGTCAGCTTTAGTCTGTTGTGAGGTTTAAATCGTATCTCAGGACTTTAAACTTTTAAACGAAAAAATGAAACTATTTTGTGCAGTTTGAATATGTTTGATTAGTTATATAATAAGAATTATTTTTAGTAATAATGAGAGTGTGCGTAATTTGTAAAACTCGTTAGCGAAAGTGGGATAATATTCCACAAGTAAGTGAATTTGCAGCTAATATTAAAAAGAAAATAACTATTTGATAATATAGGTACTCAAAATTTGTTACTAATCATAATATCCTAATTATCAACATATTTGGATTTATATTACTGATAAACAATAAAATTCAATAGGGTTGTCGAGTTCCTTGTATAATACTTATCGATGTTTTTTTCTACTCATATCTGTTTGCAACCAAAGTCGCCGACAACAGATAATTATCACATGTTATTGTTGTTATTGATTCACAAACTCCAGAGTAATAACACCCAGTATTTAAACAATACTGGGTGTTATTACTCCACGTTTGTGTCGGAAAAACGCAAACGAAGTTATCTGAGAGTAAGACCAAAGAGTAAAATTATTCGCGGGTTAGTAACTCTGGTGTTATGCGGTAGTTGGTCGAATACACCCTTAATGCTATATTTTGATTACACGGTTATAATAAAATATGGTAATTAAAATTATTACACGGTTTCCTTGGGTTTTGAGCTTTGTAGAATATTTAGCGACGATGGCAGGAGACCCGACGGTATGACATGACTTTGGATGCTTGGGAGAGAGATAAAGCTTTAGTGTAAATTTACTGCTTACGAAGACACTTTGGCAGCCTCTCATTTCAGGGGTACCTCGTTTAGAGCAGGAGCGGCATCAGAGGCAACTGACCTAAGTAAGAAGCCCAAATATGAGTATCTGAGAGATGAGTACATATTTGTGCCATTTGCTGTAGAGACTATCGGGTTCGTGGCGATAACGATTATGAGGAGGATGATGATAACAATGAACATGGCGATGGCGATGACCATGACGAAGATGATAACGATGACCATGATGATGACAATGATGATAACGATGACAATGAACATGACAAAGACGATGACCACGATGATAACGATGTCCATGTCGAAGGCCATGACGATGACCATGACGACGACCATGACTATGACCATGATGATAACCATGACAATAACCATGACAATGACGATTACCATGCCCATGACTCAGTTATACGCCCTTGAATTTTGTCACAATATTCCACATTGTCACTAGAAAAGGTTTGTTAGAATTTTTTTAATAGTAATGTAAAGTATGAAAGTGGAAGGAAATAAGAGTTTTTTTTTCATAGGAGAGGTGGCAAACAAGCATACGGCTTACCTGATGGTAAGTGACTACCGCCGCCCATGAACAACTGCAACACCAGGGGAATTGCATGTGCGTTGCCGGCCTTTTAAAAAGGACTGAACTCTTTTCTTGAAGGTCCCTTCATCATTACAGCCTTTCATAAGTCCACTGCTGAACATAGGCCTCCCCCAAGAAATGCCACAAAGCACGGTCCTGAGCCACCTGCATCCATCGACTTCTTGCATCCATCGACTTCCTGCATGTCTTACCAGGTCGTCACTCCATCTCGTGGGGGGGGGGGGGGTTGCCATACACTTCGCCTACCGGTACTAGGCTGCCACTTGAGAACTTTTCTTCCCATCGGTTGTCGGTTCTTCGAGCTATATGGCCGTCCCACTGCCAGTTGAGCTTACTAATCCGTTGGGCTATGTTGGTTACTTTGGTTCTACTGCGGATATCCTCATTTATAAGTTTATCACGCAGAGAAACCCCAAGCATAGCCCTCTCCATAGCTCGCTGAGCGACCTTGAGCTTCCTAATACGGCCAGCAGTGAAGGACCACGTCTCAGATCCGTATGTCATCACTGGCAACACGCTCTGGTTGAACAATTTCGTTTTAAGGTTTTGAGGTATGTCTGACGAGAAGATGTGTCGTAGTTTCCCGAATGCTGCCCAGCCGAGTTGAATCCGTCGATTGACCTCTCGGTCGAAGTTGGACTTACCTAGTCGGACTATTTGTCCCAGGTAAACATACTCGTCAACAACTTCGAGCTTAATGCTTCCAACAACTACCGGCATAGGTGTTATATATGGTTATATAGGTATAAACATGATCTTTGTTTAGTCCATGTTCATCTTAAGACCTATCCGTTGGGAGACACTATTGAGGTCATTGAGCATGGTGCTTAGTTCCTCCAGCGATTCTGCCATAAGGACTATATCGTCGGCAAATCGAAGGTGAGTGATGTACTTGCCATTGATGTTAATACTGTATCCTTTCCAGTCCAGAAGCTTGAAAACGTCTTCCAATGCAGCGGTGAAGAGTTTCGGGGATATAACGTCACCCAGTCTTACACCTCTCTGCAGTTAGATAGGTTTCGTACTCTGGTTCTGTACTCGAATAGACGTCGTAGCCCTACTGTACAAACACTTCAGCACTTCGATATACCGACAGTCAACTTGGCACCGCTGAAGGGACTGCAGCACCGCCCAAATTTCGATGGAATCAAAGGCTTTCTCATAGTTCAGATACGCCAGATATAGTGGCAAATTGTACTCCTCTGACTTCTGTACAACTTACCGAAGCGTGTGTATGTGGTCTATGGTGCTAAAGCCCTTTCGGAAACCGGCTTGTTCGGGAGGCTGGAAGTCGTCAAGTCTGCGCGCGAGACGATTCGTAATGACTCTCGAAAACAGCACGTAGACGCGGCTCAGAAGGGAAATCGGTCTGTAGTTCTTCAAGAGAGCGTTGTCACCTTTCTTGAAGAACAAGGCCACCGCACTTCTGCTCCACGCCACCGGTGTAATCCCACCATGGAGAACGGAATTAAAGAACTTCTGCAGGACTTCAAGTACTGGTTTTCCACCTGCTTTCAGAAGCTCCGCTGTAATTCCATCCTCGCCTGGGGCCTTGCCGTTTTTAAGGTGCTTGAGAGCCATTCTAATCTTGCTCAGACTGACGTCCGGGATATCATTCGGAATAGCGTCGGATAAGACTCGCTCCTGGATCGTTACTCACAATTGCGTGTGGCTCGAACGATGACGTGTACAGCTGTCCATAGAACCTCTCAATCTCACTCAAAATCTCAGGTGCCCCGGAAACGATGCTGCCACACTCGGTCTTCAGCTTTGAGAGTTGGCTCTTTCTGACAGACAGATCTCTGGCAAAGACTTTGGAGCCTTGGTACCGCTCGATCGCTTCTTCAATACAAGCTGTATTGAAGTTGCGTAGGTCCCGCCGCATGCATTTGGAGATCTGTCTGTTCAGTTGCCCGTATGCTGTCAAATCTGTTGAAGAATGTAGCTCTCCCTTCTAACAGCCATGAGATTAAGAGTGTCATCGGAGAGTTTTTGTGTTCTTCTGCGGCGGATCTTGCAAAACTTAACTCCGACCGCATGGACAATTTCCACGAGTTTGTCATTCATATCGTCCACTTCATTGCAGTCTTCTAGGCACTGAAAACGGTTTTGTAACTCGAGCTGAAAGGTTTCGGGAGTTTGGAACAGAGCACGAGGGGGACGGAGCGTTGACTTCATTAGACGAGACCTCTCCAACTTAACGTTTAGTTTCAGTGTGCCTCTGACCATTCCGTGAGCGCTACCAGTTTTCACCCTCGCGATCACGGAGACATCACTGAACAGTTGTCGTCTGGTCGTCATAATGAAGTCAACCTCATTTTTTGTCAAACCGTCGGGGCTCAACCAGGTCCTCTTCCTGTGGGGCCGCTTCTGGAAGAAAGAGTTCATCATAAAGAGTCCCTCCTTCTCCATGAAGTCAGTCAGATGCTGGCCCCTTGGGTTCCGTTGCCCTATTCCAAATTTCCCTACTTTCAGCTCACCGTTCTCTCTTGTGCCTAGTTTTGCATTGAAGTCTCTCATTAACACCGTATATTGGGTTTTGGAGGAATGCATGGCTCTAGAGATATCCTCATACATTTCCTCCACCTCCTCATCGGTGTGTGCCGAGGTTGGTGCGTAAACCTGTATGACCTTCAGCGAATACCGTTTGGTGATTCTGAGTATAAGGTACGCAACCCTCGTCGACACACTCTCAATCTTTACAACGTTGTTAACGAGAGACTTGTGGACCATAAATCCGACACCTCCTTGGGACAGATGGTCGCCCTCCCGGTGACAGAGCAAGTTGCCGATTCGAGGATTACCGTGTCCTCCCCCTCTCTTTGGACTTCGGATAATCCTATAATATGCCAGCGTAACTTGTCTATCTCTTCTTCCAGCTCCACAATCTTCTCGTCAGTCCTCAGGGTGCGTGCGTTGTATGTTGTCAGGTCGAGTCGTCTTAGGTGGTAACCGAACCTCCACCGGAGATTCTTGCACCCTCTGCCCCGCCGTTACCATGGTCACCACCGTAGCCAGGAATAGCGGGGCCGCCGGGGACTGGGGGCCATCTCTTTGTTACTCTCATCATAGGGGGGTAATTGCCATAGTTGCCACGCTTGGCGAGCGGGTTGCAACCGCAGTTTTTTTATTGTATTTTTTACTGTTTTTAGGAAGGTGCTGCTGCCCATCTCCTGCCTGTTTCCCTTTGTCGCCTTTTACGACACCAACGGGAAGATATGGGGTAGTAGATATTCTTAACCGCCACTACACGGCATTAAAGGTCTAAGTCAAGTAAAATAGCCGGTGGTAAATTATTCCACAGAGAGGACTTATGCGGAAGAAAACTCCTAGTGAAACGTACAATGGTGGAGTGCCAAGCATCCAGATGGTGTGGATGGTACCGGAGTTTTGCCACGATGTGCGTTCATGAAATTTGGCGGCTGGGATTAATCCGAACCATTCCGCAGAGCACTCCCCGTGGTAAATGCGAAAGAAAATACAAAGGGATGCAACATCTCTTCGCAGCGCCAGTGAATCGAGCCGATCGGAAAGGGCTCAGTCGTCGACTATTCAAGCCGCCCTACGTTGGATGTGGTCAAGTGGAAGGAGCTGGCACTGGGGAGCCCCAGTCCAGAGATGGGAACAGTATTCCATGTGAGGCCGAACCTGCGCCTTGAAAAGTTGAAGGCGGTGTGCCGGCATGAAATACTGTCACGCTCTGCTGAACACGCCAAGCTTTTTAGATACCAATTTGGTCTTCTCTTCCAAGTGACCACGAAACTGCACGTCACTCTATATGTCAACGTCGAGGATTCCGATACTGGCTGAGGTAACAAGGGGAGTGCCTTGAAACTGAGGACATACGACAAAGTGGTTCTTTTCAGCGGTAAATGTGCAAACTTGTGTCTTCTGAGGATTAAACTGGACTAGATTTAGTGGGGATTGGGTATCCGAGACTTTGTTCAGCAAAGACTTGACTTCAGACACAAGTTTGTTCCGGTAGTCGGGGACGTATTCCCGAGAAATATTGGCACGGCCGATTTATAGAGCATCACCAATGCTGTCATCCGCATAGCAATGAATGTTACCGCTTCGCAACATATTATTGATATGTAGAGGAAACAGCGTTGGCGATGGCACGTAGCCTTGTGAAACACCAGCATTAATAGGTTTGTTGTCGCAGCATGCACCGTCTATAACGAACTTAACTGATCTGCAAGAAAGCTGGTGATCAAATTGCACAATTTCTCAGGAAGCCCATAGGAAGGGAGCTTCGTAAGTAGTGTTTTGTGCCAAACCCGATCGAAGGCCTTCACAATGTCCAAACTAACGGCCAATGCCTCGCCCTTGGACTTGTCTCTGCCCATCTATGAGTCAAGTAGACCAGAAAATCACCAGCTGATCGACCGCGACGTAAACCGTATTGGTAGTCACTAATCAGCTGGTGATTCTCAAGCTACCGCATGAGCTGGCAGTTTATAATGGATTCTATTATTTTGTAGAACAAGGAGGTGATGGCGATAGGCCTGTAGTTAGACGAGTCTGAGCGGTCGCCTTTTTTAAGGATCGGATGGACAAAAGTCATCTTCCATGATTTCGGGACTACGCCTAGGGAGTAGGAGTACCGGAAATGACGCGTTAGAATCGGTGCCAATTCCGGAAGACACGTCCTCGGCGCAATTGGGGGGATTCGGTCAAGCCCACTCGACTTGTGGATTTCCAGGGAGAGGAGTGCTTTGCGAACCGAGCGCTGTTTGAACAGTACATTCGGCATGGAGCTCTGACACCGCGGGATGGTCAGTGTTGTGTTCTCCCCATCATTGAGAGTCGAGTTGGACGCAAAGAAAGAACTTAACAGATCGGTTTCTCCTTTGCGGTGTGGGACAGTGAGTCGTCTTCCCTGTGCAGAGATGGAAGAGGTGGATGACTGAAGTTCCCGTGGACAGCGTTGGCGAGAGACCAGAATATACGAGTCCCCGAAGGAAGGCGAACTAGTTTCTCGCCAATTCTGCCTATGTTCTGACTATGCTTATGCTCTGACTTTCAAGGAACCAACAGGAGCGTCGACGGAGACCTGATACCTGTCCGGATGAGAGGTCAGCAGAAAGTCGAACATGGAAGGTGCATGATTCTCCACATCGGGAATCCGCGTAGGCGAAGTAACCAGTTGTGTTAGACCATATGCTAAGGCAAAATCATGAACAGTTCTCCCCGCATGATCGGATTAAACGTGAACCGAGACATTTGGCGTGGTGGGCGTTAAAATCGCCAAGGATCACGATCTCTGCGGATGGGACCTGTTGTAGCAAGGAATCTGATAGCCATTTGGACGTGGTCGATGAATCGGTCTGTTTCGGCATTACCGCTATGGGACCTATAGAGGCACCCGTAGACGCGCTAATGGTCGTCGCTGTCTACGCGTAGCCAAAAGATGGACAGGGTTCAGAAAGAGCAAGGCCGGCTTCACCGTCTTGAGATGATAGTGGATGGCGTTTAGGTTCAAGTGAAGTCCTCTGATGTTGCAGATATTCACAGACAGCACCTTGGTCTTGTTGCTCAGTTTGCCCCGGGCAGTTATTGTTTTTAGCGAAATTTTGCCCCCCCCCCCCCAGAACACGTGGGGCAGCCTGAGCACCCACGCTCAGGAGTGGAGCAACTTGTTCGTGGATGCTCAGCGAGGGATTCTGCTGGTGGTGCTGGTAATCTCCTAGAGTAGTCTTCCGTTTAATTCCACTACCATATTGATGAGGTGGGAATTGGGCCTCCGGTCACCTACACTCACCAGACGAAACGCAAAAGCAGAACTTCCACTTCACGCCGGTATTTTGTGAGGTTGTGGAACCACCCCGGCTCGAGCATGCCCATACGTGTAACAGCAAAAGCTGTCGCGTGGCTCTATGTACAAGAGAGGTTTAAGAAAAGATGGATTTTCCGGGATATTGACAATAAAGTGTTTGAGAAATTATGTTATTTTTATTTTGTATAGTTACTATTTTTCAGTACTAATTTTATATTTAGGCATCGCGCATGAACCAACATGAGTTGAAATCCGAAGCAAAATTCGTTCTGTAGTTGCGAATAAAAATCTTTCTTTAGTTAATAATAATAATTTTATTTCAATAAAAGTAAGTAAGTAAGTGGATAGATAATAGATAGAGTAAGAAGTGGAAGCAGCAGCAAGCTATGGAGAGGGCTATGCTTGGAGTTTCTCTGCGTGATAAACTTAGAAATGAGGATATCCGCAGTAGAACCAGAGTGACCGAATTAGCCCAACGGATTAGTAAGCTGAAGTGGCAATAGGCCGGCCATATAGCTCGAAAACCGACAACCGATGGGGAAGAAAGGTTTTAGAGTGGCGGCCTCTTAACGACGGACGAAGTGTAGGTCGTCCCCCACTAGATGGAGTGACGACCTGGTAAGACATGCAGGAAGTTGATGGATGCAGGTGGCTCAGGACCGTGTTTTGTGGCATTATTTGGAGGAGGCCTATGTTCAGCAGTGGACTTGTGAAGGGCTGTAATGATGATGATGATGAAATAAAACAGACCAAAGCAGCGTCGATCTTGGTTTTATATGATTTATAAAGATTGCGACCAAGGCCTAGGTATTAATTGATACATTTATTTATTTTATTGTATGTCATTATATTATAATATATATAGAATGGACGTTACGGGTAGGCCTGGGTGTATAATTTTTATCGATATATTTTATCACACTATCTTATCTCTATTATTAGTTCTGTGGACGCTTATTTCTGCTGTCAGCGCTAAACAGGCGAAAATCAAATAGCCTCATAATGTCACGGTGTTATAGCCAGTCCATATATAGAGGTCAGTTACAGCAACGTAGCTGCAATTGAAGTCTCCACGGCATATCACTGGTGTTACAGTTGGTCATGGGCAGTGATCGTACACATACTTTAAGAAGAGCCGCATGCTCGTTTGCCCCCCTTTTCTATATACATAAAAAAATTAATGATATTTTGTTGTATGTTTATTTCTTGAATAAAAAGCTAGATATATTTCTGATGTCATTTAGAAATTAAATAATGTAACAAATAATATTCAAATTGGTGATGTGTATGGGTTCTTAACAATTGATGGTGTCAATTGATAAGAAATAAATAGGTTTTAAAAAAAAACGATACTTCATATCTTTACTGCAAGCTATGGCAATGTCATGATTTCTTATATTTACGCGAACAGTGAATAAAACTATTGTTACGGATTTTATCGCGTTTAATTTACCTATTTTAATTCCCGGCGTTTCGGGTGCTTTACAGCAATCCATGGTCACGGTAGGGGGGGAGGGGGGGACTGAGATGTTTGACGTCCCGATGTCCGTCATAGTTAGCCCGGCTACCTTTCGTTTTTAAATATTAATTTTTGGTTCGATCTCCTCAGAATGAGCTTACAGTATCTTGAAGTCTTGCAATGGTATACTTGGGTTTGGATTTCATTTTGTTAATTATAAGATTCCATGCAGATGGCAGCACTCATCCATCTTCTCTATTGAAATTAGGATGTTTTTTTTAATTTCAATAGCCTCGCGTATCATCCTTGGTAGGAATCGGTGTTATTTTGCGAGGATTTGTGGTATATCAAATCTAATATAATGGCGGGGCCGATCTTGACTTGTTCACAGACTGTAGATTTCCCAGAGCGTCGGTGCCTCAGGTCAGCTATATGTTCTTTCACACGAGTTTTAATGGATCTTTTTGTTTGTCCTATGTAAGAGAGACCACATTCGCAATCAAGCTTGTACACTCCTGCATCTTGTAGAGGGATACTACACTTGACGTATGTTAAAAATTGACTAATCTTCTTCGGCGGCTTGAAGTATGTTTTAATACAAGCTCGCTTCAAGATGTAGCCAACCTTGTCTGTGACTCCTCTGACATAGGGTAGTACAGCAGGCACACGCTCAACTGTGGCCGGTTTCACTCGGTCACTGTCACGTAGGCGTGGGACTCGAAATTTGTTGCCTTGCAATACTTGTTTGACGTGCTGAAGCTCGGCGGTAAGATGTTTTCTGTCATCGATCCCTCGTGCTCTCCGAAACGAAGATTTTTCCACCGTAGCTAACTGTGATGGATGATGGTGCGATTCGCCATTTAAATATCGGTTGATATGGGTCTTTTTCCTATAGACAGTGTGACCAATAGTGTTATCAGGATTTCGGGTGACTTTTTTTTGACGAATTGTATTTTAGAGTTTATGGAAATAATGTGGTCTAAAAATGCAGTTAGTTTCTCAGATGGTAAAGTTGTGAATGTTTCGTCTACGTATCGCTTATAGAATCTTGGACTTTCAGGAGCAGTAAGAAGGGCTTTCTCCTCAAAGTCCTCCATGAATATGTCGGCGATTATGGGAGATACAGGTGAGCCCATCGCCACACCGTCTACTTGCTTGTAGCCAGATGTAAGGCCGTGTCTGAGCAGAATAGAATAGAATCATTTTTTATTCAATATTGATTATTGCATAATACTTATTGAAAGTCATTTTTTATTTACCACTGGTTCGGAAAATACCTGTCCTGGGAAGAACCAGCAAGAGAAACCTAGCGGGACTTGTTTAAACATATTTCACTTAACAATAATTTTGTTTATACAATTATTAAATGAATTTTCATAGAACCAGCATGGTGGAGATCACCTTATTCCCTTATTTAGGGGTTATTTTCAATTTCCAATTTTTAATTTCCGACCTAATTTATGTAACATTACCAAAACAATAAAAATAATAGATTATTTGTTATTGAACAAATCGCTTGCAATAGACTAAGAATAGAATAGAATAAGACTGCAATAGTATTTTGATCCAGTATTCAGTTTTCCCTTTAGAGTAGGTCTGGTAGAAACTGCAGCATTAAATTGTAATATATCATAATGAGTTTCCTTAGCATGAAAATATTTTGAAATTAATAAATATATATATTTTATATTTTGTTAAAAAATACGTGTCACGTTGTTTGTCCGCGATGAACTCCTAAACTACTGAACTGATTTCAATGAAATTTTGCACACTCTGTGCAGTTTGGTCCAACTTGAGAGATAGAATTGTTTTTATCCTGATAAGTGACACTCAATATTTTTTTATTACGAATTTAATTCGAAAAGGGCAGAACAATGTCTGCCTGGCCAGCTAGTATGTATATAAGTTTCTATGTACTATGATAAGAATTTATCCAGTATCTTAATCCTACTATTATCTTTATTTATTATATTATCTAAGACTTGCTTAAAATAGGAATGCAATTAATAATAATAATATAATATAAAAAATTATGTTAGTTTGTGTATTCGTACTTTATGTGGTGTAATACGGTTGCGGTAAAATTTTGACAACTTATTGCTTTCACTTGGTTGGGTTATAGGCATGTACATATATAGTGCGTATCGTATCGACAATTTTATATGAAAGTTACATATCATTCCTTATTAAACAAAATATCTGTTTCATATTTAAAACGATATTTCCCCTACTATTTCTTCTGCGGCTGCAACACGTTACAAGTTAGTTAATAATAAAAATTATCGAGTTTTTCTCTCAAGAAATTATCACTAGCTACACAGAGCCAAGAAGTTGGCGGTGTCTCACCCCCGTGCCTCGGAAAGCACGTAAAGCCGTTGGTTCTACACCTGATCTCTTTCCACTCTTGTCGGTTTACCACTTCATCGGACTATGAGAGTGAGGGAATGGAGAGTGCACCTGTGCTTGCGTATACACTTGGGCACTACAATCTTATCCTGCGCAAATGGCTAGTCTCCGTTGAAGCTGGCCGCTGCGCCGTGACAAAAATTCGGTTTGGAGGACATTATCATTGTAGTTCTTGAGATATAAAGGTCAGACATTTATATCTCAAGGTTTATACAAAGGAAAAAAATCTGAAACTTAAATTATCAGTATTCGACGCCAAAAATGTGGCAAGTAAGTTATTGTAAAACTAAAACAACAAACTAACCAAGTCGACATTTAATTCTTATATTTTAAAATAAAAAAGAAAACAGTGAAGCGTAAACGGGAGAAAAATCGTTGGAGGTCAAGTATTTATTTAGACTAATTAGAAAAAGAACTTTTTTTCAAATACTAAACTAATGATATTCCACCAAAAACATAAATGTGAAGAGACGGCTGAGTACAGAAATATTCCAATTTTACATCGACAACAGGAATTGTTTAAATATACTCCATTACATACCATTAAAAATTACGGGTAAAATTTTCATTTAATCGCTACTTTAATTCCTAGTAAAATAATTCACTTACAAAATGGCATTAATATCATAGTTAATCATAATGTGATCAGTGAAAAAATAAAACAAAATTATTCCTTCTTTTCTTTCTCTTGTATCTTGCTTGCTTAGCTTAACAAAATTCGGAACTAAAATTAATGAGGGCTAATAATCTTCCACTCACCAGATGTCGCTAGTAGCGACTGAGGTAAAGTTTTTTGTTACACAGTGTCAGTTAATTGAGAAATTAGTTTTAAATAATAGTTTATCATTATCTAGAGTATTATATTAATATATAACACAATGCGTCAGTGGTTTGATTTTTAATTTTTTGCAGATTATAACTCTTTTTTTTAAAAAGTTGTCTTTTAGTTATATTTATAGTTTGGTTATCGTCATTCGTCGTTATCGTCCCAGCTATGAAATCTGTCAAATATTTTACCTCACTCTAAAGTGGTGCCGCCCTGGTGGCAGAAAAAGTCGTGGATGCCCTCATTATCTGAAATACTTATCTACGAATGGAATATGAACAAATGAAGTAGTATAATTAATATCACTTTAGTTGTAATCATATCTAATGTGTGTTTATTAATCTATGGTCTTTACTTTAGGAAATCTTGATCGGCTAGTGGTTTCATACAAGCAGCGATATCGTTGTTGTAATCTAAAATTATTAGTTTAAAACGCCTTTGGTAATTATATTTTGTTTGTAATAGATTTCGTTTTTTCATAGAATTGTTAATTACGTACATTTTTCTTGTAAATACGCCAGTCAGTAACAAGATGCCAGTTCGACCGCTATCTGCCGAGTTGGCTAAAAAAGCAAGTGAAGAACTGAATGAAGATCCACAGAAATTAGAGGACAGTTTACAGCATTTGAAGGAATGGATAGCTAAGCAACCGCATTTGCGGGCGCGTACAGGTACGTGTGAAAACTTAAACAAATGAAATAAAAGTCATTTAAAGTACCAGATGATTAATACTCTGATGTTCGGATAATCAATTTGTTAACTTCAGGTACAAATGACTTATTCTCCTTTATACAGGGTTATTTTGCAATATCCGGCCAAATTTGCAGAGAAGGTTTAGAATAAGAAGTAATATAGGCAAATGTAGAGAATTGATAAAAAAATCTCAAACATTCTGTCCCTTTTATATTTTAAATTCAAAATGCGTGGTAATATATTATTTTAACGGATTTTACTGAGCACACACACATTCCTAAGGGTCGATCGGCAGGCAAAAACGTTGTTGCCCTTATATCACATTAAATTTGGAATAATTTCAAATTAAAGTAGTAGCCTAATTTACTCGTATTTTTAATAACTGCCATAACGATATATCATTATTTATATATTTGAACTTAAGTTTAAAATTTGGCTACTCTTTAAAAAATAACCCTGTATACATAATGCAAAAATATAATATTTTCTCAGTGTGATTTTGACAAGCAGGTGTATAGTTTAGAGGTTATGTAAGTAAATCAATAACGCTAATAAAAATTATAACAAAATAGTAAACTTAAAAAACGAACAATATCAATCACGTGACTTTCCTTAAGATAATATGTCATTTCCATTCATTTAAATAGTTTTTATCACACTTCAGAAAAAGAGGAAGTTTATACTGTGCTGTTTTCGTTTGTATGTATATTACGCGATATCATAATTTATTTTGGATCGATTTTGATGATTATTTTTGATTTTAATAGTTTATACTTTACATATAAATTCTGATAAAGAATCCCACCCATGGTAGGGAATACAGATTTTAATGCAACTACTTAAAGAAAATTGCTATTGTGATATTCCATAATCCATTCAATAGGGAAAAATAACTTTTAACAAAAAGTAAAAGCCAAGTCGTGTTTCAAACAAAGGCAAAGAACTAAAAATACTAAAATAGTTACATATATCTATCGGAGGCTATAAGATCCTTCTGCCTTAGTCGCCTAGCATACTTTATACGTACTACAAATATTTTTATACATCAGACATGAGGATTTTGTCACATTTCTTATCAATTCAAAGTTTTCATTTTAATTGATAAGAAATGTGACAACATTACCAATAAATTTGTAAGAACAAAGACGGGTTGCTTTAACATTAATAAATTTAAGATACATTTCTTGTCCTTTGCCACCACAACTTGATAATTTCTCTTAGGCCGCACGGTCTACGCCACGTGCCACTTATGTATTTTGTTTTACAAAAGAGAGTAACAAGCGAGCACGTAGTCCGTCTGACGTAGTCCGTCCGAATTAGACGCTGGGACCTATAGACGTCATTATATAGCCTGATTAAGAATCAAGATACAGTTGCTTTCTTGTTGTCACCTCTGGGTTCTAAGTTGAAATGCCTCGTTATCACTAAATAGGGCTCCTGATTTTCGTCATTACCACACGAAACATAGATATAGCTGCAATAGTGTGGTCTTCTCCTGGTCAACGCATCCTTTTGCTGCTGCAGCCAATTTGTTTGCACCATGTTTGTTCCACGTAAATCATTGCAACTTGATGTACTTATTTTAAAACATATTTTATATACTATAATATTCTTATATTACAGATGATCAATGGCTTGCAGCCTTCTTACGTGGTTGTAAGTTCAGTATAGAACGAACAAAACAGAAAATTGATCTATATTACTCTCTTAGAACAACAGCTCCCGAATTACGCCCGTTGAAACACACTGACCCAAAGTTCATGGAGATTCTCGATCTGGGGTATGTTTTGAAAGTCTGACAACATTTTTTTAAGTACATAATAGTCTACTTGATGGTAAGCGGCTATTGCAGTCGAGAGATACCTGTTACCAATTTCAAATTAATAAATCTACAGGCTTACTATAGCCTCTGTTGACTGAGATGTAACGCTGTATAGCATGTAATTACACCCTTAATAGCCTTGAAAGTGAAGCGAGCCACACAACCCGCAAAGGTGAAGAGTGACCGTGTAAGTGACGGTGTAAGAATATTCACGACCCCTTATTGTCCAGTGGGTGTCGTAAGAGAAGACAGAAAAAAACAAACCAGGAGATGGGCAGCAGCGCCTTCCTAATAACAACTCATCTTTCATAATGATAAAATAATAAAAATAAAAATTCACGGTTGGCAATCCACCTGCCATAGTTGCCATGCAAATATCCCCTTATGCGGCAATCAAAGGCACCCCATCAGCCTATGTTCAGTTTAGAGAACATTAAGCATTGTTAGCGACTGCTCATTATAAAGAATTTTTGAAAAATGTATCGATTATTGCTTCTTTAATATTATGGATCTTAAATTTTAAGTAATAAACTGTTAATCTTTATTACCTCACGTTTTAGTGTTGCAATTGTATTACCAAAATCTTCGAATCCGACCGATCCTCGTGTAATTCTCTTAAGACTAGGCGCATACGACCCCAGCAAGTATCCTATAAATGAAATTATATCCGTCACCTATGTTATGCAACAGGTATGTATTTTCAGGTTTTTAATAAAAATGTTTTATCGAGTGATATATGTACATATGAGTTATTTCACAATCATTGCTTAATTTCACTCCTTGTTGATCTAGGTCAGATCCTGGGCGCTCACCTTAAATCTATGAGATTTAATAATCACGTTGAATAAGCATAATCGCAATTATAGGTGTGATATATCATGCTTCCAGTCTAGAGTGTCAGCGAAGTTAAAAATTATTTGAGGTCATGAAAGCCAACACATTGAGGTAGTGCGGCAGGGAAGAGCCCTGCTTCTAAAACCTTATAAATGAGAATAGGCCTAAGGTCACTATTCACCAGTAGGACGAAATGCATCCTGTATTATTTTACTTTACTTTATTAACTTCATGTGTCATAGGACTGAGATTCACTCCTAGAAATAATTTCATTTATTATTTTGTCTTAGTTGAATTATTTTGTCGGCCATATAGCTGTTTTTCAAGTTAACTTTAACAGGTACTTCGGAACGTATATTAAGTCCTGCTAGCCATTGCCTACCCAATTAAGTCATTTGTTCTTAACAAAGGTTTCTATAAATCCTACAAGCTGGACAGTAGAACTATCGTAGTTTATAATCCTGTCGACTCTGCCCGTCTCAACTTATTGCACTCCAAATCCCTAAATTCCATAGTTATTATCACAAGCATGATGTCTCCTGTCTCTGAAGTGTCCACGCTACCGCGCTCCGAAGCGAGGACGTCTCGTTTCGTAATATAATAATAATGCCAAAGTGACGACACTGTTGTATGGTAATTTTTTTCTGCACACAGCCTCATTTATCATTTTACTCTTTAGGCCAATTGATCTTACAGGTTATCGTATGGAACGATCCTCTTAGCATTGACTGACTCGAAACTGAAATATCGTCGCTGATAAAATTCGTTATCACATTCATCAACACATTTTTAGCTATAATACAAATATTTATATTTTGCTTAATGGCCGAATGAATACAATTTACAAAATAGTGTAGCACCGTGAAATGAAAGAGTTTAGAAATAAATTGTACCTTTTTTAAATCAATATTTTAGTCAATTAACAAATAAAACGAAAAAAATCAGTTTTTTTATTAAGGATACATTTAATTAAAAAATAAATACCCAATATTAAGGCGACAAATGGCATTATTTAATCTGAACAATTTGCCTGAAATCTGAAATTAAGTTGGTGCAAACTATTGCCCATAAATCTTGGAGATGATCATCGGTAAGACGAGATCGAAATTTATTTTTAATTAACTTCATCTTTAAAAGTGCTGCTTCACAAATATAATATGTTGATCCAAACATAGTCTTTTTCCAATCTTCCAATTATTTTACTCCTGGGTATTTAATATTTTGGATAAAATTAGTGTGTGGTAAACACGTAATTTTTCTTTATCCAAAATTCTTGGCATAGAACTTCCGAAGTTTTAAAACGGAAGAAAATTGAATTATTACAAATTTTTACAAATTTTTACATTGATATTGTTAGATTCTTCTAAGACCGCACAAAATATATACGACAGCATAGCGATCCGCCATTTGGTGACCCCTGGCCTATACTATTACTCATGAATCTGGCTATAATATACACAAATAACTTTTCAAGTCAGACTGGTAGTTCCAGATATTAGCGTGTTTAAACAAACAAAAAAACAGAAAAACTATTCAGCTTTATTATATCAGTATATAGACCGCTTAATTACTTTTTATTTAGAAAATAAATAGTTATTTTAATTTCTTATACATTAGCACAAAAATGTTAGGTAATATAAAACATTTTATAACCTATCTTTAACTAAATTATTCCATTATAAAATATTACAGATATATAATATTTCAGATATAATGGCTTAAGATAATCCCTTACCCATATCATCCCCTGGGTGTCGTAAAAAGCTATAAAGGGCAACTGAAACAGGCGGCAGGCAACACCATCTTCTAGATAACAATTCAATAGTAATAAAAATCCGGTTGCCAGCCCACCTGCCAAAAGTGAATGAACAAGAAAAATATTTTTTTAGATAACATTAATGGAGGATGATAATTTTGTGGTCGCTGGTGGTGTGAGTGTTATGGATATGCAAGGTGTTACTACGGCCCACTTCACGCAAGTCAATCCAATGTTAATGAAGAAAATGTCTGTATCATTTCAGGTAAATGTTCTAATTATCTACACAGCTCTTCGTAGGTGCAGTGCTCGGGAGCTTAGCTCTTTTCGTAAATTTCACAGTACGGCTGTCGGCATCAATGAAATTGTTAATTGAATTTTTATTTTTGCCTGTTATTTTAATTTACAGTCTATATACGTCTCTTGACGTAAATTTACTTTTTTATTGTTTTTGGAACATCTTAATCGGTTATGCACATAAATTGACTTTAAACTAACTTCCCGATGAGCTGGAAAATTGAAATTTTGAATATAGTTCAAATTGACATGATAATGAAAGAATTTGATTAAAACGTGGTAAATAAAAAAAAATCTCTTCTTAAATATTTCTTATTAGGTATTTATAACTCTGCTTTACTGTCGAAAAGTACTCGAAGATGCTACACTTAATAATTAAAGTTAAAAAGGGAGTTTTAAAAACTAGATTTTTTATTTATATGTAATGTACTAGCGAACGCCCCCGGCTTTACACGGATGATTCTGGATCTGAGTTTTAAACCATCCAGGGACCCACGCAAATACACACAAAAAATTCATCAAAATCGGTCGAATCTCTTTAGAGTTTTTGCGATACCAACGGACAGCAATTGATTTTTATATATAGAGATGTAATATATATCTTATTTATTTATTTTGTTAATGTTTTTTCCAATATGATGAAATATTTTTTGATTATGGACTAATTACTTAATTAAATTTTTCCATCGTCATTATATACAACTTAATTGTAGCTTAAAAGTTACTTAGCGCTTAAGATAATATATATTGTGTATTTTTAGGATGCATCTCCTGTGCGAATGAAAGGTACTCATTATGTGAATACGCCCTCGTTTTTTGAAACTATTTTTAATTTTATGAAAAATTTCCTTAATGAGAAAAATAAAAAGAGGGTTTGTATAATATTAAACTGGTTGATTTTGAAGTTAACCAATTTATTTTATTTATTTATAAGTAATTAATTATTTTGCAGCTATACGTGCATAACACAGATTTCGAATCTTTGTACAAATATGTGCCTAAGGAAATACTGCCCGCTGAATATGGTGGAAACGGTGGGAGCATTCAAGAACTTATAGGTACGTATAATAAAAAAAAAATTATTAATCTTCTTTGGTGAAAGTCATGATGAAAAAACTTCCTAATCGATTGATGTTTAAAGACGAAAAAATGTTTAAAGACATTTTTTAATTACTTTAGCAAGCCAACAAATTAAAGAAATTAATTTTAATGTAATGCTACATCTACGCAAATACGTTTTTGCGAGGAGGAAAGTTTAGAATCGTGATTTGAATCTCGATAAATCTTATATTTTAATTTCGCACTTGTGGTTGAAAATTATCATGTTATATAAATCATTTGCCGTGAAATATTTTTATTTTATATTTATGTTAATTTGATAGTTTGTCTTCTACTGCATGTGATGCAGGTTTTTGTTTAATATGGATTTACAATAAAGTCACCCCTAAAGAGAAAAATTAACAATTTATTCTTAGTCAAGCCTTTGCTATCTCATTACCAAACTATCATAGTAGTTTTCATGGTGAATTCCGTTATTCTTCTAAAAAATGAAAAGGAACTAGGTAAAAGTATCTCTTATGAAAATGCGAATTATTAAAGATTAGGTACACATTATTTATACCTAGATTTCAATTATAGATGTCGGATACTTTTGTAGTATTATTGTTTGTTTTGGATATATATTTATATAAATACTTACTTATAAATAAATATAACATAATCAATTGATTAATTATAAATTTTACTGCATTTCAAATATTAAAATAAGTAAATAACTACTATCATAACAACAATGTTAACATTATTATATTATATAAATTATATTTCATTACAATTGTTTTAATTATTATTTGTCAACGAAAGAAGGATCTGGTTCATAAAAATAATCTTTATTTTTGTAGATATGTCCAAAAAGAAAATATTAGAGTACAAAGCATGGCTAGACGAAGATCGGCAATATGGAACCGATGAATCTAAACGACCTGGAAAACCTCAAACTGCCGAAGATATTTTTGGAGTAGAGGGTTCCTTCAGAAAACTTGAGTTTGATTAGAGCCTTTCAAAATATTTAATTTAAAATACTTCCATAAATTTTCTTTTTCAAAGTGTAACTTAAAATGCATAATTTAAAATATTCATTATTTTTTATATTATTCATCCATTTTGAGTAGCATTTGACATTGCTAACTTTTTACAAATTTCTCTCTAATACGGAGTAGGTTCTTAGCTTTATTTATATTTTTTAAGTGAAGCATGTATAAAAATATCACTATATCTTCAAGGTTTTTGCAAATTGCGAGTAAATAACAGATTTTGGCAAAATTTTAAATAAATTTCATTCAAATGTAACTATATAATGTAACTTCAACTTGATGTTATGTTTTCATAGTATTTCTTTGAATTATTTTTAATGATACCTACGGGATGAAGATTGCGAAGGATTTCACATTATTAATTACTATTAGTACCTAAAGCCTTTAATGTGACTTCTGTAACTTTATGTTAAGTTAATGAGGAGCTTTTGTAAGTTTAAAAACGACATTGGCAATACTGGTTAACGGAGAAGATATAAGAATGGCTAGAAATGACACAGGGAAACTAATGAGTATTGGAAGAGCATTGGTAGAAGTTACTTGTCTCAAAAAATATTGTAAGTGTAGTATTATAATATTAACTAGTATTAAATTATTAATTTTTTTTATAGGATAGGGTGACAAACGAGCACACAGTCCACCTGATGGTAAGTGGTTGCTGCGGCCCATAGACATCTACATCTATCCTCGTTTGCGAATCAAAATGCAGATGCGTTGTCACCCGTGAGGACTAAGATGGAATGTCTCATTTAGTACAGTAAAAAGGGCCTCCGGCCACCTGCACTCACCAAGCGAAACGCAGAAGCAACCCTCTACTTCACGCTGGTATTCTGTGAGGTCGTGGTCCACCCCGGTTCGAGCCGGCCCATCCGTGCGCTGGAAAAAGCTGCCGCGTGGCTCTACTACTGTTAAATTTGAGATTTGTAACTAGAACTTGTCTTCCTTTCTCTAATTTGCACAGCCTAAAAGTAGCATATTTCACATATGTCAAATCTATATTAGAGTATGGCTCTCAGATATGGTCACCATTTTATGCTAAATATGTTCATACTATCGAAAATATTCAAAATAAGTTCATTTCCCATTTAAATTATAAATTTAGACGTTCTGGCTCTTCATATTGAGACGATTGCATATTTTACGGTCTGTTAATGCTTGAAGAAAGACGTACTCTGTTGGATATGGGACTTTTATTCGATACATTACACGGAGGAATTGACTGCCCTGACTTATTGGCTTACATCAAATTTAACGTCCCAATGAAACGTACCAGACATATTAGAAACTCTTTGTTTTACATCCCCTTTCACCCGACCAATTATGGGAAAAACAGTGTTCTAACGCGTTAGGTAGCAATTTACGACAGATAATTTAGCTCAATTGATCCTTTTAATAGTACTAAAAGTGGATTCAAAATAAAATTAACAAGTTTTTTTTCACTCCAGCTGAAAGTAATCAGTAAATTGTAATTAAAATAGTACCTATGTTATTATTTGTTCCCTCGTTTCATACTGTTATTCTTTCATCATTAAAATGTATACATGTATGTTGTATGTGTATTTATGTCTCTCTCTCTCTCTATATATATATATTATACCTAGTCAGGTCATAAATTCTGTCACATGTTTAATATAAAATAATTGAAACAAGTTTATTCATTATGTAACCATTTATATACCAAAATGAACTTAACAAAACATAGATTCTTATGACACTAAAGTTTATTCAAAATGACCTCCGTGATTTTGAATACAGGCCTTCAATCTGCGCGGCCAGTCGTCTATCGCAGCACGAACGAGGTCCATGTCAATATCGGCGGCTGCCTTAATCAAGGATGTCTTGAGTGACTCCAAATTGGGATGAGGCTTTGAGCACGCCTTTTCCTCCAAGTGTTGCCATATCTTGTAATCTAACGGATTCAAATCTGGACTGGAGGAGGGCCAGTCTTCGTGCCGGATGAAGTCGATTTCACGCGCCGCCAGCCAGTCTTGTATGCTCTTCGCTCTATGAGCTGGCGCTGAATCTTGTTGGAATACCCAGTGCCTGTTATTGAACATGGTATGAGAAACAAGTTCCACAAGGTTCGTCAGGACTGTATTTTGATATACAACTGCATTCGTTTTTACACCTTTTTCACAAAAATGTACTTCTGTTAAGCCCCAATAAGAAACTCCCAACCATACCATGAGCAAGGATGGAAAATGACCTCGTTGGACACGCGGAATACGGTTGCTCGCTTCTTCACTACTGTGTGCGTACATCTTATCATTTTGTTTGTTGTAGCTCTCTTCTACGGTAAAAATTTTTTCATCCGAACAAAATAATTTCCCTTTATTTTTTTCCCGCCTACCGCTTCAACAAAGCGCGCCATCTCTTCAGGCTCAGGTCCATTAGACGAGCATTCAAACGATGTCCTGTTTTTCTTCGATATGCCCGAAGCCCTAAGCCTTCATTTAACACCCTTTTCACCGTGGTTCTGCTTAACCCCATCTGAAGGGCCAACAGTTTCTGCTTACGTTTGGGATTTCTTTGAATTTGCGCCTTCACAGCTTTTATCACTGCTGGAGTCCTAACAGACCGAGGGCGACCACTTCTTGACCTGTCATCTACACTAGAGTCTTCATTGTACCGTTTGATGGTACGACAAACGAATCTTTTGGTTATATTCAAATTTTTCAGTATGTCAAAAATTTGAATTGGCGCGTAACCGCAACGATGCAACGCAATAACTGCAACACGGTCTTATTTAAGCGTCCACTCCATATTTAAAAATGAGTAAAATTCTAAATAGAATACAGTTTTATTTTCATGAACAATTCGAAATTCGAATTCAATAAACTTTTTTGTGGCCGGCATTCTAAAAGAAAAGTTTTTACTGTGTGACAATACTTATGACCTGACTGTATATATATATATATATATATATATATAGATATATATATATATATATATATATATATAGATATATATATATATATATATATATATATATATATATATATATATATATATATATATATTTGTGTCTCTTTTCAATTTTTATCTAATTTATATTATAACAATATCAACAAAATAATTCTGCATTTATATATTCATAATATGTGTGTTTGTAAGTGTAATTATGTACGTCTTTTGTACATGTATATATGTGTAGGTGTATATGTATGTACGTCATGAAAGTAATATTACTATTTCAATTAATTTGTTAATGCTTAGTATTAGTGCTTACCGAATTTGTTTTGTATTGTATTAGATTTACAGTGTTATGTTTGGTTATTTACTTTGAGGATAACTATTATTGGCTTTTTTGTGTTTAATAATTTAAGTCTAAATGTTTAAGCATTAATAAGCTGTTGTTATCCTTAATAAAAAATAAAAAAAAAAGGTGATCTGCGTTTCAATCCTGCATCCCGAATTAAAGAAAAGCCTACAGTACAGAAGTGAAAAGATCAGCACATATCTACGTAAGTACAAGCCCAAACATTAACTTATCTTTAACATTAGACACATTTCGTATTCTGTACCAAAAGTAATCAAATTGTAAAATTGTGATTTGTGTAACTTTTCTTTATGTGTGTCATCATCATCATCATTACAGCCTTTCATAAGTCCACTGCTGAACATAGGCTTCCCCCAAGGAAAGCCACAAAGCACGGTCCAGAGCCACCTGCATACATCGACTTCCTGCATGTCTTACCAGGTCATCACTCTATCTAGTAAGGGGTTTTTCTACACTCCGCCTACCGGTACGAGGCTGCCACTCGAAAACCTTTGTGCCCCATCGGTCGTCGGTTCTTTATGTGTGTGTCAGTCAATCAATTATTATTATTATACCTATTCATTTGTTTTATTACCGTAAAATTTTAGCTATCGAAATATGTTTTAATTTTATCCTTGAAGTACCCACCCACAGACTTACGAAATAAAATAAAATAGGTACAAGCTGCATCGTTAGTCCAGTAGAACTCGGCGCTTGAGTACCGCAAACTCTTCCACCTCAATTTTTTATGCGGCTCTTCAAATTGTACTACTGATGATATAAATGCATGTTGCCATGGGTCAACTCAACTCGATTTTTTTTTTTCAATTACAAGGAATTAATATTTTCAAACGGGATTTATTTTAATTTTTTGATATAATATGAATAAAAAAGGTATGACGTTTTACGATAAAGTTAATATTTTCGGATTTATGAGTTTTAAAGGTTTGAAAAATCCCAAATTTGGATAATTTTCACCCATTAAAAATAAATAAAGAAAAAGAATAAAATATAAAAAATATTTTATTTATATTCTATAGACAACAGTTAATAATATCCTTAAGCGAGAATAAGAAAAATTCGATGCCGACGCCGATTCCTCCTGGACTACGTTGACAATTAAAACTAAAGTGATGACAAGTATTCGCGTAAATGATGATCAAGATAAAAAATGGTTACTTTTGTAATTATGATGTATTCAGTCTTTACAAAAAAAATGTTACAATTTACAACAGTACCTAATTAAATTGATTTAATTGTATTTTATCTTTCCTGCAAAAATTTAATTGGCGCTTCAGACCCAGTTGTAATGTAAAAAGAAAGATGAATTCGTAGATATCAGAAAGACTTTTCCGCACTGTATTTTTATTTTTATTGTTTATGATATGATGCATCCTGCTAAGGAAAACCATAGAAATTTCACTTAGCTACGATATAGTTTTTGGAAAGTTATCTTAAAACATTTTTTTGCAAATTACTACCGTGGAAGGCCGAACCTACCACGGGGTGGGGTGTTTTCTACTCCCCTTTTCTCAATTTTCATACGTCCTATCACTTTAGGAATCTTCTCTCTACCATCTTTATGCATACGATCTCCAAATATATTCTCAAACAAGTATTGAAAATCTTCCATCCGCCAAGCTATCCACAAATCGAGAGCTCGCGATTATTTCTGAATTTTGCACATCTTATCCGTTCAGTTCATATTTGCTTTACGCAAATATGACCATGCATCCCAATTTCAAAATTAACTCGAGTGGCTTCCAATTCGCCTTCGCCGGAATGTTCATATACTTTCTTTACTTTTTTGTGTACTGTTTGATGCGAAATATCCAAGGTACCATACGCCACTGCGCCACGGAGCTGTCATTTATATATTATTTTGTTTTCTCATTGTTGTCTTCTCAAGATAAACCCGGTATTCTCCAAGGGTCGCCGCCCATGAACCTTAGGGAGAGCTCGGAGTCCTGATTAACAAATATAGAATTACCTAAAACTTTTGACAATTTTGTTATTGAATGAATTGCTGCTTGTTTCTGTGTAACATTTATGTTGATATGAGAGTCTAATTTGTTGCAGTATTTATTTAGGTTTTCAGCGATCATGCATGTGACACTAACTATTATAGGTATGACTTCAATAGGTGTTTTCCAAAGCCGGGTTATTTCAGTTCTTAGTCCATGGTATTTTCTAAGTTTCTCTATTTCACTCGCTCTTATATTGTAATATGATGGTACGGTAATATCGATAAGATAAGTTTTAATTTCAATTTTATTGATATAAATTATATCTGGCCTATTGTGCGTTATTGTAATATCTGTTTGAACAGGCATTTCCCACATCAATTTGGTTGTATTATTTTCCCTAGCCAGTGGTTGCGACATATATTCTTTCCACCACATTTTGCTTACGCTAAATCCGTGCTTTTTTGCTAGGATCCAGAACACGTACTGTATAATATTATTAAGCCTCTTTGTACAGTAAGTGCCAGCTAGTTTCTTACATCCTGAGATGTTGACTTGTTTCATCACATACATAGACATAGACATATACGGCACTTGTCATCAACCGGTTTCTGAAGTATGTCTCTCTCATATTCTCTTGTTACTATTGCCTTGATCATTCAATATTATATTATAATAATATATTATTTATATAAATGTTATTAAAAAAAGTATTTTCTTCAGTTTATTTTATTACGTGTAATACGATGCACTTCTCCGTCAAAATATAAAATTACAATGTTATAAGGGCGTTGTAATTTTATATTCGTTTTTAATAGTTTGAATTCACGTTCGGTTCGTCAGACAGATCGTTTGTAGTTCCTAAGATTTCCGTTATTGTAACCACTTCGTTTAAATACAATAGATTTTTTTCTTTGTGTTAGGTAACGTACAACGATGAGCGTGAATTTATATTATTAACTAGAAAATGCGTTAGAAGATCGTCTTTTATGCACGAGGTGCTAAAAACAATCCAATAGTAAGTTGAAGGTTGAAAGTTATACTTTGACGCTTAAAGTAAGTAATACTTACCGTAAATTATGTACACTTTATTGTTAATTTTATGTGGAAAATGAAGAAGTTAGTAAAGTGATATGTGGTAGAGCCATGCTGGTATAGTTGTAGCACGAATGGATCGGCTCGACCGGGGAAGGACCACGCTCTCACAGAATACCAGCGTAAAATAGCAGCTTAACGCTGCTGTGTTTCGTATGGTGAGTGCAGAGAACCGGAGACCCATTTTACTGGAAAATCTCAATCGACGTAAACTCATAACGTCTACTCGGAGTCCATCAAGAGTAGGTTTTTTTTTTATAAAATAAGGGTGAAAAACGAGCACAAAGTCCACCTGATAGTAAGTGAAGGCTAGGGCCCATAAAAATCTACATTTATTGTTGAGTAAGATTCCAAATGCATATGCGTTGTCACCCCTGAGGCGTAAGATGGAATGCCTCGTTTCCGATAAAAAGGGTATCTGGTTCTCTACATCCACCATACAAAACACACCTGCATTAAACTGCTATTTCTACGCTGGTATTCTGTAAGAGCGTGGTCCGACCCTGGTTGAGCCGACGTGCAACAACCACAATATACCTGCAGCGTGGCTCTATCATTTAAAAAATCTAAGCGGAATTAAGCGAACACAGTAAAAACCAAAGTCGTAGCCGGTAAAGGCGTGACTCCAAGAGGAGCCACGGTTTAGATCGAATTCAGGGATTAGAGCTCGAACTACAGCAAGAACGTGATCATTTGCGATCTCGCGACCGCAGTAACCAACAGACACCCAGATTTTATTCTGGGTCACCGATAGTTCACAGCGGGCATAGCAGAGATCGACGCAGTAGCAGCCTACAACGACAGAGCCGACGTCAGGTAGCCGGCAATGACATCGAACGGGGCACAACTAAACGCCAGACGAACAGGTCACATAGTCCTTACTGTTCTACTCAAGATGTTGTTAAGCTAATTCAATCTATTAGGCATGGTTTTGAATCGCAACCATGTACTTAAAGCGCTCATTTAATAAATAACAGCATAATAATCATCATCATTTCAGCACTTCACATGTCCACTGCTAAAAAAAGGCCTCCCCCAAGGAATGTCAGAAAGCACGGTCCTGAGTCACTTGCATCCATCGAATTCCTGCATGTCTTACCAATTCATCATTCTATCTAGTGGGGGGGTTGTTCTACACTTCGCCTACCGGACGTGATTGCCACTCGAGAACCTTTGTTCCCCATCGGAGCTTAGTGTTCCCAACAACTACCGGCATAGATGTGATATGGACGTTACACATGTCTTTGTTTTGTCCATATTTATCTTAAGATCTATCCGTTGGCAAGCAATATTGAGGTCATTGAGCATAGTGCTTAGATTCTCCAGCGATTCTGCCAGAAGGACTATATCGTCGGCAAATCGAAGGTGAGTGATGTACTCGCCATTGATGTTAATACCGTGTCTTTTATAGTCCAGTAGCTTGAAAACGTCTTCCAATGCAGCGGGAAAGAGCTTCGGAGATATAACGTCACCCTGCCTTACACCTCTCTGCAATTGGATAGGTTTCCTAATCTGGTTCTGGTTCTGGTTCTGTAGTGCGTTGGCAATGCTGAAAAGACTGCAGCACCGCCCAAATTTCGAAGGAGTCGGAAGCTTTCTCATAGCCGACATACGCAAGATAAAGTGGCAGATTGTACTCCTCGGTCTACTGTAAAATTTGCCAAAGGGTATATATGGTGCTAAAGATTTTTCAGAAACCGGTTTGTTCGGGAGGCTTTAAATCGTCAAGTCTGCGTACGAGACGATTCACAATAACTCTCGAAAAGGGCACGTAGACGCGGTTCAGAACGGAAATCATTCTGTAGTTCTTCAAGCGAGTGTTGTCGCCTTTCTTGAAGAAAAAAACCCCTGCACTTCTGCTCCACGCCTCCGGAGTAGCGCCACCATGGAGGACGGAATTAAAGAGCTTCTGAAGGAATTCAAGTTCCGGTATTCCACCCGTTTTTACAAGGCACTTGCCGTTTTTAAGGAGATAGCCATTTTAATCTCGCTCAGACTGACGTCCGGAATATTATCAGAATAGTGCCGGATAAGACTTGCTCTCAGATCGTTACTCACACTTGCGTGTGACATCAACGATGATTTATACAGCTACCCTCAATCTCACTCAAAATTTCAGGTGTCCCGGAAACGATGCCCCAAACCTAAAGTCTGTTCAACGAGCTCATAGAATGTGAATCTTCTAAAGCATTGCAATCCTCCACAACAATTGATTTGAATGGTGATGATTATGTCACATCACGAACAGCAGCAAGGACTACCTGCAGTAGAAGAAAATTAAAGAAATATATAAAAATTAATAAATATATTAGAAAACTCGCCGTGTAGTGGCGGTCAAGAATATCCACTACCCCATATCCTCCCGTGGGTGTCGTAAAAGGCGACAAAGGGAAACAGGCGGGAGATGGGCAGCAGCATCTTCCTGATAATAGCCAAAATTACAATAAAAAAACTGCGGTTGCCAACCCGCTCGCCAAGCGTGGCAACTTGTCGTGAAGCGACAATTAAAGAAAAGAAAAATATAACCTAACCTAAGAACAGCAAAACAACAAAATAGACCAAGAAAATAATATATTTAAAGTTTTAGAAAAGTATTTACAATTTTATAAAAAAAATGAAATATGAAGATGATGGATGAAATGTGATTACAATTAGGTTTTAAAAAAAATAAAGGTAGGAGAATAGGACAATATAGTTTTATAGGGGAGCCTGGAGCCTCGCTGCTTTTGTAGAAATAGGCACACGCAGAGCTTGAGGTTTCTCAGCGGCGACGGCACGCAGCGCCTGGACTGGGCACACGCAGCGTCCGGAGCCGGCGCACGTAGCGCCTGGGGTAGGTGCGCTCAGTACTTGGAGAAGTAGTCGCCGCGCCCAGAGGTAGCGCGGGCAGTAGGTGCACTCGGCGCCTGGAGCAAGCAGTCGTAGCGCGCCCGAAGGTAGTGTGGCCCCGCGCTTGAAGCAGACTGCCGACGACTTCACGTGTAGATGGAGGCTTGCAGGATCCCGGGGCAAAGCGGCCCCGGGATAAGGCCTTTAGTAGATGTTTCTCGTTTGAGAACTGAAGCGAGACTGTCCTGTATTCTCCAATTGTTCGGCTTTTATACCTTTTTAGAGAGAACGAGAAATTATTTAAATTAAAACGAAATTTATTGTAAATGACCTACAGCCAAAGAGTATTTATGTAGGAAGAACATCATACCAGAGACGAATTTGAATAAAAGTTACCATAACAACCACATAAACAATGGTTGTCAAATTGAGCAATTTTTAGTTTTAGGGCTGTTATTAAGAAACTATTACATTTAAGTAAGAAATGAGATATTATTCATATAGGAAAAACTAATGTACGGCAGCGTGCCCGAAGCCTGAAATTGTAGAGTTACAGAGAATTCAATAAAAGACCGAAAAAGGTAAGACTTCATTGACAGCTATTTTAAAAGTGCTAAATAGTGTGAAAATACGAAGTAAAATGATATGTTATTGTGTAAAAACGTTACAGGATCCTATAGAAATAAAGGTGATGCAAAATATAAATGCAGAAAATCAAAATCAGAATGGAAAAATAGTATAAAGTGATGCAAAACATGAATGCAGAAAATCAAAAACAGAATGAAAAAAATAGTATAAAGTGATGCAAAACATGAATGCAGAATATCAAAACAGAATGGAGAATTAGTGTACAATGAAATGTAAGTAGCATAACACTACATTTTCCCCCCGACCCTGGAAAATTTTTGACTCAGCAAAAATTTTGACATGTACATTCTAAAATAAACCATAAAAACACAGCTTTGCAGAAACAGACATCACCAGTCAAAATCAGATATACTATCTCTTACATTCATCATCTGCATTCAGGTAAGGGTGGAGTTCACATTCAATGACTACCACTCTAAAAGTGTGTTTTCAAAACGACATTAAGGCTTATTTAAGGAGTAGTCAACCGCTCATGTGTGGAAAAAAAAATTAGTCGAAGAGACACCACTCTAAAAGTGTGTTTTCAAAAGGACATTCAGGCTTATTTAAGGAGTTGTCAACCGCTCCTAAGTGAAGATAAAGATAAAGAACATTAAGGTAATAGTCAGCTGTTCCCAAGTGAAGATAAAGATAAAGAACTTAATCTTAAGCAAGCATTAGTCGCTATGACTTATGCAACATCACCAACGAGATGTGTCTGAAACAAACATAAAAAGTGAAGATTAATCCAACCAACATTCGAGGTCTTAAAGCAAGATGTGTTGAAGAACACTGGATCATCAAACAAACAAACAAATTAAAAGAAATAAAAATAATAAGGTGAAAATGATGGTGATATTTATACATATATACAAATTAACAGTAAATAAAAGTTAAGAAAATTTATGATTTTATATCTTTGATGTGCCACTTGCCTCTAACTCCATTAGGGTCTTCAAGCACATAGACTAGTGGTGACAGTTTAGCTATCACTTTGCTTTTGATGAACTTAGGGGCAAGTTTAGCATTAAAGTATGCGCCGGCATCGCTTAAAACATGGTTTTTACGCCAAACAGTGTCTCCCACATTAAATTCTTTAAAAGACCGACGAAGATCATAGCGAGCGCTATATTTAGCGTGAGCTATGTGAAGTTTAGTTTGAACTTTGTGAAATATAGATGAGAGGAGACCAGCATTAGACGCGTAAATATCACGAGGCATAAATACCAATTCCTCGAGGTTCTGAGTTGGAGTATAGAAGGAACCACAAGGTATTGTTTCCCTACCAAAGACTAAAAAATTTGGAGTAAAACCAGTAGCTACATTTGTAGCGCTGTTCATTGCGTACTGAATCTTAGCAAGATGGTTGTCCCAGGATCTATGATCGTCTCCTACTAGAGATGCTAGAGCTGTAATAATTGTACTATTAAACTTCTCCGTAGGATTAACCTGAGGACAATATAAAGCTGTGTGAAAAATACAAGGAACATTATAAGAATTTAAAAATGAGTGGAATTCTCGCGACTGAAATTGAACAGCGTTGTCCATTATAATAGTTTGAGGAATGCCATGAACTAGAAAAACTGAATTTTCCAAAACATTAATAATATTAGCTGAAGTAGCACGTTTAAGGGGAAAAATCATAGTATATTTAGTAAAATTGCAGTTAATTACTAGAATATGCTGATTTCGTCTTCGAGTCATAGGCAACGGACCCATAAGATCTAAGGATATAGTTTGAAAAGGTCTGGAGCAAAGTTTGGGTTTACCCATAAGACCATAGGGAGAATGATTAGGGTGTTTGTAGGTTAAGCAGGTTTCACAAGTCGAGATTAATTCGGCAATGTCCTTAAACATACCAGGCCAATAGTATTTTAAAGATATTTTCTTGAATGTCTTGAAGATACCAAGATGGAGTTCTGAAGGAGAACCATGGTTAGCTTCAATAAGTGCATGTCTATCTTGAGGTAGTGGAACTTCTTTCCAAATAAAGTCATCGTTTAGACGATCGGGAGAATGGATACAGCGGTAAAGTTTGTTATCCCTGATAGTGTAGTTGGGATATGCGTCTGGGTTCTTGGAGCATCCGAGAAAAATTTTGTTGTAGTGTTCAAGTCTACGATCAGGTGGTTCTTCAATCGTAATGGGATGTACGCGTTGAGGTGAAGTTTCTCGTGTATCAGGACGTTCTTGATTCTTATGTCTTGATAATAAATCTGGAACAACGTTATCCTTTCCTTTTTTATGTTTTATGACAAAGTTAAAGCATGATAAGCGTAAAGTCCAGCGAGCAAGTCTTCCTGATGGATTTGATAAATTCTGAAACCATTTAAGTGCAGCATGATCAGTATATATTGTAAATTCTTTACCATTGTCTAGGTAACATCGCCAATGTTCTAATGCAGTTATTACAGCCAATGTTTCTCTTTCAGTAGTTGAGTAGTTCTGTTGATTTTTATTTAGTGCTTTACTCATGTAAGCGATCACGACTTCTTTGTCATCTTGATGTTGAGTAAGCATTGCTTCTATGCCATAATTTGATGCATCACAATGTACAGAGAAGGGTAGTTCGAAGTTAGGGCAAGCAAGGACAGGAGCAGTTACCAAAGCTTCTTTAAGTTTCTGGAAAGCAGCTGCAGCTTGTGAATTCCATAAAAATTTAGGAGTGTTCTTCCCGGAACAGGTTAGTTGGTTGAGTGGAGAGGCAATAGTGCTAAAATTTGGAATGAATCTTCTGAACCAGCTGCAGGTGCCTATGAATTTTCGTACTTCTTTTCTGCAAGTAGGTATAGGATATTCTAAAATAGCTTTTATTTTATCTGGATCCGCACGTAGACCATACTCGTCCACTAGAAAACCAAGGTATTTCAGTTCTTTCTTGAAGAATTGACTCTTCTCAAAGTTAATAGTTAGATTAGCATATGAAAGTTTTTCATGAACTTTCATGAGAAGCGATATGTGTTCATCAAAAGTCTCACTAATAATAACAATGTCATCCAGATAGCCAAATACCTTGTTCTCAAATTCAGGAGTAAACAGCATATCCATTAATCTTTGTAGAGTTGCAGGTGAGTTGGTGAGGCCAAAAGGCATTACTTTGAATCTAAACATACCTCTTCCAGGTACATAAAATGCAGTTTTATCTTTATCCGCAGGATTCAAGGGAATTTCCCAAAATGCTTTCGCAATGTCAATGCTTGATAAGTATTTGGCATTCTTCAGGTTGTCCAAAATTTCGCTTATTAGTGGCAACTTATAAGCATCACGGCGTGTTATTGAGTTAAGCTTCCTGCTGTCAACACAGAAACGCCATTCACCATTCTTCTTCGGAGTGATGAGAACTGGAGATAACCAAGGACTTTCGCATTGTTCAATGACCTTTCATCCCAGCATCTTGTCAACTTCATTAATTAACGCCTTTTGTTTTTCAGGAGACAGTCTATAACATCTTTGTTTGATTGGAAGAGAATCACCAGTATCAATCTTGTGGGTGATTAAATGTGTGCTTCCCAGGATACCTTTTTCCTCAAAAGAAATTGTCTTGAAGCGTTGGATGATGTCGTTAGCGATGTTCTTTTGGTTAGGAGTTAAATGCTCATAAGGTAAAACTTTAATATCTTTAGTTTCGATAGCAGAGCATTTACATTCTGTAAAGTTAAGAGAAGATAAAACACTAGGTAAAAGATTAAATTTTCTCCAAAAGCCAATACCTAGTATTAGTGAAGGAAATATTTCAGGGAAAACAAAAGCTTTAATTAAATGAGTTTGATTATTAAAATGAACAGGTAAGTCAAAATAACCCAAGGAATTAACTTTTTGATTATTAGCAGTAGAGACAGTAATAAGATCTGACTTGAAAAGTTTACAGCCCAGTTTGAGAAGTTCTAAATGATAATTATTACCCAGAATAGTTACTGAGCTGCCAGAATCTAGTAAACCAGATAAAGTTAAGTCATAAATTTTGACATTAACGAATGGACGATTAAGATCTTGTTCTTTGGAGTAGAGTGTAGAAGAGATTTTGTAACAAGAAAAGAAGTTTTGAATTGTTTTAATCCAACTAGTCCAATCGTCTTTATCAAAGTTTAAGTTACTTTTCAAGTCAGCAGTTAGTTTTTTTGAACTAGTATGTGGTTTGGGAGAACAAGTAGGGCAATCTGCAGTTTTAAAACCTTTAAGACCACATTTGAAACAAATCACGAATCGTGGTTGAGTACAAGTGTTCAAAGTATGACCTTGTTTGCGACAGCGAACACAAAAGGAGCTTTCTTGAGGGGCTTTAGTTTGAGAGAGACTAATAATTTGTCTAGAAAGGTATTTGTATGATGAAGTGAATTTATTCATTAATGGAGGAGAAGGTCGTGAGTTATTGGAAGAATTTGGAGAGTCAACTGAACTTGAAGTGGAATGCTTGTAGTTGAATTCAGAAATAAGAGGATTTTGTTGTACATTTGGTTCTTTAAATTGTTTGTCTCTGTCTAGGAACTTTTCATAATTTTGGCAAGTAGCCAGAAGAGAGTCGATAGAGTCAATGTCTTTTAGGGCTACGAAAACTGAATAGCATGGGCGAATATTCCTCAAAATAATCTCCAATTGTTCTGTTTCAGAAAGTTTCTTCGAAAGACGAGAGAACATTCCAGACATAATGGAAATATAGATGACGATAGGTTCATCACGGCCTTGAGTTCGATTCCTAATCGCTTCTAGAAGTTTATGATCATAGTCAAAACCACCAAAGTCTTTAATTAATAAAGAGGAAAGTTCGTTCCAAGTTAAGTTTGGATTCTGATTATATTTAAATCTGAACCAATGAAGACCATTGTTGACCAAATCAACAAGTCTTTGGACAAGCCACGAGCTAAGCAGTATTCTTCAAGTTTTTGAAGAAAGGATCTTGGACAGCTTTTACCATTGAAGGTGTGTCTTTTCAGATCTTTGAAGACGTTAATTGGAGAAAAAGATTGAGGTGGTGGTGAAGGATACGGGGTATGGATCATAACAGAAGTTTGAGAAACAAGAGGAGGTTCCATGACAGTCGGGTCAACAGGAGGGTCAAGTGATGGAGAGTCATTTTCAGTTGAAGGTGGAGTCAAGGATTCGAATTGTTTAGCAATAGCGTCAAATTTCATCTTCAAAGTCTCGAAATTAGCTTTAAAGTCTGGATATAAGTCAGTATCTATTCGCTCTAATCTGTAAAAAACATGGTTAATAAAAGTTTCTATTAGTCGTAAGTATTTGGTTTCACCTTGTAAAAATTTTTTAATTTTACAGTCCAGATAGGTCAAAGTAGAATCAATTTGAGACAAGTCATCCTCGATCGGAATTGGAGAAGTCAGAATATCTTCAGGGTGAGAATTCGCAACTAAACGTAAAACTTGTTTTTTTAGAAGCAAAACAGTATTAGCTGGTTCCTCACATCTAATCTTCACTTCGTATTCAAGTTCGGCCTGGTTAAGGAATTCGTACTTAATAACCCTTTTCATTGTTTTAATTAAGTGTAAAGTTAAGTTTAAGAAATAAAAATATTATTAAAAATTGTACCTCTTTAAGTTATCTAGAATAAAAATATTAGAGTAATTAATGTAACTTAGAGTGATGAATGTAAGTGAAGTGTTATATGTAGGTCTAAATATAATCCAGATAAGTTGAAAAACTAGAAGAAGTTTTATTTTAGAATTTTGAAGTTATGAAAAGGACGAATAAATGAATGATGAGTAATGAGTTAAGAACGAAAGGGAAAGCAATTAAATCAAAATGGAATGGACAAGGCGCAGTAAAGGTGAAGAATTAAGAGAGAAAGAGGACTTTTACGTTGGGCGCCAAACTATCGTGAAGCGACAATTAAAGAAAAGAAAAATATAACCTAACCTAAGAACAGCAAAACAACAAAATAGACCAAGAAAATAATATATTTAAAGTTTTAGAAAAGTATTTACAATTTTATAAAAAAAATGAAATATGAAGATGATGGATGAAATGTGATTACAATTAGGTTTTAAAAAAATAAAGGTAGGAGAATAGGACAATATAGTTTTATAGGGGAGCCTGGAGCCTCGCTGCTTTTGTAGAAATAGGCACACGCAGAGCTTGAGGTTTCTCAGCGGCGACGGCACGCAGCGCCTGGACTGGGCACACGCAGCGTCCGGAGCCGGCGCACGTAGCACCTGGGGTAGGTGCGCTCAGTACTTGGAGAAGTAGTCGCCGCGCCCAGAGGTAGCGCGGGCAGTAGGTGCACTCGGCGCCTGGAGCAAGCAGTCCTAGCGTGCCCGAAGGTAGCGCGGGCAGTAGGTGCACTTGGCGCCTGGAGCAAGCAGTCGTAGCGCGCCCGAAGGTAGTGTGGCCCCGCGCTTGAAGCAGACTGCCGACGACTTCACGTGTAGATGGAGGCTTGCAGGATCCCGGGGCAAAGCGGCCCCGGGATAAGGCCTTTAGTAGATGTTTCTCGTTTGAGAACTGAAGCGAGACTGTCCTGTATTCTCTAATTGTTCGGCTTTTATACCTTTTTAGAGAGAACGAGAAATTATTTAAATTAAAACGAAATTTATTGTAAATGACCTACAGCCAAAGAGTATTTATGTAGGAAGAACATCATACCAGAGACGAGTTTGAATAAAAGTTACCATAACAACCACATAAACAATGGTTGTCAAATTGAGCAATTTTTAGTTTTAGGACTGTTATTAAGAAACTATTACATTTAAGTAAGAAATGAGATATTATTCATATAGGAAAAACTAATGCACGGCAGCTTGCCCGAAGCCTGAAATTGTAGAGTTACAGAGAATTCAATAAAAGACCGAAAAAGGTAAGACTTCATTGACAGCTATTTTAAAAGTGCTAAATAGTGTGAAAATACGAAGTAAAATGATATGTTATTGTGTAAAAACGTTACAGGATCCTATAGAAATAAAGGTGATGCAAAATATAAATGCAGAAAATCAAAATCAGAATGGAAAAATAGTATAAAGTGATGCAAAACATGAATGCAGAAAATCAAAAACAGAATGAAAAAAATAGTATAAAGTGATGCAAAACATGAATGCAGAATATGAAAACAGAATGGAGAATTAGTGTACAATGAAATGTAAGTAGCATAACACTACAAACTATGGCAAATAACCCCCAATGATCAAAACAACAAACAGACGGCCCCCAGTCCCCGCGGCCCCGCTATTTCTGGCTACGGTGGCGACCATGGTAACGGCGGGGCAGGGGGTGCTAAGAATCTCCGGTGGAGGTTCGGTTGCCACCTACGACGACTCGACCTGGCAACGTACAACGCACGCACCCTGAGGACTGACGAGAAGATCGTGGAGCTGGAAGAAGAGATAGACAAGTTGCGCTGGCGTATTATAGGATTATCCGAAGTCCGAAGACAGGGGGAGGACACGGTAATCCTCGAATCCGGCAACTTGCTCTATCTCCGGGAGGGCGACCACCTATCCCAAGGAGGTGTCGGATTTATCGTCCACAAGTCTCTCGTTAACAACGTTGTAAAGATCGGGAGTGTGTCGACGAGGGTTGCGTACCTTATACTCAGAATCACCAAACGGTATTCGCTGAAGGTCATACAGGTTTACGCACCAACCTCGGCACACCCCGATGAGGAGGTGGAGGAAATGTATGAGGATATCTCTAGAGCCATGCATTCCTCCAAAACCCAATATACGGTGTTAATGGGAGACTTCAATGCAAAACTAGGCACAAGAGAGAACGGTGAGCTGAAAGTAAGGAAATTTGGAATAGGGCAACGGAACCCAAGGGGCCAGCAGCTGGCCGACTTCATGGAGAAAGAGGGACTCTTTATGATGAACTCTTTCTTCAAGAAGCGGCCCCACAGGAAGTGGACCTGGTCGAGCCCCGACGGTTCGACAAAAATGAGATTGTCTTCATTATGACGACCAGACGACAACTGTTCAGTGATGTCTCAGTGATCGCGAGGGTGAAAACCGGCAGCGATCACCAAATGGTTAGAGGCACACTGAACCTAAATGTTAAGTTGGATAGGTCTCGTCTAATGAAGTCAACGCTCCGTCCTCCTCGTGCTCTAATCCAGAGTCCCGAAACCTTTCAGTTCGAGTTACAAAACCGTTTTCAGTGCCTAGAAGACTGCAATGAAGTGGACGATATGAATGACAAGCTCGTGGAAACTGTCCATACGGTCGGAGCTAAGTTCTGCAAGACCCGCCGCAGAAGAACACAAAAACTCTCCGATCACACTCTTAATCTCATGGCTGTTAGACGGGAGATGAGGCTACATTCTTCAACAGATTTGACAGCATACAGGCAACTGAACAGACAGATCTCCAAATGCATGCGGCGAGACTTACGCAACTTCAATACAGCTCGTATTGAAGAAGCGATCGAGCGGAACCAAGGCTCCAAAGTCTTTGCCTGAGATCTGTCTGCCAGAAAGAGCCAACTGTCAAAGCTGAAGACTGAATGTGGCAGCATCGTATCCGGGGCACCTGAGATTTTGAGTGAGATTGAGAGGTTCTATGGGCAGCTGTACACGTCATCGTTGTAGCCACACGCAAGTGTGAGTAACGATCCAAGAGCGAGTCTCATCCGACACTATTCCGAAGATATCCCGGACGTCAGTCTGAGCAAGATTAGAATGGCTCTCCAGCACCTTAAAAACGGCAAGGCCCCAGTCGAGGATGGAATTACAGCGGAACTTCTGAAAGCGGGTGGAAGACCGGTACTTGAAGTCCTTTAGAAGCTCTTTAATTCCGTCCTCCATGGTGGAATTACACCGGAGGCGTGGAGCAGAAGTGAGGTAGTCTTGTTCTTCAAGAAAGGTGACAACGCTTTCTTGAAGAACTACAGACCGATTTCCCTTCTGAGCCGCGTCTACGTGCTGTTTTCGAGAGTCATTACGAATCGTCTCGCGCGTAGACTTGATGACTTCCAGCCTCCCGAACAAGCCGGTTTCCGAAAGGGCTTTAGCACCATAGACCACATACATACCCTACGGCAAATTGTACAGAAGTCCGAAGAGTACAATTTGCCACTATATCTGGCGTATGTGGACTATGAGAAAGCCTTTGATTCCGTCGAAATTTGGGCGGTGCTGCAGTCCCTTCAGCGGTGCCAAGTTGACTGTCGGTATATCGAAGTGCTGAAGTGTTTGTACAGTAGAGCTACGATGGCTATCCGAGTACAGAACCAGAGTACGAAACCTATCCAATTGCAGAGAGGTGTAAGACAGGGTGACGTTATATCCCCGAAACTCTTCACCGCTGCATTGGAAGACGTTTTTAAGCTTCTGGACTGGAAAGGATACGGTATTAACATCAATGGCGAGTACATCACTCACCTTCGATTTGCCGACGATATAGTTCTCATGGCAGAATCACTGGAGGAACTAAGCACTATGCTCAATGACCTCAATAGTGTCTCCCAACGGATAGGTCTTAAGATGAACATGGACAAAACAAAGATTATGTTTAATGTCCATGTCACACCTATGCCGGTAGTTGTTGGGAGCACTAAGCTCGAAGTTGGTGACGAGTATGTTTACCTGGGACAAATAGTCCGACTAGGTAAGTCCAACTTCGACTGAGAGGTCAATCGACGGATTCAACTCGGCTGGGCAGCGTTCGGGAATCTACGACACATCTTCTCGTCAGAATTACCTCAAAACCTTAAAACAAAATTGTACAACCAGTGCGTGTTGCCAGTGATGACTTACGGAACTGAGACGTGGTTCTTCACTGCTGGCCGTATGAGGAAGCTCAAGGTCGCTCAGCGAGATATGGAGAGGGCTGTGCTCGGAGTTTCTCTGCGTGATAAACTTAGGAATGAGGATATCCGCAGTAGAACCAGAGTAACCGACATAGCCCAACGGATTAGTAAGCTGAAGTGGCAGTGGGCCGGCCATATAGCTCGAAGAACCGACAACCGATGGGGAAGAAAGGTTCTCGAGTGGCAGCCTCGTACCGGTAGGCGAAGTGTAGGGCGTCCCCCCACAAGATGGAGTGACGACCTGGTAAGACATGCAGGAAGTTGATGGATGCAGGTGGCATTCTTCGGGGAAGGCCTATGTTCAGCAGTGGACTTGTGAAGGGCTGTAATGATGATGATGATGATATTAGAAAACTGCAAAAATTAATTAAAACTAAAATTAATGTTAAAAATTATATAAATGTATGCAAAGAAAAGCAAGAATTAATTAATAAACTTAAAATATATTTAATTGAGGTGGAAAATATGAATCACTGTTATGAGACTGATATAGTGTCTAAATTCAACAATTTTATCCCTTAAAAACTCCCCAGTTTACAAATATGCATCGGCTCAAGATGAGATAAAAGAACACATATTGGCCATGAATGATCTGGTAAAATCATGTAAATATAAGGAGGAGCGCTTTGACTCCTTAATAAAACATCAGAGTGAGTATCAGTGCTCTATACCAGGTTCATCGGGGACAATATGTGTAAATCACAAAGTAAACAGTAAGGACTCATTATTTTCACCTACACTCTATGACAGTGCCATGACAAAGGATATAAACTTAAAAAGCAATGTAAATATTAAAAAAATTAAGTTATTATGTATTGTGATGACATAGGCAAAAATTTGGGCATGATGTTAAATAACTGTTTAGAAGGACATATGATCAGTAATTATTGCATGCCAGGAGCATCCTTTAGTCATATAATGAATAAAGTTTCAGCTAGTAAATTTTGCCCTAATAGCACATTAATAATTCTTGTTGGGAGAAGAGGCAATGTAAACAAAAATCAATTATTAAAATATATTGATAATTTAAATAATTTAAATGTACATAAAATTATCTTGTTTACATTGCCTTACATACAGGGTTGGCCGCAGGAAAATAAAATAAGATATGATTTAAATTTATTAATGAATAACTTTTCATGTCATAATAATTTAAACTTGACATTTAATTGTTATAATTATAATAATAAATTTAATTTAATAGACATAAATAATTTAATTAAGAAATTTTTGACTAGTGATAGGTATTACCTATCTAAATATATTTTAAGACAGATAGCAAATGTGCTATCTTATGGTTTATATATTAACTCAGCCAAGGACTTGGCTACACAGACATCTGCTCCTTTTGAGCAGTATAATGACTTAATATGTAATTTGGAATCAGTTCCAAGTAATTTAAATTAGAAAATGAGACAATAGAGGTAATCTCTAGCAGTTGTAATAATTTAAATAATTTAGAATGTAGCTTACAAATCTTTAATTGTATGACTCCACAGAGTGATAATGAAAATTGTTTATACCTGGTGCATCAAAATATACAAGGCATGGTAGGCAAAGAGCTAGAAATTGAGTTGTTCTTAAATAGCAATAATATTCATATTTTATGTATTACTGAACATTGGTTAAAAGCTTATAACTTAATGTTTATCTTCAGTAATCACCAGGTGGTCAGTTCTTTCAATAGAGAAACGGTTTTAAAAGGTGGCTCCTTAATATTAGCTAGTAAATTATTGTCATGTAAAGAACGTAAAGATATTGTGAGCCTCTCTGTTGAGCGAACTGTAGAAATGGCATGTGTTGAGTTTGAGCACCTCATTGTTGTGAGCGTCTACAGACCCCCATGTTCTATATACGATACTTTTGAAAAAATTATGGAAGAAGTTTTTGCTAAGCTTAATAAACAGAATAAATCTGTTGTAATATGTGGAGACTTTAACATCAATCTCCTAGAAGCTTCCTCAATCAATATTAAATTTAGATCATTGTTTAAATCATATGGTCTTTTTAATTTATTTTTAGAGCCAACGCGTATTGCTCAATCTAGTGCAACATGTATAGATAACATTTTTACAAATGTGAAACCGTTGCATAAATGTATAATTCAAAAATTAAGTTCTGATCACTGTGGACAAGTAGTTTCGTTACCATATGTTCACAAAAAGCAAGTAGATAAGAAAGTTATGTTTGTTCCAGTAAATGCACGTCGCTTGGAGAAATTTAGAAGTAACATAGTGAAAAAACTTCCATCACTTTCATACCAAAATTATCCAAATTTTTTGTATGGAACATTATTTAAGCTTATTTGCAATGAATTTAATAATACTTTTACTTCTAAAACATTCTCCTTGAACAGTCAGAAGTCATTTAATGAATGGGCGACAGTAGGAGTCCATAAGAGCAGACATAGGTTATATGATCTTTACCATGAAAGGTCACATAATCATAGCGTCGAATTTAGGGAATATGAAAAAGAATATTCAAAAATATTTAAAAGAGTGTGCTCCACAGCCAAGTCTTTGCATTTGAGCAACAAAATTAGACGGCTTCTAATAAAATTAATATGACATGGAGTATAATTAATAGCGAAACTGGTAAGATCAACTCTCGCAATTCAAACTACCAGTTAAGTACTAATAACAAATTAACCGAATCAGATCAGGACGTTGCAATGGTTTTTGAGAAATATTTTATTGATATTCCGATATTACCCACTAAGTCACTGAATTCTACTCCTGCGGTCGCCGAATCATTACTTAAACAAAATGTAAATGCGTGTACAAAAATTTGAAATTTTGAAATTTCCGTTAAAGTTATTGCGTCTATAATAGATACAATCGCGCCTCATTTAGCTATTATTTTTAATACTAGTATCGAATCTGGTGTGTTTCCTGATTTAATGAAGTATAGTAAAGTAATACCTTTATTTAAATCTGGTAGTACATTAGACCCCGCCAATTTTAGACCTATTTCTGTAATACCAACACTTAGTAAGATTTTTGAAAAAAATATTCTTGATCAAATGGTAAATTTCTTTAATATAAATAATTTACTTCATAATAATCGCTCGACAACTGATGCCGGTGTTGAGCTGATTAAATATATATTTAATGCATGGGAGAATTCATAGGATGCTTTGGGTATATTTTGTGACCGATCCAAAGCCTTCGATTGTGTTCACCATGAAACATTAATCAGGAAACTTCAACACTACGGTGTAAGAAGTGATGCTCTTAAATTAATTATTTCATATTTAAGTAAGAGAACGCAAAAAGTTGTCATTAACAGTATGAGTTCTTCCGGGTCGATGGTACAGATGGGCGTGCCTCAAGGCTCAATTCTCGGCCCCTTTCTGTTTCTTGTATACATTAATGATTTACCTTACATAGTAGGAGATAACCATGATATAGTATTATTTGCAGATGACACTTCTTTAATTTTCAAATTAAGTCGACAATTGCTAAAATATGACGAAGTAAATAATGCTATATCTAAATTAGTAAATTGGTTCAATGTTAATAATTTGCATTTAAATGGCACTAAAACGAAATGTATGAAATTTATGACTCCAAATGTCAAACAATTAAATACTAATGTAATTTTAAATGGGGAGAAACTGAGTCTTGTAGATACCACCATTTTTCTTGGAATCACACTAGACGCGAAGCTTCAATTGAGCCCCCATATATCAAAACTAGCAAGCAGACTTAGTTTTGCAGCATATGCCGTAAAAAAGATTAGAAGTCTAACTAGTGTTGAAACAGTTAGACTAGTTTACTTTAGCTATTTCCATAGCATAATGTCGTATGGTATTTTGCTATGGGGACACGCAGCTGACACTGACATTATATTTGTTTTACAAAAGAGGGCCATAAGAGCAATTTATGATTTAAAGCCTAAAGAGTCGCTTCGACAAAAATTTAAGGAAATTAATACATTAACTTTGGCCTCTCAATACATTTATGAAAATGTAATGTACGTACACAAAAATAAAGGTAGTTTTACAAAAATAAGTGATATTCATTCTGTAACTACTAGGAACAGACACAAGCTAGTAGTACCAGTTACTCGACTCCATCGAGTCAGTAATTCATTCTTGGGGCGATGTATATACACGCTTTTACAACAAAATTCCAGAAAATATACAAAATTTGACCTGCTCAAAGTTCAAAAACTTTATTAAACTAAGTTTGTATAAAAAGGGTTATTATAATATTAAAGAATTTATAGATGATAATAACCCCTGGAAATGAGGTGATCGCTACCAAGCTATTTCTAATTTGTTGTGTTGTTAATTTGTGTAACATACATGATTGTAAGCTGTTATTTAAAAAAAAGTCCCGCTGGGTTTCTTGCTGGTTCTTCCCAGGACAGAGGTTTTTTTCGAACCAGTGGTAATTATACAAAAGAGTGACTTTCAATAAGTATTATTTATAATCTATATTGAATAAAAAAGTTTCTGTTTCTGTTTCTGTTTCTGATGCTGCCACACTCGGTCTTCAGCTTCGACAGTTTGCTCTTTCTGGTAGATAGATCTCTGGCAAAGACTTTGAAGCCCTGGTTTCACTCTATCGCTTCTTCAATATGAGCTGTATTGAAATCACGTAAGTCAGTGCCGCATGCATTTGGAGATCTGTCTGTTCAATTGCTTGTACTCTATCAAATCTGCTGAAGACTGCAGCTTTACCGCCCGTCTAACTGCCATGATATTAAGATTGTGTTTTAAACTTTTTGTACTCTTCTCCAGCGGGTCTTGAAGAACTTAGCTTCAACCATATGGACAGTTTCCACGAGCTTGTCATTCACATCGTCCACAGCATTGCATTCTTCTAAGCACTGAAAATTATTTTGTATCTTGAGTTGAAAATTTTTGGGACTTTGGACTTCAACACGAGAGGGACGGAGCTTTGACTTCATTAGACGTGATCTCTCCAACTTAACGTTTAGGTTCAATGTCCTTTCACCATTCGGTGGTCGCTGCCAGTTTTCACCCTCGCAATCGCTGAGACATCGCTAAACAGTAGCAGTCTAGTCGTCATAATGAAGTCAGTCTCATTTTGAGTCGAACCGTCAGGGCTCGATCAGGTCCCTTTTTGTGAGGCCGCTTCCGGAAGAAATAGTTCATCATCAAGAGTCCTCTTTCAATTAAATTTGGTAAAAAATTATTACTTCACTCGATAAAATAAAATGATGTGTCGTACCTACCTTATATAGTTTGAAGAGCACCTCCCGTCCTCCCTCAATTACGTGCACTATCACCGTCACCACTAATCCCAGAACCACTACTCCCAACACCACTACACTAGGAAAGACACACCACAGACGACAATACGACACGTGTTTCGCCTTTACACGAGGCATCTTCAGGTAATCTAAAGTCTGCGGTGACTGACCGCTAAGTGAGCGGCGAACCAAAACAACTCCTATTTATACAGACGGCTGACGCAACCGCTCTTTACTTAAAAAGCGAGCGACCGCATCATGCGATAAAACATGCGACCAATCACCGCTGGACTTACGCAGCCGTTTGTAAAATTGGAGAGTCAGTGTGCGAATATTACGTCCATAGACTCCGTCATCATAACGCCGGATGACGTAGCTGAGGCGGTTCGTAGGGCCCCGAACTGGAAAAGCCCGGGACTCGACGGACTGCATTACTACTGGCTGAAGGGGTTCGTGGTGTGTCACGCTGTCCTTGCCCGACAGTTTCAAGCGGCTCTCGACCGAAAGTCGCTTCCGAGCCTCTTCACTACTGGGATCACTCATTTGATTCCTAAATACCGGGTTTCCACAGACCCGAGCAAATACCACCCCATTACGTGTCTACCCACCATATATAAGACACTGACATCCATTTTGAGTCTGTGAGTCATTCGTCACTTGAATTTAAATAAGGTGATGTCGCGTGCTCACAATGGATGCCGGGGCGGTGGTCGTGGAACCAAGGAACCACTCCTCATTGACGCGGTCATTAGCAAAGTGGTTAAACGTAACCGTCGGAACTTCTCCGCCGCCTGGATAGACTATAGAAAGGCATTCGACTCGGTGCCCCATACATGGCTAAAGAGGGTCCTCGAGCTGTACAAAGTTGACTGTACATTAAAGACTACCTCGGGCAGTGTATGGAGCAGTGGAGTAGAATCCTTTGTCATCTAGGCGAGTGGATGACGGATTCGGAAAGCCGCATAAGGATAAGAAAGAGTATCTTCCAGGGCGATTGTTTGAATCTAATCTGGTTTTGCCTCTCCCTTAACCCTCCCACTGGAGGACTCCGGGAGGGAATTTCAGCTTCGGAAAGGATGATCTCAAATTATTCGCCTTCAGTCGTTCCCATCTTATGGAATTGCTAAATATCACTTGTGATTTTAGTAATTCCATTAGAATGGAGCTGGGGACGGATAAGTGTGCGGTTCTTCATGTTGAAAGGGGAAGGCTTACTAATTCTGAGGGCATAGACTTATCTATGTTCATCAACATAAGGACCCTTTCCGAGGCTGAAACATACCGATACCTGGGTATGTCACAGAACATCGGTATAGATGAAGCTGGTATGAAACAGTCAGTTTGCGATGTGTTTTATGCACGCTTGACCTAAGTGCTTAACAGCCTTTTGTCCGGTGTGAATATATACTTTTGGCATACTTAGGTGGACTCAAACTGAACTTAACGCCCTGGATAGAAAAGTCCGCACTACTATGACATCCCATAGGATGCATCACCCAAGATCGTCGATTATGAGGCTGTACATGCCGCGGAAACATGGTGGGTGTGGCTTTTTAAAGCGCTTACCATGCATAATCGCGAAGTGTGCAGCCTCCGTAATTATTTTCTGGCGAGAGCGGGTGATCCGTTCTATAGGGACGTCATTTCTTGTGATAAAGGACTTACCTCTCTATCCTTAGCCAACGAGCAATGGCAGGACCCAGCAGTACAGTGCATTACCGACCGGGAGACCGTATGGAAGGAGAAGGAGCTCCACGGGAGGTTCTACAAGGCTATATATTAGCCTTTCGTAGACACAGTTGCCTCCCTTTACTGGCTACGTTTTGGTGACCTCTTCGGAGAAACCGAGGGTTTTGTCTGTGCGATACAGGATCAGGTTATTAAGACCAACAACTATCGGAGATACATCCTAAGGGATGGCACCGTCGACATCTGTCGAGCTTGTCGCCGTCCCGGTGAGTCACTTAGGCTTGTCATATCCGGTTGTTTGGCGCTTTCTAACTCTGAGTACTTACACAGGCACAACTTAGTAGCCAGAATTCTACACCAGGAGCTCACTCTGAGATACCGTCTCAAGGACCGGAAATTACCGTATTACAAGAACTTGCCGGAAACCGTGCTCGAAAATGACCGCGCCAGGCTCTACTTGGACCGGGCCATCAACACAGACAGGACTATTCTTGTGAATAAGCCTGATATTGTGCTGATGGACCGGGCACAGTCAAGGATACTTTTGGTCGACATTACCATGCCGTATGACGAGAACCTCGTGAAAGCCGAAACAGATAAGCGAACAAAATATCTGGACCTGGCTCACGAGGTGACCGACTTGTGGGGTGGACTGCCGACCGAAATTATACCTGCAGTCGTCTCTGCAAACGGGTTAATGCCAGTCAGCCGCTCGGGTCATCTGAGGCGAATGGTACCGCGTGACGGACCGCTCCAAGCTCAAATGCAGATGGCGGTGCTCCTGGATACCGCCCGCATCGTCCGCCGGTTACTTTCCCTTTCCCCCTAACCCTCGGCCGTTTGGTCTCCCCTGCCGAGTGTTTCCATCTGGTTGGGTTTTTATATATTTATGTAATTTTTATGTATATATTTTATTTTATTGATATTTATGTATGTTTGCCATGTTCACTTACAATTATATATTTATACTGCCCAACCAGATGAGAAAACTTTATAGATACCCCATAATAATAATAATAAATTTATTTATTGAATAAAACCATATTGACACTACAAAGTTGAAGCGCTGACTCATATAAATTACACACACACACACACACACACACACACACACATATATATATATATATATATATATATATATATATATATATATATATATATATTATAATTAAATGTATTTAAACTTTGAAAGAAATTTGTCTTGAATTTGTATATAAAATACAAAGAACCTTTTTCCCCGACCGTTTATAAAACGGGCAGTAGCAACTTGCTTAGCTTACCAAAATTCGAAACTAAAATTAATTGTTATCTGAAATACTTATCTACGAATGGCATATGAACAAATAAATATAATTATTATCACTTCAGTTGTAATCATATCTCAGTTGTATTTATTAATCTATAGTGTACTTACAGTATTAATCGACAGTCTATACTTTAGGAAAAATCTAAATCAACTAGGCGTTTCATACAAGTCACGATCTCGTTGTTGTAATTTAAAATTATTAGTTTAAAACGCCATTGGTAATTAATAATTATATTTTGTTTGTAATAGATTTAGTTTTTTCATAGAATTGTTAATTACATACATGTTTTTTTTGCAAACACGTTAGTCAGTAACAAGATGCCAGTTCGACCGCTATCTGCCGAGTTGGCTAAAAAAGCAAGTGAAGAACTGAATGAAGATCCACAGAAATTAGAAGACAGTTTACAGCATTTGAAGGAATGGATAGCCAAGCAACCGCATTTGAGGGCGCGTACAGGTACGTGTGAAAAGTAAAACAAATGAAATAAAAGTCATTTAAAGTACCAGATGATTAATACTCTAATGTTCGGATATTCAATTTGTTAATTTAAGACAAAAAGCCCCATTCTTCTTTATACACATAACACAAAAATATAAGGTTTAGCATCACATTAAAACAAAACTAAAATATATTCTAATTATTAAATATATACTAAAATATATTTGTCAGAAATGCCCCTTGCCCTGTTCTAACACAATTTAGCAGACTTTATACGTATAAACTAGAAATATATAAAAAGAAATATAACTAGAAATATACCTCAGACATGAGGATTTTGTCAAATTATTTATCAATTAAGTTTTCGTTATAACATTATCAATAAATTTATGAGATCAGGTTGCTTTAATATTAATAAATGTAAGATACATTTCTTGTCCTTTGCCACAACAACTTGATAATTTCTCTTAGGCCGCACGGCCTACGCCACATGCCATGTGTGTATTTTGTTTTAAAAAAGAGAATAACAAACGAACACGTAGTCCATCTGATGGTAAGTAGTCGTCTCTCTACTTAAGGTTATTTTTATATATTACCTCAGATTAAGAATCAACATATAGTTGCTCGTTTGTTTTAGTTGAAATAAAATAAACCTCTGAGTACTAAGTTGAAATGTCTCGTTATCACTAAAAAGGGATCTTGAATTTCTTCATTATCACACAAAACATATAGCAGCAATAGCGTGGTCTTCTCCTGGTCAAAGCGAACTTTTGCTGCTGCAGGCAATTTAGCTGCACTGTGTTTGTTCAAAGAAAATTAATATAATTATTTAAATGATTATTGCAACTTGATATATTATGGTTTTATTACAGATGATCAATGGCTTGCAGCCTTCTTACGTGGTTGTAAGTTCAGTATAGAACGAACAAAACAGAAAATTGATCTATATTACTCTCTTAGAACAACAGCTCCCGAATTATGCCCGTTGAAACACACCGACCCGAAGTTCATGGAGATTCTCGATCTGGGGTATGTTTTGAAAGTCTGACAGCGTTTGTTTAAGTACATAATAGTCCACTTGATGGTAAGCGGCTATTGCAGTCGAGAGATACCTGTTACCAATTTCAAATTAATAAATTTATATGCCTATAGCCTCTGTTAACTGAGATGTAACGCTGTATAGCATGTAATTACACCCTTAATAGCCTTGAAAGTGAAGCGAGCCACACAACCCGCAAAGGTGAAGAGTGACCGTGTAAGTGACGGTGTAAGAATATTCACGACCCCTTATTGTCCAGTGGGTGTCGTAAGAGAAGACAGAGAGAAACAAACCAGGAGATGGGCAGCAGCGCCTTCCTAATAATAACAACTAAAAAGCGTGGCACCTATGAGGCAATCTATGGAGGAGGTTTATGTTCTGCAGTGGAATTTTAATAGGCTGTAACGGTAAAGGTAAAGAGAGCCAGTATTGCCAGAGATGCAATGCTTCTTGATGTCAGAAATAAGTAAGAGTGCGGTACCTAATTAGAAACCTGTAAAAATAAGGTATTTAGATATTTCGTCTGTTTAAGATATTTTTGGTTTGAAAATTGACTTAAAATCATATTAGTTGTCATTTTTTTCTTTACCTCTCTACAATTCCATTGCTAGACAAGTGATGCTTCTAATACAGGGAATATTTGTGTTAATCGCCATGACACGTGGACTGGATATCGCAACAGATGTTGTACTTTACGTCTCCCATTTACTTTTAAAGATAAGTAAAAGATAAGTTGTTTTAAAAATGTGTCGACCGAGTTTTGTTAAAAAAAAACCTCAGCCATTACACCTATCAAGAAAAAATTGTAAAGCAGAATATTATTTCAGTACAAATTTTCATCTCAATTGTTAGAGCCGTTTCCGAGAAAGCAGTTACTTATTAATATACATTTTATAATATATTTTTTTTATTTTAGTTGTACAAAAATATCATTTCATATCGGTAAACACATATTTTATTTTAGCTTACTGCACTCCTTCTGTAAACTTTAACTATGCCCAATCTCACACTCCTCTGTGCCCGCAATAGGCAAAAGCCGGAAAGGAATGCAAATTATTCTCTTCCCAGGAGATTTTTTTGAGATTTGGAGATGATTGTGAGATGAAACTAAAAATTCGCGGTTGCCAATACACTCATTATGAGGCAATCTACGGGGAGGCCTATGTTCAGTTTAGAGAACATTAAGCATTGTTAGTGACTGATCATTATAAATAAGTTTTGAACAATTTATCGATTATTGCTTGTTTAATGTTATGGATTTTAATATTACTATTTATTACCTATATTTTACGTCATAAACTGTTACTTATCATGCATACAGTCACAAATCGTTTAAAGAGTGCGTGACAGTAGGAATCCATAGGAGTCATTGAAATAAGAAAAATAGGGGATATGGCATGTGGTCACGTGATCTGAAGTCAAGTGTTTCTCAAATATGGCGACGACTCCACCCACAAGAAATAGCGTTGTTTTTGTCGATATTTTCAGTATCGATGCTATATAAATTATGACGTATTGTCCATCTCATAGGTATATGTTAAATAAACAAATATTAGATCCCTACACTATTGCGTTGGGTTAATCCTGTAATAATAGTTGTATTGAGATGATAAATAAATAAATCTTACGTTCAACCCAAAAAGAGTAGGAAAGTTTTTAAACTGTAATTGCTTTAAGATATGGTGAAGCAACAGTCAAAAGTGAGCGAAGAGACCAAGGAAAGAGCACTTGTTTGGAGCTTTAACTCCTTTCTTTTCAGAACACGTATACGACGTGCACCAGAATATTATACTGAGTTCGTGCAACGAGCTAACGTTTTTACGTAATGACGGCGCTTTGCACATAAGCACTCCATCCGTGCGTCTCTGGGTCGACACATGCATTTTTTTTCTCCTCTGCAGAGATTAACAAAACCACCACTATAGGCAATGTATTAGGCTTCGTATGATTTTTTTGTCCAGCCCATGCTGTCCCACTACTAGGCAGAAGTCTCCCCTAAGTTTTTCCCAGTGGTTTTGTCCTGCACCATATCGAACCAGCCCCAACGGTATGCGTCCAGGTTGTGTGAATTATATCATATATATAGACTTTATAGCGGCTGGGAAGTTAGTTGCGAGCACAAGTCCTGTACCTTCACGCTTCACTTTACGTAGTGTGATTTGAGACACCATCAAGTTTTCTTTCAACTATACCTGCACGGACTAGCGCTCGCTCTTAACTTCAAAGCCGCCATAAAGATTCGACAACACCTTTATTTCGTGGTAATGGTCGGTTATCAGTTCAAGTCACCATGAACGTGCAGTAGACTGACCTTTATCTTGATTTATTTAAAGTTTGTGGAGCATGTGTTCTTTCATACATGGTTGCTAGCCGTCATCTCTTTTTTTTGATAATAAAGATTATTTATTTATTTATCTCAGTAATCTAATCGAGTTGAGCAGCCCTTTTATAACCATACCACCGTTCACACAATCCATTAATCATTTAACTATCTTAACGTATTCCTCAATCTTCAGCATCCCATGTTCATACCATATGACAACCAATTTCCATGCAACATTTCGATCAATAGGGGTGGCTGCGCCACTTTAGACTTCCACTTCCATACTCATTTCTCATTATATCCCATTTGTGTAACACCACAAAATATCAATTTTATGTTGTTTACAACCTGCAAGTTATAATGACTTCCACCAGTAGTCATTACGCTACAAAATTAGTGGTGGATACTGGAGGTAAACGAGAGAGTAAGGATTAAAAATAAATAAAATAACAATAATATATACTAATTAAAATCATTTATTCGTGACGAAATAATATTATTTAGTCAGAAAATTTATTTTAGACACATGAACCAAATCACCCTTAAGCCGAACTACATCCAGCGTTCTATTTATACATTCTTTTTCAAAATGCAAGGAGCATATTCTTCTTACTACTGCAGGTTTTATGTTTTCCTGGCCTATATTATCAATCCACAATTTTTGAAGGCCTTCATTTTTTGGCAACCTAAAATAAATATTATGCATCCTTAAGTATCAATCAAAAATAATCTTAACATCATCAAATCTTTTGATGAAAAAAACTATTATAGAAAATTTACGATTTATACTGTTTTCAAGTTCTTTTCTTAAATGAAAGGTCGTTTGATTAAATATACAGTTTACGTATCTAAAATGTTATTTGATCATAAGACTACATTAATATTATTGTTAAAATTTATATCGATAATTTCAAAACATGACAGCACGTAAGGGCAACACTATGTAAAAAATGTAAACAATCAAAAGAGAGTTTTGGCGGGAACTTGATCGGCGGCGGTTTGCTGCTCCTGTTTTATAGTTTAAATAATAGTTTGAAGTGGATTTTGATATGTAAAAGTGGTGCGAATTTATGTATTAACTGTCTACGCATGTGAACTATTAGTGGAAACGGTGAAACAAGTGCTGTAGTGGTGATGGATTCTCAAGATAGCTGTTTGCATAGGCGCCTTTAGATACCATCACCAACTGTCAGCTGTCTGCAGGCTCAAGTTGCCGTCAAAATCTCCCGAGGGCTGCACAATGTGACGCATCAACATATTATGAAGTAGTGAACTATGAAGGATAATTATACATTTGGAGAAATTATAATAAACCGAATAAAACTACTCAAGACTTGGCCTAAAAGTCTAGATACCAGGCCATAAACTCCAAAAAAAAGTAAACAATCAAAATATTTAATTGTTTAAATTTACATGATAATAGTCATTGGAAATTCTAGATAATAGCGGGAAACACGATTTAGAACCCATAACATCAACACGAAACGCAATTTACACGAAAAAATATACAATTATGGAAAAAAATTACAACTACCCTGAAAAATGAAAATCCATCTTCATTTTTACGTGAATTTGAATTATATCCATTGATGCAACACTTTGTCCTGTTGTTTTTGAGCAATTCATCATCATCATCATTACAGCCCTTCACAAGTCCACTGCTGAACATAGGCCTCCCCCAAAGAATGCCACAAAGCTGAGCCTGAGCCACCTGCATCCATCGACTTCCAGCAGATCTTACCAGGTTGTCACTCCATCAAGTGGGGGGACGCCCTACACTTCGCCTGCCGGTACGAGGCTGCCACTCGAGAACCTTTCTTCCCCATCGGTTGTCGGTTCTTCGAGCTATATGGCCGGCCCATTGCCACTTCAGCTTAATAATCCGTTGGGCTATGTTGGTCACTCTGGTTCTACTACGGATATCCTCATTTCTGAGTTTATCACGCAGAGAAACTCCGAGCATAGCCCTCTCCATAGCTCGCTGAGCGACCTTGAGCTTCCTCATCCGGCCAGCAGTGAAGGACCACGTCTCAGTTCCGTATGTCATCACTGGCAACACGTACTGGGTGTACAGTCTCGTTTTCAAGTTTTGAGGTATACCTGACGAGAAGATGTGCCGTAATTTCCCGAACGCTGCCCAACCGAGTTAAATCCGTCGATTCACCTCTTAGTCGAAGTTGGACTTACCTAGTCGGACTATTTGTCCCAGGTAAACATACTAGTCAACAACTTCGAGCTTAGTGTTCCCAACAACTATCGGCATAGGTGTGACATGGACATTAAACATGATCTTTGTTTTGTCCATGTTCATCTTAAGACCTATCCGTTGGGAAAAACTATTGAGGTCATTGAGCATAGTGCTAAGGTCCTCCAGCGATTCTGCCATAAGGACTATATCCTCGGCAAATCGAAGGTGAGTGATGTACTCGCCATTGATGTTGATACCGTATTCTTTCCAGTCCAGAAGCTTGAAAACGTCTTCCAAAGCAGCGGTGAAGAGTTTCGGGGATATGACGTCACCCTGTCTTACACCTCTCTGCAAATGGATAGGTTTCGTACTTTGGTTCTGTACTCGGATAGCCATCGTAGCCCTACTGTATAAGCACTTCAACACTTCGATATACCGACAGTCAACTTGGCACCGCTGAAGGGACTGCAGCACCGCCCAAATTTCGACGGAATCAAAGGCTTTCTCATAGTCCATATACGCCAGGCATAGTGGCAAATTGTACTCCTCGGACTTCTGTACAATTTGCCAAAGGGTATGCATGTGGTCTATGGTGTTAAAGCCTTTTCGGAAACCGGCTTGTTCGGGAGGCTGGAAGTCGTCAAGTCTGCGCGCGAGACGATTCGTAATGACTCTCGAAAACAGCACGTAGACGCGGCTCAGAAGGGAAATAGGTCTGTAGTTCTTCAAGAGAGCGTTGTCGCCTTTCTTGAAGAACAAGACCACTGCACTTCTGCTCCACGCCTCCGGTGTAATGTCAATGTGACGGAATTAAAGAGCTTCTGAAGGACTTCAAGTACCGCTTTCAGAAGCTCCGCTGTAATTCCATCTTCGCCTGGGGCCTTGCCGTTTTTATGGTGCTGGAGAGCCATTCTAATCTCGCTCAGACTGACGTCCGGGATATCATTCGGAATAATGTCGGATAAGACTCGCTCTTGGATCGTTACTCACACTTGCGTGCGGCTCCAACGATGACGTGTACAGCTGCCCATAGAACCTCTCAATGTCACTTAAAATCTCAGGTGCCCCGGAAACGATGCTGCCACACTCGGTCTTCAGCTTTGACAGTTGGCACTTTCTGGCAGACAGATCTCTGGCAAAGACTTTGGAGCCTTGGTTCCGCTCGATCGCTTCTTTAATACGAGCTGTATTGAAGTTGCGTAAGTCCCGCCGCATGCATTTGGAGATCTGTCTGTTCAGTTGCCTGTATGTTGTCAAATCTGTTGAAGAATGTAGCTTCATCTCCCGTCTAACAGCCATGAGATTAATAATAATAATAATAATAATAAATATTTATTTCATTTCCAATTACACATGTTTACATACAGGAGCAAATATAATTACAATTAAATAAAGTAACAATAAGTCTAACAAAAATAAAATGTTATGATAAAATTAAAACTATGTGTAGCTTAATAATGTAGAATATACAAAAGAAAAATAGAAAAGTCATGTTTATAATATTAGCTACCTGCCTGAACTAGGTTGAGTACCTGTGTTTCAGACATCACTTATACAATCGGTTTAATAATGTAGGACACTAGATATTTAAATAATTAAACTATATTATATAATAAATAAAATAACTAAATAACAATTATTATTACGTACAATTAATGCAAACTATTTTAGAATTTCTAACAACTTCTCTGTGTCTTCGTAATTTAATTTATTTAGATATTCCCTTACACTTATATTACAGTTCTTATAACTTAGACTATATACCTTTAGTGACTTGTTGAGCTTGTTATATAGAAAGGGTCCTAAAAATACGTAAAATTTGTTCACAAATGCGTGTTTGGTTTGAGGGTTTACACAAACTAAGTCCATTCTTCTCCTGTCTATGGATTTAAATGGAAGTTCGGTATGCTGTTTTAATATGATGTTGAGGATAAACAACTGACGGACAGTTAGTACACTACATGCCAAGTACAGTTGATGTGTAGGAAACATGAATGGACGGAAAGTGGCTACCTTCAGAACTGCTCTCTGAGCACGTTCTAGTGGGAGCAATATTGTTTTAGAAGCACCACCCCAGGAAGTAATGCCATAAGTGAGTATGGATTGACACAAAGCCAAATAGACCTGCCTTATCAATTTGAAGTCAGCGATATTACGAAGATATTTAAAAATATATATTAATTTACGAACTCTAGCACAAAGTAAATCAATGTGCTTGCGGAAATTTAAATTTGTGTCAAGCGTGATACCTAGATATTTTATATTGTCTGTTTTTGTTAATGCGGGACATGCACATGCAGTGTCATCATACGAGTTACAATGATGAGCGTAAATATTTAGGTGAGTAGGTAAGTTATTATTTCTCATTAAAAATAACATATATTGTGTTTTATCAGCGTTTAAACGTAGGAGATTATTAAGAAGCCAATTAGATACTATATTAAAGCCTTGCTGAGCGTATTTATAAACCTCATCTCGTGATTTAGCTGAGAATAACAGGGCTGTATCATCCGCATACGACATTATGACACCATTTTGAAGTTGAAGATTGCATAAATCATTTATATAAATTAGGAACAATGTAGGCCCCAGGATACTGCCCTGTGGGATACCAAAAGAGCTGTTTTGTAATTCAGTACTTGTATACTCACCGATTTTTAGGCACTGAAAGCGATCACTGAGGTAATCGGAAAAGATTTGTAGTTGAGTTCCCCTTATGCCAAGTGTTTCAAGCTTCTGCAATAGTATAGGGCAAGATATAGTATCAAATGCTTTAGCAAGGTCTAAAAAGATCCCAATTGAATGCATACCATTGTCAAGATTACTTGTGACATAATCAGTCAATTGGTGCAAGGCATCATTACATGACCTCTTAGGCCTAAAACCAAATTGTCTGTCTGACAGCAAGTTATTAGTTTCCAGGTATTGCATTAACCTGGTATTTATGATCTTTTCTAAAATTTTAGATAAACCAGATAAAACTGAAATCGGCCTATAGTTATTAACTAAGTTTTTATCACCAGCTTTGTAAATAGGAGAAACCACTGCTTTTTTAAGCACTTTCGGGAAAATTCCATTTGATAGGCATAATTGAAAGATATGTGTTAACGGGGCGGCCAGTAAATGTTTAAATCTTTTGAGTATGCGATTAAGAGTGTGATCGGAGAGTTTTTGTGTTCTTCTGCGGCGGGTCTTGCAGAACTTAGCTCCGACCGCATGGACAGTTTCCACGAGCTTGTCATTCAAATCGTCCACTTCATTTCAGTCTTCTAGGCACTAAAAGCGGTTTTGTAACTCGAGCTGAAAGATTTCGGGACTTTGGATTAGAGCACGAAGGGGACGGAACGTTGACTTCATTAGACGAGACCACTCCAACTTAACGTTTAGGTTCAGAGTGCCTATAACCATTCGGTGATCGCTGCCGGTTTTCACCCTCGCAATCACTGAGACACCACTGAACAGTTGTCGTCTGGTCGTCATAATGAAGTCAATCTCATTTTTTGCCGAACCGTCGGGGCTCGACCAGGTCCACTTCCTGTGGGGCCGCTTCTGGAAGAAAGAGTTCATCATAAAGAGTCCCTCTTTCTCCATGAAGTCGGCCAGCTGCTGGCCCCTTGGGTTCCGTTTCCCTATTCCAAATTTCCCCACTTTCAGCTTACCGTTCTCTCTTGTGCCTAGTTTTGCATTGAAGTCTCCCATTAACACCGTATATTGGGTTTTGGAGGAATGCATGGCTCTAGAGATATCCTCATACATTTCCTCCACCTCCTCATCGGGGTGTGCCGAGGTTGGTGCGTATACCTGTATGACCTTCAGCGAATACCGTTTGGTGATTCTGAGTATAAGGTACGCAACCCTCGTCGACACACTCTCAATCTTTACAACGTTGTTAACGAGAGACTTATGGACGATAAATCCGACACCTCCTTGGGACAGATGGTCGCCCTCCCGGTAATAGAGCAAGTTGCCGGATTCGAGGATTACCGTCTCCTCCCCCTTTCTTCGGACTTCGGATAATCCTATAATATGCCAGCGTAACCTATCTATCTCTTCTTCCAGTTCCACAATCTTCTCGTCAGTCCTCAGGGTGCGTGCGTTGTATGTTGCCAGGTCGAGTCGTCGTAGGTGGCAACCGAACCTCCACCGGAGATTCTTAGCACCCCTTGCCCCGCCTTTACCATGGTCGCCACCGTAGCCAGGAATAGCGGGGCGCCGGGGACTGGGGGCCGTCTCTTCGTAACTTTCATCATGGGGGGTATATTACCATAGTTGCCACGCTTGGCGAGCGGGTTGGCAACCGCAGTTTTTTTATTGTATTTTTGCCGTTACCAGGAAGATGCTGCTGCCCATCTCCTGCCTGTTTCCCTTTGTCGCCTTTTACGACACCCACGGGAAGATATGGGGTAGTGGATATTCTTAACCGCCACTATACGGCAATTTGAGCAATTTTAGCAATTAGCCTTTACTAATGGACAAAAAAGCTCCAAAATAGTCGAAATTCACTGTAACACAGCAAAATAACTCCGAACAAGGCTTAGATGACAGACGAACTACCACAAATGAACGTCATCCTAAAATGGCGTCATGCTTCAAGGTGGAGCTTAGTGAAATTATGAAAAGTGTCAACAGAAAATTGAAGTCTAAGATATGTACTTATCTTTTTTTACATTTGAAAATCATAACGTGTGAGAATGAGACAGATATATTTTTGTTGGCAAGGTTCATGTTTGCATGATATTTGTATAATCAAAAAATATATATGCGATTTACTGCTTATCCTCTTTTTCTTATATCAATGATAGGAGTAGACAAAACTTATATGCCCTTTACAATGAAAGATCATAATATAATCATAGTGTTTCATTCAGAGAATATGTTTAAAATATTCCGATATATTTAAAAAAGTGTGTTCCAATAGTTAAGTCATTACATTTAACAAACAAAATTAAGAATGCCTTTAATAATATCAATAGAAATTGATGTTAAGAAAACAGCAGATAAATGAAGGATATCCTTTAAAGTTATTGCGTCTATAATAGATGCAGTCGCACCCTAATTTGCTATTATTTTCAATACTAGTATGGAATCTGGAATCTTTCCTGATTTTATGATACCTAGTAAAGTTATATCTTTATTTAAATTCGGTAGTACATCGAACCCCACTAATGATTACCCCCAAAAATATTTCTGTACTACCTATTATGTGTACTGTATTTTTTTTAAAATTATTGTAGATCAATTAAGTTTTTTAATGTAAATAAATTGCTCCACAAAAACCAGTTTATTTTACAAGGGGCCGTTCGACAACTGACGCCGGTGTTGAGCTTATTAAACGCATTTTCTGTACAAGGGAGAATTCAGAGGATGCTTTAGGTATATTTTGTGATCTTTCTACTGCATTCACTATGAGACATTATTCAGTAAGCTACATCATTATGGTGTAAAAAACATAGTACCAAACTGGGAGCAGTTCTTGCGGATCGGTATTATCTATGGGTGTACCTCAGGGCTCAATTCTTGGCCCCTTCCTGTTCTTAGTTAATATTAATGACTAACCTTACTTGTTAGGGTATAACCATAATATAGTTTTATTTGCTGATAATACTTCGTTGGTCTTCCGACTTAAAAGGCAATTATTATAATATGACGAAATGAATAATGCTATATCAAAAGTAGTACACTGGTATAACGTCAAAATGCTTTTAAAAGGTAATAAAACAAAATATATTAAATTCACCACACCTAACGTTAAGCAGGTGCTTTTAAAGGGGGAGGAGCTGAGCCGTGTTCAATCTACTGTTTTTCTTGGAATTACAGCTGACGCGCAATTTTGATGGAGCCCTCATATATCTAAACTAGCTAACAAACGTAGTTCTGAAGCATATGCTGTAAAAAAGATTAGAGGTCTTACATGTGTTGAAATAGCTAGATTAGTTTATTTTAACTATTTCCATAGCATAATGTTATATGGGATCTTGCTATGGGGTAATGCGACTGATATTGAAACCATCTTTGTTTTACAAAAGAGAGCCATAAGAGCAATTCATAAGCTAGGTCTGAAGGAATCCCCTAGAGAATTTTTTTAAGATTTAAATATATTAACTTTTGACTCTATATTTACGAGCACAAGTTGGTTATACCAGTTAGGCGACTACAAAGAGTCAGTAGTTTCTTCATGGGGCAATGTATACGCTTTTACAACAAAGTCCCTGAAAATATGCAGACCTTATCTATCAAAAGCTTTAAAATATATATTAAGGAAAAATTGTTTAGTAAGGGTTATTATACAACTAAAGAGTACATAATATAATAAAGAGAAAATAACGCCTGGGTATGAGATGATTGCTACCATGCTGTTTCTAAATGTTTTCATAACAATTGTATAAATATTATATTGTATGTTATGCTTTAAAAATGTCCCGCTGGGTTTCTTGCTGGTATCTGCACAGGACAGTGTTCTTTTTTTCCGAACCAGTGGTAAAAGTTAAAAATGACTTAATAAGAATCACATGTTATCAATATTGAATAAACATGATTCTATTCTATTCTATTGTATACTCACGTTTCAGTGTTGGAGTTGTATTACCAAAATCTTCGAATCCGACTGATCCTCGTGTAATTCTCGTAAGACTAGGTGCATATGACCCCAGCAAGTACCCTATAAATGAAATAATGTCCGTCAACTATGTTTCTCAACAGGTATGTAGTTTTGGGTTTATAATAAAAATATTTTACTTATTATTGTCTCATTTCATAATGATTGCTTAGTTTCACGCGTTGTTGATCTACGTCAGATCCTAAGCACTCATCTGAAGTCGATGAGATTTAATAGTAGCGCGGAATAAGCATAATTGCAATTGTAGGTGTAATATACTATGCTCTCAGTATGGAGTCAGTCAACACATACATTGTCACATTAGGGTAGTGCGGCGAACTATTCCCTGCTTCAAAAACCTTATAAATGAGAATAAACTACTTACCAGTGTACTGAGATGAAATGCAGCCTGCATTATTTTACTTCACTTTACTAACTTCATTGTCATACACGGCGACCAAATCGCGAACAATGTGCTGTAGGACTGAAAATCGTTCCCAGAAATAATTTCATTTATTATTTTGACATAGTTGAATACTTTGTTAGCCATATGACTGTTTTTCAAGTTGATTTTAACGGGTACTTAGAAACGTATATTAAGTCCTGATAGCCATTGCCTATCCCATTAATTCGTAGTTACTTTACCTTAAAACATACAAGTCTAATGTATGAACTAAGCCATTTGTTGTTAACAAATTTTTCTCTGAATAATGTGAAATTTTACAGACGTATTACAAATCGACAATAATATTATAACCTCAAAACTAGTTTTGTATTATTTTATTTGAGATAACCATCATGTTATATTAGGTTATAATATTTCTATTAAAGGATCAAAAACTAAATATCTTAATTATAAATTACCACGGCATGCATCGTGGGTAAGCTAACTATTGCACCTATTAATAAACAATTTATAATCAACAACAAAGCGAAAATATTATAATTGTAGTATCTTTAGAGTAGCATTATGATCTAGTATTCTATCTAGGTTCATCACAGCTCGTGGTCATTGTGTTTTGTTTAATTTTTATTTGAACGATTTACGCCATGGATGGGTGATATAAGAGAATGTATGACCTTCAATAGCGGTAGACCGTCTCGTACATACCAGATGTCCAGTCCGGCGACGAAGAGCAGCCCCAAAGTTGCGAGTCAGCTAGTAAGTACTGCGGCGATTGTGGCAAATCTTGCCTACACACGTCCACTGCTAAACATAGGCCTCCCCCAAGGAGTGCCACAAAGCACAGTCTTGTGCCACCTGCATCCATCGACTTCCCGTGGGAAGAAAGTCTCTCGAGTGGCAGCCTTGTACTGGTAAGCAAAGTGTAGGACGTCCCCTGCTAGACGGAAAGACGACCTGGTAAGAGAAAGGAAGTCGAAGCCTATCGTTCCCTTCAATAGACTGTAAGGGCTGAAATAAATTGGTAGATATCTGACAACACTTATTACTTTTTATTTAGAAAATTAATAGTTATTTTAATTTCTTAAGAAATAAAAAAATATTTAGAAGTTCGTCAATACGCATTGGGGCAGCGCGATGGACATTTCCTTGCCCTTAAACCCTTTCAGAAATGAGAGGAGGCCTGTGTCTAGCAGTGGGACGTATAAGGCTGTAATTTTAAGATTTGATTTTAAAAAACTGCAATTGTCAACCCACCTGCCAACGTGGTAACCATAAATAATATAAATTAATAAGACGACTTAGGGAGGCCCTATGTGTTAACTTTTGATGGGATATAGTGAATGAACAACAAAAATAATATTTCAGATAATGTTAATGGAAGATGATAATTTTGTGGTCGCTGGTGGTGTGAGTGTTATGGATTTGCAAGGTGCCACCACGGCCCACTTCACGCAAGTCAATCCAATGTTAATGAAGAAAATGTCTGTATCATTTCAGGTAAATGTTCTAATCATCTACATAGCTCTTCGTAGGTACAATGCTCAGGGGCTTGGCTCTTTTCGTAAATTTCACAGTATGACTATCGGCATCAATGAAATTGTTATTTGCATTAATTTGCTACGTGCACGGCGGTGAAAGAAAACATCACGGGCGAGCTTGCTTGTCTAAGCAATCAAATATTTCGCTTACATATGAAGTCTGCCAACATGCTTTGCAGCAGCACGTCGGTCTATTTACTCCTAATCCTCTTAGATATAAAAGGAGACCTGTGGGAAGCCATGGGACATATAATATAGGCTGTAAATTTACTTAACTTTTTATTGTTTTTGGAACACTTTTTTTTAATTAAGACTTTTTGGGTTGGATGCTTGTCCTTTAAGCCATGGCTTCATCAGGGGATTATAATCCTTTATAGTACTCTGCTTCAGAATATGTTAATGCGTCACATTGCGAGAGCACTTGTTTCACCGTTTCCACTAATAGTTCACATGCGCAGACATATAATGCACAAAATCGCACCACTTTAACATCCACTTTTACATATCAAAATCCACGTCATACTATTATTTAAACAATAATACAGGAGTAGCAATTCACCACCGGTCAAGTTCCCACTGAAACTCATTGGAATTTTTGGAAACTACAATTTCTACTCATATTTAGATAATTATGTACATTTCTTATTTATTTCCTGTGTTAATTTTTTTTAGTATGATAAATCATTCTTTTTAACATATGCTAATTAATTAATTAAATAAATTCCTATATTTTTATACGCAATTTAATTCTAACTTAAAAAGTTTAACATAATATTTATATATTGTGTATTTTAGGATGCATCTCCTGTACGAATGAAAGGTGCTCATTATGTGAATACGCCCACATTTTTTGAAACTGTTTTTAATTTAATGAAAAATTTCCTCAATGAGAAAAATAAAAAAAGGGTTTGTATATTAAACTGGTTGATTTTAATGGTAATCAATATATCTTATTTATTTTGAAGTAATTAATTATTTTGCAGTTATACGTGCATAACACAGATTTCGAATCTTTGTACAAATTTGTGCCTAAGGAAATACTGCCCGCTGAATATGGTGGAAACGGTGGGACCATTCAAGAACTTATAGGTACGTATAATAAAAACAATTATCAATATTCTTTGATGAAAATCGTGATGAAAGAATGAGACTCCGTTATTCTTCTAAAAATAAAAAAGAACTAGGTAAAAGTATGTGTTATAATAATAACTAGGTTTAGTATTATTTATATTTTTACTTTATTACGTGGTAGAGCCATGCTGCAGCTATATTAGTAGTATAGTTGTAGCATAGATGGCTCGGCTCTACCGGGGAAGGACCACGCTCTCACAGAATACCAGCATAAAATAGCAGCTTAACACTGCTGTGTTTCGTATGATAAGTGTAGAGAACCGGATACCCCTTTTACTGGAAAAGAGGCATTCCGTCTTAGTCCTCACGGGTGACAACGCATCTGCATTTGATTCGCAAACGAAGATAGATGTAGATGACTATGGGCCACAGTAACCACTTACCATCAGGTGGACTGTGTGCTTGTTTGTCACGCATTCCTATAAAAAATACTATATAAATTATATTTCATTACAATTGTTTTAATTATTAAGTGGCGAAGCTTGCGAAGTCACTTATTGATTTCACGATGTCTGTCCGTCTGTCCGTCTGTCCTTCTGTCCGTCCGTCTGTCCGTCTGTCCCACGATTATCTCGAGAACGGTTTCGAATTTTCAAATTCTGTTTTCGGCAATCGATTACTGATCACCCAGGCATCTGAACCTCCTATTTTGAAACTGATTGCTCAACGGCAACCGTTAGAAACCGCTACAAAGCTGATTGCTTCGCCACTTTGCTATGCTGTTAGCTTGCTAGGTTTAGTATTATTATTTTATGATTAATTATTATAATATAATTATTAAGAATCCTTCCCTTCACTGCTCCTTCACTGCTGGCCGTATGAGGAAGCTCAAGGTCGCTCAGCGAGCTATGGGGAGGGCTATGCTCGGAGTTTCTCTGCGTGATAAACTTAGGAATAAGGATATCCGCAGTAGAACCAGAGTAACCGACATAGCCCAACGGATTAGTAAGCTGAAGTGGCAGTGGGCCGGCCATATAGCTCGAAGAACCGACAACCGATGGGGAAGAAAGGTTCTCGAGTGGCAGCCTCGTACCGGTAGGCGAAGTGTAGGGCGTCCCCCCACAAGATGGAGTGACGACCTGGTAAGACATGCAGGTGGCTCAGGACCGTGCTTTGTGGCATTCCTTGGGGGAGGCCTATGTTCAGCAGTGGACTTGTGAAGGGCTGTAATGATGATAATGATGAATGATATTAAGAATGATTTGGTACATAAAACAAATCTTTATTTTTTAGATATATCGAAAAAGAAAGTGTTAGAGTACAAAGCATGGTTAGACGAAGATTGGCAATATGGAACTGATGAATCTAAACGACCTGGGAAGCCTCAAACTGCCGAAGATATTTTTGGTGTCGATGGTTCCTTCAGACAACTTCAGTTTGATTAAGCCTTCCAAAACATATAATTTTCTTTTTAAAAATAAAATATAATATTATGTTTTATTTTAAAATATATGCATATATTATATTTAATTTTGAAAAAGAAAATTAAATATAATAAATATAATATTAAAAATGACCACTTTTTTATTATTATTCATCCTTTTTGAGTAGTAGCAGGTGACATTGCCAATTATTTACAAATATGCACAAACCCTTATTATCCCCTGGATTTCGTAAGAGGTGACAAGGGAAACATATCAGGAGATGGGCAACAGCGTCTTCCTAATAACTAAAATAACAAGTCTTTCAACTGACTTCTAATAAGGAGGAGGTTGGTAACTATTGCTTTATTATATTTTTAGGTTAGGCATATAATATATATTTTTATACATGTATACATATCTTCAAGATTAAAAAACCTATTTTGGCAAATTTTCTTTTAATGAGTAATTCGTTCATCTTCCATAGTAGTTTCAAATAAATTTCATCCAGATCCGATGGCTTCTCATTGATGTATTATTTTCATAGTGTTTCTCTGAATTAACTTATATGATACCCACGGGATGAATTATCGTGATGGGTTTCACATTATTACTTAGAACTAATAAGGGTTTTAATGTGAATTATTATATTGTTGGGAATGAGGGTAATAAAAATAAAAGGAAATCCGAACAAATGAAATAATGGTAATCTTCCACTTGTTTTAGCAGTATAAAGTATCGCAACAGGAAGGGGCGAAGAATTGAGCCCTGAGGAACACCAATAGATACTACCGATCCGGAAGAACTTATCTCATTAACAACTACTGTATGCTTGCTTTTCTTTAGATATGATATAAAGAGTTTTATTGCTATGTTTTTTACACCATAATGATGTAGCTTTTTTATAGAAGAGGGGGCAAACGAACACGGCTCACCTGATGGTAAGTGACTAATGCCGCCCATGAACAACTGCAACACCAAGGGAGTTACAGGTGCGTTAAAAGAAGTAAGCTCTTTCCTTGAAGGTCCCTAAGTCGTATCGGTCCGGAAAAATCGCCGGTGGTAAATTATACTACAGAGAGATAGTACGCGGAAGAAAACTTCTAGTGAAACGTACAGTGGTGGACCGCCAAGCATCCAGATGTTGTGAATGGTATCGGAGTTTTGCCGCGATGTGCATTCGTGAAGTTTGGCGGCTGGAATTAATCCGAACAATTCCTCAGAGCACTCCCCGTGGTAAATGCGAAAGAAAATGCAAAGGGATGGAACATCTCTTCGCAGCGCCAGTGAATCGAGCCGATTGGTAAGGACCCAGTCGTCGATGATTCGAGCCGCTCTGCGCTGGATGCGGTCAAGTGGAAGGAGCTGGTACTGGGTAGCCCTAGCCCAGAGATGTCAACAGTATTCCATGTGAGGCCGAACCTGCGCCTTGTAAAGTTGCAGGCGGTGTGCCGGCATGAAATACTGTCCGGCTCTGTTGAGCATGCCAAGTTTTTTAGAGGCCTATTTGGCCTTCTCTTCCAAGTGACCACAAAACTTTTTCTTTCGTTTATGTATTGATTTGGTGTACAATAAAGAATTATCTATCTATCTATCTAAAACTGCACGTTATTTCATATGTCAACTTCTGTTAACTTGTGTCTTCTGAGGATTAAACTGGACTAAATTCAGTCGCCCTAGACTTTGTTCAGCAAAGACTCGACTTCTGACACAAGTTTGTTCCGGCACTCAGCGACGTTTTCCCGAGAAATATTGGCACGGCCGGTGTATAGAGCATCACCAGTGCTGTCATCCGCATAGCAATGAATGTTACCGCTTCGCAACATATCATTGATATGCGTAAGAAACAGCTTCACATCTTCCTGATTATTTATTTCGATGGTGAATCGTTTTTTATATCAATAATAAAAGGTCAAGAGGGTTCTTCAGGCGGTTGGTTTGAAACATTAACTTTTGAGAAATGTATTAAAAACTTTATAGTATGTTCGCTAAGACAGTGTCAGTACACCGCACTTATTATTTTTCATTTTTATTGTGATTTTTAAATAAATGTTTTCTTATTATAAGAATAAAACGGAATGCTATTTGATTCTAATGGTTCTTGTAATAAAATACGGATATAAATAATAAGCACAAGTAGCAAAGAACCTTACACGACGGTGTTTCGTTTCAAAATGCCAAAATGTCTTGCGCCGCACGCAGCGACCTTTGATGTCACAGCGGCGCCTTTGACAAGATGCGGCACGTCTCAAGGCGGCGCGACATAAAGGCGACCGTATGCGAGCCGTATTTATTTCGTGTTATTGTGACCGCGCTGCTTTGCCCGCGTTTACTTCGGCTCCGTAGTATTTTTCAAGTTAAAAAATATATAAAGTGAATATCTACACAATTAAAGTGCTAAACTCAGTGCAATAACGTTAAACAACAGTGAACATTATTAAATTCCAAAGAATAGTGCAAAAACAGTGCAACAAATAGGCAAAATACCGGCATACAAAACATCAAAACAACAAACGTATTTTTGTACTAGTACAAGTAAGATCAAAGTGGAAATCAAATTATCGACATCTCACAAGGCCAGCCTGTGAAATATTAGTGCAAAGACGGAAGAATTTAGTAAATAGTGAACAAAGAATTGATTATAAACTGCAAATAAAAACTGCAAATCACCACACAAATCTATACTGATGTTAAGGCTATCTAGTGACATCTGACCGAACTAGACATGCAACAAGCTGCGTGCGTCAACTCAACAGTGACAGGAAACGTCTGAACTTAAATTGTAGTACCGCTAGTACCGCTATTTACCGCTAGACGACACTTCAAGTACGAAAACATGGAAAATATTGTGAATATTATGAAAGTAATTCAAGGCGAGCTAAATATCAAAAGCAAGAAATAAAAAGGCCGTGTAGTGGCGGTCAAGAATATCCACTACCCCATATCCTCCCGTGGGTGTCGTAAAAGGCGACAAAGGGAAACAGGCAGGAGATGGGCAGCAGCATCTTCCTGGTAACGGCAAAAATACAATAAAAAAACTGCGGTTGCCAACCCGCTCGCCAAGCGTGGCAACTATGGTAATATACCCCCCATGATGAAAGTTACGAAGAGACGGCCCCCAGTCCCCGGCGGCCCCGCTATTCCTGGCTACGGTGGCGACCATGGTAAAGGCGGGGCAAGGGGTGCTAAGAATCTCCGGTGGAGGTTTGGTTGCCACCTACGACGACTCGACCTGGCAACATACAACGCACGCACCCTGAGGACTGACGAGAAGATCGTGGAGCTGGAAGAAGAGATAGACAAGTTGCGCTGGCATATTATAGGATTATCCGAAGTCCGAAGAGAGGGGGAGGACACGATAATCCTCGAATCCGGCAACTTGCTCTATCACCGGGAGGGCGAACATCTGTCCCAAGGAGGTGTCGGATTTATCGTCCACAAGTCTCTCGTTAACAACGTTGTAAAGATCGGGAGTGTGTCGACGAGGGTTGCGTACCTTATACTCAGAATCACCAAACGGTATTCGCTGAAGGTCATACAGGTTTACGCACCAACCTCGGCACACCCCGATGAGGAGGTGGAGGAAATGTATGAGGATATCTCTAGAGCCATGCATTCCTCCAAAACCCAATATACGGTGTTAATGGGAGACTTCAATGCAAAACTAGGCACAAGAGAGAACGGTGAGCTGAAAGTAGGGAAATTTGGAATAGGGCAACGGAACCCAAGGGGCCAGCAGCTGGCCGACTTCATGGAGAAAGAGGGACTCTTTATGATGAACTCTTTCTTCAAGAAGCGGCCCCACAGGAAGTGGACCTGGTCGAGCCCCGACGGTTCGACAAAAAATGAGATTGACTTCATTATGACGACCAGACGACAACTGTTCAGTGATGTCTCAGTGATCGCGAGGGTGAAAACCGGCAGCGATCACCGAATGGTTAGAGGCACACTGAACCTAAATGTTAAGTTGGAGAGGTCTCGTCTGATGAAGTCAACGCTCCGTCCCCCTCGTGCTCTAATCCAAAGTCCCGAAACCTTTCAGCTCGAGTTACGAAACCGTTTTCAGTGCCTAGAAGACTGCAATGAAGTGGACGATATGAATGACAAGCTCGTGGAAACTGTCCATACGGTCGGAGCTAAGTTCTGCAAGACCCGCCGCAGAAGAACACAAAAACTCTCCGATCACACTCTTAATCTCATGGCTGTTAGACGGGAGATGAGGCTACATTCTTCAACAGATTTGACAGCATACAGGCAACTGAACAGACAGATCTCCAAATGCATGCGGCGAGACTTACGCAACTTCAATACAGCTCGTATTGAAGAAGCGATCGAGCGGAACCAAGGCTCCAAAGTCTTTGCCTGAGATCTGTCTGCCAGAAAGAGCCAACTGTCAAAGCTGAAGACTGAATGTGGCAGCATCGTATCCGGGGCACCTGAGATTTTGAGTGAGATTGAGAGGTTCTATGGGCAGCTGTACACGTCATCGTTGTAGCCACACGCAAGTGTGAGTAACGATCCAAGAGCGAGTCTCATCCGACACTATTCCGAAGATATCCCGGACGTCAGTCTGAGCAAGATTAGAATGGCTCTCCAGCACCTTAAAAACGGCAAGGCCCCAGGCGAGGATGGAATTACAGCGGAGCTTCTGAAAGCGGGTGGAAGACCGGTACTTGAAGTCCTTCAGAAGCTCTTTCATTCCGTCCTCCATGGTGGCATAACACCGGAGGCGTGGAGCAGAAGTGCGGTGGTCTTGTTCTTCAAGAAAGGTGACAACGCTCTCTTGAAGAACTACAGACCGATTTCCCTTCTGAGCCGCGTCTACATGCTGTTTTCGAGAGTCATTACGAATCGTCTTGCGCGCAGACTTGACGACTTCCTGCCTCCCGAACAAGCCGGTTTCCGAAAGGGCTTTAGCACCATAGACCACATACATACCCTACGGCAAATTGTACAGAAGTCCGAAGAGTAAAATTTGCCACTATGTCTGGCGTATGTCGACTATGAGAAAGCCTTTGATTCCGTCGAAATTTGGGCGGTGCTGCAGTCCCTCCAGCGGTGCCAAGTTGACTGTCGGTATATCGAAGTGCTGAAGTGTTTGTACAGTAGAGCTACGATGGCTATCCGAGTACAGAACCAGAGTACGAAACCCATCCAATTGCAGAGAGGTGTAAGACAGGGTGATGTTATATCCCCGAAACTCTTCACCGCTGCATTGGAAGACGTTTTCAAGCTTCTGGACTGGAAAGGATGCGGTATTAACATCAATGGCGAGTACATCACTCACCTTCGATTTGCCGACGATATAGTCCTTATGGCAGAATCGCTGGAGGACCTAAGCACTATGCTCAATGACCTCAATAGTGTCTCCCAACGGATAGGTCTTAAGATGAACATGGACAAAACAAAGATCATGTTTAATGTCCATGTCACACCTATGCCGGTAGTTGTTGGGAGCACTAAGCTCGAAGTTGTTGACGAGTATGTTTACCTGGGACAAATAGTCCGACTAGGTAAGTAAGAAGTCCGAGAGGTCAATCGACGGATTCAACTCGGCTGGGCAGCGTTCGGAAAGCTACGACACATCTTCTCGTCAGACATACCTCCAAACCTTAAAACGAAATTGTACAACCAGTGCGTGTTGCCAGTGATGACTTACGGAACTGAGACGTGGTCCTTCACTGCTGGCCGTATGAGGAAGCTCAAGGTCGCTCAGCGAGCTATGGAGAGGGCTATGCTCGGAGTTTCTCTGCGTGATAAACTAAGGAATAAGGATATCCGCAGTAGAACCAGAGTAACCGACATAGCCCAACGGATTAGTAAGCTGAAGTGGCAGTGGGCCGGCCATATAGCTCGAAGAACCGACAACCGATAGGGAAGAAAGGTTCTCGAGTGGCAGCCTCGTACCGGTAGGCGAAGTGTAGGGCGTCCCCCCACGAGATGGAGTGACGACCTGGTAAGACATTATCGTGTAGAGACAATTAAAGAGAAAGAACCTAACCTAAGAACAGCAAAACAACAAAAATACAACAAAACAAATAATATATTTAAGATTCAAAAATATTTACAATTTTATATAACAAAAATGGAGTATGAATATGAGGATGGATGATGCGATTTACAGATTATTTTAAAAAAAGTAATAAAAAAAGAGATTAGTGCCGAAACTGAGTCGGAAGATCCAAGGTGTGCTCTCAGCGCCTGGAACGAGCACGCACGGCGTAGGTGAGAAGGTGTGGGCGTCTCTAGGCGGCGACCTCCGGTGAATGTGGTAATTGCGGGATCCGGCGATTTCAGGCCAGACAGGGGCTTGCAGGATCCTCGGCGGCTTCAGACATCACAGAAGCCTGCAGGATCCGGTGACTGCAGGCGGGACAGAGGTTTGCAGGTTCCGGTGACTTCAGGCGGAACCGAGGTTTGCAGGTTCCGGCGACTCCAGGTAGAACAGAGACTTGTAGGAACCCGGCGACTTCAGGCAGAGCAACGGTTTGTAGAGTCCAGCGACTTCAGATAGAGCAGAGGTTCGTAGAGTCCAGTGGCTTCAGGTAGGACAGAGGCTTGCAGGATCCCGGGGCAGAGCGGCCCCGGGATAAGGCCTTTAGAAGATGCTTCCAATTCGAGGACTGAAGCAAGACTGAATTTCTTCACCGATTGTTCGGCTTTTATATCTTTCTAGAGAGAACGTAAAAATTATTTAAATTAAACGCAAATTTTTTGTAAATGGTCAAGAGGAAAGAGTATTTATGTGGAATTATCGAAATAGAAACAACAGGCCGGTAGCAAATTTGAATATAATTTCCATGGAGACCAAATAAACAACAATAACAAAACATGTCAAATTTTAGTTTTAGGCTTGTAATAAGAAAACGGCAAGATTTAAGTGGAAAAGGAGATATTATTGATATAGGAAAAAAGGTAGCGCAACTACCCACACAAAGCCCGAAATTGTAGAGTTAAGGAAAACTAACTAAAAGATCGAAAAAAGGTAGACTTCATTGACACCAATTTAAAAGTGCTGATAATGTGAAAATACGAAGTAGAAATGATTTGTGATTGTGTTCTTATGGTTTAAAATCGTTACAGGATCCTATGGAAATAAAGGTGATGTAAAATATCCAGTTTTGAAGTGAATGCAGAAAATCGAAATAGAATGGAAAAATGGATTTAAATTAATGTAAAATGATAAGTAAGTAGCATAACACTACATTTTCCCCCCGACCCTGGAAAATTTTTGACTCAGCAAAAATTTTGATATATACATTCTAAAATAAACCATAAAAACACAGCTTTGCAGAAACAGACATCACCAGTCAAAATCAGATATACTATCTCTTACATTTATCATCTGCATTCAGGTAAGGGTGGAGTTCACATTCAATGACTACCACTCTAAAAGTGTGTTTTCAAAATGACATTAAGGCTTATTTAAGGAGTAGTCATCCGCTCCTGCGTGGGAAAAAAAATAAATTAGTCGAAGAGACACCACTCTAAATGTGTGTTTTTCGAAAGGACATTCAGGCTTATTTAAGGAGTTGTCAACCGCTCCTAAGTGAAGATAAAAAAATTCGAAGAGACACCACTCTTAGAAGTGTGTTTTCGAAAGGACATTCAGGCTTATTTAGGGAGTTGTCATCCGCTCCTAAGTGAAGATAAAAAATTAAGGGAGTAGTCAGCTGCTCCCAGGTGAAGATAAAGGTGAAGAAAATTAAGGGAGTAGTCAGCCGTTCCCAAGTGAAGATAAAGATAAAGAACTTACTCTTAAGCAAGCATTAGTCGCTATGAAGTTGAAGAACCCTGGAACACCAAACAAACAAACAAATTAAAAGAAATTAAAATAATAAGGTGAAAATGATGGTGATATTTATAAATATATACAAATTAACAGTTATATTTATACATATATACAAATTAACAGTTAATAAATGTTTAGAAAAGTATTTATACATGTATACAAATTAACAGTTAATAAATGTTTAGAAAATTTATGAATAGTCTCGCTTCGGCTTTCATAAACAATTTTATATAAAGTGTAAAGTGCAAAGTTAAGTTTAAGAAATAAAGATTTTATTAAAAATTGTACCTGTTTAAGTTATCTAGAATAAAAATATTAGAGTGATGAATGTAACTTAGAGTGATGAATGTAAATGAAGTGTTATATGTAGGCCTAAATATAATCCAAATAAGTTGAAAAACTAGAAGAAGTTTTGTTTTAGAATTTTGAAGGTATGAAAAGGATGTGTAAATGAATGATGAATAATAAGTTAAGAACGAAAGGGAAAGCAATTAAATCAAAAGGGACTAGACAAGGCGCAGTAAAGGTGAAGAATTAAGAGAGAAAGAGGACTTTTACGTTGGGCGCCAAACTATCGTGTAGAGACAATTAAAGAGAAAGACCCTAACCTAAGAACAGCAAAACAACAAAAATACAACAAAACAAATAATATATTTAAGATTCAAAAATATTTACAATTTTATATAACAAAAATGGAGTATGAATATGAGGATGGATGATGCGATTTACAGATTATTTTAAAAAAAGTAATAAAAAAAAGAGATTAGTGCCGAAACTGAGTCGGAAGATCCAAGGTGTGCTCTCAGCGCCTGGAACGAGCACGCACGGCGTAGGTGAGAAGGTGTGGGCGTCTCTAGGCGGCGACCTCCGGTGAATGTGGTAATTGCGGGATCCGGCGATTTCAGGCCAGACAGGGGCTTGCAGGATCCTCGGCGGCTTCAGACATCACAGAAGCCTGCAGGATCCGGTGACTGCAGGCGGGACAGAGGTTTGCAGGTTCCGGTGACTTCAGGCGGAACCGAGGTTTGCAGGTTCCGGCGACTCCAGGTAGAACAGAGACTTGTAGGAACCCGGCGACTTCAGGCAGAGCAACGGTTTGTAGAGTCCAGCGACTTCAGATAGAGCAGAGGTTCGTAGAGTCCAGTGGCTTCAGGTAGGACAGAGGCTTGCAGGATCCCGGGGCAGAGCGGCCCCGGGATAAGGCCTTTAGAAGATGCTTCCAATTCGAGGACTGAAGCAAGACTGAATTTCTTCACCGATTGTTCGGCTTTTATATCTTTCTAGAGAGAACGTAAAAATTATTTAAATTAAACGCAAATTTTTTGTAAATGGTCAAGAGGAAAGAGTATTTATGTGGAATTATCGAAATAGAAACAACAGGCCGGTAGCAAATTTGAATATAATTTCCATGGAGACCAAATAAACAACAATAACAAAACATGTCAAATTTTAGTTTTAGGCTTGTAATAAGAAAACGGCAAGATTTAAGTGGAAAAGGAGATATTATTGATATAGGAAAAAAGGTAGCGCAACTACCCACACAAAGCCCGAAATTGTAGAGTTAAGGAAAACTAACTAAAAGATCGAAAAAAGGTAGACTTCATTGACACCAATTTAAAAGTGCTGATAATGTGAAAATACGAAGTAGAAATGATTTGTGATTGTGTTCTTATGGTTTAAAATCGTTACAGGATCCTATGGAAATAAAGGTGATGTAAAATATCCAGTTTTGAAGTGAATGCAGAAAATCGAAATAGAATGGAAAAATGGATTTAAATTAATGTAAAATGATAAGTAAGTAGCATAACACTACATTTTCCCCCCGACCCTGGAAAATTTTTGACTCAGCAAAAATTTTGATATATACATTCTAAAATAAACCATAAAAACACAGCTTTGCAGAAACAGACATCACCAGTCAAAATCAGATATACTATCTCTTACATTTATCATCTGCATTCAGGTAAGGGTGGAGTTCACATTCAATGACTACCACTCTAAAAGTGTGTTTTCAAAATGACATTAAGGCTTATTTAAGGAGTAGTCATCCGCTCCTGCGTGGGAAAAAAAATAAATTAGTCGAAGAGACACCACTCTAAATGTGTGTTTTTCGAAAGGACATTCAGGCTTATTTAAGGAGTTGTCAACCGCTCCTAAGTGAAGATAAAAAAATTCGAAGAGACACCACTCTTAGAAGTGTGTTTTCGAAAGGACATTCAGGCTTATTTAGGGAGTTGTCATCCGCTCCTAAGTGAAGATAAAAAATTAAGGGAGTAGTCAGCTGCTCCCAGGTGAAGATAAAGGTGAAGAAAATTAAGGGAGTAGTCAGCCGTTCCCAAGTGAAGATAAAGATAAAGAACTTACTCTTAAGCAAGCATTAGTCGCTATGAAGTTGAAGAACCCTGGAACACCAAACAAACAAACAAATTAAAAGAAATTAAAATAATAAGGTGAAAATGATGGTGATATTTATAAATATATACAAATTAACAGTTATATTTATACATATATACAAATTAACAGTTAATAAATGTTTAGAAAAGTATTTATACATGTATACAAATTAACAGTTAATAAATGTTTAGAAAATTTATGAATAGTCTCGCTTCGGCTTTCATAAACAATTTTATATAAAGTGTAAAGTGCAAAGTTAAGTTTAAGAAATAAAGATTTTATTAAAAATTGTACCTGTTTAAGTTATCTAGAATAAAAATATTAGAGTGATGAATGTAACTTAGAGTGATGAATGTAAATGAAGTGTTATATGTAGGCCTAAATATAATCCAAATAAGTTGAAAAACTAGAAGAAGTTTTGTTTTAGAATTTTGAAGGTATGAAAAGGATGTGTAAATGAATGATGAATAATAAGTTAAGAACGAAAGGGAAAGCAATTAAATCAAAAGGGACTAGACAAGGCGCAGTAAAGGTGAAGAATTAAGAGAGAAAGAGGACTTTTACGTTGGGCGCCAAACTATCGTGTAGAGACAATTAAAGAGAAAGACCCTAACCTAAGAACAGCAAAACAACAAAAATACAACAAAACAAATAATATATTTAAGATTCAAAAATATTTACAATTTTATATAACAAAAATGGAGTATGAATATGAGGATGGATGATGCGATTTACAGATTATTTTAAAAAAAGTAATAAAAAAAAGAGATTAGTGCCGAAACTGAGTCGGAAGATCCAAGGTGTGCTCTCAGCGCCTGGAACGAGCACGCACGGCGTAGGTGGGAAGGTGTGGGCGTCTCTAGGCGGCGACCTCCGGTGAATGTGGTAATTGCGGGATCCGGCGATTTCAGGCCAGACAGGGGCTTGCAGGATCCTCGGCGGCTTCAGACATCACAGAAGCCTGCAGGATCCGGTGACTGCAGGCGGGACAGAGGTTTGCAGGTTCCGGTGACTTCAGGCGGAACCGAGGTTTGCAGGTTCCGGCGACTCCAGGAAGAACAGAGACTTGTAGGAACCCGGCGACTTCAGGCAGAGCAACGGTTTGTAGAGTCCAGCGACTTCAGATAGAGCAGAGGTTCGTAGAGTCCAGTGGCTTCAGGTAGGACAGAGGCTTGCAGGATCCCGGGGCAGAGCGGCCCCGGGATAAGGCCTTTAGAAGATGCTTCCAATTCGAGGACTGAAGCAAGACTGAATTTCTTCACCGATTGTTCGGCTTTTATATCTTTCTAGAGAGAACGGAAAAATTATTTAAATTAAACGCAAATTTTTTGTAAATGGTCAAGAGGAAAGAGTATTTATGTGGAATTATCGAAATAGAAACAACAGACCGGTAGCAAATTTGAATATAATTTCCATGGAGACCAAATAAACAACAATAACAAAACATGTCAAATTTTAGTTTGAGGCTTGTAATAAGGAAACGGCAAGATTTAAGTGGAAAAGGAGATATTATTGATATAGGAAAAAAGGTAGCGCAACTACCCACACAAAGCCCGAAATTGTAGAGTTAAGGAAAACTAACTAAAAGATCGAAAAAAGGTAGACTTCATTGACACCAATTTAAAAGTGCTGATAATGTGAAAATACGAAGTAGAAATGATTTGTGATTGTGTTCTTATGGTTTAAAATCGTTACAGGATCCTATGGAAATAAAGGTGATGTAAAATATCCAGTTTTGAAGTGAATGCAGAAAATCGAAACAGAATGGAAAAATGGATTTAAATTAATGTAAAATGATAAGTAAGTAGCATAACACTACAACATGCAGGAAGTCGATGGATGCAGGTGACTCAGGACCGTGCTTTGTGGCATTATTTGGGGGAGGCCTATGTTCAGCAGTGGACTTGTGAAGGGCTGTAATGATGATGATGATGATGAAGAAATAAAAAAAACATGCAAGAAAATATAACCAAAGCTATAACAGACAACATCAGCCAAAAATTTACAATTATGGAAAATAGAACAAGCAACCTAGAAATAAAAATGAATAAACAACAAAAAACAATAGATTATTTAAAAAGACAGGCTAGAAAGAAAAATCTAATATTCTATGGAGTAGAATAGACCGAGCATGGATACGAAGAATTACAAAGTATATTATTATGTTGCATAAAAAAACACATGAAGATTTCCGTCAAGCAGTCTGAAATAGAACTTGTAAGGAGACTTGGTAAAAAGAATAACAAGACAAGACCTTTATTAGTAACATTTACAACAGAAACACGAAAACAAAAAGGGAATCTGTCAAAATCCACTGACTTCGAAACGAACGTTATCAATGAAAGCAATGTCAAACAGATACCGAAGAAAAACAAGTTCAACAATATTACCTGCAACATATGCAACACACAACCGAAAAAAGTATCGGCGTTAAGCTCGAATGAGATACACTCATCACCAAAAAGAAGTAAAAGAAGCCCCTCTACATCTTCCAATACGGCTTGTCACCGCGGGGGATAGAGACTACAACCCTCCATTTTCACTACGAAATCTCTACATCTGTACCTATAATGCAAAATCTCTATTATTGAATTTAATTACTATCGAAATTATTCACTATCAGGTGAATGATTACTCGATTTTAAGAGAGCAATTTCAAAAATAAAATACGACATTATTACCCTTGCTGAAATAAGAAGAACGGGATATAATATTATAGAAAGAAACGAACAAATTTTCTGCTATTTCGGGGAAACGAAAGGTCAATACAGTGCAGTACAGTGCAGTACAGTACAGGCAGTCTCCCCGCCAAGTCGAGCAAAAAAGCGGCACGGCCGTATTATATATAAATTTCATTCAATTTGAACCAGTAGTTTAAGAATTATAACTAGTCAAAGTTTCTTAATTTTGCTACTCACTGACTGACCGATCATCAAAACTCTAAGGCACTTCTAGCAGACTTAGAAGCTTCAAATTTAGAATACAATTATTGTTTAGTGTATAAATCAAGGAAAAACTAAAATATTTTGTAATTTCGGTCCAGTTTTCTAGATATACCAACTGCATAAATAACTTTGTAGTCCTATATAAATAAATAGAATTACAAAGTTAAATTTGCAGTGAATGAATCAGTGTACCTGTATATGTATAATATAACGGAATAATAGATAGGTATATAATAAACCTAGCAAGCTAACAGCATAGCAAAGTGGCGAAGCAATCAGCTTTGTAGCGGTTTCTAACGGTTGCCGTTGAGCAATCAGTTTCATAATAGGAGGTTCAGATGCCTGGGTGATCAGTAATCGATTGCTGAAAACAGAATTTGAAAATTCGAAACCGTTCTCGAGGTAATCGTGGGACAGACGTACAGACGGACAGACGGACAGACATCGTGAAATCAATAAGTGTCTTTGCAAGCTTCGCCACTTAATAATAAGAGAGCAGCTCCTGCAGCAATTAATTTAAAAAGATACGGAAGATAAGTGAAGCGATCTTTTTCAAAAAGATGTAGAGCCTTCTTTCATGCTGAAGCAATTTGAACACTTTTTATAAGTTAAAATAAAATATTTGAATAAAAACTTTGTTAAAACATATTACGTGTTGTCTCCTAATTTATTGATAGAATTGATTTTTTAAAATGGAATCGTAACATAATTTTGTCGAATATCAAATAGCATCTCTACCTGTTTTGCTCTAACTCACATGAAATGGCGTTATTATCTATTCCATCCAAAAAAAAAATCTGTCACATTTGCGCTTGTTGAATTCAATATTTAATAGATGAAATGTATTGTGGTATATTGAAAATATTTTCTGAAATTTATTTCATAGGTTTAGTTTTTAATATTTATTATTCATTTTTGCTTAAATTCAGTTGGATGGACTTTATTTTCGTATGTACGCAAATATACAGTCAGAATATCGTCGTGAATGTACAGTAAAGATTTTTTGTGAGATGTTAATTATTTATAAGATATTGACTATAAATGAATTCATTATTTCAAAGTTTTATGCACGATTTGTGATCATCATCGAAAGTAAGTTAAGTGTTGTGTAAATAAAAAGCACAAAATCATCTGATCACTTTCTGCAAGTTTCCTATGATGGGAAAAGAAAAACTTATGACAATATTGTGGTAAGGCTATAGACATTTCGAATTTATTGGCCGTTATTTTTAGGGTTTATTACTATATTGACTCGAATTGTATCTGTTTCAGATCACGTATTTGGGCTGAGTAAAGTTTTCATCATGATAATTTTGCTGATTTAAATTTACGTTAATGTTCTGTGAAGAATAACTCTCTGACAATAACATGTGTCATATATTAGTAACGTGCGTGGAAATATTACGTGCAAAAGCAATAAAAAACATCAATAATAATGTGTAGTTTATAAAACAATGTCTTCCAGAAAATAAAATTACATAACTATACTTATTTATAGTTTTATTTTATCCCACATACTAATCTACATTATATTCGATTAATTTTGGTGCAACCTTTCAAATATATGGGAATTTACCTCATAGGTTTGTGAGGCTTGAGCCAAAATTACTCAAATAAGCCTAAAATAAAAAGTTTAAAGTTACAGAATACAAAGCTTTGAAATTCCCGCCAAAAAAGTTTTATATGGGCGTCCACCGTAGCGCTTTTCGTATACACATATAAACACGTGTTTCCGTTTTTTAGTATGAAGTTGGCGTTCTTCTCTTGATAAAGAGTAATTGTGTTCTGTGATTGTGGTGTAAGTATGGAACTGTTTTAATTTTAGGTAGTAATTAAAGGTCGGCAACGCATCTGCAATTCCCCTGGTGTTGCGGTTGTTCATGGGCGGCGGTAGTCACTTACCATCAGGTGAGCCGCATGCTCGTTTGCCCCCTATTCTATAAAAAAAAAAGGTTTTATTTCAGAAAATCAAACAAAATTTAATTTTAAGGATGAAAAGTGATATATATTACACCAATTTGAAATATAGGATAAATGGGTCATCTTTTGAAGTAACTTGCCTATCGTAGTACAGTATGTCTATTTTTTATAAAAATTCAAAGTTAGGTGATCTTATTTTTTCGACTACGACTAAAAGAAACTACGTTAATTTTTTTGTTTGATTTGTGTCTTCGATTAATAGCACGGTTTATTTAAGACCAAGTTAGTAAAAAAATCACCATAAAATTGAGAAATTTGTGGTCACAATTCCTATTGATATGATTTAAGGTGGCGATTATCCTCATTTTCATAAATTTGTCAGTTATAACTGAACTAACTGATATAGATTATTTTTCCGGGGCTGGTAAGACCCCCACCCTCCCGCTCTTGCGACGTGTCCGCTTGATGTTGAGTTTTGGGACACGTTATATATGGTAAGAAAAGAACCCGCGCTACTGTAATAGGTCAACGTGATACACCTCGTTCGTATGTAATAAATAATAAGCTAGGAAGACCACTCCGACGCGATAGGCGTCATTTAATTAAGTCTTATATAAGTCAAGGTTTTAAAAATATTAATAAAAGATATGCATATAGTATCCTACTGCACAGCCAGTATTTCTAGAGGACTTTAACGCCTGTCACCAAGACTGGCTGTTCCCATACCAGGAGACCGACTATGTTGGAAGAGAAGCGTGGAATGTTGCCTTGACGCTAGGTCTTTCTCAGGTGCGCCGGTCAGGAAGCGATGTGGGTAACCGATCTAGACGGTCACACGGCCGATTTCTTGCACCTTCTGCTGACTCCCGAACCAGATAGGTATGAAGTACAGGTTACCCCTCCTTTTGGATACATCTGACCACTGTCTGGTGAAATCTGTATCGTCATATTCTCCACTTGATTATGAGTCCCAAGATGTTCGACGAATATGGCGGTATAAGTCAGATGATTGGGGTAAGATGCGACACTTTTTTGTATACTATCCTTGACAGAAGGTCTGTTTTTCTTCTGTGGATCTGTCAAGTTGCGCGGTTGCGATAACCGATGTGTTGCGTCAAGTTATGGAGTATTTTATCCCCTTTTCTGATGCTCTCACCGGTAGCAAAGCTCGCCCGTGGTTTAACACTGAATGCGCTTAGGCTGTAAAGTGCAAGCATTTAGCGTACATATCTTGGGTTGAAGCTCGAAACCACAAAACTCCGGATATGAGCTCCAAGAAGAGAACTTTAACCAGGCCGCCAAGTCCTACAAAAAAGCATTACGGAAAGCGAGTCTCGATCCTCCGGCACAAGAGCTTATTGGTGTCTTGCCAAAGCGGTTGAGACAAACTTCTGTCGCCCTTCACTGCCTCCGCTGGTAAAATTGGATGGCATACTGGCGCATACGGCTAAAGAGAATGCGAACTTGTTCGCGTCTCTATTTGCCTACAACAGAGCTGCAAAATGCCACCTAGCAGCTTTGTATTCAATGAAAAAGTGTGCTTAGGGACTTATTGGTGACCCGAATTTGGTTGAAACCAATCTTACCAGCCTCAAACATAGGCGAAAAGTAGCCAGCCTTTCGGTTTTCTACAGGATGTATTTCGAAGAGTGTACGCAGGAATTGCATAATTTAACCAACCAACATCGTATAACCAGACGTTCGGTCAGTCTCCGCCCTTTAATTATTGACTTACCACGCATTCGAACCAAACGATTTGCTGCGTCGTTCATCATACGTACAGCAAAGGAGTGGAATAAGTTTCCAGCATCTGTCTTTCCATCCGATTACAGTGTGGGTGTCTTCAAGGCAAGAGCCTATTCAGGTTTTTGTGAAGTCAGTGCGCTTCACCATCTTAGGCTTCATAGCCACTTACCATTAGGTGGGTTTGTAGTTAAGCGTTGGCTTAGAACAATATAAAAAAACATAAACGGAGAGTGCGGCAATATTGTGGGAGAAAAACGCAAAATAAAATTTGGAAAATCCAAAAGTGCACACTTCGAACGCTCATGTAATGTTTTGAATAGTCAATTTACTTTTATTAATTATGGAAACACGTATTTCACTTAATGCTACAAAACATATATCATCATTATCATTACTGAACATAGGCCTCCCCCAAGGAATGCCAAAAGCACGGTCCTGAGCCACCTGCATCCATCGATTTCCTGCATGTCTTACCAGGTCGTTACTCCATCTTGTGGTGGGGCGCCCTATACTTCACCCGCCGGTACGAGGCTGCCACTCAAGAACGGTTCCGTCGGTTGTCGGTTCTTCGAGCTATATGGCCGGCCCGTTGCCACTTCAGCTTACTAATCCGTTGGGCTATGTCAATCACTCTGGTTCTACTATGGATATCCTCATTTCTAAGTTCATCATGCAGAGAAACCCCGAGCATAGCCCTCTCCATAGCTCGCTGAGCAACCTTGAGCTTGCTCATACGGCCAGCAGTGCCACGTCTCAGATCCATAAGTCATCACTGGCAACACGCACTGGTTGTACAATCTCGTTTTCAAGTTTTGAGGTATACCTGACGAAAAGATGTGTCGTAATTTCCCGGACGCTACCCAGCCGAGTTGAATCCGGCGATTAAACCCTCGGTCAAAGTTGGACTTAACTGGTCAGAACTATTAGTCCCAGGTAAACACACTCGTCAACAACTTCGAGCTTAGTGTTCCTAACAACTACCGGCATAGGTGTGATATGGACGTTAAACATGATCTTTGTTATGTCCATGTTCAACTTAAGATCTATGCGTTGGGAGGCACTATTGATGTCATTGAGTATAGTGCTTAGATACTCCAGTAATTCTTCTGTAAGGACTATATCATCCGCAAATTGAAGGTGAGTGATGTACTCGCCATTGATGTTAACACCGTATCTTTTCCAGTCCAGTAGCTTAAAAACGTCTTCCAATGCAGCGGTGAAGAGTTTCGGGGATATAACTTACACCTCTCTACAGTTGGATAGGTTTCGTACTCTGGTTCTGTACTCGGATAGCCATCGTAGACCTACTCTAACACTTAAGCACTTCGATATACCGACAGTCAACTTGACTTTCTCATAGGCCACATACGCAAGACAGTAGCAAATTGTGCTCCTAGGTCTTCTGTACAATTTAACGAAGGGTATGTGGTCTATGGTGCTAAAGCCTTTTCGGAAATCAGCTTGTTCGGGAGGCTGGAAATCGTCGAGTCAGCGTGCGGGACGATTCGTAATGACTCTCGAAAACAGCACTTGGACACGGCTCAGAAGGGAAATCGGTCTGTAGTTTTTCAAGAGAGCGTTATCGCCTATTTTGAAGAACTAGTCCACCGCACTTATGCTTCACGCCTCCGTTGTAGTGCCACCATGGAGAACGGAATTAAAGAGCTTCTGAAAGACATCAAGTACCGGTTTTCCACCCGCTTTCAGAAGCTCCGCTGTAATTTCATCATCGCCCGAGGACTTGCCGTTTAAAGTGCTGAAGAGCCATGCTAATCTTGCTCAAACTGACGTCCGGAATATCTTAGGAATAGCCTAGGATAAGCCTTGCTCCTACATCGTTACTCACACTTGCGTGTGGCTCTAACGATGATGTGTACTGCTGACAATAAACCTCTCAATTTCACTCAAAATCTCAGGTGTCCCAGAAACGATTCTGCCACACTAGGTCTTCAGCTTGGCTCTTTCTGGCAGATAGGTCTCTGGATAAAACTTTGGATCCCTGGTCCCGCTCGATCGCTTCTTAAATACAAGCTGTATTGAAGTTTCAAAGGCCGCTTCTGGAAGAAAGAGTTCATCATAAATATTCCCTCTTTCGCCATGAAGTTGGGCAGCTGTTAGCCTCATGTTGCCCTATTACGAATTTCCCTACCTTCTCTTTTGTGCCCAGTTTTGTGTTGAAGTCTCCCATTAACACCCTATAGTGAGTTTTTGAGGAATGCATAGCTCTTAATATATCCTCATACATCTCTTCTACCTTTTCATTAGGATGTGCCGAGGTTGGTGCGTAAACGTGTATGACCTTTAGCGAATACCGTTTGGAGATTCTGATTATAAGGTACGCGACCCTCGTCGGCACACTGCTAATCTTTATAACGTTGTTAACGAGAGACTTGTGTACGATAAATCCGAAACCTCCATGGGACAGATGGTCGCCTTCACGGTGATAGAAGAAATTGCCAGATTCAAGAATTACCGTGTCCTCTCCCTCTTTTCCGACCTCCGATAATCCTATAATATTCCAGCGCAGCTTGTTCATCTCTTATACCAGCTTCAGTATCTTCTCGTCAGTCCTCGGGGTGCGTGCGTTATATGTTGCCAGGTCGAGTCCTCTTAGGTGGCAACTAAACCTTCACTGTAGATTATTAACACCCCCTGCTCCGCCGTTACCATGGTTGCCACTATAGTCAGGAACAGTGGGATCGCCGGGGACTGGAGGCCGTCTCTTCGTCACTGTCGTTATGAGGGGTATTATGCCACTTGGCGAGCGGATTTTTTTGTTGTTATTTTGCTGTTATCAGATAGATGCTGCTGCCCATCTTTTGCCTCAGTTTCTCTCTGTTGCCTCTTATGACACTCACGGGAAAGGGATATGGGGTATATTCTAGCCCTGTTTCTGTTTAATTAACATGAAATTTTTTTGACTGTTTGATACAGATGATTCGTATGTTGTTACCGAAAAAAATTGTTAAATAATTAATAAAAAAATAACCTAATCACATTGAATTTTGCATGCCTTAAGAGCAGAGCGCGGGGTATGCATTACTACTACACATATATTTCATTTAAATTCTCTTTACTACCTTACTTATGTTTATTATTTATATCCGCATTTTATTACAGTTACTATAAGAAAGAGTGCCTTTGTACATAATTATGTTTTTACCATTTCCTTATCGAATTATGTGTGTACATAAACTGTTAAATAAATAAATAAATAAAATTGTATTCTATTTTATTTCATGAATGATTTATAGTTAATTGCACTTTATTATGCATAATTGTGAACTGTCCCTTTTTTTTAAAGTCCGACACCTTGCTGATACATAACAGAAGTATCTTCCGAACTAGTGGTAAATTAAACGTAAGAATACTTTTACTCCGCCAAATCTAAGAAATAATACTTTTTGACAGCTGTCACATTTATTAGACTAGGCATTCCAACTGAAAAATCTGATTCTACAATATTCGATTCTTAAGAGATATCGATATCGATCGGTAATCATTTACAGTTTTATCCAGATTAATACCAGGATAAACTAGAAAAAACAGATAACTTAAAACACAACAATAACCATTTTTTTCATATTTATTGCTTACTGCTGATTTCTAGAGCTAAAGTTATATAAATTAAAGACTGCACTAGATTAAAAATAAATTTATTTCATTACTTTGCAACTAGTTGAGTTTTCGTGGTCATCATTGTGGTTTACATTAATTATTATTAAATTTTATATAATGCATTCAAAATGAATGTCTCTTTCGTAGTCTTTCTTTGTTTTCTCCATCACTTTGGACCAGTTATCGCTTGAGTAATAGATGTATTTTCTACAAATCCTCCTTCAGCGGATCCTACCTACATGGTGAATTATGAAGCACCCATCTTTTCCTACGGGCAAGTATCATCTGTCCATGTCTGCGGTACAGCGTGGTTGTCGTTTAGCCATGTTTCATCAATGAATATAACGTTGTCCCAATTAGTTATATTTTTAATTTCTCGTAAAAATGTTCTTTTTTGAATTCATGCCTATAAGTATGTAATTATTTTGTATTTGTCATTTTTTTTTAATCGGAAGCCAATTCCTTTTCAAGTGGTTCTCAATGATTCTATACTACCATAATTGTAGTACCATTGCACAAGCTGGCACCTTCTAAACTTACTCGCAATTTCGCCACAGTGAGATTCACAAAAGTTATAATTCTTGTATATATATAGTTATAATTCTTGATTCCTATAATTTCTACAAAACTAAAAATAAAAATTAACGTAAAAAAGTAAAAATAAAAATAAAACGTAAGATGTTAGAATAAAACACGTTTTATAGATTCATATATATTTGAATAACTACCTTGAATTAGTTATCAGTTCTCATGAAAACTTGACAATTGACAGACACATACCAACTGAAGTTGTCGCTTCTAGGTTTGTAATTACACTGTTTTATCCAACTCGTTAAAGCGAGAAACCAATCACTTGTATTTACTCACAAAGTATAAGTTTCTTCTTTTGTATTGTTCAATAATTAATCGGAAATGTTTTAATAAAATGTCTTTTGCGTTGTTAAGCACGGCATTGGCTGATCAGCAACGCGTAGGGCGATACCGATAAGGGATATTGCACTTGATAAATAACCAGTTCGTATATCGCTGATTGTACAACCGTACGTGGTTTGCGCTCCCTGTCTAGGTAAATATACTTAAAATCTAAAAATACTTCAATGCTTTCAAGTTATTATAAGACTAATTTAAGAAGACTTTATTTATTTAAATGATTTTGTTGCATATATTTTATCTAATTTGAAATTTAAACGACTGGTTTGTTTTACTTTTTCTTAATTTTCAGTAACTTTCAGAGATACCGATGATTCGAGAACTTAGTCCAGAGTTGGCTAAAGTAGCCAAAACTGAATTAAATGAGAATCCCAAACAAACGCCTGACGATATCAAATATTTAAAGGAATGGATTTCTAAGCAGCCCCATCTGAAAGCTAGAACAGGTATTTTTTATATATATATGCATTGGGTATAATTTTATATTTACGGAATTTTATTTATTCGTTTAGTAAATAACAAGAATTTAAAAATTTAAAATATTTTAATATTGCCGTAATGAAATATACATTTTGTTCGCGTTAAAAACAATATGTTATTGTGTATGCGGTGAAATCTTTAATACACAAATAATGACTTTATTTAGTAATTAACAAATTCGTTTGTTTCTTTTTAACAAATACTAATGAACTGTAATATGAAATATACGTGGGTAAATTATATGTATGTGTATACATATAATTCTAACATTTGAAGAGACTTTTATATGATTAAAAACCGGCCAAGTGCGAGTCGGACTCGCGCACCGAGGGTTCCGAACAAATCCGTAGGTATATAAGTTTAAAATTATTAAAAAAAAAATTATTATATGATGTAATTAAAAGTTTATGCTTTTCGCAATTTTTCCTTTATCTGTGCTACAGTACGTTGCTTCGTACCAAATTTTAAGATTCTGAGTTCACGGGAAGTACCCTGTAGGTTTTGATTCCCTTGCAAATGTCGAAAATTTGCGGCATAAACGGCTGTATCTTTTGATTGCGTTGGCTTACACGTTTGATTTTTTTACAGCTCCAAGGGACAGTAGACTTGAGTATTTGATATGAATTTCAGCTTGATACCTCCACGCGTTCCTGAGAAAAATTGTCTTGAGAGACAGACAGACAGACGGACAACAAAGTGATCCTATAAGGGTTCCGTTTTTCCTTTTGAGGTACGGAACCCTAAAAATGACTCAGATTATTACAAAAAGAAATAGAAATTATATATTATGCGAGCTAACATTTTACGAAACTGAACACAGCTTGTTCGATTAATAATACTGTTAAAAAAGTTTATCTACAATGTTTTGTCCACTGTATTTATCTACAATGTTTTGTCAGTCGTAGACAAAATATGATACTTTGTCCGAGGTGTTTGTAATAGAATCGTCTATCAAAATGCAGTGCTTGTATTTGAGAAAAAAATTGTTCACATATTATTATTGTATTTTCTTACGAACTACCTTTTTTTTATAGGACAAGGGTGACAAACGAGCACACAGTCCACCTGATGGTAAGTGGTTGCTGCGGCCCATAGACATCTACATCTATCCTCTATTATAAATCAAAATGTAGATGCGTTGTCACCCGTGAGGACTAAGATGGAATGCCTCATTTCCAGTAAAAAGGGCCTCCGGCCACCTGCACTCACCAAGCGAAACGCAGAGGTAAACCTCTACTTCACGCTGGTTTTCTGTGAGGTCGTGGTACCACCCCGGTTCGAGCCGGCCCATCCGTGCGACAGCAAAAGCTGCCGCGTGGCTCTACCCCTGAAAACTACCTGTATCTAGAAATCTGTATCTAGAAATCACACAGTCAATTTAATATTAATCAATTTAAAAAATTGATTATGTATACAAAGAAATGGCACTTACACCAGGAAAGGGTAAGAATTTGAATTTCTCATTATCACATTAATTTTATGTTTATAAAGTTGAATAACATTATGTATAATGATGATGTTGTGTTTTCAGATGACCAATGGCTGGTGGCGATGTTAAGAGGTTGCAAGTTTAGCTTGGAGCGAGTGAAAACGAAGTTAGACCTGTTCTACACCTTACGTACTACTGCACCTGAAGTCACCCTACGTTTAAAGCCTACTGAGCCTAAATTCGTAGATTTTTTAAGATTGGGGTGAGTAATTCAAAATTTTATAGGAGGAAGCAACACGTATGAGGAAGCTCAAGTTCGCTCAGCGAGCTATGGAGAGGGCTCAGGGTTTCTCTACATGATAGACTTAAGAATGAGGATATCCGCAGTAGAACTAGAGTAACCGAAATAGCCCAACGGATTAGTAAGCTGCAGTGGGTTGGCCATATAGCTCGAAGAACCGACAACTGATGGGGAAGAAAGGTTCTCGAATGACAGCCTCGTACCGGCGAAGTGTAGGGCGACCCCCACTAGATAAAGTTACGATGGAGGTGGCTTAGGATCGTTCTTTGTGGCATTCCTTGGTGAAGGCCTATGTTCATCAGTGGACTTGTGAAGGGCTGTAATGATGATAATGATAATGATGAGGCAGCACGTGATCGTAGGTAGTATGTTTGTAGTCTATCCCTCGCTCGTTTGTAGGTCACAAAGTGAAAAGTGGCCCAGTGAGGCACTGTTTATCTCTTTGGGGCAAAATGTGTAAATAATAAACGAATGATACCTAAAAACCCCCATAATTTCAAGTGCCTTTCAACGAGAAAATGTAGACTCTTACTTTAAAAAAAAACTGAAGTGAGAAACGAGCTTACAGTCCGCCTGTTGGTAAGTGACTACTGCAGCTGCAGTCAACTTCAAACAAAGAAAAGGCTACAGATGCGTTTTTATCTCTGAGAACTAAGATGGAATGCCTCACAATCTGTAACTACACTGACTCTCTTAGCCCTTCCGACCGGAATACGGTATACAATGCAAGTCATTGAGTTTTTTTTGTTTTTTAAAAACGTTACCTCCACACTAGGATTTTCTCCTGTATCGTGGGGGTAGTTTACATACATAAATTTCACAACAACTAACATCCAGACTCGGGAAAATTATTTGTAGGCCATACAAATACTTGTTCCGTGCGGGATTCGAACCCGCGGCCCTTAGCGTTGTGACTCATTGCTAAGCCACTGCGCTACGGAGCCGCCAAAGTGTGCGGGTGTGTTATCAATGGTGCGAACATTGTTTTTTGGCAGCAGAAGACTCCTAGGCAGAAAGTAAGTCCTATCACCTAGAAATGGAATCCTATAATGAACTCGTGAAATATATTTTTTAGAATCGGATCAGTTATTCTGAATTTTATCTCTCACATCCAAAGTCATATACATAGTTACAAACTTTACCTCTCACCTTATAATTTAAAGTTACTTTCAACGTAAATACATTGTTAAATCTAGCTTTTTTACGTGGTAGAGCCATGCTGCAGCTATATTAATAGTATAGTTGTAGCACGAATGGGTCGGCTCGACCGGGGAAGGACCACGCTTTCACAAAATATTACCGTAAAATAGCAGCTTAACACTGCTGTGTTTCATATAGTGAGTGTAGAGAATCGGAAACCCTTTTTACTGGAAAAGAGGCATTCTATCTTAGCCCTCACGTGTGACAACGCATCTGTATTTTAATTCGCAAACGAGAATAAATGTAGATGTATATGGGCCGCAGCAAACACTTAGCATCAGGTGGACTGTGTGCTCATTTGTCACCCTATCCTATAAAAAAAAGCTATATTGTGTCACAGTACACCAATAAATTACCCGAGTAGTGCTTTTTGTTTCGATTACATTCCAAAATTAATATTGTTATTTAAAACTAGGTAAAACCTTATTTTATACATGATCGTGAAATAATTTTTACAATCGTATCAGTAGTTTTAGAGATTACCTTCTACGTCCAAGCTCAGCAACTCACAAAGGAAATAATGTACGAAATTGGGTGCTTAACATCGTTCCTAACAGTTATACAAAAATATGTAGATAATAAAACGATAAATTATAAGCATAAATAAATGGTTTTTATTTCTGTAATACATGGGACAATCATACCTCTTTATAATATCTATTAGTGCAGACTAGTGTAGATAGGTAACAGTTGCAGAATCCCACAACAACAACCCATGGCACAGCATACTAAGGAAATAGCTAAAATAAACTCATATTACTATATCTACTTTAGTTAACACTCTGTTTTTGACTACATACACAACGGAACCACATGTCCACAGTCCACCTGATGGTAAGTGGTTGCTGCGGCCCATAGACATCTACATCTATCCTCTATTACAAATCAAAATGCAGATGCGTTGTCACCAGAGAAGACTAAGATGGAATGCCTCATTTCCAGTAAAAAGGGCCTCCGGCCACCTGCACTCACCAAGCGAAACGCAGAGGTAAATCTCTACTTCACGCTGGTTTTATGTGAGGTCGTGGTACCACCCCGTTTCGAGCCGGCCCATCCGTGCGACAGCAAAAGCTGCCGCGTGGCTCTACCACTGTTAAACTACTTTAGTTAACACTCTGTTTTTGACTACATACACAACGGAACCACATGAGTGAAGAGTCCTTACTCCATCTCTGTGACATAACTAAGTAGTCTCTTGACAAGGCTTCAATATGAGATAATATCTATTGTAGACGAAAGTCCATAGTTGCTATCAAGGAAAACTGTGGAATGATTGTTATCTATGACTGCCTCGTTAGTAGTCGTAGGCGTGTCTGTTGACCATGGGATTCGTTGTTTGAGTCGGTTCGTAGTTGGTCGGATCAATAAAATCAGTTATTGGGTCAAGAAATTCTCGGTAGCAGCTTCGAAAAGCACGTAAAGCCGGTGGTCCCGCGCCTGTTATCTCTGTCATGTCGGATCGCCGTCCCGTCGAACTATGAGAGTGAGTTTCTGTTTGTCGTAAAAGACGACAAAGAGAAACTGTGAAGAAGATGAGCAGTAACACCATCCTGATAACAACCGAAAATATAATTAAAAATTAAAAATTTTGTGCAACCGACTTCAATATAAATTATTAAGAATAATTTTAAAACTATTTGTCAGACCATGATCAAAATATGGGACCACTTGTGAAGCACCAGTTTACAAATAAAAAAATAATCATCGAAATCGGTTCACACAGTAAAAAGTTATGAGGTAATACACATCATACAATCACACAGTTTCTAACAGTGGTAGAGCCACGCGGCAGCTTTTGCTGTCGCACGGATGGGCCGGCTCGAACCGGGGTGGTACCACAACCTCACAGAATACCAGCGTGAAGTAGAGGTTTACCTCTGCTTTTCATTTGGTGAGTGCAGGTAGCCGGAGGCCTTTTTTACTGGAAATGAGGCATTCCATCTTAGTCCTCACGGGTGACAACGCATTTGCATTTTGAATTGTAATAGAGGATAGATGTAGATGTCTATAGGCCGCAGCAACCACTTACCATCAAGTGGACTGTGTGCTCGTTTGTCACTCTTACCCTATAAAAAAAAACATACAGTCGAATTGAATACCGTCTCCTTTTTGAAGTCGGTAGAAAAATAAACTGCTGTTACCAACTCGCTCGTAGTGTGACGACTATGACATGATCCTCTGATTATGAAGAAAGTTATGGCCGAGGCCCATGTTCAGCTGGAATTGCTGGAATTTTGATACATACTTATTATTAATACTTACTGGAAATTGTGTAGGCCGTAATGAATAAATCAATAAATGATTGAAATAGTGGAGTGAGTGGGTGTAAATAAAAAAAGTAATTTGATCGGACGATATTATTATAACCTTGAATTCTTTACGTTACAGAACATGCATCATTTTACCAAAAGCAAAGACTGGCCTGCACCCCCGGGTGATTCTTATCAGACCGGGACGGTACGACCCTGAGAAAAACAGTGTGGCCGACATGATATGTATTCTATACTACTTAGTTCAGGTACAAATTTTTAAGTTACCCTTATAATTGTCGCATATTATTTACAAATGTTAATTCGTACTTTTATTTTTATTTATTTATACTTTATTGTACACCACAGAAACTATAAAAAAGAAGCAAATTACAAGGAGTAAAACTTAAGAGGTAGGTAAAATAAGGCTTATCGCTAAAAACTTTGAAACCATCCAAACACTGATGGAGATATGTTAATAGAACGTAAGAGACTCAACAAGATATCAAAATCAACGGAATTGAAGCCATTGACAAAATCTAATAATACCAACGCAGTGAGCTGTTTATTATCCATACCTCGTCGAATACGTTGTACTTTTATCATGGGGGATATATTGCCATAGTTGCCACGCTTAGCGAGCGGGTTGGTAACCGCAGTTTTTTTTTATTGTTGCTTTGTTGTTATCAGAAAGATGCTGCTGCCCATCTTCTGTCTCAGCTTCCCCTCTATCGCCTCTTACTCCGTCCACGGGAAGATATGGGGTATTCTTACCCGCTACTACACGGGGTAATCAATTGTCTCGCATGCAGCCCGAACAAGCCGGTTTCCGAAAGAGCTTTAGCACCACAGACCACATACATACCCTTCGGCAAATTGTACAGAAGTTCAAGGAGTACAATTTGCCACTATGTCTGGCGTATGTGGACTATGAGAAAGCCTTTGATTCCATCGAAATTTGGGCGGTGCTGCAGTCCCTTCAGCGGTGCGAAGTTGACTGTCGGTATATCGAAGTGCTGAAGTGTTTGTACAGTAGGGCTACGATGGCTATTCGAGTACAGAACCAGAGTACGAAACTTATCCAACTGCAGAGAGGTGTAAGACAGGGTGACGTTATTTTCCCGAAACTCTTCACTGCTGCACTGGAAGACGTTTTCAAGCTAATAGACTGGAAAGGATGCGGTATTAACGTCAATGGCGAGTACGTCACTCACCTCAACTGAAACGTTGTCCTTTACTGCTGACCGTATGAGCAAGCTCAAGGTCGCTTAGCGAGCTATGGAGAGAGCTATGCCCGAGGTTTCTTTGCGTGATAAACTTAGAAATGAGGATATCCGCAGTAGAACCAGTTTTACCGATATAGCCCAAAGGATTAGTAAGCTGAAGTGGCAATGGGCCGGACATATAGCTCGAAGAACCGACAACCGATGGGGAAAAAAGGACCTCGAGCGGCAGCCTCGTACCGGCGGACGAAGTGTAGGGCGTCCTCCCACTAGATGGAGTGACGGCCTGGTAAGACATGCAGGAAGGCGATGGATGCAGGTGGCTCGTGCTTTGTGGCATTCCTTGGGGGAGGCGTATGTTCAGCAGTGGTCTTGTTAAGTGGTGTAATGATGATGAAAATGATTAATTCGTAATTACTGACAAAAAAAAATCAATAAGCATTATTAGCTTAATGCTTGTTTGATGACAGCATTATAGAGTATGTAAGTCAAGGTAAGTTGCCTCTCCGACATGTCGCGAAGTAGCTAACTCGTACATAATAGTTAAAAGATATAATTCAAAATTAAAAACTTTGTACTGCCAACTTTAATATAAGTTATTAAGAATAACTCAAAAACTATTGGTCTGATCTTGATCAAATTCATATGGTACCACACGAGAGCTTTCAAATAAAAAAAAAATCATCCAAATCGGTTTACACAGTATAAAGTTATGAGGTAACACACATTAAAAAAAACATACAGTCAAAAAGGAGACGGTACTCAATTGAGTACTTTTTGGAAGTTGGCAGAAAATTACAGCCTATAAACGCCCCACTACTGGGCACAGGCCTCCCTCGTTTCTGAGAGGACTTTACGGCAAGGAAATATCCGCCGCGCTGCCCCTATGCGTGTTGGCGAACTTCACATGTCTTCAAAGTTTTTTTAGTTTTTACCTCACAATATTTTCTTTCACCGTCGAGCACGTGGTATCTCGTACATGCCAGGCTTTAATACCCTACTAGTCACTACTAGTCAATGTTGTCAGCTATCAAATTTTAGTGCGAAAAGAGAACTTAAGTATGTAAGTGTCTTTTAAGTAAAATAAAATAAAGTGGCACCTACACCACCTACACATATCACTGCTATGGACAGGCCTCGCAATTTTGAGAGAGTTTGAGGGATTGACGATCACGATCACGCCGCCTCAATGCTTGTTTGTTATGTAGAATACAGTTTTTAATAAATTGATTGATTTTTTCAGATTATGGTTATCGAAGACGACGCTGCCTCAGTATTAGGAACAAAAATATTCGTGGATTATAATGGTGTTACTATGAATCATGTAGTGCAGGGCACTCCAAGCTTACTGCGAAAGATAATTGCTGTTACACAAGTTAGTAATTGTTTATTCAAAAAATGTTTACTGTTGGTGACTATTTTGGTTCACCCAACCTCACGTTAGAATTTTATTTGTTTGTGTTTAGTGTAATGTTTTCTAATTGTTAAAAAAATATTATTGTACATTTCCGCAAGGGGAGGGCGGGGAGGTAGAGGGGCTTCCCCAGAACCCTAACGCCTTTTCAATCAGTTATCTAAGAACACGTAGGTTCTTAAAACGAATATAACGATACCTTAACTATCGAAATCCATCCAGCGGTTTGAAAAATACGAGGTGTTAAAGAAATTTACAAACAAATATACAAGATACGCGCGAAAAACATAACCCTTCCTTGGTAGACGGGTAAAAAATGAAATGGGCTATTTTTATTTTGAATTTAATATTTTCTTACAATTTTACAATATTGTTTGAGAACTTTTGATGTAAGAAATACTTTTCAACGCCTACTTAGGGTATCCCTAAAGATTGTTTATTTTGTGTAGTTTCTTATGTTGTATAATAATATGCCCTTTCCTTAGTTAATGCACAACACTATTTTGATGATTTTGATACATTTACTGCAAGCAGGTGTGATTATATAAACCTCTTTCTTAAAATGAAACAGGCCTTTAGCAGTAGGGTCGTCTATTTACTTTTCATTTGTATTTTATTTTCTTTTAGGACTCGCTACCCCTTCGACTAAAAGGCAGTCATCATTTGAATGTACCATCGGGAATAGAGGTCATTTTTAAACTTATTTCCACGGTTGTTAACGAAAAAGCGAAACAAAGAGTAAGTTAACCATTTTTATTTTATTTTTTTAACTATTATAAGCCAGTTCTTGATTATTGTCTCACCTAATTGTAAATGAATATGTAGCCGGTAATCGCAAAGTTCACTGGGGTTATCAAGACAACTGTCTGTTCACTCTTGCCTTAGAGATATGCACATTATGATCAGAATGAAAGACAGACGCTGGTAAATTATTTTACTACTTTACTCTACTCATTACGAATGACGAAACGTAAATGCGTGGTATGTCGGAAACAAAGTGACGGAGAGTGGTCGAGTTTTTGAGGTTTTCCGATGGTGAAATTGAAAGGGAGGAATAAAGTTGTGTAACTTCTGTACACGCTTTCCAAAATGTTATAGGTGTACAATTATGGAGAGATGGAAATCTATATATATTCAGACCGCTAATATATTATATTAAATGCCGTGAAGTGGCTGCATTAGAAGTCCACTATAATCATAGGTGTCGCAAGAGGTGGCAGAGGGAAATAAAACAGAATAACATCAGCATCTTCCTCATATCGACACAAGATAATAAAAATCTGCGATTGCAGACCTGCCTGCCAAGCGTGGCAACTATGGTATATATCCCGCCTATGAAGCAATCGATGAATTTTCGATTGGTACTGTAATGGTTGGATAGGTGTTGTAATGGTTGGATAGGTGCTGTAATGGTTGGATAGGTGTTGTAATGGTTGGATATGAGTTGTAATGGTTGGATAGGTGCTGTAATGGTTGGATAGGTGTTGTAATGGTTGGATATGAGTTGTAATGGTTGGATAGGTGCTGTAATGATTGGATAGGTGTTGTAATGATTGGAAAGGTGCTGTAATAGTTAGATAGGTGCTGTAATGGTTGGATAGGTGTTGTAATGGTTTGATAGGTGTCATAATGATTAAAAAGGTGATGTAATGGTTAGATAGGTGCTTTAATGATTGGATAGGTGCTGCAATGATTGGATAGGTGCTGCAATGATTGGATAGGTGCTGTAATGGTTGGATAGGTGTTGTAATGGTTGGATATGAGTTGTAATGGTTGGATAGGTGCTGTAATGATTGGATAGGTGTTGTAATGATTGGAAAGGTGCTGTAATGGTTAGACAGGTGCTTTAACGGTTGGATAGGTGCTGCAGTGATTGGATAGGTGCTGTAATGGTTGGATAGGTGTTGTAATGGTTGGATATGAGTTGTAATGGTTGGATAGGTGTTGTAATGATTGGATAGGTGTTGTAATGATTGGAAAGGTGCTGTAATGGTTAGATAGGTGCTTTAACAGTTGGATAGGTGCTGCAATGATTGGATAGGTGCTGTAATGGTTGGATAGGTGTTGTAATGGTTGGATATGAGTTGTAATGGTTGGATAGGTGCTGTAATGATTAGATAGGTGTTGTAATGATTGGAAAGGTGCTGTAATGGTTAGATAGGTGCTGTAATGTTTGGATAAGCGCTTCAATGATTTGATAGGTGCTGTAATGGTTGCATAAGTGTTGTAATGGTTGGATAGGTGTTGTAATGTTTGGATAGGTGCTGTAATGGTTGGATATGAGTTGTAAAAGGTGCTGTAATGATTAGATAGGTGCTTTAACGGTTGGATAGGTGCTTTAACGGTTGGATAGGTGCTGCAATGGTTGGATAGGTATTGTAATGGTTGGATAGGTGTTGTAATGATTGGATATGAGTTGTAATGGTTGGATAGGTGCTGTAATGATTAGATAGGTGTTGTAATGATTGGAAAGGTGCTGTAATGGTTAGATAGGTGCTGTAATGTTTGGATAAGCGCTTCAATGATTTGATAGGTGCTGTAATGGTTGCATAAGTGTTGTAATGGTTGGATAGGTGTTGTAATGTTTGGATAGGTGCTGTAATGGTTGGATATGAGTTGTAAAAGGTGCTGTAATGATTAGATAGGTGCTTTAACGGTTGGATAGGTGCTGCAATGATTGGATAGGTGCTGTAATGGTTGGATAGGTATTGTAATGGTTGGATAGGTGCTGTAATGATTAGATAGGTGTCATAATCATTGAAAAGGTGATGTAATGGTTAGATAGGTGCTTTAATGGTTGGATAGGTGCTGCAATGATTGGATAGGTGCTGCAATGATTGTATAAGTGCTGTAATGGTTGGATAGGTGTTGTAATGGTTGGATATGAGTTGTAATAGTTGGATAGGTGCTGTAATAATTGGGTAGGTGTTGTAATGATTGGAAAGGTGCTGTAATGGTTAGATAGGTGCTTTAACGGTTGGATAGGTGCTGCAATGACTGGATAGATGCTGTAATGGTTGGATAGGTGTTGTAATGGTTGTATATGAGTTGTAGTGGTTGGATAGGTGCTGTAATGATTAGATAGGTGTTGTAATGATTGGAAAGGTGCTGTAAAGGTTAGATTGGTGCTGTAATGGTTGGATAGGTGCTGTAATAGTTGGATAAGCGCTGCAATGATTGGATAGGTGCTGTAATTGTTGCATAAGTGTTGTAATGGTTGGATAGGTGTTGTCATGATTGGATAGGTGTTGTAATGGTTGTATAGGTGCTGTAATGATTGGGTAAGTGTTGTAATGGTTGGATAGGTGCTGCAATGATTGTATAGGTGCTGTATTCGTTGGATAGGTGTTGTAATGGTTGGATAGGTGCTGTAATGGTTGGATAGGTGTTGTAATAGTTGGATAAGCGCTGTAATGATTGGATAGGTGCTGTAATGGTTGCATAAGTGTTGTAATGGTTGGATAGGTGTTGTCATGATTGGATAGGTGTTGTAATGGTTGTATAGGTGCTGTAATGATTGGGTAGGTGTTTTAATGGTTGGATAGATGCTGCAATGTTTGTATATGTGCTGTATTCGTTGGTTAGGTGTTGTAATGGTTGGATAGGTGCTCTAATGGTTGGATAGGTGTTGTAAAGATTGAATAGATGTTGTAATGATTGGATAGGTGCTGTAATGATTGGATAGGTGTTGTAATGGTTGTATAGATGCTGTAATATTTGGATAGGTGCTGTAATGGTTGGATAGGAGCTGTAATGGTTATATAGGTGTTGTAATGGTTGGATAGGTGCTGTAATAGTTGGATAAGCGCTGCAATAATTGGATAGGTGTTGTAATGGTTGCATAAGTGTTGTAATGGTTGGATAGGTGTTGTCATGATTGGATAGGTGTTGTAATGGTTGGATAGGTGCTGCAATGATTGTATAGGTGCTGTAATCGTTGGATAGGTGTTGTAATGGTTGGATAGGTGCTGTAATGGTTGGATAAGTGTTGTAACGATTGAGTAGATGTTGTAATGATTGGATAGGTGCTGTAATGATTGGATAGGTGTTGTAATGGTTGTATAGGTGCTGTAATGGTTAGATAGGTGCTGTAATAGTTGGTTAGGTGCTGCAATGATTAAATAGGTGCTGTAATGGTAATATAGGTGTTGTAATGTTTGGATTGGAGTTGTAATGATTGGAAAGGTGCTGTATTTGTTTGATAGGTGTTATGATGATTGGAAAGGTGCTGTAATGGTTGGATAGGTGTTGTAATGGTTTGATAGGAGCTGTAATGGTTAGATAGGTGCTGTAGTGATTGGTTAGGTATTATAATGATTGGAAAGGTGCTGTAATGATTGGATAGGTACTGTTATGAATGGATAGGAGCTGTAATGGTTGGATAGGTGTTCTAAAGATTAGAAAGGTGCTGTAATGGTTAGATAGGTGCTGTAATGGTTGGATAGGTGCTGCAATGATTGGATAGGTGTTGTAATGGTTGGATAGGTGTTGTAATCATTGGATAGGAGCTTTAATGGTTGGATAGGTGCTGTGATGATTGGATAGGTGTTATAATGATTGGAAAGGTGCTTTAATGGTTAGATAGGTGCTGTAATGGTTGAATAGGTGTTGTAATGATTGGAAAGGTGCTGTAGTGGTTGGATAGGAGCTGTAATGGTTGGATAGGTGCAGTGTTCCGTATTTGATTTCTTTTTCTTTTTTTTTTCTTTAATGTTTCGGTATACTTTTATAACTAGAAATAGTGCTATTTGAAAGGAAAACATTTCGTCTTACGCATAACATTTTGAATAAATATTTTTTCTTACTGGCAAGCACTCTTTAACTTTGAAGCGAGCAACCCTTTTTTCAACTACACCCGCAACGACCGCTAGTAACAGCCAACTTCCTCGTCAACGCAAGCACTAACGCTTTTGACGGTACACATTACGTGCGCGTTTCGTTACCAACAGTAGATAAGGTCTCATTTTCCTGCTCCATCGAATACTAAGACAGTTTTCCATACCTGACTGAAACTGAGCTCAGAAATCACCCAGGTGAGTGTTTGCCAGGTCTTATGTGTACATAACATGCAGTAATAATTGGATAGGTGCTGCAATGGTTGGATAGGAGTTGTAATAGTTGGATAGGTGTTGTCATGATTGGATAGGTGTTGTAATGAATGGATAGATACTGTAATGATTGGATAGGTGCTGTAATGGTTGGATAGGTGCTGCAATGAATGGATAGGTGCTGTAATGGTTGGATAGGTGTTTTAATGGTTGGATAGGAGTTGCAATATTTGAATAGGTGCAGTAATAATTGAATAGGTGTTATAATGATTGGAAAGGTGCTGTAATGGTTGGATAGATGTTATAATGATTGGAAAGGTGCTGTAATGGTTAGATAGGTGCTGTAATGGTTGGATAGGTTTTATAATGGTTGGAGAGGTGCTATAATCGTTGGATAGGTGCTGTAATGGTTAGATAGGTAGGTAATGATAGGATAGGTGTTGTAATGAGTGGATAAGTGCTGTAATGCTTAGATTATTGATAGGTAATAATCTAAGGCTGTAATGGTCGGATAGGTGCTGTAATAGTTGGACATAATATTTAAACATAATTCTACTGTAATGTAAATATGCAAGTTACAAAAATTAGTAATAACAATTTAATTTATTATATTTTATCTAGCTCAAGGTACACAAAAGTGTTGATGAATTATTCGAAATAATACCGAAAGATGTAATACCTATTGAGTACGGTGGAACCGGTGGTACAGTCGCTGAAATTATTGGTGAGTAGTTTTTTTAAATCACCTGTCTTCACTAATCGATGAAAAGTTCACATCTAAAATAAATTTCTCTCATAGAAGGAAGAATTTACCGCAATCGCCTTGTTTGGGAGGCGGATTGTCAATCGCAATACCACACGATGAAATTCGTACATCGCATCCTATAATAGTCCACTGGTTAACGTAGGCCTACCCCATAGATTGCCTCATCGTAGGGCATAGCTTGTTATAGTCGTCACGCTTAGCAGGCGGCCGCAGAATTTAATTATTTAGTTGTATTACCTTAATTTTTATGGGGGGTCATGTGTGAAGTCTGCTACAAGCACTGGAGCAGTACGGCGGACTCACTGCTCTATCACTCCTCAGAATTTTGAGAAGGCCTGTGCCCAGCAGTGGAGTGTATTTAGACAAGTTTTAGTGTACCTAATTACCTTTATCACATTTGCAGAATATTGGGTTAAAAAGATTACTGAGTATAAGTCCTGGATGGAGGTCGAGCAGGAACTTGGAACAGATGAGTCTAAGCGACCCGGTAAACGACCTTCTTCTGATGAAATTGGAGATCAAGGTTCTTTTAGGAAACTGGATATAGACTGATACATGCATATAGATTATTAATCTAGTCTTCTTAATTTTTATTTATTTATTTGCGTTTCAAGGGTAACATATAGTACAATAAATAATTACATTATAAAACATATAAAAGTAGTCCTAAAACCAATGAAGTTTTGACAGATATTTTCAAAACTTGCCACAATATGTTATATAAAAATTTAAAATATAAATATATAAAAAAAGAAAAATAATTTAATGGTATTTGTAATTAAACATTAAGTACTTAAGCAGTTAAAAGTAATATTATACATACAATCTATAGCGAAACTACCAATTATATATAAATATAAATGAAGTTTTACAATAATTTTTGTAACTATTATATTTAAGGTGAAAGATATCTAATCTTGTACGAGGTATAAAAATTCTTGATACATTATTACAAAGATCTTGGTGTAGAAATGAATATTTTATTAGCAAATAAACATTTATTAAGGTGAAACTTTTAGTCTCGTTTTTTACATCATCTGTGGAAAATAATCAATGTTTTTTGTAACTTAACATATATATATATGTAATATAAAAAATAAATAATTATAAATGCGTCTAGATTTTTAATAACCTGAAACTATATTTATACTGAGTAATGGAAATAAAATATTTGAAAATAGGTATGTAATGTTTTATTTAAATAACGAGAATCACGGCGAAATTTTTCCAGTAAAGTATGAATTTATTTAATGCGTAGGATATACGAGTACAGAAAACTTAGGAGTGACCTCAGTAGCAAATCGCTCTTCGCAACTCCACACGCCATAACAAGCAAGAGACGTTACGAAGCGAGCAAAAGTTGCCCAAATCCACCACACACTGGGTAGATTTTCCAAACACCGCTGCTGGACATGGACCTCTTCAGTTGTAGAGAGGATTTGTCTTAATCGTCATGTTTGGCAGGCGGATTAGATGTCTTAAACCTTCGACGCTGCTGCCCGTCACCGGTCAGAATACTTTACGTTTGGTGTACACGTGATGGTTAAATCGTAAACTATCGGAACCTATTAGGATTTTCTGGAATTTCTCATAGTCACCCCTCACGACACACATGATTCTAAATGGGTTTATGAATTATCCATACTACACAGTTCTTAAATTATCACAGCTTATCTTATGTTCGCGCTACTTTGCAACTTCCGACCCTAACACTTGTGAGATTCGTTAATTGTTGTCCAATAAGGCTCAACTCACATTGGCGTAGAGTCGAAGCGACGCGACGCGTCATGTTTTGCACGGCGAAGTGGGGAAATAATATATTCTCACCTCCATACAGTCCATAATCTATAAAAAATCTCCCTTTACTAACTCTGAACCAGCAGTTGGACATAAAACCAACACACCAATTTTACCATCATAATAATAAATTCGCTCCGCCTCCTCTAGGCCGGGATAATTAATATTATCCACCACCTTATAAAATGATACTTGTCTGTCTTTTGGAAGTAGCTTAAAAATAAGGGCGTGTCTCAAGGATCAATATTGGGACCAATAACTTTTTAGTGTTGAATTTTATATGGGTATAAGCTCATTTGACGACGCAAATGATGCTGTATCTATATGTGGTAATGTTATGTTGCAACTATATTATAGTTGTAGTACGAACTGGTTGGATCAGCTGGAGTACAGCCGAAATATACTACAGCCTTAAATACAGAACAGGCTGACTACTAAGAATAAATTCTTATTAGCTTACTAGGTGTATCCGCGACTTCGTTCGCATATAATGTTTTTTAATAACTTATTTGGTTTGAAGTTTTATTTCTTGACATTTTTGATTATATTTCATAAACTACACAACTGTTTGAACTCAAACTGTAACAGTATAATATCAAGTGCATGGACGATTTCACCACCGAGGATGTCTAATAGAATAGAATAGAATGCTTTTTATTCAATGTTGATTATTCCATAGTACTCATTGAAAGTAATTTTTATTTACTACTGGATCGAAAATACCTCTGTCCTGGGAAGAACCAGCAAGAAAACCAGCGGAACTTTTTTTTTAAACATATTTCACTTAACAATAATTATGTTTATACAATTTTTAAATGAATTTTCATAAAACCGGCATAGTGGCGATCACCTTATTCCCAGAGGTTATTTTCATTCATGTATTCCTTGATATTATTATAATCCTCTTTGTACAGTTTTTCTTTAATAAAACTTTTAAACTTGTTTATTGACAAACTTTGAACATTTTCTGGGATTTTGTTGTAAAAGCTTATACATTGCCCCATAAATGAATTACTGATTCTGTGGAGTCTAATAACTGGCATTATAAGCTTATGTTTGTTCCGAGTGTTTAAGGTATGAACATCTTTATTCTTATTAAAGCTATTGATGTTTTTATGTACATACATTACATTTTTATAAATATATTGCGATGACAAAGGTAATATGTTTATTTCTTTAAATTTTTCTCTGAGGGACTCTTTACAATTTAGGTTATAAATCGCCCGTACGGCTCTCTTTTGTAAAACAAATATAGCTTCAATATCAGTCGCATTAGCCCATAGCAAAATTCCATAAGACATTACGCTATGAAAGTAACTAAAATACACTAATCTAGCTGTCGCAACATCTGGGAGACTTCTAATCTTTCTTACAGCATATGCTGCAGAACTAAGTCTGCTTGTTAATTTAGATATATGGGGGCCCCATTGAAGTTTCGCGTCAATATTAATACCAAGAAAAATAGTGGTATAAACAAGACTCAACTCTTCCCCATCTAAGAGCATATTGGTATTCGAATGTTTTACATTAAGTATTGTAAATTTAATACATTTTGTCTTATTGCCGTTTAAGAGCAAATTGCTGGCGTTAAATCAATGTACTAATTTCTATAGAGCATTATTTACATCGTCATAATTAATTGTCAGCAAATAATACTATATCGTGATTGTCCCATACAAGATAAGGTAAGTCATTAATATAAATTAAGAACAGGAATGGGCCAAGAATCGAACCCTGAGGCACGCCCATTGATACTACCGGATCGGTAGTATCAATGGGCGGATACCTTTGCCGTTGATCAAGACTTTTGGAGTTCCGTTACTTAAATATGAAGTAATAAGTCTAAGCGCCAAATTTTTCACACTGTAATGTTGTAGTTTCCTGATTAATGTCTCACGATGAACACAATTCAAAGCTTTAGAAAGATCACAGAAAATACCTAAGGCATCTTGTGAATTCTCCCAGGCATTAAAAATATGTTTCATAAGCTCAACACCATCGTCAGACGTCGAGCGATCCCTTGTAAAACCAAATTGATTTTATGAAGTAATTTATATTATTTGTATTAAAAAAAAATTAACAATTGATCCAAAATAATTTTTTCAAAAATTTTACTGTTAGTTGGTAGTACAAAAACAGTTCTAAAATTAGCGGGGTCTTTTTTTTAAATTGCCTGTGCCTAGCATCTAACGCCCAGTAGCAGGACGTAATAAGGCTGTTAGGTCAGGTAGGTTACTTTTTAATCGAATGTGAACATCTTACTTTTGATTATTTGATTGCCATTCTAACTAGACATCACAATGTTTTTTGATTTATATATTTTAAGAAATACTTATATATGCAAGTTTACATTGGTATAATATGAGTTGTCCCGTTTACTTACTTATATTTACGAAAATACATTATTGCATTACTTACTTATTTTCACAGCACCATCTATCGATGACATTGGTTAACTATTGTACCTTTTATAACTAAAATGGTATTACGTTAATATTTTTGAGAAAACATATTCTTTTTTTATAACTTTTTAGATATAAGTATATAATTATTGAACATTATTTTACATAATTTAATTACGAAGTCTGAGATTAGATTAAAATGTAGGTACTTGATGACTCACTGCCACCATTCAAAAAATGCGTAACTATACTTCATAGGTACTCATACTTCAGAATATTAATCATAACTTTTTATAGAATGAACCGATTTTATTGAAACAAAGACTAAATGTTATTCAAAGATACGCTTTATGATTTTCTTACCTAATAAATCTATTGAAATATTAGTAAATTGTACGTGATACGTTCATAAACAAACAGAGAGACAGATGGACCGACCGATTTATTTAATTATACTTATTTTAGTCCCTCTCAATCATTTTTGTCACAAAAGCATAAAATCTACAAACATCTTCAATTTCCATTTTTATCACAGTATCTATAGATTATAATATCTTTGTATGAGTAATTGTCATATCATAATTTATTTATGATAATGATAAAAAACATCGTATCGAATACATGTATCGAAACGTACGATAAATAAGCGATACCTTACCTGACTTCACAATATACCTACTGAATTGACGTCACACCTTACAGTTACAGTGGTGTCAGTGTGTATTATGTAAGATTCATTCGAAAGTTTTATTCGAAACAATTTTAATATTTAACCCCTACCGTCTTAAAATTATGCTTACTTATACATTAAGAGCTCGAATTAAATACTTATTATATACAACGATAGCAATTATCTCATCGGCAGACACGTTATAAAAAGGTGGGAAATTATCGTGAATGGCTTTGAATTATCATAATAACGAGGTCGCATAGTAAAACACTAAAGTCAATACTAATAGTTGTCGTACCGTCGCTGTTTCACAGACAGAAAATTTTACATTCTCGTGTCACATTTTAAACTATATTTTTATATCGCTTTTAAATAGGAAATAGTTGACAGTAACATTGCAATTATTATGTATTTATCCGTTCCTATCGCTTAATTTAATTACTATGCTTTTTAATTACCTGGTCGACACGACCTTCCTTTGGTGTAATTCTTTACCTAGGTAGGTACATGTTTTGAGTGATAGTCGACTCGTTCGGCGGGCAGTACTAACGTAGTTATTGTTTACGATTAAATTATAGGATTACATCAAGAGGTATGTTTTACTATTATATCGTTCTATGTTCTATATTAATTTCACTTTAGTTCCTGGAATAGTTTTAAGAAATTATAACAGTTTCATTAGAGGCTCGTTACCGCATACACCGTCCAAACTTTAGGTAGGTTTATTAAAGTTTGTTCGGTGAATGCGGTAGGTACTAGCTGCGACTTCAATTGTTAAAGCACCTTAATATGAGTATAAAAGAGTAAGTTGTTTTTTTGTTTCAGATCAATTCAATACATAAATAATGACAATAAGAAAACTACCTGCCATCCTTCAGGAAAAGGCTAAAAAAGAAATTAATGAAAATCCACAGAGAGTGAATTCTGATATTTTAGCAATAAGGACATGGCTCCAAAAACAGTCCCACTTGCATTCTGTAAATCCATGTAAGATTTATGGCATATATTTTTGAGATAGGTAAAACAAATAAAGAAAATATAATTTGTATTTTGATGTGGGAACTATAACATTTTAATCCATTTAATTTGAATCTGAATTTACTTAAATCTTGAGGATACTAATTTGTTTATTTAATTTTTATTGGTCCTGACGGTTCAATGCAATTTTTATTGCTATCTCCTCTCAAAAGGTGCGTAGTGGTGCGTAGATTGATTTTTATCTCTATAGCTATATTTATAGATGTAGAAAGATATCTCCACCCTAGTTTTGTCCGCAGTACAGACATACCTCCAAGATTAATATGTTTTTGTAAATAGGTACAACATATAGAGTCCTATTTATAAATATAATGCACTGTGGCGACATCTAAACTATTTTTTATAAACTAAAATTTGAAGAAATGTTCTGTACTTACATTTTACAAAAAATCAACATTTTGTTTTGATCTAGTTTGTGCTTTGATGTACAGATGGCGCTATTCGTAATTCTTGTCGCATTTGTAAAATTTTTAAACATTAACATTGTGTTATCTAAATATAAAGTTCATTACTTTAAGATATTGGAAAGGTAATTTCGTATGATGGTTTGGTTTGGGCTAAGGCGGTCATGGTTCAAATGCGGCTTGTAGAAAAAGTAAGATAAAATCAAATTAACAATAATTAATGACATTGTTGCATTTTAAAATAGAAAAATACTAAGCGATATTTTTTTTTATTTTTTAAGCCTCAGCTCTGAAATTTAGAAATATTTTGCTTGAATATAGTGGATAGTGGAATCTACTGCAGGGCTACCATAAACGTAAAAATGCCGACCAGAACATATAGATAGGATAAGGTAAACACAACACACAAAGTTATAGTCGAACAAATAAAGATATTAAATTAAATTAAATTTAATTTTTAGTATTGTTTTATTTATTTAAGTACTTCATTATTTTTTAAAAGGACACTAGAGTTTTCTTCTGTGTTGTGGATGCGGAGGACACGAACCCTGAACAATTATTTGTAGGCCGTACCAAACACGTTCGTGTCGCTATCGAGCCGTCAAATATAATTTATTATTATACTAGCTGACCAGGCAGACGTTGTTCTGCCCTTTCCAAACGACCATTTGCTTTCCCAAAAAAAAAACTCCTGCAATTAGCAATAAAAAAATTGAGGGTCACTTATCGGGATAAAAACTATCCTATCTCTCAAGTTGGATCAAACTGCACACAGTCTACAAATTTTGTTTGAAATCGGTTCTATCTGTTGAATACTTACAGCAACACGTGGTGGTTATACTACTAAATTGTAGCTTATATTAAACGTTTGTATTTTTAACATAGCGCCATCTATTAAATTTTTCTCAATCCAGTCAACAGATATCGTCATCTGACAGAATCGTTTGGAGCTAACAGATAATTGTGACTGTCAAATAATAGACAAATAATTTTCAATAAAATAATATTGTATTGCGACTATAAATTGAGATGTAAGCTATCCTATCTTTTAAGTTGAACCAAACTGCACATTGACCAAAAATTTCATTGAAATCAGTTCAGTAGTTTAGGAGTCCATCGCGGACAAACAACGTGACACGTACTTTTTATATATAAAGAAGATGTATATGTATGTACGAGTATATCAGAATGTTTTACATTTAGAACATCTTTTGTAGATATTTATTAAAACTGTAATAAATTGCTATAAATGAACGATATGTGTATAAGTAAATTTTAACTTCGTCGACAGACAAAATCCTAATTTTAATTTTCGTATCACTTTTCTTTGCCTATTTCTCCCATTTCTATTTTTTATAGAATAAGGGTGACGTGTAAATCGCGTGGTAAATCAGCACTTAAAATTACAATCAACAATTTCTTTGATGCCGGCAGGGCAAGCGCATACTTCAGTAGTATGAGTGTTTTTTTTACAGCGGACCAATGGTTAGTTGCATTTCTGCGTGGAAGCAAGTTTAGTCTCGAAAGATGTAAGGAAAAGTTAGACATGTATTACACGTTGAGAACAATCGTTCCGGAATTTCTTTCGAACAGAGATCCACTTAATCCAAGAATACAAGGAATATTAAAACTAGGGTAAACAAGCATTATTATATTTTATTGGGACGTGTCATAATCTGATAAGAGTAGAAGGTATTGGTATATATATATTTATTTATTTCATCCACAGAGTGTTCTTGCCATTGCGAAAGTGTTCCGAGATAGATTCGTCAAGGATATGCATTGTGCGCGTGGGTGCGTTTGACCCTACCAAGTACAGCTTATCAGATCTTATCAAAGTAGCCTTCATGATTACCGAAATTATGATGTTCGAGGATGATAACTTCACCGTTTCAGGAGAGGTATTTAAATTTTATATATGTAATATCTGTGTTAATAATATACGTAGTAGACAATTCTGGCTGTATATGACTGCAGCGCGAATGGGTCGGACCATGCTAACAGAATACCAACGTAAAAAGCAACATACCGTTTCTGTGTTTCGAAAGGTGAGTAGTGGCGTAGCTACCCAGGGTCTAGACAGGGCAGTGCCCCGGGCCCCCCAAACTATAGGGGCCCTTCGGCCTCCTAGAACGATCTTCGAAAAATTATGTCTTACCCTAGTTGTAAAAGAATTATCGAGTTTTAACTTTTTGGCCCCTGACCGCGAACGGCTCGAACTGAAATCACAGAAATTACTCCCATTTCCAGAACTTAAATATAACATTCGTAAAGATAATTGTCTACTTCGTTTTATTGTCTTTTTTATAGAAGAGGGGGACAAACGAGCATGCGGCTCACCTGATGACAAGAGTCGACTACCGCCTATTTTATTAATAGGCGGTGGTCGACTCTTGCCATAGAACACCAAGGGAATTACATTTTTTAAAAAGGAGTAAGCTCGTTTCTTGAAGGTCCCGATGTCGTATGGGTCCGACAGTAGTGGACCGCCAAAGATCCCGAAGATGTAGATTTGTGAAATGCGTTGATGAAATTTTGTAGCCGGATTTTTTCTGAACAATTCCTCTGAACACTCCTCGTGGTAAATGCGATAGAAAATGTAAAGGGATGCAACATCTCTTCGTCTCGTCTCTCGTCTTCGTCGGTTGTCGACGATTCGAGCCACTTTGCGGTGGATGCAGTCAAGTGGAAGAAGCTGGTACTAGGGCGACCCAGATATGAGATAAGTATTCCATGTTAAGACGAAACCTGTGCCAGCATAAAATACTGTCCGGCACTGCTGAGCACGCCAAGCATTTTAGAGGCCAGTTGAGCCCTCCCTTCCAAGTCACCACAAAATTGCAAGTTATTCGATATGTCAACGCTGAAGATTCCAATACCAGCCGAGATAACAAGGGGAGTGCCCTGAAATTGAAAAGTTACTACAAAGGGGTTCTTTTTAGTGGTAAACGCGTACTCGTGTGTATTCTGAGCATTGAATTTAATTAGATTTAGTCGCCTCAATCCGAGACCTTATCCGGCAAAGACTCGATTTCAAACACAAGTTTATTCCGGTACTCGGCGACGTTTTCCTGAGAAATATAGGCACAGCCGATGTATAAAGCATCACCAATGCACGTTACTAGTTTGCAACATATTATTGATAAGCAGAAGAAACAGCGTAGGTGATAGCATGTAGCCTTGTGGAACACCAGCATAAATAGACTTGTAAAGGGAGCATGCGTCTTTTACTACAACTTTGTTGCTCCAATCTGCAAGAAAACTGCTGATTCAGTTGCACGAGTTCTCGGGAAGCCAATAGGAAGGGAGCTTCGAAAGAAGAGCTTTGAGCCAAACCCGATCGAAAGTATTCGCTATGTCCAAACTAACGGCCAGGGCCTCCCTCTCTGCCTTCACCTATTTCAGAGTCACGTAAGCCAGAAGATCGCTATCTGAACAACCCCGACGGAAATCGTACTGGTGGTCACTTTTCAGTTGGTGATCCTCAACCTCATGAGCTTGCAGTTCACAATGGCTTTCATTATTTTGCAGAACAGGTTGCATAGGTCTCAGCGATCGATTTTCGGTTATTTTTAGGGATCTGGTGTACTAAAGCTGTCTTCTTTGAGTTTGGAACTACGCTTAGAGAGAAAGTGTTTTAGAAAAGACACGTTACGTCCAATGCCAACTAGGAAGCACACGTCTTCAGCACAATGGGAGGAACTTCATCAGACCCACTTGACTTGATGTCTAGGGAGAGTTGTGTAAAACGTATCGTACCGACCTGAAGGTGAAATTATACTTCTTTTTACAGTGCTGGTGAAGCACTCCTATCATAGCGCGATGCAATTTTACAGCAGTGGCCAAACCAGGTACCACAGATGATAGAATAAAGGTAGTTCCATTCCCTGAAGTACCACATCATCGACAGAATCACGTTGGGATCATCTGGTGAGAAGCATACCCGCCCCTTTCCTCAAGTGAAGGGTGCAAAAAAAGACTGCATCCTGTCCCAATCGACCGACCTATAGTGTCAAATACAGTGGCGATCTGCAGGACGCAACCGCGATGGAACTGTGAGTGGCACCATAGTCCGGATCAGACAATGGTCCAATGAGCTAAGAAGGGCGTCGACGGAGACCTGATATCCGTCTGGATGAGAGATCAGCAGAAGGTTCAATACAGAAGGTGCACGATTATCCACATCTAGAATGCGCGTAGGCGAACTAACCATTTCTATCGGACCGTATGCCAAGACAAAGTCGGTTATAAGATAACCAAGCCATGTAGCTTGGTTGTCGTTAAAATCACTAAGGATCATGATCTCTGCAGATGGGACCTGTTGCAGCACGGAGTCTGCAGCAATTAGGACGTGGTCTGTATCGATGAGTTGGTCTGTGTCGACATTACCTATAGAGCCACCCATAGATGCGAGGGTGGTCGGCGCTGACCTTCAAGACTGCCAAGGCATCGAGAACAGATGTCCTCACTGGCGTATACGCAAACTCCAGCCTGAGGGACAAAGGTGTTCTAATTTGTATCCCGGATAGGAGAGATGTATCGACCAGAGAGGACACTTGCGTCTCGGTTAGAAAGAGTAAGTTCGGCTTCGCCGTCTTCAGATGGTACCTAGTGGACTACATTAACGTTCGAATAAAATCCCTGATGCAGAAATTCACGGATAGCGTGGCAGGGGTCACTTTTGCCTTTTTGCTCTACTTGCCACGAGCAGTATTAGTCTTTAGCGAAATTTCGCCCCCCCCCCCCCTCCTCAGGATACGCGAGGCAGCCTGAGCTCCCACACTAAGGAAGAGTAGGGTAGCTTGGACGTGGATGCTCAGCCAGGGATTCTCTGTGTTGTGCCGTTGTGCAGTCCTGGTAGCCCTCTGGAATGGTTTCTTATTTAATTACACTACCATGTTAAGGAGGAGAGGGGTTAGGCCTCCGACCACCTGCACTTACCACGCGTGTAAACTTCTACTTCACGCTGGTTATCTGTAAGTTCGTGGTACCTCCTCGGTTTGAGCCGGTCCACCCATTAATTGCATTCATTCATTACAGCTCTTTATTTCATATCTTACTAGGTCGTCACTCCATCTAGTCTGACCCACCCGTGCGACAGCTAAAGCCGTGTGGCTCTTCCACTGTTATGTTGGCTGCCTATAATATTAACTATAATCTATTTCGTCATTGATTATGCGTTTCACATAATACTTAGTAGTTAGTAGCTTTGCTTTATTATGCCCTGCAGTGGGCGATTAAAAATTGAAGATGAAGTAGTTTTGCACCTTTAAAGTATTTAGTTTAGTTTAAATAGGGTCCCAATTTCATTTTTGCCCCGGGGCCGGGGGTTTGCCCGGGGGTATATTAATATACTGTACAACTTTGGAGTTATGGCCGCTTACTTACGAGACACTGTACAGTGTTATTACAGTCTTATTAGCCTATAAGTTACATAAACAGGCTTCAGAAATTTCTAGGCGTTTCGAAAAAAAAAAACGAGAGTTATGGATTCTCTTAGGCTATACCCCACAGAGTATGTTACTATTAAAGCAATTGCAATCAAATATAGCTATACCAATTCATGTTGAAACAATCATTTACAAAGACGTTTGGTGAAATGAATATGAAATGTATAAAGTAATATTTTTTATTTCTCTCTCTGCAGGAGGTAATTGTTGATATGAAAAATGTGGGTGTAAACGTGCTTAGCCAGTGGACCCCAGCCTTGGCTAAGAAGGTGATCACTTGCTTTGAGAAGGCGCTTCCTGTGCGACTGAAGAGTAACCACATCTTGAACACACCAATTGGCTTTGATACGGCATATTCAATTTTTAAGGCATTCCTCGGGGTGAAGCTGAAAAAAAGAGTACGTCTGTGTTTAATAAGTATAAGTGAATACCATGGTGTTTACTCATGTTTTACGTGACTATATATATTGCTAATCATACAAACCAAGATGGACGTTCGCTACATTTGAATAATGCACATGTTTTAATAATACTGAAAGAAAGAAATGCATTTATTCCACTTTAAGCATGCAGCACAATATGCAAAAAAGTAATCATATGCAAAGAGACAAATAAAACGAAATATTTACCAAATTTATTAATTTAAGAAAATGTACTTAAAAAAACAGCCTTTGCTGCAGCATGAAACTGTGGACCGGTCTCAGGGATACCATTGGTTTTCAGGCTGGCCCATATCCCGAGGCAACTCGGGCTCCTCGGTGCACGCTCGCTCTTGATGTCCGAAAATTTAAAAAAATATGTAGTGACGGTATAGGGATATCCTCGTCTTGGTGCTGCACATAAGTTCGAGTTGCAACTAACCGTCTGTCGACCTAATTTTAAAAACTGTCTGTGGAGTTTAAAAAGCTTACGACCATCCAAGCATATGATATGCGGTGAATCCTGCTGACTGACGGGCGAGGAATTGACATTCTATAATTTTCACTATCACTACAGTCCATCACAAGTCCGCTGGAACATAAGCCTCCTCTATAGATTGCCACGAAGTAGGATCCCGGGCCAACATAGAACAACTACCTACGTGTTACATCAGGCCGTCACTCCATTTAGTGGGGATCGCCTAACACTGCGCTTGTCAGTAAGAGGAGCTACTCGTGAACCTTTCTTCTCCCATTTCGATCCTTAAGCAATATGGCTGGTCCGTTGCCACGTCGTAGCGAGGCTAGCCCCCCAAAAACAAGAATAAGTGACACAGTCCAGGAGATCAATAAATCAGGAAAATTACAAATATCCATTGCTGAACCTTAATTTTGTAGACTTTTGAGTGGCAGTGGACTTAAAAAGGCCGGTAGTGATGATGATATCTATAAAAAGGCAATAATTATTCACGTTAATTCAAAAAATAAACTGCTCAAAATACATTAGCAAGGTCGTTCTTAGTCAAGCAATCTGGTGATGTGTTCACTTATGCAAATACGAGAGTGTGGTTTCATTAACCCGTAAAACGCTGCAAGGGGAAAAATCCCATTGCCCCTTATTCGCCTCACACAAGAATAGTTAGTTCTTGTATTGATTTTATGTACGTTAATATCTACTTGTAATCATAAATTGTAATGTTTTGTATAAATTCAATGAATGTTCTAGGAATTTCAAAATCGCTTGTTATGAATAATTTTTGAAATCAGAACCATGTAAGGTATTACAATGAAACGCAGAAATAGAATAAGTTTTCAATATAACATTTTCACATTCATACATAAACACTCACGCCTGTCACCCAGAGGGGTAGGCAGAGACTATGGAATTCCATTTGGCACGATCCTGACACACCTCTCTCGCTTCCTCCACATCCATATACCTACGCATACACGCTCGTCGGTTAAAGGTACTCTTAATTTGGCCCATTTTCAATATATCGCCTATTTGGTCGATAAACTTTCGCCTAGGGCGACCCTTTCCGACTCTGCCATTCACCTCTGCAACATAAATTTGCTTTGTCACTCTTTCCTCATTCATTCTTTCTACATGACCAAACCACCGAAGCATTCCTTTCTTAATCCTAGTCACAACATCATCTTGCAAACCACACATTTCTCTTATCCCACTATTTCTCACCCTGTCATTCAGATTCAGCCCTAGCATACTATATATACTATATCACGTATATCATACATTCAATATCACGTAATATAATTTTTTTTAATTAGATATATGTAACCTCAAACCAGAATCATACATTATTTCGTGCAGTATTTAAAATATTATTCTAATCCCATATTCTAATTAGCCCAGTCGTTTAAATAAGGATTAGTATAAAAAAATATTATAAAAATAGTAATTTTTCATTGTAGATCAAAGTTCATAATCAGAATTATGCTGCGTTGTATAAGGAAATACCAAAACGAGTGCTGCCCAAAGAATATGATGGTGAAGATGGAGGATTGCAAGAGCTTACAGGTATATAAATAAAAAAAGCGTATCGTGTATTTCCACATGACTTATTTTAATAAAAGTTAGTGTAACTCGTGGTGGGTCATCGATTATTTAGGTGACTTTAAAATCGTGCCCAATTGCAGTCAGTCTCTGGAAAGCTTGATGTTAAACTTTAGCAAATCTTGAAATTTGTTTAATATATGAGACATAATCTACTTGCCGTGTAGTGGCGGTCAAGAATATCCACTACCCCATATCCTCCCGTGGGTGTCGTAAAAGGCGAAAAAGGGAAACAGGCAGGAGATGGGCAGCAGCATCTTCCTGATAATAGCCAAAATTACAATAAAAAAACTGCGGTTGCCAACCCGCTCGCCAAGCGTGGCAACTATGGCAAATACCCGCCAATGATTAAAGCAACAAACAGACGGCCCCCAGTCCCCGGCGGCCCCGCTATTCCTGGCTACGGTGGCGACCATGGTAACGGTGGGGCAGGGGGGTGCTAAGAATCTCCGGTGGAGGTTCGGTTGCCACCTTAGACGACTCGACCTGGCAACGTACAACGCACGCACCCTGAGGACTGACGAGAAGATCGTGGAGCTGGAAGAAGAGATAGACAAGTTGCGCTGGCATATTATAGGATTATCCGAAGTCCGAAGAGAGGGGGAGGACACGGTAATCCTCGAATCTGGCAACTTGCTCTATCACCGGGAGGGCGACCATCTGTCCCAAGGAGGTGTCGGATTTATCGTCCACAAGTCTCTCGTTAACAACGTTGTAAAGATCGGGAGTGTGTAGACGAGGGTTGCGTACCTTATACTCAGAATCACCAAACGGTATTCGCTGAAGGTCATACAGGTCTACGCACCAACCTCGGCACACCCCGATGAGGAGGTGGAGAAAATGTATGAGGATATCTCTAGAGCCATGCATTCCTCCAAAACCCAATATACGGTGTTAATGGGAGACTTCAATGCAAAACTAGGCACAAGAGAGAACGGTGAGCTGAAAGTAGAGAAATTTGAAATAGGGCAACGGAACCCAAGGGGCCAGCAGCTGGCCGACTTCATGGAGAAAGAGGGACTCTTTATGATGAACTCTTTCTTCCAGAAGCGGCCCCACAGGAAGTGGACCTGGTCGAGCCCCGACGGTTCGACAAAAAATGACTTCATTATGACGACCAGGCGACAACTGTTCAGTGATGTCTCTGTGATCGCAAGGGTGAAAACTGGTAGCGATCACCGAATGGTTAGAGGCACACTGAACCTAAACGTTAAGTTGGAGAGGTCTCGTCTAATGAAGTCAACGCTCCGTCCCCCTCGTGCTCTGTTCCAAAGTCCGTTTGAAAACCGTTTTCAGTGCCTAGAAGACTGCAATGAAGTGGACGATATGAATGACAAGCTCGTGGAAACTGTCCATGCGGTCGGAGCTAAGTTCTGCAAGACCCGCCGCAGAAGAACACAAAAACTCTCCGATCACACTCTTAATCTGATGGCTGTTAGACGGGAGATGAAGCTACATTCTTCAACAGACTTGACAGTATACAGGCAACTGAACAGACAGATCTCCAAATGCATGCGGCGGGACTTACACAACTTCAATACAGCTCGTATTGAAGAAGCGATTGAGCGGAACCAAGGCTTCAAAGTCTTTGCCAGAGATCTGTCTGCCAGAAAGAGCCAACTGTTAAAGCTGAAGACAGAATGTGGCAGCATCGTTTCCGGGACATCTTAGATTTTGAGTGAGATTGAGAGGTTCTATGGGCAGCTGTACACGTCATTGTTGGAGCCACACGCAAGTGTGAGTAACGATCCAAGAGCGAGTCTCATCCGACACTATTCCGAAGATATCCCGGACGTCAGTCTGAGCGAGATTAGAATGGCTCTCCAGCACCTTAAAAACGGCAAGGCCCCAGGCGAGGATGGAATTACAGCGGAGCTTCTGAAAGCAGGTGGAAGACCGGTACTGGAAGTCCTTCAGAAGCTCTTTAATTCCGTCCTCCATGGTGGCATTACACCGGAGGCGTGGAGCAGAAGTGCGGTGGTCTTGTTCTTCAAGAAAGGTGACAACGCTCTCTTGAAGAACTACAGACCGATTTCCCTTCTGAGCCGCGTCGTCTACATGCCTGTTTTCGAGAGTCATTACGAATCGTCTCGCGCGCAGACTTGACGACTTCCACCCTCCCGAACAAGCCGGTTTCCGAAAGGGCTTTAGCACCATAGACCACATACATACCCTTCGGTAAATTGTACAGAAGTCCGAAGAGTACAATTTGCCACTATGTCTGGCGTATGTGGACTATGAGAAAGCCTTTGATTCCGTCGAAATTTGGGCGGTGCTGCAGTCCCTTCAGCGGTGCCAAGTTGACTATCGGTATATCGAAGTGCTGAAGTGTTTGTACAGTAGAGCTACGATGACTATCCGAGTACAGAACTAGAGTACGAAACCTATCCAATTGCAGAGAGGTGTAAGACAGGGTGATGTCATATCCCCGAAACTCTTCACCGCTGCGTTGGAAGACGTTTTCAAGCTTCTGGACTGGAAAGGATACGGTATCAACATCAATGGCGAGTACATCACTCACCTTCGATTTGCCGACGATATAGTCCTTATGGCAAAATCGCTGGAGGACCTAAGCACCATGCTCAATGACCTCAATAGTGTCTCCCAACGGATAGGTCTTAAGATGAACATGGACAAAACAAAGATTATGTTTAATGTTCATGTCACACCTATGCCGGTAGTTGTTGGGAGCACTAAGCTCGAAGTTGTTGACGAGTATGTTTACCTGGGACAAATAGTCCGACTAGGTAAGTCCAACTTCGACCGAGAGGTCAATCGACGGATTCAACTCGGCTGGGCAGCGTTCGGGAAGCTACAACACATATTCTCGTCAGACATACCTCAAAACCTTAAAACGAAATTGTAAAACCAGTGCGTGATGCCAGTGACGACTTACGGAACTGAGACGTGGTCCTTCACTGCTGGCCGTATGAGGAAGCTCAAGGTCGCTCAGCGAGCTATGGAGAGGGCTATGCTCGGAGTTTCTCTGCGTGATAAACTTAGAAATGAGGATATCCGCAGTAGAACTAGAGTAACCGACATAGCCCAACGGATTAGTAAGCTGAAGTGGCAGTGGGCCGGCCATATAGCCCGAAGAACCGACAACCGATGGGGAAGAAAGGTTCTCGAGTGGCAGCCTCGTACCGGTAGGCGAAGTGTAGGGCGACCCCCCACGAGATGGAGTGACGACCTGGTAAGGCATGCAGGAAGTCGATGGATGCAGGTGGCTCAGGACCGTGCTTTGTGGCATTCCTTGGGGGAGGCCTATGTTTAGCAGTGGACTTATGAAAGGCTGTAATGATGATGAATGATGAATCTACTAATAAATTTTCCGGTTAATAACAGTACTTCGGAGAGGTTTCTTGGTTTCTAGACATGAAATCATAGATCATTAAATAAAATAGAGTTTTCATGGAATGTAATTTCTAACATCATTGTTTCGTTTAGATATATATTTTACTTATAATGTGAGCTTTTTTAATTTGTATAAATTTGTTAGAACCTGATCTAAATTAACTTATTTTTAGATTATTGGCAGGCGAAAGTCGAGAGTTATCGTAATTGGTTCCTTCAAGAAGAAACAGTCAAATCAGATGAGTCTAAAAGACCCGACAAGCCGAAAACCACTTCCAGCCTATTTGGTATTGAGGGCTCTTTCCGAAAACTCGATGTCGATTAAAGTATAATTTAATAAAATTGTTTCTATTAGACATTGCATACTTTTAATACAACTTGTATAATTGTACTTGTTCTTGTTGTTGCTGTTGCACTAATTAAGAAGTTATTATATTATTTACTTCTTTGTTATTTATTTATACCTATGTTTGTACAAATGATTTTGGTGATATATTTATTTTATTAAGAAAATGGTGTTTTTGAACAAACTTGAAATAATTTACGCGCATTTATAAATAACTGCAAAAGATTAAAGGATTAATTGCTAAATAGTGGTTGCCTAGTGGTACCGAAATTTATAAATCTTTTAGGTTTGTATATTAAACAAGCTGTATTTATTTTAACTGCACATTACTGTATATATAAAACGCAGATATCTAATATACAAAATATTAAATTAACGCTTTTTTGTCTTGACATACACTCCACACACTATTGAAAAAGAAACACTTGAAATCACACAATACTCACAGCTTGTTCAGTCAATCTTAGAGGCGTCAGTAGACTAAAGGCAGGGCGCGGCCCGCGAACTCGAAAGGTCGTGGGTTCGAATGCGCCATTCGACTACTGTCGTGAACCACTTCTAACATAAGCATTTTAAGCTTACCAGAAATAGTTTAAGGGAATATTAGTAATGTTTATTAGCATTACTAGTATTTTTTTTAAAAGAAAGAGAATGTCAGTATTCATTTGTTGGCAACATCTTAAATTTCTTTGGTGACAATCTCTACTCTATACGACTGTTTGATTACAGACTAATAAGTGTTTTACATTAGTCTTAGAGTAATAAAATTTATAATTATGCTTGCACTTCTCTGAGACATTGGCAGCATGTACTTTCAATAAATATCATAAATTGTCCAAGCGACAATTGTGTGTTTGACAGCAGTAGTATGAGCGGAAACAATGTATATTTAATTTAATTTAATGTACTTGTAACACATATAACATAATATAAATTTTAGCTTAAAATTTGCTTTGGAGGACATTAGTATTATTACAGCAAATCAAAAGTCTACCGCTGAACATAGGCTTCCCCCATAGATTGCCTCATAGCAGGATTATTTGCCATAGTTGCCATTTGTTGTGGGCAAGTTGATTTTTTTGTTATCAGAAAGGTGTTGCTACCCATCTCTTGTTACAGTTTCTCTCTGTCGTCTCTAACGACACCCCGAGAATGGTATAGGACAGTGGATTCTCTGATGACAATACTAGTACAATAATACCATGACTATGACCTAGTATTCTCACTAGGATCATCATCGCTCATGACCAATGCTTGTTAATTGTGTTTTTTTGACTTCAATATTATTTTTATAAATAGGTAGGTACCTTTACAAAACTTATTGTTTTGGTGGCGAATCGGAATGTTCCTAGGGCGCTATTTAACTTATCTAAGTTTAAGCACAGAATAAATAAACCTAGCAAGCTAACAGCATAGCAAAGTGGCGAAGCAATCAGCTTTGTAGCGGTTTCTAAAGGAAAAAATTTTTTTTTCAAAATAGGAGGTTCAGATGCCTGGGTGATCAATAATCGATTGCTGGAAACAAAATTTGAAAATTCGAAACCGTTCTCGAGATAATCGTGGGACAGACAGACAGACGGACAGACATCGTGAAATCAATAAGTGACTTCGCAAGCTTCGCCACTTAATAATAGTTAAAAGAAGTTTAAGTCCCTTCTGTGTAGATATGCGCTAACAAGTAGTAAGTAAAAAATAACTTTTTTTTACTTATTATAAGCCAGTGCTTGACCACAATCCCACCTGGTGGTAAGTGGTGATGCAGCCTTAGATGGTAAATCGCACTTCTCGTAACAAAAAAGTCTTATCGTAACAAAAGCCTATTCACTCTTGCCTTGAAGACGTCTAGATTGTATTCGGACGGAAAGATAGACGCCGGCAAATTATTCCACTCCTTTGCTGTACGCATTACAAAAGACGAAGCAAACCGTTTGGTTCTAATGCGTGGAATATCGACAACAAAGGGATGAAGAATCGCCGACCGTCTGGTTGTCCGATGGTGGAAAGGAGAGGGAGGAATTAAGGCGTGTAATTCCTGCGCACACTCACCGAAATGCATCCTATAGAATACCGAGAGACTGGCTACTCTGCGCCTGTGCTCGAGGCTGACAAGATTGGTTTCAACCAAATCAAGGTCACCAATGAGCCTCTTAGCACGTCTCTCCACTGAGTCCAATGCTGCCAGGTGGCATTTTGCAGCACCAGCCCATATGTGACAGCAGTACTCAATGCACGACCGGACTTGCGCTTTATATAAGGTAAGAAGCTGCCCCGGCGTGAAGTACCGCCGCACCCTTGCAAGGACACCAAGTTTCCTTGCGGCTGCTTTGGCTCTGGACTCAATGAACCGCCCATAGTTTATGTTCGGAGAAAATTCAATCCCTAACAACTGAAGGCGGTCAGTGTACTCCAAGGATACATTCCGGAAAGTAGGAGCCAAGGTGAGCGGGCTCCTTTTAGCGGTAAAAAGACACGCTTGTGTTTTGGAGGCGTTAAATCTCACGAGATTGGCGTCGCCCCATTCGGAGACTGCCTGTAGTTTGAGACTCACACGCTCAACCATAGCCTCTCTTTCTGACTGGATTTGATCCCGACTGGCGCGGGCGCTTGGTTGGTATCTCTCCACAACTGTGCTGTCGTCTGCATACCCATAGACACCGGGAATAAGCAGATCATTTATATGCAGCAGGAAGAGAGTTGCGGAGAGAACGGACCCCTGAGGAACACCGGCGTTAATCGCCACAGTATCGGATGAGCAGCCATCGCAGGTTTCTTGAGTTACCTCGTCATATTTCTTAATTAGTCCAGTTCTTCATTATTGTTTCAGTATTTGCAGACATGAAACAGTCAAGCATCACATATTTCATGCATGCATTGCAGCCTATAAAGTCCATTGCCGAACATAAACCTTTACCGTAGATTACCTCATAGGAGGGATTTTGCCATAGTTGCCACGCTTGGCAGGCGGGTTGGCATCCCCAGTTTTTTATCTGGAGTTGTTATCTGGAAAATGCTGTTGTCTATCTCCTCTTTTAGTTTCCTTCTGTCGCCATCACTGCCACCGTGTAGTGGCGGTGTAAGAATATCCATTAGCCCGTAGCATCACATATAAAGTATTTTTAAATATTAAAATAAAAAGCAAAATAAAGTTACATCCTATACACGTCCCACTGCGGAGCACTTAACTCGTCTTATTTTTTAAAGGGTTTCTTACAGTTAAATATTAAAGATTTTTTTTAAAAATGACTTCATTAAAAAGTGAACTCTTTAAAGCTTGCAATCACAACGACCTGATTGCTTATTAGGGTTCCCTTAAAGTATGTCTAATCATCATGATGCTTTTATATTTCTCTATAAAATAGGAGACTTTCACGGCCAGCAGTGGAGTTGTTAAAGAAGAAGACAAAGAATTTTCCGTCATTCCTGGGCCACATTATCATAACTTATAGATTTTATTACCGAATCACATAAAACTTTGTTAGACTCTTTCGATATTGTTTTCGATTTTGAGAGAAAACATTACAAATATTTTTTGCATATCTAATAATAATTAAGTATTATATAATAGGTGTTTTAAAAGAAAATGATTCCACAAGGCAATTTTCTTAATTAGATTTTTTATTTTCAAAATACCAGTAGACTGTTTACATAGCATATAATACATACCTTAACTTTTAAAATAATTAATTCACTACCAAATTTTTAAAAAAGCTAATATAATTAAAATATTTAATGTTTTTTTTATTAAACCCATTTAAGTAGACTAAGTAATATTACAAGATCAAGTTAACAACTATAATGCAATCGTCAGTTAAATTTGATCCCCCATTTTTCCATTCCAGGGGTATGATTTTTTTTCAGTTATACATTACATCACTCCTATAGTATAACCATTAAAATACATTATACATTAAAGAAAAATTTATATAGAAAAAAAATTATATACATTAAAAATATTTCAATCGATTCAGCCATTTCCGATATCTCTGTGAACGTACATAAAACAATATAGAAACTCCTTGTGTTTGAACTCTGTTAAGAAGAGCTCTTACTCTTACCTAGGATTAAAATTCTAGAAAATACTGTTTAGCATTTAGACTCTAGAAAAAATTTAAATAATCTGAGCAGCGGAATCCCACTTCAAGCGTATCCAAGCACATACTTGTCAATTTTTTTTTTATTTTTACTTCTTGAGATCTGGCGCAATCAAATGCGAATGAACTCAACACTGGCCATGTGCACTGGCAGAGCGGACGTAGTTGCCGGTACGACACAGCGACGCTACATCCTTTTTTTTTCCTTTTTAACGTTGTTAATAATAAATTAATATTAAGTTTATATGAATTGAATATACCTTTAACATAAACTCTACGTTATAATAATCATTACAGCCTACCTAATAGAAGTAAGGGCGAACTTTAAACAAAGAAGATTACATATGCTTTTTTCATTTTTTTATAGAATAATGGTGATAAACGAGCTTGCAGTCCACCTGATGGTAAGTGGATGCTGTAGCCCATAGACATCTACATTTATCCTTAATTAAGAATCAAAATGCGTCGAGTTGTCAGTTGTCACCCCTGAGGACTGAGATGGAATGCCTCGTTTTTAGTAAAAAGGGTCTCCGGTTCTCTACACTCACCATACGAAACACAGCAGCGTTAAGCTGCTATTTTACGCTGGTATTCTGTGAGAGCGTGTACCTTCCACGGTCGAGCCGACCCATTCGTGTTACAACCACAATATAGCTACAGCATGGCTCTGCCACGTAAAAACTGCTGTCACCTTTGAGGACTAAGATGGTATGTATCATATATATATTAAGATGGAATGTCTCATATATTTATCATATAGCACAGTGCCTGTAAATATACTTGTTTTTTTTTCTTTTTTTTTCAGACTGGAACGCAATAGTGTATGCACTCTTATTTGGCGGCAGAGACAGGTGAGAGGAAGGTAACTACCCAGCCGGACTACTTAGATGGTTAGAAGTGCTAACCCTACTAAAGCACTTCTACAATATTAATTACGAATAATTATCTTTTGTTTTTTCGTGGGGTGGGCCTATATTAGAACTCAGACTCTAGCACCTCCTATTATCACAGAATAAATAATAGTAAAAAGAAGTATTACCTAGATTTTATAGTATTACTAGCTCGCCAGGCAGACGTTGTTCTACCCTTTCCTACGACCCTCCCTATAAAAATCCTTAAATTCGCAATAAAAATTTTGAGGGTCATTTACCAGGATAAAAACTATCCTATCTCTCAAGTTGGACCAAAATGCACACAGTGTGCAAAATTTCATTGAAATCAGTTCAGTAGTTTAGGAGTCCATCGCGGACAAACAACGTAACACGTAATTTTTATATTATACTAGCTGACCAGGCAGACGTTGTTCTGCCCTTTCCGAACGACCATTTGCTTTCCCAAAAGAACTCCTGAAATTAGCAATAAAAAAATTGAGGGCACTTATCGGGATAAAAAACTATCCTATCTCTCAAGTTGGACCAAACTGCACACAGTCTGCAAAATTTGTTTGAAATCGGTTCTATCTGTTGAATACTTACAGCAACACGTGGTGGTTATACTACTACATTGTATAGCTTATATTAAACGTTTGTATTTTTAACATAGCGCCATCTATTAAATATTTACTCAATCCAGTCAACAGATATCGTCATCTGACAGAATCGTTTGGAGCTAACAGATAATTGGGACTGTCAAATAATAGACAAATAATTTTCAATAAAATAATATTGTATTGCGACTATAAATTGAGATGTAAGCTATCCTATCTTTTAAGTTGGACCAAACTGCACATTGACCAAAAATTTCATTGAAATCAGTTCAGTAGTTTAGGAGTCCATCGCGGACAAACAACGTGACACGTACTTTTTATATATAAAGATATCTATTTAAATACAGGTATGTTTTTTGATAAATATTTATTCATAGATTATATATCGTTTTTAGGGTTCCGTTGTTACACAAAAAGGAACACTTGTAATTCCGCCACGTCCGTCCGCGGTTTTGCTCAGATATCTTAGGTGCTACAAATTTGTAATTTGGCATAGTTATAGATATTAATCACGTCTAGAAAACTGTGAATTAAATTTTAAAAAACATTTTTATTTTGGGTACTTCTCATACAAGTCAATGGACGATGATTTTTTTATCCGTCTATTCCATCATGTGGATTATGTTGGATAGGTCTTTTAAAAACACTGGGGATGTGAAACGACATATTTTCAATTCAGTGGTCCGTTGTCGAAATATTTAGTTATAAAGTGGTATTTTTCATTTCATACCTCTACCAACTAAACCGCTAACTTTGGAAATGTGAAAGTATACACGATAGTAGTATATAATATAATGAAATAAAAAAAAAACTATCACAGCTAAGTAGAGTTAAGAAGTTAACGAGTAATAGTCGACCAACTTATAAAAAAAGGTCAGTAGCCAAATGGCAGGGCGCGGACCGCCAACTCGAACGGTCGTGTGTTCTAATCCGCCATTCGACTACTGTCGTGAACCACTTCTAACACAAGCATTTTAAGCTTACCAGGGAGTAGTTAAAAAGGAATATTAGTAATGTTTAATAGCATTACTAGTATTTATTAAAAAAAATACATTTGGTTTAGTAAAAATTTCGTTACGACTCCATAGAAATTGACTTAAAAATAGCTGTATTAATAACTTTGTAATGTTATTGTAAACTTTTAAAAATAAACATTTTATGAAGAACACGACTTATATGCATTACTACTATTAGCTTTACTTTTTCATTTGCGGTGTAGATAGAGTATTATTATCAAAATCGAAAAGTATTTTTTTTAAATTTTTTGAATACCACTCCCTATAACGCTGATTTGAAAATAAGTTAAATAAGTCCTTCAGTTACGATCTTGCTATTTGGGGCCATTTTTAGACGTTAAATCGGTCAAACCGCGAACTCAGTTATGATGCTCATTATCAAGGAAGCCACGTATTGTGACGAGCAACTACGGAACCCTACCTCTACATTGTGCGCGGCGCTACACACACTTGGCCAGTATTTTCATTATTCATAACAATCGAAATACAGGAGATATGTAGAATTGACTAATCATCCGGTAACAGGATGAATTTACTTATCCCGCCATTTGTCTTTTTTAATTAAAAATATAAACTAGGTAATATAAACGTGCAGCCAGTTGCTTTTGGTTAAATTTATTTGTATACGATTTATTCATATAGCTTAAAGTAAGTGTCCACCGCTTTCGATTAAACTAGGTCTAGTTAAGTCCGAATAATAATTAAAATAACTATGATTTCTGTTAACTTTATCAAAAATAAGAGAGCACCTGTGAAGTAATTTAGCAGACAGATGCAGTAGCAGACAGTAGGTTAAGGTTCGGCTAATTTGTATCACTTATAAATTATTTGGATTTTACCCAAAAACCTGGGTAGTTCTAAGTAAGCCTAAGTAAACTAGGTTTATTATATCTTCTAGCATGGACAATAATCCAATACATATGTTTAACCAACTACAAACGCTTGTTTCTATTTGGAACCAGATAGATCTAGTTTATATTTTAATAAAAAATACAAAGAGCTTTATGAATAAAATAAAATAATCCCATTGATTCAAAGATTTTTGTCTTTTGTAGAAACGCATAATAATATGTTTCATTGGCGTGTAGGTACTTATAATGTGTGACTGTGACGTTTATCATGAAAATAATAATTTTCTTATCAAATCTTACAGATATGCTACGCTATGTTGTCTATAGTTCAATTTACGATTACGATTACCTATTTATTAGGTACCGATTGCTGAAAGAAGGTAATAACGAATATCACACATCTTGCAAGCTTTACAAACTTGCAAGCAAATATGCACAACATACAGGAAAATGCTTTTTCATTTATGTTTTGTTGCCATCCTTGAAGACAGACTTGAAGTTTTATGTTGATGCAAGAGTTACGTAGATAATTTAGAACGTATTATGATAGTTACGAAACTGAATATAATATGTTAATTGATTTAAATGAGGTTCCTTCCTTATGATTATTTTGCTGTTAACATGTAGCTATATTGATTTAGTTTAGTAATCTACGGATCACAGAACACTTACTCTTAGCGGACTTACTCCTAGCGGAGCAACGGAGTGACGTACGCGCGGTCTGCACAATGTTAACGGCGCTGGCGCTGGCGCCTTCTTCATTTCAGTTGTGTTTTGCAGTTGAGAGTGCGCGCGCGTGTGTTTACGCACTCCATGTGCGCGTTAATATGAGCTCGTTTCCCTCGTAAACTCAGTGCTTGTGCAATAATAAATGTGCCAGCACTCCATTATGACGCAAGAGGATCCTAGTAACCGCTTTAACGATGGACTCCTTTCCAGTGGAGATAACACAGATAACGAAGACGCGGTTATAAGAAACGACAGGACAAGTGTAAAAGAAATGATATTGCGTTTCGAACAGACAGCCGTCAACAATTTCAGCGGTTCAAGTGAATCCCTGGAGAAATCTAAATATTGTATGTTAGGAAGCTTAACAAGTGTCGTTAATCCTATACAAATGCATTTTCAACATTTGTGTCCAGTGAGTAATTCTCAAGATAGACATTCAAATGTGTCAGTGAATTCTATATTATCAAACGCTTCTGAAATCAGCTACGAATCAAGTTCGTCCGGTTTCGCATCGGACAGAAAATCATCCGAATTAAAGCCTCATAGACCCGCTCCTCCACCGCCGCCAGAACCCTTTAACGATAGCTTTTCCATTAATAGTGTATCTGTTTCTGAGGAACCAATGACAAAGGATATTCGGTTTTCTTTTGCAACACCTCCAAGTTCACCGATAGTTTTACGCCGTTCGAGACAACCGCCAGTTATTAGAAGAAAATCTACAATTGGAGGCCAAGGACATTTAGGTGAAACACATTGGTCCTACGGTGTAAAACAAAGTGATTTAGAAAGGTTACTGCGACTTAAAACGTCGGAAGTGTCGGACAATGAAGAAGAAACAAAAGGCGCGGGTGTGGAGTCATCGGGCAACGATAACAGTAGTGACGATTCTAGCGATAGTGACAAAATGGAATCGGGTGCAGACTATTTAGTTAACAACGATGACGGTAGAACTGATACGTTGTCAACGGATCATTCAACGGACACGTTAAAAAATGAATATGAAAGTGATGAAGGAGATAATCTGTCGGATGTTTCTGTTGCATCAGCGGATCGTTGCAATTATGACAATATCAGTATTAAATCAGTATCCTCTTTCGATATGGTTCCGTATCAGAAATACGACAGCATTACAGTATCGTCTGACGAGTACGGTTCGGAAGTATGTCATGCTCCCGACACAGAATTCCTCACTGTTAGTGCAGTGAACGAATGGTGTGTTTCAAAGTCTTCAGAACCTGTTATGATACCAGTTGAATCTAAAAAGGAGAAATATCGAAGGTGAGCTAATTTAAATTTATTTCTACGTATCCTGCAAAAGTATTTGCGATAACGCAGCGAGGTATTTTCATACTATTGATAAAAGATAAAATGTCGCTTTACCTTTGGAGTGTTAGATACGGCTAATGCGCTTATCGAACATATTTTCGCTTTAACTGTAAGTTGCGTTTACTGGAATAATGATTAATTAAAGTCATTATATTTTCAAATAAAGGAACTTTTAATTAGCCACAGTCATTAATTATAGCCTAAAATCATTATGAACAGTCCATTTGTTATTTCGTGAAAACATTAAACTGTCAAACCGACCAAAGGTCAAGTAATTATGCAACAACAGATTGAAGTGAATCAGTACAAATTTTAAATAGCTGATACACGATAATTGCACACAGGCTCACGTCGCGGTGACGTAGTACAGTGGTTTCACCTTGATGTTTATTCATATGGCTCGTGGCAGGTACGTTGTAAACACGGCCATATTGCATATAACATATATAGTTATAAAGGTGTATATAAATCCAACACAGTTTGATGGATAGTTGTATAATGATTTGAATGAGGGGATTCCAGTATTTATCAAAAGAAACGTACATGCTCATTAAAAATTAAAGTAATAAATTAGTACGTAGTTTAGATTGAAAAATCCTTATGCTGTGATCAAAACAGGTTCTATTAACATACAATACACAACAGCTTAATTCTTTAGACCCTTTCTACTGGAAGTGAGGCATTGCATCTTAGTCCTCAGATCTAACAACATATTTTGATGTTACATTTTGATTTGATGTCTATTGGACACAGCATTCACTTACTCTCCTACTTGAGTGCCCGTTTGTCACTCTTATCCTATAAAAGGACTTACAAGATACATTTAATAATATTAAATAAACACTCTAACAAGAGATTGCCTCTGTGTTTGTGCAATAATATTATCTACTGCAGAAGTTATATTTTCCGAAATTATTTAGAAGTTGTCGCCGTGATCGGATTTTACAAGAACATTATCAATGTTAATGTTAGGATTCCTGTGTACGAGAATGTAGAATGTAAATAATAAATATAAATTTAAGGGCAGATTTTTAGGTAAATTTTAGGTAAAAGTTATCCATTCATAAATTATAACCTGACAGAATATAAAAGTCAAACAATTGAATTATTTTATTCAAACAACTGCAATCTTTAATTTGTGTTTTAATCTATGAATAAGTTTTATCTGAGGATTGTAAACTCGGTCCTGAATATGTTAACTTGCTGTCATTTTTTTAATGAAGAGACATTATAAGAGGATTTATAATTTAAAATTACATTTTAAACAATTTTCTCGTTAAATGAAACTAGTTTCGGGTTGATTTTTAAACGTAAGATAAAAGTTTTCCATGGAATGAAATACAACATAAACAAACCAAAGATTGCAGTTCCACGAACAAATTAATTAAATTTTTTAACTTTTATACTATTTGCTGAGTTATTTAGTTTCTAATTTTTAATTTTTATTTAAAAATAATATATTTTATTTTAAAATATTATATATAATGCTTATGTTGTTTAAATAAACTATGTCCGCCAAAATTGTACCTTTGATGAAAATTGTAATTGATGATTTCCTCCAATCTGTTTTGACCATGACAATTATTTCCTAATTTAAACGGAAGTTCTTAAATGCGTGTAATATATTATAATATAACTGTGGCCCGTAGTATATAAAATGGTATGCGCAAAATTATCCGTAATATATGTAAATATGCAGTAATATATGTATTAATTTACCAAATATACTTACCGTATACATATTATATCATAATATATTTTTATCTAAGTGGAATACGAACTTACGGTCTATCTCATGGTATATGGCTACTTTAGTCCATGGAGACCTGCAGTCAGCTTTAAAAAAGGAGTTTCAGATGCATTGTCACCTCTGAGGACTGAGAAGGAATGCCTCACAACCTGTAATTGTACTGGCTGTCTATACTCTTCAGACCGGATTACATTAGTGCAAGCATTGCTATTTTGCGTTAGAAATGGGTAAGTGGTATTTATCCAGAAGGAACTCCTTGGCAGAGAAGGATTACTTCAACCTAGTAAATAAATATATGGATTATATACAGGATAATATGATAAAACATTTGGTTAGAGTTGGGATAGGAGAAGGTCTTTATACCTTTCTATAATTGCACGAATTAAGACACTAATTAGTAGTATACATATCAAATTTTCCCGTGTAGTGATGGTGTAAGAACACCCACTACCCCATATCTTCCCGTGGGTATCGTAAGAGGTGACAGAGGGAAACAGGCAGAAAATGGGCAGCAGCATGTTTCTGATAACAGCAAAACAACAATAAAAAAATTGCAGTTGTCACCCCGCTCGCTAAGCCTGGCAACTATGGCAAATATTCCTCCATGAAACAAAAGTTAAGAAGCGACGGCCCCCAGTCCCACGCGGGCGCGCTATTCCTGGCTCCGGTGGCGACCATGGTAACGGCGGAGCAGGGGGTGCTAAGAATCTCTGGTGGAGGTTCGGTTGCCACCTAAGACAACTCGACCTGGAAATATATAACGCACGCACCCTGAGGACTGACGAAAAGATTCTGGAGCTGGAAATTGAGATAGACAAGTTGCGCTGGCATATTATAGGACTATCTGAGGTTCAAAGAGAGGGGGAGGACATGGTAATACTCAAATCCGGCAACTTGTGCTGTCACTGGGAGGGCGACATTCTGTCCCAAGGAGGTGTCGGATTTATCGTCCACAAGTCTCTCGTTAACAACGTTGTAAAGATTGAATGTGCCGACGAGGGTTGCGTACCTTGTACTCAGATTCACCAAATGGTATTCGCTGAAGGTCATACAGGTTTACGACCAACCAACCTCGGCACATCCCGATGAGGAGGTGGAGGAAATATATGAGGATATATCTAGAGCTTTGTATTCCTCCAAAACCCACTATACGGTGTTAATGGGAGACTTCAACGTAATACTAGGCACAAGAGAGAACGGTGAGCTGAAGGTAGAGAAATTTGCAATAGGGCGACAGAACCCAAGGGGCCAGTAGCTGGCCGGCTTCTTGGAGAAAGAGGGACTCTTTCTTCCAGAAGCGTCCCCACGGGAAGTGGACCTGTGTATCAGTGATCGCGAGGGTGAAAACCGGCAGCGGTCACCGAATGGTTAGAGGCACACTGAACCTAAACGTTACGTTGGAGAGGTCACATCTAATGAAGTTTACGCTACGTCCCCCTTGTGCTCTAATCCAAAGTCCCGAAACCTTTCAGCTCGAGTTACAAAACCGTTTTCAGTGCATAGAAGATTGCAATACAGTGGCCGATATGAATGACAAGCTCATGGAAATTGTCATTGCGGTCGGAGCTGAGGTTTGCAAGACCCACCGCAGAAGAACACAAAAACTCTCCGATCACACACTTAATCTCCTTGCAGTTAGACGGGAAATGAAGCTGCAGTATTCAGTAGATTTGACAGCATACAGGCAACTGAATAGACAGATCTCCAAGTGCATGCGGCGGGACTTACGCAACTTTAATACTGCTCATATTGAAGAAGCGATCGAGCGGAAGCAGGACTTCAAAGTTTTTGCTAGAGATCTTTATCTCAGAAAGAGCCAACTGTCGAAGCTGAAGACCGAGTGTGGCAGGGTCGTTCCCAGGACAACTGAGATTTTAAGTGAGATTGAGAGGTTCTATAGGCAGCTGTACATATCGTCGTTAAGTACGCTGAAGTGGCAATGGGCCGGCCATATAGCTCGAAGAACCGACAACCCTAGGGGAAAAAATTTCTCGAGTGGCGACCTCGTACCAGCGGACGTTATAGGGCGTTGTAGGGCGTTCTTCCACTAGATGGAGTGACGACCTGGTAAGACATGCAGGAAGTCGATAGATGCAGGTGGCTCAGGACCGTGCTTTGTGGCTTTCCTTGGGGGAGGACTTTGTTCAGCAGTGGACTTGTGAAGGGCTGTAATGATGATGATGATGATATCAAATGGCTTTGTGATTTACTTTTGTAGTCAACGAATGGCTACAAAAGTAAATTGAAAAGACAATTTGAAAACTGGACAAAATCTATGCAGCTTTGCTATCATTAAGTTCCTTAATAAACAGAGATAGTCTACAGGATTCGTGCTCAGGGAAAGCCATAATTTATGAAATAGTATATGTGTAACATGTTTTAGACATTTTGTTTTGTCCATGTTCACCTAAAGACCCAACTGTAGGGAAACACCACTGAGGTTGTTGAGTACAGTGCTAAGGTCTCTAAGGTATCTGCCATAATTACTTTATCGTCGGCAACATTAACTTCGTATCCTTTCCAGTACGGTTAGTTTGTACAGTCTTAGTCAGCAGTTAGATAGGTTTCGGTTAAATTCGTACGAATCAGAAACTACTAATTTAAAGTAATCTTTTTAAATTACGGCCGGCTTAAGGGTCACATTATGAATTCATTGATAATTGCCACGCGTTAATAAATCCCCTCTTATTAACGCGTGGCAATTATCAAATGTTTATTGTTTATTAAAAAATGTTTTCTTTTTCGATATTTTTACCAAACAGTAAAAAAGCTAGTCGGTATACGAGTAGAGTAAATTACAGACATTTATTCGTTATATACATATCAAATATTATAAAATATTGATATGTACACGACGATGTAAATTGATGTGTCTTAATTCGTGCGAGTAAAAAAATATAAAGTCTTGGAAGAAAGACTTCCAACTCCCAACTCTCCAACCAAAATTTTTATCATATTCTGTATATACGTAGGTATAATCCTTATTATTTTTGCTAGGTAAAAGGACTTAATTTATGTCTAGAAGTCTGCCTGTGTAGATACAACCCTCTTACCCATATCTATTTATAATTTTTCTTGTAAGTAGTCGGAGAATGATCTAAAACGAATCTGTTGTTGAAATTATTTAATTTACGACCTTGCAAAACGTACATTTAATTGCTATATTAGCGTTACAAAACTCAGTAATAACGAATGAACGTGTTTAATTGAACGTTTAATTTCCGTAAAACAATAAATGATTCCGGGTATATTTTCATTTTATTCTTCTGAACGTCTCGGAGGTTTGCTTCCATGTAAATACCAAGTATTTTATATTGTTTATTGTGTAAATATAAGTCACGGTAATAAGATTCGTATTATGTTCAAATTATACATTCTTTAATCAAGTTCTTGATTCGTTTATTAAGTTTTTAATAGGACACTTGTTATTTACATGAGCCATTTGTAAGAAACATTATATTGCATACCTACTATCAATAACTTACGGTAGTCCACATCTGGATATAGGCCGGATCTTCGGCATCACGCAATCAATTGCTGCCAGTCACTTTACGTATCAACGATCTCGTTGCGCCATGTAGCAAAGGGACGACCCATATTTGCCTAAGCGCGATCTCCACTGTATGCCATGTTTGTCGTCGTATATATTTGATTTCTAATTTAGGTACGTGGAGGCTCAGGATCACAGCATTCGCCGTAAATTTCACAGCATTCAAGAAAGCTGGGTTTGTTACGTATAAAATATATATGTATATTTTTACAATTGTGTACATTTGATATATGTTTGATATGTTTGATACATGTGCGTTTCTTTTAAATAGAATAAGAGTGACAAACGTGCACACAGTCCACCTGATGGTAAGTGGATGCTGTGGCCCATAGAAATCTACATCTATCCTCGATTAAGAATAAAATGCAGATGCATTGTCACCCTTGAGGTCTAAGATGGAATGCCTCGTATCCAGTAAAACGGGCCACGGGTTCGCCACACTCACCATACAGAACACAACAACACTAGTATTCAAAGCTTATGCAATGTAAATATTTATTATTTTAGTTAAGTGCATACTTTTGTGTAATATATGACTAAAAAGGATTCGTACGTGCTGTATGTATTACAAAATTTATATTTGTTTTACTTTTTGAATGCCTCAGGCACTAAGTCCTCCTATATACCACGTACGTATATACAGATTTTAATAAATAATAAATAAATAACGCTGCTGTGTTTCGTATGGTGAGTAGAGAACCGGAGACCCGTTTTACCGGAAACGAGGTATTACATCTTAGTCCTCACGGGTGACCCATCTGCATTTTGATTCGTCATCGAGGATAGATGTAGGGGCTACAACAACCACTTACCATCAGGTGGACTGTGTGCTCGTTTGTCACCCGTATCCTATAAAAAAATTGCAATTTTAGACGGAGAATTACGACATGTGCTTAATCAAATGAGAATTTACGTGTGGCCAAAAGTGGCAAGTATTTATGTTGTAATTTTACTTTACTCTTAGTTTATCCCTTTATAAATAATAAAATAAATAAAATAATATACTTTAAAAAGTGACAGAACAATCTACTGTAGGTTAATGTGATAGAAGAGGATTCGTCACTCTGTTCTACCTTTGAGTATCGTAAAACTCCAGTAATGAAAACTCCGAGAAAACCTTCTGTTATCTTATACATGGTAGAATATCAGTCTCAAAAATAATCGTAGCAATGTGCGTAGTCCTCATCTCAATACATTATGTCTGATATTTTATATTTTCGTTTTATAATTTATTTTATTTTTCTTTATTGTACACATATTACAAAAACACATACACGTCAGTCCACATAAAGGAGGAGAATCCTAGTGGTTTAGTCCCGATGCTGGCGTGCCACAAGGCTGAATTCTATATCCCATATAGTTTTTGGTTTTCATAAACTACATATCCTCCGTCATCTATATGTGTCATAAATATATATGTAATCTAAATTAAACTTTAATTTAAAAGCCATTTATAACTGGGTCATTCCGTTTTGGCATTTCTGTCAGTACATCTAAATATCAACCAATGCTTGTTGGTAGCTCAAGAATGCTGGCAAAAATTTAAGTCAGTTGTTTATAGTCTAGGAGGAATTTTTTAAGCGTATGCTCTTCAAATAGTCCTGCAGATAATATAAATGTATGTTAGAATGGGGGCAACTCGGTGCCATTTTGTTTAAACCGATTGTTTTTCAATTGTAAGTGATTGTTATTTTATAGATATTTTTTTAAATTCTTTTTGATAAAATACGAATAAAAATTGTCCTATGACTTTTTACGATATAGTTAATATTTTCTGAGTTATGAATTTTTAAACGTTTTGAAAATCCCAAATTCGGATATTTTTGACGCATCAAAATATATGAATAAAATATAAAACATATTGCATACCTTAAGCGAAAGCGCAAGTTAATGTTCTACTATCGCCTAAAAATTAAAATTCCAACATTTTATCGAATAAAATCGTATCTAGCAATCATATTATACATATAAATGATATAAAAAGCACATTGTTAGAAAGATAAATGATTGTTGAACTTATTAATATTTTTTTAAATCGATTAATTGCTATTTTTAAATAAAAAAAGGGTTTTAGTGGCTTATGGTGTGGATTTATCATGTCCCTGTGGCTTGTAAACACTATAACTTTTGAAAATATCAATTGTTTAACTCAATCTATTTTTTAATCTCTTCATCTATCATGTGGGAAGCCACTGAATGTAAATGGCAGTGTAATTTTGTTTTGTTTAGCTATAATTAATTTTTTTCGGCTCGAAAATGGCGAAATTTTCGTTGATTTGGTAGCCTCGTATAGAATTATTTCTGTAAATGGGGAGCTGCAGCCACAGAGTAGTTTACTCACTAACTCAGTTGGCCATCGCCATAGATTACTGTATATATCAGTTCGCCGCATTAGCTTGCTACATTTATATTTATCTATGGTTCGCCGTCAGTCGCCGTCGTGAGTGGACATCAAAGAGTATAGTAACTGTCCTATACAGGTGGACATTATTTCGGTTGTTTGCAGCGGCTCAAAAAGATCGCTGTACAAATACACAATATTCGAATATCCAAATTTTTTAAATACCTGATCATAATCATAATAAGAGATTTTTTTATTACAATATTTTAAAAGCACAGAATAAATAATAGTAGTACGTACTAAAAGTAAGTAGTATAATTTTTTTTGTCATGGGTGACATTTTCATGCTTTTCGAGGGTGTCGAAACCGATAGGGTTGTCGAAATATAATTCCAAGATGGCGGCCGCAATAGGTATCAATTTTTTCATCATGGGTGTCATTTTCATGGTTTTCGAGGGTGCTGAAGCCGATAGTGCTGTCGAAATGTAAATCCAAGGTGGAGGCTGCGATAGGTATAAAATTTTTCACCATAGGTGTCATTTTCATGGTTTTCGAGGGTGTTGAAGCTGATAGTGCTGTCGAAATGTAAATCCAAGATGGCGGCTGAATTACGTACCAATTTATTCATCATGGGTGTCATTTTCATGGTTTTCGAGGGTGTTGAAGCCGATAGTGCTATCGAAATGTAAATCCAAGGTGGCGGCTGCAATAGATATCAAGTTTTTCATCTTGGGTGTCATTTTCATGGTTTTCGAGGGTGTTGAATCCGATAGTGCTGTCGAAATGTAAATCCAAGATGGCGGCTGAAGTTGGTACCAATTTTTTCATCTCGGGTGTCATTTTCATGGTTTTCAAGAGTGTTAAAGCCGATAGTGTTGTCGAAATGTAAATCCAAGATGGCGGCTGCAATAGGTATCAATTTTTTCATCATGGGTGTCATTTTCATGGTTTTCGAGGGTGTTGAAGCCGATAGTGCTGTGGAAATGTATTTAAACTACTTTAATAATTCCGTATAATCATGTTATACGTAATTTTTTTAATGCGCTTAAGGTATGCCCAATTGGATTTACCAATATTTTTGTCTATTCCTTAGACAATACTTAATAATATCCTTAATAATAGCATTAAAAAATTGAGGTGGAATAGTTTTCGGTACTCATACGCCGATTCCTCCTGGAATTATCATCCGTATTTTATAACGATAATTTGATCAAACAATGTATGGATAAAACTGGTAACTGGGAAAAACAAGTCACTGAGGTCAGCCGTACAGTCACTGCTACTTTAAGATCGCTCTTCAATCTGAAAATTTTTCTCCCATACAAAACTAAGCATAACATGCTTGTTGAAACACTTGTCTTGCTTGTCATTGAATATGCCGATGTTTGTTACCCAGACTTGAACCAAAATCTTCTCAATAAGCTTGAACGCCTTATTAATAACTGCATGAGGTTTATTTTCGGCCTTTGAAAAAATGACCATATCTCTCAAATTCGTATTCGTGGTAGAGCCATGCTGCAGCTATTTTAGTAGTATAGTTGTAGCACGAATGGGTTGGCTCGACCGGGGAAGGACCACGCTGTCACAAAAGACTAGCGTAAAATAGCAGCTTAACACTGCTGAGTTTCGTATAGTGAGTGTAGAGAACCGGAGACCGTTTTTACTGGAAAAGAGGCATTCCCCATCTTAATCCTCACGGGTGACGACGCATCTGCATTTTGATTCTTTATTGAGTATAGATGCAGATGTGTATTCTTTTTTTATTCTTTTTTTATTTTATTTTTTTGAAAAACGTTACCCCCACACTAGGATTTTCTCCTGTATCGTGGAGGCAGTTTACAAACACAAATTGCACAAGGACAAACATCCAGACCCGGAACAATTATTTGTAGGCCATACAAATACTTGTTCCGTGCGGGATTCGAACCCGCGCCCCCCAGCGTAAGCAACTCATTGCTAAGCCACTGCGCCATGGAGCCGTCGATGGGTCACATCAACCACTTACCATCAGGTGGACTGTGTGCTCGTTGTCACCCTATACTATAAAAATCGCCTTAACCCATTCATTGTCCCATGAGCCACATATGGTACATTGCTATTGTCTTACTATTGTGTCTGGAAACCAGACAGTAAAAGTATTAAATATCTAACGATCCGAGAAAAGCTCACTTCCAGAATATAGTCGGTTCTCTTCTCCATTTTAAATGATTTGTTTACTCACGAAAGAGTACTTCGCTCTTTAACTAATCTAAAGATTTCATCTCGACTTCATGGCTTTATCGGCAATTCTTTTATTGTTACACTACTCTGGAACGCTTTATCTGAAGACATTAGGAAAGCACCGAATAAGATAACCTTCAAAAGGTTGGTTCGGGAACATCTTACAAAAAGTGTATAACGTCAATTAATACTGCTGCCTTTGTCCAGATATATTATACATATATATATATATATAGAGAGAGATCATTTTCATTTAAACATATATAGAAATGTTCGTGAATAGTAGATAAACAAGTATATTTAAATACATATTATAAGTTTTATTTAATATATAAGATGTGTGATATATAAGAAGTGCAATAATTATATATAAATAAATAAACACCTTTCAATATTCAATATATAAAAATTACATGTCACATTGTTTGTCCGGTACGAACTCGGTTTTTATTCCGATAAGTGTCCCTCAATACTTTATATTGCGAATTTAAGATTTTTAATAGCACAAAGAGTACTTGGAACATGCAGAACGACGTCTGCCTGGCTAGTAGTATATAAATAAACACCTTTATGTACCTTCTACTAAACAAAATATCTTCATGCATTGAATTGATACATTCTTCATTTCAAAAAGTTATAAAAAATTGTGTGGGTGCGTTTCGGTCTGAAATTGCTATTAACGTCCAATTAAGACAGTAATTGTTTGTTCGTTTCAAAATTACAGAATCAATTTTAACAAAATCAAAAATTATATCAAATGACAATAAACACATTAAGGCGTCCAATGAAATAACTTATTTAAGTACCTATATCTTTTCGTTTTGAGACGAAAAAGTTCACAAACGTTCAATAATAAACGTAAACGAAACCAAGTTCAAAAAAAGGTGGATATAGTTTCACTGATTACTTATTTTTATAGGATAAGGGTGACAAACGAGCAAACAGACCACCAGATGGTAAGTGGTTGCTGTGACCCATACACATCTACATCTATCCTCGATTACGAATCAAAATGCAGATGCGTTGTCACCCGTGAGGACTAAGATGGAATGCCTCGTTTCCAGTAAAAAAGGTCTCCGGTTCTCTACACTCACCATACGAAACACAGCAGCATTAGGCTGCTCTTTTACGCAGGTATTCTGTGAGAGCGTGGTCCTTTCCCGGTCAAGCTGACCAATTCGTGCTACAACTATACCAGAAATATAGCTGCAGCATGGCTCTACAACGTTTAAAATACTTACTTAATACTTGGGAAAATAACTGAATTGACTGACTGTTGTTTTTGTTCCATTGTGAAAAGATATTTTATGAAAATAAATTTAAAATTGTCTTTTACCACCTTAAGAGAAAACTGTTTTTAATGTGCATAATTTGAAAATAGACAAAAAATGGTGTTAGAATAGTTATTGTTAGATTACTTAGTAATCAATTGAAAATCTTGTTATAACAACTTGCTAATGTTACAAATATAATCTGCATGATTCGTGTAATGTCAATGTTGTGTTAACCGTGAACGTGGGCGACGAGGCCGTTTATTTACATAATCAACTAGTCAGTATATTGCGGTCCGATCATCCGTATTTGTAAACTATTATTGGAACGTGCGTCTGTGTAAATACTTTGAGTTCGATATGCATCTTGTAAGAATAAGATAAGGCAAAAGTTAAACACAATTATATGTTGAAAATAAACAAAAGTTCGTTTATCTTGCCTCATAACTATTTATTATTCATTAATTGACGGCTCCTTGGCGCAGTGGCTTAGCAATGAGTTGCTGCGCTGGGAGCGCGGGTTCGAATCCCGCACGGAACAAGTATTTGTATGGCCTACAAATAATTGTTCCGGGTCTGGATGTTTGTCCTTGTGCAATTTGTGTTTGTAAACTGCCTCTGCGATACAGGTGAAAATCTTAGTGTAGGTAACGTTTAAAAAAAATTCAAAAAATTCAAATTCAAATTTATTAGCCAACTACAGTAGGAAGCCTTTGTCATTGTCGCCATGTTCACCTGTATACTTGTTTGAAAACTAGTTCTTTCACATCAGATGTTTCGACGCTGCTCTCCAGGCCGGTTTGTGTATGTCTCACGTCTGAACTAAACCTGTAAGACAGCAACATTTTTTATTATTTTTTAATATTTCAACGTTATTATTGGCCCTTTTTACTGGAAAAGAGGCATCTTAGTCCTCACGGGTGACAACGCATCTGCATTTTGATTCGCAAACGAGGATAGATGTGGATGTCTATGGGCCGCAGCAACCACTTACCATCAGGTGGACTGTGTGCTCGTTTGTCACCCTTATCCTATAAAAAAATATTTATGCGTTTATATTACGATAAAAATATTTGTAGGAGTCGCCTGCCGCCAGACAACATACCTTTATAGAGATGTATTTATATGTAAAGTTTCAAAGTTAATTAAAAAGACAATAATAGGCTATTTGACTAATTTTGGAAAACCATTTTAAATGATTCTTTATTACATAATAAGCACACTACATTGATATTTCCGATATTTTATATTAATATCGAAGTTAAAGTTTTAATTTCCAAAACCGCGCCAAAAACGCTGATTCTGTAATGGCGCTTGTTATGTGATATGTGTGACGTCACACACATGTAAACAAGTTAATAACCGTAATAAAACAGTGGAGCTGAATTGAATTTTATAAGTTTTCTTCAAAAATATTCGATAAAATGGTGTGTAGTGCTACAATGTACTAATACGACTATAAGTAGTCCACAGAAACTGTTTGTTTCTGTTTCAACGAATCCCAAAAGACGAAAAATGTTGTTACAATTAGCTCGAAGAGATCCAAAATGCATTTTAGCTCATACCAATGTTTTTAAGCCCTGCTGAATCCACTGTTTTTCTTGGCATCACTCTCGACGCAAAGCTTCAGTGGGGCCTCCATATGTCCAAACTAGCAAGCAGACTAAATTCTGCAGCCTATGCTGTAAAAAAGACTAGAGGTCTCACTAGTGTCGAGACAGCTAGATTAATTTATTTCAGTTATTTCCATAGCATAATGTCTTATGGGATTTTGCTATGGGGAAATGCGGCTGATTCAGAAACTATTTTTGTTTTACAGAAGAGGGCCATTAGAGCTATTTACAACCTAAAACCGAGAGAGTCTCTTAGATATAAATTTAAAGAAATAAATATATTAACTTTGGCCGATCAGTATATTTACGAAAATTTAATGTATGTTCACAAAAACAAAGGTAGTTTTAGTAAAAAAAGTGATGTACATTCTGTAAACACTAGGAACAAACACAAGTTAGTGATACCAGTTTCTCGACTGCACAGAGTCAGTAATTCATTCATGGGGCAATGTGTACGCTATTACAATAGGGTCCCGGAAATTGTACAGGCTCTCTCCATTACCAAGTTTAAATGTTTTGTTAAGTTGAAACTGTATAAAAAGGTTTATAGTATAAATGAATACATGGTTGATAATAACCCCTGGGAATGAGGTGGTCGCTTCCAAACTGTTTCTAAAATAAATTTTGTATCTACCAATCATTAATGTAAAATATGATTTTTTTTAAATCCCGCGGGGTTTCTTGCTGGTTCTTCCCAGGACAGACGTTTTTTTTCGAACCAGGGGTAAAGTAAAGTAAAAAATGACTTTCAATAAGAATTACACATGTGATTTTTATTGAATAAAAAATTATTCTATTCTATTCTATTCTATTCTTATGCGTGAAGATCTTTTAGATAAAGTAATAACATCTTTAATATCTAACCTCCTTAATATGGCTTAATCTTACAGCATACGTTGAAAGGATCCTGTTCAATCAACCCTACAGGGTTCCCTGTAGGCTCTACAGTGTAGGGTTTCAAATGTTTTCTGTTATGTTGTTAAGCTATCCTTATAGTTTTCTATACTGTTTTCTCTCGTCAAACGTAATATAAATACTTCACTTGTTATATCGGCAATAATGTAAAATTTCAGCAGCCATGTTTTATTAAGGAAAATTCGAAAACTATTGATGAAACCTTGATCATAATGTATATGGAACCACACGAGAAGCACCAGCTTTAAAATAAAAAAGAATCATCGAAATTGGTTCACCTAGAAAAAAGTTAAGAGGTAACTCACATAAAAAAACAGTCGAATTGAGTACCTACTCCTTTTTGAAGTCGGTACAAAATACATCGAACGTACCGGAGAACAAGTTTTGAAGTCTTTATTTGACTTATCTTCACTAAATACTTTTAGGAATTCAGTTTGGATTTGAATTTAGAGCCTAAAATTCCGAGGTGAAAATCTTCTGAAAGATATAGTTTGGTAAGATTGTCATAATCATAATATATGGCAGGTTTGAGATAGTGGTTCTAGTAAAGATTAAGGATAGAGTCAAATTTTTATGACTGACACGTTTCACTTATTGTCGTGAAGTAAACTTTAACTGTAATGAACGTAGGTACTTGCTGTTATAATATGTTATAATTAACGTTACCGTTACAGCCTATTAAAGCCCACTGCTGAACATAGGCCTCCCCTATACATTGCCTTATAGGGGGGATATTTGCCATGGTTGCCACTCTTGACAAGCGGGTTGGCAACCGCAATATTTTATTTTTAGTCGTTATTAGGAAGTGGCTGTTGCCCAAATTTGTTTCCCTCTGTCGCCTTTTACGACACCCACGGGATGATATGGGGTAATGCATATTCTGACACCACCACTACACGGTAACATTGATAAATAAAAGAAATCAAATTGTGAAACAATGAAATATGTAAAGGTCACAAGAAATAACATGGATTATCACAAAAACTATTTCATTGTTATTAATTTCAACACTGTCATTTAAAATACTAAAAGCATCTGTTTTAATTACTACATTTATATCCTATTTTTGTAGTAAGAAAACCGCCAAACAAATAGAATAGGTAGCATATGATTCAATTTTAAAAGAATCTATAAAATATCTATATTAAATGAGTGCATTAAAGTTAATTGTGGTTGCAACATTAAATAGGTCTTAATAGTTCGAATCTGCTCGAATGTATGAATCATTTCATTAACAGTGGTCATGTTGATCTTCGGAAAGCAAACTATATGCTAATGAACCCAATCATTAAATAATTTATAATTCATGAATTAAGTAGTAAATGAATTAATTATATACCCGAGTGATAGATTGTAAAATAATATAATCTAAAGAGCAAAGAGGTTGAAACGTGAAACACTGACCATACTTTTAGGAAAGATTACACTTCTTTAATCAAATCACATAATTTCATGCGTATATGGTGCAGTGGTGTTAGAAAATATGAAAGATCAACTAGTACGTATATAACCAGATAATACAGCTAATATCGTGAAGTTTAAGTTAATCTTACGACAAATTCAATAGTTCAGAATATATCCGCATGCTGCCCTCCTATTTGAAAGCTTAATAGGATTCCGAAATGCTCGTTCATAATATGCTTAGTATTTAAGAGTTTGTTTTTTTTAATTTCATATTATAGTGTTAATTTTTATACGTGGTAGAGCCATATTGCAGCTATATTAGTAGTATAGTTGTAGCACGAATAGGTCGGCTCGACCGGGGAAGGACCACGCTCTCACAGAATACCAGCGTAAAATAGCAGCTTGACACTGCTGTGTTTCGTATGGTGAGTGTAGAGACCCGGAGACCGTTTATGCTGGAAAAGAGGCATTCCATCTTAGTCCTCATGGATGACGACGCATCTGCATTTTGATTCGCAAACCAGGATTAATGTTGTCTATGGGCCACAGCAACCACTTACCATCAGGTGGACTGTGTGCTCGTTTGTCACCCTATCCTATAAAAAAAATTAACTAGGAATTTAGAAGTAAACAAAGGTAAAACTTGATATTTATCATAAAATTAGACTGATACATGAGCAGTAAAGCAGGCCTTGAAATACCGGAATAATGGTGATAGCCGCTACCAATGTCAAACTAAGGTAGCGTTATAATTACATATACCGTTATATGATTTAGCGGTTATAAGTCGAAAGTCAGTCAGTTTTGTAGCTACTAAGCGCATTGACATTTGCAATCAACTTCAAACAAACAAGGCTATAATAATACTCGTATTATGTTGCCAGAGTTTAAGCTAGTATTAAAGTATAGTTGGAATAGTTAGTTAAGAAGAATTAATAATTTAAAATTAAACATTTTGTACAACCGACTTCAATATAAATTATTAAGAATAACTCTAAAACTATTGGTCAGACCTTGATCAAATTTATATGGGGTCACATGAATAGCACCAGCTTTCAAATAAAAAAGAGTCATCGAAATCGGTTCACCAATAAAAATTATGAAGTAATTGACACATAAAAAAACCAAAATAACATATAATCGAAATGAGTACCTCCTACTTTTTGAAGTCGTTAGAAAACGTAAACGATATCTAGATGAAGTCTCAGCGTTTTAATTGTATAGTATTTGAAATTTAATAATCAATTTTTAGTTTTGGACCCTGGACGATTGTGCAGAATGACATGCGTAGCGTGAATGCAAGATGACATGACGGACCTTCATGCCATATTTTCAATAATTTTAATGCATTTCCGAACAGCCTTTAAAACTGTAATCTCTGACTCTGAGCTCTGAGCTTAAGTGATAATGATAATAATTTCAAAGGCAGATGTAATTATTCTTGTACTTTAAACTTTAAATGCGCAGTATTAGAAATACACAAAATTATATTAAAAAAAATTGCTTTTGTCAATTTATGTTTTTCATTTTGTGTCCCACAATACGGAACAGTCTTTTAGTTCGTATTCCTCATAGTTATAATTATTTTCACCAATATTCAATGTTTGTCGGGTGACCTTGTGAAATATCACCGATGCGGTTTCAAATCGAACTGAGCAAGGACTTAGTTGTAGCATGACATACCGATCCGAAGACGATCATAAGAGCATATGTCAATCGTAGCTTGCAGGATGAATTGTCAATGAACTGCCACCGCGTAAACAATGTCATGCCGAATTATTATGTACGGCACACCTTACGAAAGAATAAAGACGATATTGCATTTTGTTTTAGCAGAGGAAATTATAAATTAAAAGAAGTATATTTAAATAAATTTGACTTTTTTTGTATTTCTCCGCCGCCGCAACCGCCGCCGATCAAATTCATGCCAAAATTTCCAAAATAAAAAATAGAGTAATAAACTAATTTGAATATGGAGTAGACTATGTAATATGGTAGTTGTAGTTGCGTAGTGTGGCAGTCACTTCACGTGTCGTATGAGAATCCACTGCCCCATATCATATCATTCGTGTCGTAAGAGACGACTGAGAAATATGGAACAGAAGATGGGCAGCAACGACTTCATGGTAACAACTCAACAATAACGATAAAATATACCTAAGATCGACTCTATGAGGCAATCTAGGAGGCCTATGTTACGAATGAAATGTATTGGAGTAGCTCCGAGTTGATGTTACCAATTTTGTTGTGGGTGTATGTTTCTGGTATTTTTGTGGAGGTTGGGAAGAGAAATGTCTATTTAGATTTGCAACTTATATTATAAAGTATGTGATTGTTAGATGTTATTACATTTCGATTTCAAAAAAAATATAATCGGTATCAAACGCACAGACGCATTATACGCGGTAGAGTCATGTTGCAGCTCTAAGGTTTTAGCACGAATGAGTAGACTCGAGCGGTGAAGGATCCTGCTCTCATACAAACCAACAGCGTGAAATAGCAGCCTAATGCTGCTTGCTATCTTCGTATGGTGAGTGTAGGGAATCGGAGACCATTTTTGCTGGAAACGGGGTATTCCATTTTAGTCTGCAAGGGTGTCAACGCATTTGCATTTTGATTCTTATTCGAGGATAAATGTAAATATAAAGTAAAGTTGGATGAATTAAAAAGTATATATTCACCACAATAAATAAAATGTTAAAATATTTAAAGCGTGCTTTGAACGGAGACAACATAATACTTGTGACGAAACTGTTTGTGACTCATTTGTAACGGGAAGCCCAATACTCCTGCTATTCTGCAACAGCCTTTAAGAATTACTATATAGGTTCTTTAGCAAGTAATGAAACACACGTATCTTGAAATAAAACCAAAAGTAATTAAAATGATAAAAAAATTACTTGAGGTGGATAATTACTATTAATTAATTAATTATTAGAGCCACACACGCTAGGGACTGCTGTTGAATTACCCACTTACGGTTTTTTGCCAAAAGGTAGAGATAGAGTAAACAACACTAGAGGTGGCAAATCGTTTCAGCCTTTAACAGCGGTGAATTAAAATAAGAGCTTGATACCTGCGAGTCTAATAATGTATGTGCGTCTATATCTATAGGCCACAGCATCCACTTAAGGCGATACCCCGACCAAAACCTTGCGATAGTGCGTTTTTCTTCGTTATTCAGAGACCATTATCTCATTAGTTATGAGAAATAAACTACATCTAAGAGCACATTATTTGTTTTAATTTGTTTTTATATGTTATAAATACACTTAAAAGCTACTTTTAAAAAATGACTAAAATGATTGATTACATGCATCTGTTGCTAGAGGCAACACTCTAATCTTTTGAGGAATACACTAATGGATAGATAATTTAAAAAATCTATATTATCCATGTTTTACTATTTTTAAAGTTCGCTTTTTTTAATTAAAATTAATTCCAAAAATTGTGTGAATTCTATAATAAATGGGCGAACGCAGAGTGCGGGCGGCAGTGCACTGCATGCTCAAGGTTATTTGGTCAGAGAAACGCCTTAACGTCAGGTGGACTGCGTGCTCGTTAGTTATCCTTATTCTATAGAAAAGCGATATTTAAACCTTTGATAAATCTCCTTGACTGTGGTAATACTGGTTACTGATTAAATAAAACTGTATCACATCCTAACTCGACCATTTAATTGGTTAAGGTGTTCTTGTGGCTCTTAAATGAGTCTTCGGGAATTCTAGAAATTTTAATGTGTTAAATTAAAATTTTAACATTGTAATTTTTAGAAAGAAATATTATAACAGTTTTGGATTTAAACAATATTATACATAAGCGTAAACCTGAAATCTGAAATCCACTTCTTTGAATATGATATGAAAAAAACAATTTTTTTTTAAAGTACTGTTTAAAGGATTAGGAAGGATTTTAAAGGATTTTTTATTGTTTCTCGACAAAATCTTAGTTTACCTAGATAGGCGGTTACATTTTATATACAAATTGACTTTATTCTCACTGAGCAACATAGATTTATAAAGTAATATTGATACTCGTACATTGTTTTGTTCACATAGGTAGTTGAAACTGAGACTACTGTTATATCTGTGCTCCAAAATGTAATAATAAAAAATAAAACGAGAGTGGCGTAAGAAAAATAGTAGAAATGATTTTGTAAAATTATACAACTTACACGTGGTAGAGCAATGCTGCAGATATATTAATAGTATAGTTGTAACACGAATGGGTCAGCTCGACCGAGGAAGGACCACGTTGTCACAGAATACCAGCGTAAGATAGCATCTTAACACTGCTGTGTTTCGTATGGTGAGTGTAGAGAACCGGAGACCCTTTTTACTGGAAACGAGGCGTTCCATCTTAGTCCTCACGTGTGACAACGCATCTGCATTTTGATTCTCAAACGTGGATAGATGTAGTTGTCTATGGGTCACAGCAACCACTTACCATCAAATGGATTGTGTGCTCGTTTGTCACCCTTATTCTATAAAAAAAATACGAAAACTATTTTTTAACATTTACAAAGAGAGTTTGTTCGCTGATGAAAGTTGAAAATGAAAATGTAAAGTTGCAGGACTTAAGAAACTGATCGTCCCTAAACTTTACTTAGAAGGTAAATATATCGTTAAAGGCGTTTACTAATAACAAATATTTGTTAGACGTTGCTGACAGAAGGATGTGGATGCTAGACATGCGTAGATACTTTGACAGCGTTTCATCTCATGAGTTAACTTGTTAAGAGCCGTGGTGCCATCAGAGGCAGCGGAACTAAGTGGCGCAAATATGAGTCTTTGAGAGATGTGTCATTTGCAGTAGAGACTAACGGTCCGTAGGGTCCACGTGTGGTGAAGTTCTTAAAGTAACTGTATCTGCACCTCGTCGTCGCTATTGGTGATAAGAGGACTGGTCCTTTTCTCGCTCACAGGCTAAGTATAGCTATTTAGCGAGGAAACGCAGCTCGTTCAATGCAAACGTTCGTAGTAGTAGATATACCACGGGGAGTAGGTCTGTATGATAATTTCAGTTTAAGTAATAAATATAGTTTATTTGAATTTTATGTACTTAAATAAATGATTTTAGTAAAAAAAACCGGAGTAAAGATACACATCGAAAAAAATTGTAAGTCGAATGAATAATACTTTATTGTACACGTGCATTTTTTACATGAGTAAATATTATATTTTATTTGCTCAAAAAAGGTCAATCCTAATATTGACGGCGTTTTCTGTAAAACTACTTTATTTTTATATTACGCACATAATATTTGCATAAAATAACATTATATTCACAAACTATTCACAAATTAATATACTACGAGCATTGAGTTATATGTACTACGTACTAGAGACGCCATTATAAACAAAAAATGTGCACTACTCTATATCTTCGCGCATTCGCGGGAGATAGTAGAATCGCGCATGCGTAGTTGATTTAAGCGCGTTGCGCCTGCGTGGTATGTTTTTAATTTAAACTTTAATTTAAAATCTTGTATTATTGCCGCCGCTCCACACTGCATGAATATTGAAACCACAGACTTACTAGTAGATTGAAACCACACTAAATGACACACTGTACGGATTGGAGTACAGTTCCGTTGAACATAATGTATGTTTGGAATGCGAAATCTAATACGTAGTACATATATATCGATGACTACGAGTATGCAGTTAAAATAATGTAACATTCATAGGTTGGCTACGTTAATTAAAATATCTTGTTCATTTTCTCTCAATTTATCTCGGTACTTTTGAATCACCCATTTGTTGACTGTTCCTCGCATACAAATATCGTAACGTCACCTGACGCTGTGCATAGACGAAACTATAATTTTATATAAATGTATATAGAGTGCCACCAACTTATCTGTTCAGGTGGACAAAATTGGAACTAAAACCGCCATTTTGTAAATAACATTTCGCTGTCAGCTATTATTTATTCTGAGCTATCAGAAGAGTGTTTTTAAAAAGTGTAAATAAAACTTAAAAGTGATGCGCGATAGATTATCCTAAAAGTTTTATCTTTTATGAAAGAAGAGAAACGTGTACAAGTCCCATCTATACCATTTGAAAACCTGTATGAAAGCCTTGCTGCCGTGACAGGTTAGTATTGCCAGATATGGAAAATTAAAATCACCAAATAATGTACTTGTGAAACAGTAAAAAAAAATTCTCAATTTACTGCAATTCATCTAAAGTACCTAACTTTGTAGTTTGTGTTGCTAATGATCTAATGCCCCAATTAATTGAAGATTCATTTCATGAAATTACACCGGTTCAGTGGAAAAACATTTGATTTGTAATCATGTAAAAAAAAATTAAAATGAATACAGACTAAAAGACGTGTATTTAAATGAACCCTTTATTATAGAGTGTTAGAGCGATAGTGAAAGCGATTCCAGTGACTCAGGAGATGAATTATTGGAACCAGTAGCTAACGCGGGTATATTTTTCAAAATAGAAATTCCTGGAATTCGGCCGCTTGAACTCGGAGATCACGACCAAAATTATTTTTATAAAATATAAATAATATATATAATAACACTAACTCTAGCTAATTTTAATATATTAACACGAAATTTGTTTTATTTTATATTATGTGTAATGAATATGTAGTTACATATTTCCTCGGTAAATTTCTTAAATGGCAATAGTAAGCACTCCACTAGCGACGCTGTCGAGTTTTGGCGGGAACTTGATCGGCGGCGGTTTGCTGCTCCTGTTTTATAGTTTAAATAATAGTTTGAAGTGGATTTTGATATGTAACAGTGGTGCGATTTTATGTATTAACTGTCTACGCATGTGAACTATTAGTGGAAACGGTGAAATAAGTGCTCTGATGGTGATGGATTCTCAAGATAGCTGTTTGCATAGGCGCCTTAAGATACCATCGCTAACTGTCAGCTGTCTGCTGGCTCAAGTTGCCGTCAAAATCTCCTAAGGGCTGCACAATGTGACGCATCAACATATTGTGAAGTGGTGAACTATGAAGGATAATTATACATTTGGAGAAATTATAATAAACCGAATAAAAATACTCAAGACTTGGCCTAAAGGTCTAGACACCAGGCCATAAACTCCAAAAAAAAAAATAGCGACGCTGTCAACTGAACAGATAAGTTGGTGGCACTATAATTATAGTTTAATGTTGGTATAATAATAGCCATGACGCTTTGTTTTTCTTTTGGCAACTTGTTGTTATGACTCATTTCTCATTAGCATAAAGCTTTCTTAAAACATGACGTCAAAATAGTTGAAAGTTTTGCTACAATTATTAAAAGAATAATAATACTCCTAAAATCTTCAAAGTAATGCCTATCTTCAAAGTAATAGCTAGACCATCAGCACAGGACAGAATTATAGTACCCGAGTGTATGCGCAAACACAGGAGTACTTTCTATTTCCTCACAATAAGAGTCCCAGGGGACGGTAATCCGACACGACCGTAGAGAGATCATGCGCAGGACCAACAGCTTCACGTGCTTACCGAGTCACGGACGTGAATCACCGCCAACTTCCTGATTCCTGGCTCTCATTGAGGATTACTTGATAGAAAAACCCAATAAGTGATTCTAGCCTGACCCGGGATTCGAACCGGGACTTCATAACCAGTAATCATGGTTATGACCACTAGATCAACGAATCAGTCAACTTAAAAAAAACTATAGTTAATTAGGATGAATAGGCACTATTTCACTTATATAGTCAGAATCTGATTCAATAAAATTCAATACCAATTTTTTCTTAATTAAGCTTAATTATACTAATATTTGTATGTTGTAGAGCCGTGGTAGCTCAGATGGTTAGCGCTCGCTGTAAGCTTCACAGTACTCGAGTAACTCGGGGTCGATCCCCGCCGGCACCAATGAAATTGTTAATTTCAATTTTAAGTGCTGATTTACCACGTGCTCGGCGGTGAAGGAAAACATCGTGAGGAAACCTGCATGTCTGAGAAATCAAAAAAAATACTTCGAAGACATGTGAAGTTCGCCAACACGCATTGGGGCAGCGCGGCGGACATTTCCTTGCCCTTAAAACCTCTCAGAAATGAGAGGAGGCCTGTGCCCAGCAGTGGGACGTAAATAGGCTGCAACTTTACTTTACTTTTTTTTATACTAATATTTGACTAATGTATACCGAACAATTTCTTGTGTTGACGTAATTATGGGTTGTCTATATTTTCCTTCATAACAGGTTTAACAGAACGGTGTCATTAATAATCGGTATTATGGTCAGTCAGTCCTATGAATATACCTCACACTAGTAAAATATATTTTATTTCTTGCATTAGTATCGCATTACGTCAAAGGTTTTTGAATATTTTACTTATTATTATTTAAATTATTTTCGAACAATTCATGGACATAGCAGAAAAGCAACAAAATCACCGTTTGGAAGTTAATTAAAAAAACTTAAGTGCGAGTTTTGTTTCAGACGATTAACGGAACGTGTGAACGAGTTGTTACATACTGAAAATGTATACGTTGAGCGTTTGAAGCACGTGGTTGAAGATTACATCCCCGAAATGTTTCGAGAAGACATACCGCCGTCGCTTAGAGGGATGAAACCAGACATTTTTGCCAACATTGAGCGCATATGCCGATTTCACGCCGAAGAATTTCTCCCGGCGCTGAGAGACTGCGAGAATGATCTCAGGAAATTGGGACAGTGTTTTAGGAGATTTGTAAGTATTTTATGTGCTTTCTTAAATAAAATACCGCGAATTCAAGTAAAAGGCTAGTTATAAAAAAGTCGCGACTTTTATTATTGGCGACATGTTTTATATTTGCCTAGTTGAATCAATCCCGTGAATTCAAGTATCGTTAATAATATTAAACAATGTTAATTATATTTTTATAATTAAATAGCAAGTATCATTAAAAATAATGTTAGTTATATGTTTATTATAGTTTTGTTGAATTATGTTGGTACATTTTTCACATTGTGATAAGTTGGATCTATTTCTATGAAATCAAAATTTATTATTGTAATATATTTAATCTTTAATATTAAACAAACAACATAACTTAACGTGCGGGTATTAATCGATCGCAGAAAAATAAAAAAAAGTAAAAAAAATCATTGGTGTCATGGTCTGTTAGCTTGCGTGCTTCTACGCCTTGTTTAAAATTTTCCAGTGGTAGCGGATCGTTTGTCAATTTATTATGATCTATAAAATGGAAGAACAGAGATTTTATTTCTAAGGCTGTAGGTCTAATTTAAATGGTCGTTTTTTTCAATGTTATTAGTAATGCACGGTTCTGCACAGTTCCATAAGTTGCCGCCCGGGTCGTGAATAGTACTACTCGGCTTGATTCTGTTTAGTGAAAACATTTGAATTTCACTACGCTTTTATATAATATGTAGACCAAAAGGATGGTAATTGAAAAACTATTGCTTTCCATTCAATGCACCTGCGAACTTTAAATGTAAGGGTGTTTTATTGGTTTTAATTTTCTGTGGCATTTGAGTACAGGCTATTAATTGATATATTGGATGTTAAATATACCCAAGTTTAATAATATTTTGGTTTTGTAAAAGAACTTTTTTTTAATTGAAGTAACAGTGACAAACGGGCACACAGTCTACCTCATGATAATTGAATGTTGTGACACCTACATTCATTCTCGATTGTAAATTAAAAGGCAGTAGTGTTGTCATCACTCCTGAGGTCTAAAATGGAAAGCTGTTACAAAAAGGGTGTCCAGTTCTTTCTGCATACGATATACAGCAACAATATGCTGCTATTTCATCTAATAGGTAGAACGAAATTTAGAACGTATGTTTTTATGTCACTAATTCATTTAAATTTCATCTTAATAGGAGCAGAGGTTTAATATGTACGTAATGTACTCTAGAAATAATAAGAGAGCTACAAGACTGGTTTATGAACACAAACAGTTTTTCCAAGTAAGTAGTTTTTTTTTTTAAATTTATGAAATAACGGTACCTCACACTAAGAAATTGTTGTCTCTTTAAAGCTAATTATAGGGTTAAAAATATTATGTGAGTTGTACATACAAGCATCTACCACATTACATTTATCCTCGATTAAGTATCGAAATTAACATTATTAATATTAACAGTGGTAGAGCCACACGGCAGCTTTTGCTGTCGCACGGATGGGCCGGCTCGAACCGGGGTGGTACCACGACCTCACAGAAAACCAGCGTGAAGTAGAGGTTCATCTCTGCGTTTCGCTTGGTGAGTGCAGGTGGCCGGAGGCCCTTTTTACTGGAAATGAGGCATTCCATCTTAGTCCTCACAGATGACAACGCATCTACATTTTGAATTGTAATAGAGGATAGACGTAGATGTCTATGGGCCGCAGCAACCACTTACCATCAGGTGGACTGTGTGCTCGTTTGTCACCCATATCCTATAAAAAAAAAGAAATGCGGATACGTTGTTACCCCTGAGGACTACAATGGAATACCTCGATTCGAGTAAAAAAAGGTCTCCGGTTAGACAACAGGGGAGAAGCAGCTTAATGATGCTGTGCTAAATGTGATATTATTTGGGTAGAACCGATTCGTATGTGTTACAATATTGCTATCATTATTTGAAAATGGGATTTTCCTATTTAAAAATACCGCATATAACACGGGAAATACCCTAAAGATATTTAAGTTATCTGTAGCCGTAGTTTTTTCAGCGGAAGCCAGCCAATGTATGGGTATAAAACAAATACTTTGTCAGTGGTTTTACAATTATTTCGTGTAATATGGCTGGTATAACTATGTATCATGTATGGCTACGTGGATATTTATTATATTATAAACTTCATTTTCATATTTATGATTTGATTTATAAGTAAATTTCAATTTGAGTTCACATAAATGTTAAATAATTTATTCATAAGAAACTCAATTTCAGTTTTTAAAGGCCAAGGTTCATTTAATAAAATAAATGGGTTGATTTAACATTTGAAATGTAGACAATTTTTTATGCTCTCCCAATATAATATATAAATTAAAATATTGTAATCTAGTAATCAAAAATTCTATACCGTTGTAACGTTGCGGTTGTCTTCAAAATGCTTTGGTACGGCATTAAGCTGAGGGTAAGACTTGTCATAAAAAGAAAATTGATCGTTTACATTATCGGTTCCTGACAAGTGGCTTACATCAGCGTCGGCGATGCGTGCCCGGTATTATTTCCTCATTTGTGTAACCCACGAGCGGTTGAACGGGAGCCTAACTGTTGGGAACACCGTTATTTGTGCACGCGCTATTATATTCTGTTATGAACCAAGAGCCAAACAGGGCACTATTTATAATGCTCAGGCAATATAAATAACGACAAGTCAAATCGGGCTACGTCATTAACACTGATTTAAACTTAATTATCTATCACATAGTATACTTATTATGAATATTGCTACGTAATTATTGCCTGAACCTTACTTAACCATGTTAATCACTTTTAAGATAACAAGTTAAACATCTAACAAATCTGAAAAAGTGTAAAAATGTGAAGGAAGAGAAAAACCACTTTGCAGTATCAAATAACAGCAATGTAGTATTACATTTACATTACAAAGAAAAAATACCTTTGTTTAAACATTTTATTACCAATGTGTTTAAACCTAACCTACCCTTGGTTAGGTTAGGTTTTTTTTATTTTTTTTATTACTGTGCCCCATAAGTAACGGATTTTATTGATAAAACCTGGTCAATTTAATTATTTCAATAGTTTTTATCATATTGCCTACTCATATTGGGCATTTTTGAAACTGTCTGGAGATTATGAATAATGACCTATTAATTACTTAGTCCATAACATATATAATATAAATAACTCAAGTTAGAAGACAGCTAATGCAGTTACTATGGCGATATTACATACTCGTATTACTTTGTCGTATAAAGGCGATCTTATTTAATACATAACGATTTAGTGTAAAACTCTGTGAAAAACTGTTCCTGATTAGACTGATCGGGAAGCCAAAGCCAATACGCTTGCGTGGCAATGGTGATCTCCTTTATCATTCTGTGGGATTTAGATCATATCTCGATGAATTTTCTGCTATCAGTCCGTCACTAGTATGCTAGAAGAGTGCAACGCATGTAGATGAGGTTCATCATCATCAGCATCATTACAGCCCTTCATAATTCCACTGCTGAACATATGTCAGATGAGGTTAGCACTAAAGTATTTCAAATGATACGTACACTTTTTATAATACAGAATATTACGTACTAACTTACTTATACTGGGTTATTTTTCAAAGAGTAGCCAAATTTTAAACTTAAGTTCAAATATATAAATAATGATACACTGTTAATGCAGTTTTTAAAAATACAAGTAAATAAGGCTTCTACTTTTGTTTGAAATTATCAGGAACAACGTTTTTGCCTACCGATCGAACCTTACGAATATGTACGTGCGCAGTAAAATCACTTAAAATAATGCATTACCACGCATTTTGAATTTAAAAGATAAAAAGGACAGAATGTTTGAGATTTTTTTAATAAATCTCATCGTCACCATTTAAATAATATAGGCAATATTACTTATTTTGAACCTCGTCTGCAAATTTGGCCGGTTATTGCAAAATAATCCTGAAAAAATATAAAGTGTACGCATATATAAATATAATAATATGACAACTAAGAATCAAAAAACAAAACATTCCAAACGCCTCCCAAAGCATTATAAGTTGTTATAAGTGTGACAACTGTTTCAGATGAGTGAAAGTTCACATATTGCTTCGTTCTATTTCTCGCCAACAAACTTCTCAGTCTACTTACTCAAATAATTCTGTATTGGTTATCCCGTTCCTCTATTATGATCACATTTCACTCGATACTGATTTCACATGGTAACATGTGAAAGCCGGTAGAAACATTGACATATTAGAACCTGATGACAAGCAGTGATGAATTTTCATAATATGTCTATTATAGACGAACTGGCCATAAATAAAACTGCACATAACAATTATTAATTAGACAAATAAAATGGTCGAAAGCAAGATACAATAATTTTGATGAATATGTCTATTTTTATTTCCAGGCAAGACAATTAGAGTTAGGTGATCGTTTAGATCTATCAAGTTATCTGTTAGAGCCAGTACAAAGGTTACCGCGGTATAAACTGTTCTTGGACGATTTAGTGAAAACTTATACAAACTATGAAAACGAAAGGTGTGAATCAGATTCTAGAATATCGAAACTTAGTGTTGACAGTGATGAAACGGGGGGAAGCAATGGAGAGTCTTCCGACAGTGACGAAACGCCTTTGGAAAGTTTGAAGCTAGCGAAAACTATGGTCGAGTGCGTTTTAACTGCGGTCGACGGAATAATGGCGTTGGAGAACATTAGAGACTGTCCGGTGAGTATGACTCAAGCATGTGTAAATTGTAAAGCTTATTTAAATATACGTATCACATGAACAAAACTGATTAGTGTTCATCCTCAAACATTTGAATTCGTAGTAACAATACTGCAACTGTACATCGGACGGTAGCAAAAAAAAAACAGTGCTGGGCTATGCGGGCACTGAGCTACGGCTTATTTGTACCAGTCCAGTGCACATGTTATATGTACTATTGCAACATATCCGTGCACAAATTGAGTAGAAGAATTTTGTTTAAGGAAACCTGGTACCAACTCTAAATAAGAAAAAAGCGATTTGCCAACCCGCCTACTAAGCGTGGCAACTATGGCAAAATCTCCTCTATGAGGTATGTGGGCTGTAATGAATGGATCGCGTATTAAACATTTATTAGTATTTTTTTAGTTGCTGTATGAGATCGATGTGATGTTCCTTCTGGGTTTAAATCCCAGCAACAGTAAAACAAATATAAATTATTGATAATCAAGTCTAGACACAGAACACTACTAAATGTATTGTGAATGTTTCTCTTTGATAACTCCTAAATGTATTTTGGTTTGTAACCAATCGTATTCTCAGTCGCAAATTGGAAGATCTTTTCACCACCTTGGCGAATTTTTATGTGTAGGTATTTTACCTTGTGTTTACGTGTACACTCAGGCCTGAATAGTTTTTATTATAATAAAACATTACCTCTAAACCTAGAACATCTATACTTTATATTATATATTTAGTAGGCTCCTGTATCATGGCGGCATTATACAAAAATAAACTGGTTTTGGACAAACATCCAGACCCGGAAAAGTTATTTATAGGTAATACAAATATATAATCCGTGCTTTGTTGCGTGCGTGTTTAGTCACTGCAGAACCTAGCCTTTATAATATATATTTTAATGTAGATGGGACAGGATTTTACTAAATATATGTGAGCCCAGATCAACAACATATTATACCTTTTCCATTCCAGCCTCATTTGAACTTATTGAATCAAGGACGTCTATTGCGGCAAAACGAGTTCCACGCGATGGACACCGCCAGACGACGAAGGCAACTTATGAGGATATTCCTCTTTGACAAACTCGTGCTCATCACAGCCGTGTATAGGAAGGTGAGTAATGTGACATTAGAAACACCATCACGCATCAACATTAACACATTCACTGTCCGACAAGAGACACAATAGTAAGACAATAGTAATGTACCATATGTGACTCATGGGACAGGTTATAAATAACATAAACAAAAAATGAGATACACACAAAATAGGCCTAAAATGTTGTGATCGTTGACAAGGACATCTTATATCAGGATTTGATTAAATAGAAAATTCCGTTTTTCTTATGATTACCTACTGTTTATTAATTATTATTTGTTACTTATTTAAGTCGACTATTAATGAAAAACTGTATGTCGTCAATGAGTGTATTAGTATGTTGTTCGACATTTTTAGGTTAATTTTTTTTATAGAATAAGGGTAACAAACGAGCATACAGTCCACCTGATGGTAAGTGGTTGCAGTGGATGACCCATAGACATCTACATTTATCCTCAATAATGAATGAAAATGCACATGGGTCGTTACCCGTGAGGACTAAGATGGAATGCCTCTTTTCCAGTAAAAAGGGTCTCCGGTTCTCTACACTCACCATATGAAACACAGCAGTGTCAAGCTGCCATTTTACGCTGGTATTCTGTGAGAGCGTGGTCCTTCCCCGGTCGAGCCGACCCATTCGTGCTACAACTATACTACTAATATAGCTGCAGCATGGCTCTACCACGTCAAAAACTCGTAGTTAATTAAGTTAATACTCGTAGTTCGTTATTTTCCAATGTTTTTTTTTAAATAAAACTTATCTTACGGAAAACGTTCATTGAACAATATGCGAATAGGTGTAAACGCGAAAGGTATTTCATTGCGATCGTTAATGTGTATCTCAAACGTATCGATTAAATTAAATCCTGTAAACTTCGAACATGCTTAAGACCTACCAGATCATGAGTGATGAAATTACACGATTATTTCCAATAGCAAAATGGTTGAGTACAAATTGTTTACATTAACAATTAGAGTCCACAGCATAAATTATAACTAACTTGATATTATTCAGACTACTCTTTACAATGATACTTTTGATAAGAATTATAGTTTATATTTTTTAATTAATATTATTATCTTTCATTGAGTTCGCGTTATGAATCTGAGTCATTTGCGGAATGAGTCACTATTTATCGAACCATATTAAATGTTAATTTTAATATTGTCCTATTAGCCCCTGTCTGTGCCTACTGTCGGGATGATAAGGAAACATCGTCATTATTGTGTCGAGAAAACGTTGTTTGTAAATTGTTTATAGTAACTTTATTTAATTCATACAATATTGTATCAAAGGGGAATATCTTATATAGAAATGTTATTTTCTTATTAATAACATTCTAGTCGTCGTAGGTCGTGGATTAGCAAATTAATGGGCCTTTGTTAGGAATAATAAACCTATTCCTACTGTAAGATAATTGCTTTTCATTCTAAATAATTTAGTTATCCATCCAGGTTTACGTAACGTTACGTAAACGAACATGTTTAATACAATAATTTTAATTTCGATTGAATACTAGACTTTAAATGTATTTATTTTACGCTACACTTGTTATAATATCACACTGTAAGGAACATTAAAATAAAAATAATATAATACATACAACTTTCAATAAATAGGTTTAATAGTATTAATTTTTATTATTTTATACTAAACAAAAAAAGGTTTTATATTCTTGTCTATATTAAGTTTAATATTTCAAAAGTTTAAGATATTGTTAAATCTATAGTTACCGATTATAAATTATATGGTATTGACGTCAACTATACACAAAAACGTCTAAACGACGTATTATGAAAGTGAAAAAATAAACCAAGATAGATGTTAGCCTGTGGTAATATGGCACTGTAGTGATAATTAAGTTATAGTTATATTAACACATGATGTACAACATGTCCCATAGCTTTGTCACACGGAGGAATGATCTTTAAATATTGTACATAGCAAATTTTGCATTTTGAACATTTTATTTTATTTTTAAAGAAGTACCTACTGCGTTCAAAGAATTTTAAAAATTCGCTAGCGTCATCTGAGAATCGATTCGATAATAAGAAAAATCAGTTAGTAACTTACCTTAGGTGTGTTATAAATTGACAAATTAACCACTTTTGAATTCGATCAAAAGTATTTTTTAGTAATTTATACCATGTAAGGCACTATAAGAAGTACTTACAAAGATAAAATTTTATTAATTTTATCGTGGAATATAACTGTCCTATTCGTGGTCCTACTTGCTACTTTAATTAAGGTCTTGCGGGGTAAATGGTAATAGATCATTTAAAGATACTTGGTACTTACATTAGCCTTGAAGTAAGAGTAATTGGCAAATTGTCGGCCTTAATGCATTCTCTTACATTTATACATATGACAAAATATAGCCAACCTAATGTAGTCGTAGGCGAGCATATTGCTTCGGTTAATCAATTATTTTTCTATTAGCGTCATGTGTATTAAGATAAAAGGTAAAAGATAGTACATAATATTATAAAATTAATTAAATTACTGGCCGAAAATTATAATGTAAAAAAATATTTTATTGTGACCTTGTTATATTCTTTATCATATCGCAATTTGGAACACAGTGAAATATTGAATGGATATTACAATAGTACGTAGTTTATTACACGAACGCGCCGCTCCGGCGTCGCCAGCTGATTTCTTAGACGGCATTACCGTAGACTAGCGCCCTACTTATCTACTACGCGAACTATTTAACCCTGTTTAAGATTTGTTCCTTATCAAAGGATGTTTTTTGTTTGTTATATTTATCTCTTGCTAGGACTGATATTTAGTACAGAAAGTTATAATAAGAAAAGTAGGGATTAGATAAAACAGCAGTATACATTTGTAATTCAGTTATAAATATGATGAACCTATAATAAAATAACTGCAGCGTAAGATAATGCATAAACCCATTTCGTCCCGTTGGGTTCTAAGACACGATACGACTTTGGAAAATACTAGAACGATGTTATAGCTTCTGAGAGATTATGTGGCATTGTAGCTAATTACGCAGTTAAGTTCATTTAACTTTTTATTGTTAAACCGTCGTTAAGTTCGTTTAACTTTTTATTGATACAGTTAACGCAAAAAAGCGTTAAACTGAAATAGCTCCAGTTGTAAGTTCGTATACTGGCAGGTAACGACCTTGTCAATTCGATTAAACGACTAATTACTACACGTCGACGGCTTTACTGTTTGATGACACGGGAAACGCGTAATATAGGTATCCGGGAAAAATTCACAATTGTTTGTAAATACATTAACAGCGAAACAATGCTCAACAACACGACTTATTCGGAGTGTGTTACGTTACACATTTTTATTATTTAATAATCAGTTTATTTATTGACGTAAGTCGGCCTGTTTTCTTCTCGAATTCCATCGGACATCCGGATTCCTATCGCTGCTGTTTAAAATATTTTAATTGAAACTAAAATTCTTGAAGCAAGTAGTGCTCGACGACTCTTTTCTGCACTGTTGCACCGCTAGAGATTTTTATTTAATTATTACATGACTGGAAGATTGGTAGTTGACGATGAGTGACGAAGAGTTTACTTTATTAATTTTTATATTTGTAGTAGATGATCTATTTATACAAATAAATAAAGTTGACGTTTCTGTTTGTAATGTCAAAATTACAGCTTTTGACTAAATGCATATGAAAGTATATACGCTGTATATAACAAAAACACTTTTAATTTTTGTCTGTCTGTTTCTCTTTCTGTTTGATCCGGCTAATCTCCGAAATGGCTGGACTGATTTTGATGGGACTTTCAATGGCATATAGCTGATACTATAAGGAGTAATTTAGGCTACTTTAATTTTAGAAAAATAATTAGAGTCTGCGCAAAAAAATTAAAGCCGTACTAACACGCGGCCGATGTCGCGGGGAACGGTTTACTCCACTTATTCCCTCCAAATGTCCCACTGGTGGGACAAACTTGACACTTTAAAATGTGTTCGTCTACTTTTCCCCACTAATCGTTTCTTGGTGGGACAAATTACACTGTTATAATAAACCTCGTCCACTTTTCCCCACTAGGGCTGGCATAAACAAATTCTAAGATTTTGAAGTGTTTTTCAAACAGAAAAAAACAACAAATAATCAAAACTATATTGTAGTTGTAATCAACATACTGTTCCAAAGTATTGTCAATGAACTTCCAAAATACTGAATTATAATATTACTTATGAGATTTTATCATTTCGAAAAAGCAGAGGAATTTTGGATGATATATTTCCGATTGACGTTTATCCTTACTTACTTATCTTCAAGTACAATCCCTGACGGGGTAGCCAGAGAGAACAGATCGCCAAGTGTCACGATCCTTACATACCTCTTTATCCAACATTTATTTTTAACTTTATTACGGCTTAGTGATATAGAAAGGCAATCGACATGCATATTATAAAGAACACATTTCATTTGTAATGGTGTTCCTATCATTCGTACCATATTTCAATATTACACATATATAATATTATTATAACCTTACACCTATTTTTTGAGCTAACTTGAGCGGACTAAAATATTCCGTGATATTGACCGGACTAAAATTTTCTTTTTGTTATGTATATCGTTGTATATCTGATATGTATGTCTTTTTAAGAGGTTATATTATGAAACATCTGTGATTTCAGATATAATGTAAATAATTTTTTTATTAGCTTTGTCTGTGATTTCTGTAGATAACTCCAAAAATGTTATAAACAATATGTATGTGTTTTTTTTTTATTTGAAAAACACTTCAATACCTTAGAATTTGCTTATGCCAGCCCAAGTGGAAAAAAGTGGACGAGGTTTATTATAACAGTTTAATTTGTTCCACCAAGAAACGATTAGTGGGGAAAAGTAGACAAACACATTTTAAAGAGTCTGTTTTAATCTAGAGAGATGAAACATTAACTAAAGAAGTCTGAAATCTATTTTCAAATTTGCGTGTAAATTTAAAAGGTATTGAATTAAAAAAACGTATTGAAATCATTAAGTTTTAATAAAAAATAGTCACGTTATATTTATTTTTATTTGTATAATTTCCAGCAACCAACTGTGGAGTTCTTCATATACAAGGACCATATCCCAGTCGACGATCTGGGCATAACAGCGAAAGAGCAAGACCTGTACAAGTTCGCAATTTGGTATAAGAAACGAAACCTAAAATCGTATAAATTAGAGACTAGAGACTCTGGAATCAGGAGCGCGTGGGTTGAAGAGATCACGTCCCTGCTTTGGGAACAGGCAATGCAGAAGAAAGGTAAGTCGATTTAAACAGTAAATGTGTATTAGATATAGCCTGTTATCATTTATATCATATTTAAAACTGGATTAAAACAACTATTGCGATGCTATATTATACTACGTTTACTCAGACCACTCTACTACCGGTATCACTACTCATCAAATAACTGTTGTTATATTATTACCCATGGGAGGGGACGGCTTGATAGATTCGCTGCAAACACAAAAATGTTCTGGTTTAAAACTTGTCTACTTCTACTATGAAACTTGATGTTTGAATGCGGAGGCGTTGAGTCGTGTCGGACCACGTCAGTTGTTTCGCATTGTGCTTCACCGCAATTATTATGATAATTGCGGTAAAGACTTAGTGCGAAACTAAGAGAGAAAGAGAAATAGAGTATGTACACAAAATAACAAAATACAGACGAGAGCGCAAAAGTCTTTGAAGCCTTTACGGTCTTGAAATTTACTTTATTGTACTGATAAACGTTAATATAACTGATGAAAAACGTATATTATTTTGAGCAGCCCATCTGCTGTTGGCATATAAACTTGGGATTGATCCCATTCGATAAGAAAGTAAAAAGTTTACAAAAATGTAGTGTAGTGACGATGCTTTAAAAATGAAAAAGTTAATGTTGTTTTTAATAAGTGATTTTCATATTTTTATGTTCATACTTAAGAGAAACTCATATAAAATAGTATAATATTATCTGTTACTAAATATTAAGACTTAACGAGTGCAACGTCACGCTGCTGCTATATTATCCAGCACGAATGAGCAAGCAGGACAGAGACAGGACCACATTTTTACAGAATTCATTCATTTATTCATTAATTACAGCCTATAATACCACTGCCACTGCTGAATATACGCATTGCCATAGATTGCCTCATAAGGGGTATTTCACAGAATACCAGCGTAAAATAGCAGCACAAGTAATCAGTGTGTTCGTTTAGTCAGTTATGAGAACCAAAGGCCTTTTTACTATTAACGAGGCATTCTATCGTATGGCATTCGGCTAAAACAGCTCGGTAGCGCAGTGGTAAACTTTCGGCTGCGGTACTACGGGCCGCGTGCTCGTATCTCGGACGGAACAAGAAGTATTTGTATGGCCTACAAATTTTGCTACGGGTTTGGATGTTGTCCATAGGTACCTAATTTAAGTAAGATTTTTTTAAATAAAATATAGCTAATATGAGAGAAATTATACGTTGATAGTAATTATTTTTAAGAGAAAATAAATTTGATACGAGTAATATAAAATTAAAACATCTAGATACTGGTGTTTGGTCCTTAGATTTTTCATGTTCATTAAGAAAAAAATGGTTTAAAATATCAAGTGCTGACCTTATTATTATTGTTGTTGTTGTTTATCTGTGTTGCGTTTTTATATTATTTAATGCTTCACATTTGAATAATTATTTTCATTTCGCTTCTAATTTTAGTTTTATTAATATGTTATTTTTTTTAATAATATTTCGGGCTTGCTGCATTTGAAGATGATTTATGTCAATGAATTAGCTGTTTTTTTAAATAACGTAAAGAGATTTGGTAACAAATATTATTTAGAAAACAGTTACACCATTAAAATAATAAAATTGATTTAATGCTGCTATTAGATAGATATAAAACTGAGCTTTATAAAATCGTTATCTGTACACGTCTAACTAATGACAGATAGTATAATCTAAATGGATTAGTATGTTTTTTTTATAGGATAGGGTGACAAATGAGCACACAGTCCACCTGATGGTAAGTGACATATAGTATATATAGTGGCCCATAGACATCTACATCTATCCTCGTTTGCGAAACAAAATGCAGATGCGTTGTCACCCGTGAGGAATAAGTTGGAATGCCTCTTTTCCAGAAAAAGAGTCTCCGGTTCTCTACACTCACCATACGAAACACAGCAGTGTTAAGCTGCTATTTTACGCTTATATATATATATATACCTCATATAAATTAGTTAAAACCTAACTTATTTTTTTCTAATTTCAATTTCGATAATTCTTTCATCGTATTAAATGATATAAAGGTATTACGTGAAAAAAAAACATAGATATATATATATATATTTTTTATTTTTATTTATTTATTTAATCTTATTTGTTGACACCTTAATAACAAGGGTAACAAAGGGCGGACTTAATGCCTAGCGGCATTCTCTGCCAGTCAACCCGTGGAGTGATGAGATTTTGTGGCAGGTGCAAATACACACACATATATATATATATATACATATATACATATATATATATCTGTATACACACATACATACATACTAAGATATACATATAATATACAAAACTTTACATATGTAAATATATGAACAAAATATGTATCATACATAGATATAATATATACGTTACATATAATAATAAAATACATATATTGAAATTACATATAATAAAACATTTAAATGTGTCAAAATATATCATCATCATTCTTAACATCCAACATCACTTCGTTTCAAAAAAAAGTCATGTACCAACTTTTTAAAACAATCCTTACTTGGCGCTCTTCTTATGTTTTCGGCCAAGGAGTTCCAGAGTAGTGTTGCCTGAATTGTAAAGGAATTGTTAGTGAATCCAGTGAAATGAGATGGAATACTGATCTTATGATTAGATGAGGAGCGTAGAACCTTATCATGAGTTGAAAAGAGATATTGGAATTTGTCCTTCAGATATGCTGGAGAAGTTGGATTATTCAAAATTGAGAAAAGAACAAGCAAAATTCTAGAGTTTCGTCTTTGTTGGATAGTAAGCCATTTCAGGCGTTCACGATAATGAGAGATGTGATCATATTTTCGAAGACCAAATATATATCTAATACAGCTATTGTACATATATATATATATATATATGTATATATAACTTTTCTGTAGGATCATGCCATATTGGTGTCGAATCTTGCCTAATTTTGGTTAAATCGGCACACCAATGAGATGTTCTGAATCGGATTGTCACTTGTCATGAAACAGTTGGACCAACGGGAAGCACACAACCGTGACTTTTTGTGTGTGAATCGAGTGAATTTTTGTAAACCGCTACTTTTTCAGGGAAATCCTCGCCCACCCACTGCACAACGGACTATTTTAAAATTACTGGGGGCTTTGACTGGAAACTCCGCCAACCACTGTACTCACCAGACGTCATTTCTGTTGATTTATATTTAATTCCGAATTTAAACAAATTTATACAGGAGGAACATTCATTACTGTGTACTGTTGTAATATACTGTATGAATTTCGGTATAAAAATGGTGATTTTATAAGTAAGATCTAATATTTGAAGCATACAACAATTAATCAAAAGTACATACAGCACTCGAAATGTCCATTAATTTAGCAAATGTAAAAGGAAGTAAGTACGCGGGAAGTATTCAATTATTTACTCGGAGCGTAATGCGACTTGATGGTTTCGCAAGACACACAGACATTTGATATGTTGCTATTCGGTAGATGAGATTTATCCATTCCGAGGCACTAAGGGGAAAATTATCCTTGTTCAAACAAGTAAATTTCACTATCATTATTTTCAACGAAACTGTGTATTGAAATTATTTGCTCACAAACCTTGACATTCGTATATAAGAATATTGGAAATGAATAGAATTAATAACGTATTCTAGACTTCATTACTCAGTAGCTTAGGTAATGCCGCTGCCATTTGTAATCATTATATTGTAAGAACGTTTGTTTTCAAAACATTGTTTCGGCTGCAGGGATACAAATCGATCTATTATGGGAATTACTTATTTGACAATCTTCGTAATGAATTCGTAATGAAATTTATTGTTTTTTCTTGACGAACACAACTTCGGTAGGAATTAAACATTTTCTCATAAAGAACCCTATTTAGTTCATCTGGTGCGCAAGGCTGGCAACAATTCCCGCATAGTTAATACGAACAAACTTTTTAATTGACCGTCATCTGCTCCCCGTCTTGGTACGTGACGGAAGAGCATACGATAAAGAATATCGTCGGCTGACGCATACGGGGTCAATGACTCACTTCATATTGGACACTCGGCTTGCATGTGCAGCGTACTGCGAACTTGTCTGTGGGAACGCAAGCAACTTGACCTTCTTAACTTCTGTCATAATTTATATTCTTTTTAATGTTATCGCTATGAATGACACTATGAAGGTAAAATTTGTATCTTATCTTTGAATTTTCTTTCGGTCTTTTTTTACTTAGGTGACCTACATTCTTGTAAAGTCCTTGTCTCTAAGGTCTCAGATAAAAAAATGAAGATATTGGGATATATTAAATTAGTTAAAACTTAACTTATTCTTTTCTAATTTCAATTTCGATAATTCTTTCATCGTATTTAATTGATATAAAGGTATTACGTGAAAAAAAAAACTAAGAAAATTTTATAGGAAAAGCGTTAAACGAAAGTGCGAAGTCGTTTCGAAGTCGGTGTAACAATGCCACATTCTCGCAAAGATCAAATCGATAAGCGTAAACTGGTGTATAAATCTTTCTAGTGACGTTTCTTTGTTACAACAGCCCTATTAAGCGACAACTGCCTTTTCTTAAAGTTTGCGAATGGGCTTTGTTTAACAATACACACATATTCACTTTCGTGTTATATGATGTTGCGACATTTAGTTCTCATTCACATGATCCGATGTCATGCAACCGACTGGCGTTGGCGCCTTTCTCGTTAAACTTATCAATAGTAACTTGACACTATCAACATGTTATAAATGAAATTTATTCGAAGTACATTGAAATTGTTTTAATGTTGTAGTAATAAGATAGTTTTCTAACAATAGCTGCCAGCTTGAGACGTATTGCCGGTCGTCAACTCCTATCAATATTATGTTTTAAATTGTCAACAATTGCCCGATTAATATTACAAATTTTTCCATTGGTGGTGAAATTGACACATACGTTGTTCATCATTTAGGTACAACTACATGTTAATTGATGTTGATTTGCTGTACCCAACAGGGGTCTATCAATAATTTAATTTTATAGTGTAATTAATAGAACGCAATAAGATTTAAGCCTTGACAAAAAACTATTATAGATATATTATTATTAATATAATAAATTAACCATTATTATCATTTTAGCCCCTCATGTGGCATCGCCCGCAGGGGGTTGACAGCTTATGCATGTCCGTGTGTCAGCCGACCTCATGTACCCATTTGGCAATTAAACACGCCTTGTCTTTAATCTATGTTGTTCAAAAATAAACATAAAATGGTCGGGCACATGAGGAGTTATAATGTAAATCACATAAGTTCAAACAGTATAATGAATCATAAATGTCCGCCAATTTATTGAGTTCGTTTTAAAATAATGTATTCATTATCAGTTTATTTCTTATCATTGTGCACTTATCCGTCATGTGTGGCCTCGCCAAGATATGTATCTACGACGTATAATTCGTTATATTTCTTGTCCTCGCTATGGTTTTATAACACAGTTTGAAAATATCCTATAGTTATTATAAATATCAAAATATAAGAATATAATATATGACATATTATACGATATATGTAAATATACATGCATATCACAAGTATGGAATTTCAAAATTTTAGTTTTCATATTTCAAGTGCACGTGTGTTACTTTAAATAAATAGAAATTAGTTCTGTGACACAAATTATTATATTTGGCAAGTAGCCAATATACAGTAGTATGCTGCTCAAAAATATACTGGGTGGCGCAAAAGTTATCATCCGATTTGAATTCAAGTCAGGTGAAGATTCTGCACCACCCATTAGAATCAAAGTCAAGAAATAAAAATGATAATAGTGTTTTTCTGTTTTTTTTTTGTTGTAAATCTTTTAGTGATAAAATAATCTTTATATATAAAAATTACGTGTCACATTGTTTGTCCGCGATGAACTCCTAAACTACTGAACTGTTTCAATAAAATTTTGCACACTTTGTGCAGTTTGGTCCAACTTGTAAGATAGTTATTATCCCGATAAGTGATCCTCAATTTTTTATTGCTAATTTCAGGAATTTTTTTTTTGGGAAAGAAAATGGTCGTTCGAAAAGGGCAGAACAACGTCTGCCTGGTCAGCTAGTTAAATATAAAATATAAAATACTGCAGTCATTCGTCAGCAAGTGATTACGTCATTGATGGATCAGCATTTTTTTCGATATTATATTACTTCAAATATATCGTGATATACTCATATAAATCCGAAGTAACGTACATCCTTTGATAGGTATATTATATTTTCGAATCCTGATTTATAAATAATACCAGTTTTAATTCTTTAACCTATAAATAGAAAACACAGTGGCATACATATCATTAATCTGAATTTATTTTGTAATGACATAAATATACTAATTAAATATACGAGTACCTATTTAATTGGGACGAACGCATCCGCTACTGTCAGAGGACCAGCCTGCCTAGGTTCCAACACCAGCCGGAAACAATATGTGTGCAAAAACACCAATTGTTGATTTTCAAGTTTAGTTCTTTTATGATTGGTGCCATTTCCTAATTCATGTTTTTTACGCATGGCTTCGAATTCGTTGACACCGCAGCCGAAAATCGGCCAGGATATCACCAGCATAATTACTCCTCTTTGTAACCATTTTCTTAACAACGAAAAATAGAAGCATATAATTTATTAATAAAACCTACTTAATTTCTCTGTTTTTTAACTGACTTAAAAAAGGAGGAGGTACTCAATTTGACTGTATTTTTTTTAGTGTTACCTTTGAACTTTTTTATAGGTACACCGATCTTCTGCCGACTTTCGGAAAAGTGACGGTACTCAATTCGACTGTATATTTTTTTATGTGTGTTACCTCATAACTTTTTACTGGGTGAACCGACTTCGATGATTCTTTTTTTATTTGAAAGCCCGGTACTTCTCGTGTGGTCCCATATGAACTTGATCAAGGTCAGACCAATAGTTTTTGAGTTATTCTTAATAACTTATATTGAAGTCGGCTGTACAAAATTTTTAATTTTAAATTATGATGATTCTTTTTTTTTGAAAGCTGGTGTTACACATTTGGTACCATATAAATTTGATCAAGATCGGTCTAGTAGTTTATGAGTTATCCTTAATAATGCGTATTCAATTGACTTTGACTACATTGATGATGTTCTCATTTTATTTATATTCAAGTCGGTTGTACAAACATTTTAATTTTACTCCATGTTACGCTACTATTTACACATAAAAAGAGCTTAGATTATTTAAATTAAAGAAAACCCCAATTATATTCGGTTTAGAAATATTTTTTTGATTTACATAAGTAGGAGTAAATTATTAAAAGAGTGATTGGGTGATGAAAGGGAAGTGAATGAGGGTGCAGAGTACAGAACTAGAAAAGAAAGGTGTAATGCAAGGTGACGTTATATACTCGAGATGTTTTCAAGCTACTTGACTAGAAATAATCTGTATAAACATCAATGTCGAATAAATCGCCTTTCGATTTTCCGGCGACGTAGTCGTTATAACAGAATCGCTGGTCGTGTATAACACCATGTCACACCTATATCGACAGTTGTTAGGAGCGCTACACTCGAATTTATTGAAGAGTATGTTGTTCAGTCAATCGACCGCGGTAATTCGGTCGCAGGACAGCGCTCGGGATTTTACGATATCCTCTCAACCAGTTTTTATATAAAGTGTGCACTTACTGCATGATTCCTTATATTAAGGAACAAAGGCTCCGTGGCGCAGTGGCTTAGCAATGAGTTGCTGCGCTGGGGGCCGCGGGTTCGAATCCCGCACGAAACAAGTATTTGTATGGCCTACGAATAATTGTTCCGGGTCTGGATGTTTGTCCTTGTGCAATTTGTGTTTGTAAACTGCCTCCACGATACAGGAGAAAATCCTAGTTTGGGGGTAACGTTTTTAAAAAAAAAGACGTGGTATTTCACTGCTGGCTGTGTTAGGATGCTCAAAGTCTTTCAGCGAGCTATGAATAGGGCTCGGTTTTGCTCTTTGTGATATAATCGTATCTACAGTAGAACTAAAATTTCCAGCCTGCCTACGCTGGGGAAGAAAATTGCCTCATACTGCCAAGCCTGACGTAACATGATCAGATGACCTTTTTTGTAGAATAAGGGTAACAAATGAGCATGCAGTCCACCCGGTGGTAAGTGGATGATGTGGCCTATCGACATCTACATCTATCTTCGATTAAAAATCCAAATAAAGATGTGTTGTCGCCACTGAGTACGAAGATGGAATGCCTTGTTTCCAGTAAAAGCGTATCCGGTCTTTACACTCATCATGCTAAACATAGCAGCATTAAGTTGTTATTTAATTCTGGGTCGGCGAGAGCGCGGACCCTCCCCGGTCGAGCCGATCCATTCATGCTACAACCATAATATAGCTGCGGCGTAACTCTGCCGTGCAAAGGCTTTGTGGGAGGCTTTGGGTTAGGTATATGTTTGTCAGTGGCCTTGTGATAGTCTGCGTTTATTACGATGATGATAGAGATGATGAACTAATAACATAAGTGATTACGTAATATTTTTCCCTTACAGAGCTTTTACTACAACAGCGAAACAAGAGGATGTCGGTGGTTTCAATGAACAGTCAAGAGTCGTCCGGGACTGAAAACAATGATGACAAATGTAAGCTCAAGTCTTACATTTTTATGTTTTTTTTTTAACTCAGCACTAATACGAATTGTCTATAGTATGTTATTCTTTTTAACTATACTGTTTGTTTTATATTTATTTAGAAATTCAAATAATACGAACTGGATTATACAAAAATTGACGTAAAAGAACGTGCTATCCATTAAATAATATATTTATCCAGTTCGTATTATTTGAACCTCTAAATAAATGTAAAACAATCAATACTCTGCACTATTTTTATTTTCCGTCTTTTAATTTGCACAATGATTTAAATATAATGTAACAACATCTTTCTCCAGGTCTTTTAGAAGGTTTCGTATTCCTGACTCAGCATTGAATTGTTAGGTCAGTACAGGAAGTTAGTTCCGAGCTTGTATATAATTTCTTTTTACCTTTTTTTAGGCTGGCTTTTTCCTGCATCCTGTGATTGTCTTTGGGATAATAACTTACTTTTCATCGTATCAATCGTTTGGTTTGAGTTACGAAAAGATTAAAATAACTTTTTAAGAGTTGCCATCTTTTATTACAAATTTAAGTTACCGTGTAATTTTTTTATTACATCTTTGTGCTTCGATAGACGTTGTTTACATATATTTGTAGTTCAATTGGAGCCCGTAGCAAAAATACTAAAATAACATTGATTACTTACCTTATCTGTAAATTGAGCGCGATGTGTCTTATCTAGCAATACATTTTAAAAGTAAAGTACTAACTTCAAATTATTTAAAGTTATAAAAGTATCCTATAACAGAGTAAATAATGGAATACCGGAGCAGTAAATAACGGTAATGGGCTAATGATTTTCGGTCATTACTAAATAACACCATTCTATGTAATATTATTATTTGATCAAGCCGATTTTATAATATTTATTAAGGTTATGATGAATGTCAGAACTACATTAATACGGACCCTTCTGTACTTGACGATGATATTTGTATGGTGTAATAAAAAAAATCCTTAATGAATACTGTTTAAGTTATATACTAAGACTATGCAAATGATGTTACCGAGTCGATTAAATGCAGTGTAAAGTCTATAATAAATATTTTTTTAGTATATTGATCAATAGATAGAAAAATATACTTACTGGTGACCCACCATCACAACTATAATTATACGGGCCTTTTGTACTTGACGATGATATTTGTATAGTGTAATAAAAAATCCTTAATGAATACTGCTAACGTAATATACTAAGATATATTCAATGATATTCCGGACGTGAGTCTGGGCGAGATTAGAATGGCCCTCTAGCACCTTAAAAACGGCAAGACCCCTGGCGAGGATGGAATTACAGCGGCGCTTCCGAAAGCGGGTGGAAAACCGGTACTTGAAGTCCTTCAGAAGCTCTTTAATTCCGTCCTCCATGATGGCACTGCACCGGTGGCGTGGAGTAAAAGTGCGGTGGTCTTGTTCTTCAAGAAAGGCTACAACGAACGAAGAACTACAGACCGATTTTCCTTCTGAGCCGCATCTACGTGCTGTTTTCGAGAGACTTCCAGCATCCCGAAAAAGCCGGTTTCCGAAAAGGCTTTAGCACCGTAGATCACATATATACCCTTCGGCAAATTGTACAGAAGTCCGAGGAGTACAATTTGCCACTATGTCTGGCGTATGTGGACTATGAGAAAGCCTTTGATTCCGTCGAAATTTGGGCGGTGCTGCAGTCCCTTCAGCGGTGCCAAATGCACTGTCGGTATATCGAAGTGCTGAAGTGTTTGTACAATACGCTAGCTATGATGGCTATCCGAGTACAGAACCAGAGTACAAAACCCATCCAACTGCAGAGATTTGTAAGACAGGGTTATATCCCCGAAACTCTTCACCGCTGCATTGGAAGACGTTTTCAAGCTTCTGGACTGGAAAGGATACGGAATTAACATTAACGGTGAGTACATTACTCACCTTCGATTTGACGACGATATGTTTATTCGTTATTTTAGTTATAATCGACCTAAGTACTATGCTCATAGGTCATTCCTCAATAGTGCCTCCCAACGGAAAGTCTTAAGATGAACATGTACAAAACAAAGATCATGTATAACGTCCATGTTACACCTATGCCGGTAGTTGTTGGGAGCACTAAGCTCGAAGTTGCTGACGAGTATGTTTACATTGGAACAAATAGTCCGACTAGGTACGTCCAACTTCGACCGAGAGGTCAATTGACGTATTCAACTCGGCTGGACAGCGTTCGGGAAATTACGGCACATCTCATCAGGTATACTATACCTCAAAACCTGTGATGGCTTATGGATCTGAGACGTGGTCCTTCACTACTGGACGGATGAGGAAGCTCAAGCTATGGAGGGGGCTATGCTCGGAGTTTCTCTGCGTGATAAACTTAGAAATAAGGCTTTCCGCAGTAGAACCAGAGTGACCGACATTTCCCAACGGATTAGTAAGCTGAAGTGGCAATGAGCCGGTCATATAGCTCCAACAACCGACCGAGTAGGACCGTGCTTTGGGGCATTACTTAAGGGAGGCCTATGTTCAGCAGTGGACTTGTGAAGGGCTGTAATGATGATGATAATCATGAATATACTAAGACTATGAAAATATGTATAACAAAAAATATATAAACACTAAAATAAATATATTTTAGTTTATTGAGGCAATAGATACTCTTTTTGCCTAAGATACGAAATTTATTGAATTAAGATTGTTAGACATTCCACATTAGTCCTTAGACAGCACAACTGTTTTCTTTGTCCTAAATTGGTTGCAGGTGTTAATTGGACTATACTATTACAATTTAAGAGACTTAGGTGAAAATTATATAAGGAATATAATTAAAAAATACTAACTAAGATATAGCCGATTAATAGATAATGAAATTAACGTTTCTTAAAGGCGCACTGAGTGGATTCTAATTTACTTTACAAAATTAAAGATAGTACTTAATTAAAAAGATAGCAACTCTTAAATTTGACCTAATTTGTTTTTATTACAGCGTGCTTTCAAACTTGCAATATTAAAGTTTATGTTCCATTTTGTTTCTAGATAATTCCCTTCGTGGGGTGCCGGGAGAAGTTCGACGATATAGCGAGAAGAAAGTAAGAAGAACGACTTGGTACTGCGAATGAACCGGGCTGAGCACTGAACTCGTTCAAACATATTCGCAATCTTACGGTCACAATTTTCGTACGATATACATCAGATAAAATCGGAAATTTTCAACTCGAAAGTTGCATTTCAATAATGCGATATTGTGCGTGATACGAGTACAGGGATTTCGATTTATGACACGAAAGTAAGATGCTACGTGTTTCCAAAGATTTTAATTAAAACTTAAAAAAAATTAGGACTATCTATAGAATATTTACGATTTAAATGTCACGACTTAGTTTGCTACTTTTATGATAAAATAGAAGTTGACCTTGTTGTAATAAATTTTTTTGATAATATTTATATTTATGTTAAATTAAGTTAATGAAATGTGATAAAGTTAATTAGGTATTACATTATATCGTTAATAAAATTCAGTCATTATTTTATGTATCGTAATTATTGGAGATTTGTAAATAGTTTAACCTTTAATATGTTAAAGGAAGTAAGCTCATAAGCTCATAACGCAATGAAATTTAACGAAAATAAACTTGTTACGTATTTTTAATATTTATTTAATTTTTTAGAGTTTTATTCAAGCAAATACGATTTTTAATTATCTATCACAATAATCGCGTTGTATTCGCGATCCTAAGATTATTGTTTGTTTGTATAAATACATGGTTACAGATTAGATTCAAGCTATATAAATATATGTTTCAGTCAGCAAACGACATTTTTAAGGCAATAAATTTAAAATATCATCTTTAGGGAAAATAAAATTTACAATTTATATTTGTTTATTTGTTCATTATCTAAGTTTAACGAGGAATAATTTTAAGTCAAGTCCAAATAATCGTTGATAAGACTGTGATAAGTTATCAGACACAGTGATATAGATGTTTAATGTTTCTTATCAATAAGTAAGCGTCTTTACAAGGAAAGCGTTTTCGAATCCCAATTCAGAAAATAGATGAATTTATTTAATTTAGCTTTATAACAATAAAAAAGAAATCACCAATGAAATTGTCTGTATGCAATTCTGTGTTAGTTTTACTCTGGTTCCACTGCGCATATCTTCAATAGAACTAGATTAGACATGTAGGGAAGTTTTTGGGTTACAGGGTTGTTTACCGTATTTTGTGGCAATCATGGAAGAGGCCCATGTTTTGCTGTGAATCCCTAAAGAGCTGTAAATATTGATGATTAAGATGATATGTGCTAGTAGTCTATGGCAGGGTGTTCCTCTTAAAAATATTATGGAAAGCAAGTAACCAAAGTTTGTTAATTGTTTATTCACGCACTTATCTATACTGCGCGAATATCCTAAAGGTTGTAACTGAAGTGAACCATCTCGTAAGGGAATAGTGCAAAAGACATTTTCAACTCCCTCTCCTAGTTATCAACAAGTGGAGGACTGTGCCTAGCAATAAAAATATTATACGAGTAGACTCTAAACTGTTAACAATTAAATACATTTTTGCCTTCTTTAATTTCAAATCGGTATCGATCATAGAATCGTAATATTTACTAAACGGCTAGGTTAGCTGGTTAGTTACTCTTTTGTTAATAAGTTGTAGTGTTATGCTACTTACATTTCTTTGTAGCAGCTTTCGGGCAGTAGGTGCGCTCGGCGCCTGGAGCAAGCAGTCGTAGCGTGCCCGAAGGTAGCGCGGGCAGTAGGTGCACTCGGCGCCTGGAGCAAGCAGTCGTAGCGCGCCCGAAGGTAGTGTGGCCCCGCGCTTGAAGCAGACTGCCGACGACTTCACGTGTAGATGGAGGCTTGCAGGATCCCGGCGCCTGGTTTGCAGGATGCGCCGACGACTTCAGGATGCGCCGGATGTAGATGGAGGCTTGCAGGATCCCGGGGCAAAGCGGCCCCGGGATAAGGCCTTTAGTAGATGTTTCTCGTTTGAGAACTGAAGCGAGACTGTCCTGTATTCTCCAATTGTTTGGCTTTTATACCTTTTTAGAGAGAACGAGAAATTATTTAAATTAAAACGAAATTTATTGTAAATGACCTACAGCCAAAGAGTATTTATGTAGAAAGAACATCATACCAGAGACGAATTTGAATAAAAGTTACCATGACAACGAAATAAATAACGGCTGTCAAATATAAAATTTTTGGTTTTTAGGAATATAATTGGAAAATCATTACATTTAAGTAAGAAATGAGATATTATTCACATAGGAAAAACCAATGCACGGCAGCGTACATGAAGCCTGAAATTGTAGAGTTACAGAGAATTCAATAAAAGACCGAAAAAGGTAAGACTTCATTGACAGCTATTTTAAAAGTACTAAATAGTGTGAAAATATGCAGTAAAATGATATGTTATTGTGTAAAAACGTTACAGGATCCTATGGAAATAAAGGTGATGCTAAATATAAATGCAGAAAATCAAAAACAGAATGGAAAAATAGTATAAAGTGATGCAAAACATGAATGCAGAAAATCAAGAACAGAATGGAGAAATAGTGTACAATGAAATGTAAGTAGTATAACACTACAAACTGTTAATTTGTATATATGTATAAATATAACTGTTAATTTGTATATATGTATAAATATCACCATTTTCACCTTATTTCTTCTAATTTGTTTGTTTGCTTGGTGTTCCAGTGTTCTTCAACTTCATAGCGACTAATGCTTGCTTAAGATTAAGTTCTTTATCTTTATCTTTACTTGGGAGCAGCTGACTATTCCCTTTTTTTTTTATAAGATAAGGGTGACAAACGAGCACACAGTCCACCTGATGGTAAGTGGTTGCTGCGGCCCATAGACATCTACATCTATCCTCTATTACAAATCAAAATGCAGATGCGTTGTCACCCGTGAGGACTAAGATGGAATGCCTCATATCTAGTAAAAAGGGCCTCCGGCCACCTGCACTCACCAAGCGAAACGCAGAGGTAAACCTCTACTTCACGCTGGTATTCTGTGAGGTCGTGGTACCACCCCGGTTCGAGCCGGCCCATCCGTGCGACAGCAAAAGCTGCCGCGTGGCTCTACCACTGTTATTTAATTCCCTTAATGTTCTTTATCTTTATCTTCACTTAGGAGCGGTTGACAACTCCTTAAATAAGCCTGAATGTCCTTTCGAAAACACACTTTTAGAGTGGTGTCTCTTCGACTAATTTATTTTTTTTCCACGCAGGAGCGGTTGACTACTCCTTAAATAAGCCTTAATGTCGTTTCGAAAACACACTTTTAGAGTGGTAGTCATTGAATGTGAACTCCACCCTTACCTGACTGCAGATGATGAATGTAAGAGATAGTATATCTGATTTTGCCTGTTGATGTCTGTTTCTGCAAAGCTGTGTTTTTATGGTTTATTTTAGAATGTACATGTCAAAATTTTTGCTGAGTCAAAAATTTTCCAGGGTCGGAAACTGTTGTAAAGCGACAATTAAAAGAGAAAGAACCTAACCTAAGAACAGCAAAACAACAAAAGTAGACCAAGAAAATAATATATTTAAAGTTTCAGAAAAGTATTTACAATTATATATAAAAAAAATGAAATATGAAGATGATGGATGAAATGAGATTACAATTAGGTTTTTAAAAAATAAAGGTAGGAGAATAGGACAATATAGTTTTATAGTGGAGTCTGGAGCCTCGCTGCTTTTGTAGAAATAGGCACACGCAGAGCTTGAGGTTTCTCAGCGGCGACGGCACGCAGCGCCTGGACTGGGCACACGCGGCGACCGGAGCCGGCGCACGTAGCGCCTGGGGTAGGTGCGCTCAGTACTTGGAGAAGTAGTCGCCGCGCCCAGAGGTAGCGCGGGCAGTAGGTGCGCTCGGCGCCTGGAGCAAGCAGTCGTAGCGTGCCCGAAGGTAGCGCGGGCAGTAGGTGCACTCGGCGCCTGGAGCAAGCAGTCGTAGCGCGCCCGAAGGTAGTGTGGGCCCGCGCTTGAAGCAGACTGCCGACGACTTCACGTGTAGATGGAGGCTTGCAGGATCCCGGGGCAAAGCGGCCCCGGGATAAGGCCTTTAGTAGATGTTTCTCGTTTGAGAACTGAAGCGAGACTGTCCTGTATTCTCCAATTGTTTGGCTTTTATACCTTTTTAGAGAGAACGAGAAATTATTTAAATTAAAACGAAATTTATTTTAAATGACCTACAGCCAAAGAGTATTTATGTAGAAAGAACATCATACCAGAGACGAATTTGAATAAAAGTTACCATGACAACGGTATAAATAGTAGTTGTCACATTTACCAATTTTTGGTTTTTGGACTGTTATTAAGAAACTATTACATTAAAGTAAGAAACGAGATATTATTCATATAGGAAAAACTGATGCGCGACAGCGCGCCGAAGCCTGAAATTGTAGAGTTACAGAGAATTCAATAAAAGACCAAAAAAAGGTAAGACTCCATTGACAGCTATTTTAAAAGTACTAAATAGTGTGAAAATACGCAGTAAAATGATATGTTATTGTGTAAAAACGTTACAGGATCCTATGGAAATAAAGGTGATGCTAAATATAAATGCAGAAAATCAAAAACAGAATGGAAAAATAGTATAAAGTGATGCAAAACATGAATGCAGAATATCAAAACAGAATGAAGAAATAGTGTACAAAGAAATGTAAGTAGCATAACACTACAAAGTTAGTTAGCTGTCTACTTATGAGGCTGTTCACTATTCCTCTTCCTCTGTAACGGGAGAGGTCCGTGTCTGGCATGTGACTTACGCGTAGTACCCAATAGAATTGTTTAACATCAATGTGATTAAGAGATCTAGACTATCAACTTTTATTATACAACCGACGAAAGCTACACTATAATAGATAATAAACACATCGAATACGGTTAGAAAACAAAATATAACAAATATATAATACATTATTATAAAGAAATATGTGTCTTTTAAAAATAAATGGCAAAATTTAAGACGGTTGCTCGGCGAGAGGACGGTGACGTCTCAAGTGTATTTGCCATTTGTAGTATAGACATTTTGAATTCGACTGCCGTTTAACCTGTCTTTTCCAGATGAATATTTCCACATTATAATACTCGTAAGAAGGATGCTTTAAAAGCAATAGTAATAATATATATTTTGTAAATATACTGTAACATGTAAGAATAATTTTTATAAAACATTAATTAATTGGGATATAGAAATGTTCGTTTTGAATAAACCTATGTATGTTCAGTTTTCATGATAATTTATCACATTTGAGCACAGCTATTCCGACTTGGATTCAACGGTTGACCTCTCGGTCGTATTAGGACTTACCTAATCGGACATTCGCACTGGATAAATCCGCAGAAGAATAAGAGTAACGAACGCAATCCAGAGGATCATTTAGCTGAAGTGGCAATGTCAGTCATATAGCATAGAACCGACAACCGGTGGGGAAAAGTTCTCGAATGGAAGCCTCGTGCTGACATTTGTACCGACAAGCGCAGTATTGGGCGAGCCTAACTAGATGGAATAAGGACCTGATTAAACACGCAGGCAGTCGATGGATGTAGGAGGTTCAGGACCGTTATTTATAGTAAACGATGAGAGTGAGTTATTTCAGCTGTGGGCTTGTGGTCGGCTGTAGTGATATTGATAGTGATGACTATAACAGTGTTAACTGCTAAACAGAAAACTAGTAATATCCAGTTAGTGATGCACATGGTCAAGTCCTTTACTTTTAAAGAGTAGAATAATTTTCTTTCAATATTGAAAGTCATTTTTTTTACTTTATCACTGGTTCGAAGAAATCCTCTGTCCTAGGAAGAACCAGCAAGGACACCAGCGGAACATATTTATTTAAATAAATTTTACAACATAAATTTTCAAAAACTGAAGGTAGCCGGGCTAACTATGACATCAGGACGTCAAACACCTCAGTCCCTCCCATGACCATGGGTGCGGTAAAGCACCCGAAACGTCGGGAATTAAAATTGTAAATTAAACGCGATAAAATCCGAAAAATATAGTTTTATTCAATGTGTAGTGTTCGCGTAAATATAAGAAATCATTATACGGTATTTTAGCTTAATCTTATTACTTTACTGCTGTATACCTAAAACATAAAATAATAAAATGTAATAATACTATACATTTACATAAATATGTTTTTAAGACTAATACGTTATTCTAAATTAGTATCCAAATAAAAATAAGGTTTTATGTAATTTTATAAGATCAATATCTCGAAACCGAAAATAGTCAGAAAATTACCGACAAGATCAGTAAATAGAGCTTTTCTTCAACATTGTAGTAATGTTTCAAAGTCAAGTTTCGACAAAATGTCGAAAAGACGCCTTTTACGTTAGCACGGCATAGTCCATTAATACTTCATATTCGTATGTGGCTCCGCATGTGAGGCATGCGGCTCATGTAAATATTAGCGACTACCCCCGCCCATGAATATCTGCAACACAGAAAAATTGCGGCTTGCCGGCTTTTTAATAAGGAGTAGACTCATTCTTGAGGGTCCCTAAGTTATATAGGTCCGTCCGGCAAAATCACTGGTGGTAGCAAGTTCCATAACGAAGTTGTGTAAGTTGGAAAACTGTACAATAATTCTATTATTTTCTATTTCTAATAAATATATGTATGCAATATATTTATACTCTTGAGGAGTTACTGAAACCAAATACCTATTTTGAAGGTATTCGTGTATTACGAATGTAAGCCGAGTACTGAACGCGTTTGCTCAAAATCCGCAATGCGAAAAATTATAGCTGAGGGGTGAAGTAGGGCAGAATATTCTACCTGAAGGTTAAATTTTATTGCCTCGCACTGTTTTCGAACAATTGCATTAATAGTGTATCAAAGGAGCGCCTCGTTGGCTTCTTTACGGCTATGGAGTCGGGCGCCGGAATACAATTAAAGTTTTAATAATTTAACACCAAAACACATTTGAAATGTAGCCGTGAAATTGCTTAATTAAGCGCGTTAAGTGTGCATACCACTCAGACTTCCTTTTATAATTTTAAATTAAGAATCAGACTTCGAATATGATATCTTTTATACTATAATAAAACTCTTACACAACGTTTGTCTGAACACGCATCGCGCAAAAACCTGTGCGCCAATTTGTATGAGACTTTCACTGCCAGAAAGCTAATGTTATAAGGAGTAACTTAGGCTGCTGTTATTTTAGGGTACCGTGCAAAAAAAATCCATGCTGGTGAAGCGCGTGCAATAAATAAGAGAGTTTTCATCTTTTATAAAAAGATGTAAGTTTGTGTAATGTTTTAAGAAAAGCGTGAAATTTAATCGGCGAATTTAATTGGTGTGCAGTATTAGTAAGAAAGTTTAATAAATGTAAAATTTATAATTAGGTATAATTTTTTCTTATCAGTCGTGGTTGGACACTTTTATGTCCGACAAATTAAACCTCTGAGGCAGTTTCAAATATTCTGTTCATAATATTTTTGTGTACCAGACAGCAGTGTTATACAAAACACAAAATGACGTCTCGGTGGATGGGGAGGTTTACTGCGCCATTTCTGTGAGCCCGACTTGTTTCGACAGGAGTTCTTTGGCGGCGTCTTTAACACTCCCTGGAGGGTTCATTTATATATTCGCAACACGGAGGCGGCAATAAAACTGCGTTATCCCGGTCATTATTTAGTCATCGCCTTTCGCCTAGCCTCTCCGCCTTTATTAGGAAATAAAATGCAACTGAATGACACTTACACCCGCTGTGCACTTCATGCTATGGTCACATTACCGTGTCTGCTTGGTAAGAAGCTACTTCTACTACTACTAAAACAATCACGTAATGTGTCGCTATTAAAATACAATTTAAAAATATTCGTTACAAAATAAAACGTAATTCGGTTATGATTTCGTTTGTAATTTTAATTTTACAATCACATCGAAATCAGGTCAATAAGTAAGTTCTTTCGAGAATCATTAGTTAGGGAATCGGTCAGGGCCTGTTACGAGCCAGCCATTTTATGAGGTGGCCCTGGGCGCCGCTGCTAAATCTCCTTATTTATCCGGGAAAACATAAACCGTGGTCTCAGCAAAAATTAATTGGCTTCTACGCTCTTTCTTGTCGCACATTAGGTATTTGCGGGTTTATTGTTTTAGCGCTCCTTTCGTGGTTATTATTAATAACATAATCCTTTAATAAAAATTATATTAATGAATTTGTTTTTAAAAGGTGTCGTTGAAAATAATAAGTGATAGTTTATTACTGTTTTATTTTTCTATCACTTATAGATCATCGCTTAGAGCAGTGGTATAATAAAATTTATAATTTATTTATAGAAACTGCTTGTTTTTAAATTAGTACATTGGGTATTTCTTAGAGGGTTTTAGGGCAAGGAAGTGTCCACCCTCTTAGAAATAAAAGGAAGCCTGTGCCCAGGAGAGGGACGTGTACATAGGCCGTAACATTCAGAATTGTTCTTTGTAAAAAAGTAAATTCACAGTTTATGTCCTTACGCCACACTGTCGACAAATTGCTACGAAGTCCCGATGCGTTTCCAGTGCGATTCCAGCTTCCTTATGAGGGTTTTCTTCACCGTCGTGAGTGTGGTAAATGAACACTTAAGTTGATTGAGTTGAGTTTTAGTGATTCCGGCGCTTTGAACTCGGCGGTAGATTTTTTATTTTGTATTTATCTATACCCAAATAACAGCTGATAACCGTTGGACAAGATCACGGTTTTGTAGTTCCATTTTCCTCAAGCATGTTTTATGATATAGACTTTAACAAAAATAAACAAAGTTGGTTTTAGGGCGTGTCGATTTTATTCCAAGCCTCATAAAAGTAACATGTTTTCACCTGATATTCCTTATAGTGTCGCTCGCAACTAGTACTGGACACACTTCATTAAGGTTGCTGTGTTTGCTACATCGTGAAAGTTTGTAGTCTTAGTTCTGATCCTTTCTCCCGTAGGAAATAAACTGACCTTTTAAAGAGCGAAATCTGAAAAGAATGTTGCTGAGAAAACCAAAATGAGCGCAGCTATTGTAAATAAAGAAACATTTTCTTGAACGAAACTAGCAATTGTGCTTACACGACACGTTTTGTCGGAAAGAATAGAACAAAGAGCTTGAATTGAAGATCACACATGCGGCCTCATCGGCGATATTGCAAACAATAGCTTTGATGAGATTGGAGCCACTCCAGTAGAATGCACCTGTCCTCCAGCAAAGCGAGCAATTATGTTAGTTTAGAACGTCATGGATATATATCAACAGAATACATAGAGTGCAAGATACGTTACGTAAGCATGCACCCAAACTATGCATGTAAATGATACTTTGTTGTACTACATTACTGGATATAACTCTTCTCAAGAAAGTTACGAATATGATGCGACTTAAGTTTTAACATGTTTACAGTTCTATTAAATATAACTAAAACAAATATTCACCTGCTGCGCCGTCCACCTTTTTATGTAACAAGATTTGGCGATGATCGAATAGTGATTATTCATTTGAAAATGTCGAACCAAAGTCTACGCACAGACTACGCAGAGACCAGCATTACCAATGCATTGTATAGACAAAGCATCATCGTGTAGTGGCGGTGTCAGAATATCCACTTCCCATATCCCGTGGCTGTTGTAAGATACTACAGAGGGATCCAAACCAGGAGATGGACAGCAGCATACTAACGAATAAGAACTACTAAAAAGTAAAAACTTTTCGCTTGACAACCCGCCTGCCAAGCTAACAAGCCCCCCCCCCCCCCTGTGGCAATACTAAGGCAATCTATGGAGGAAGCCACTGTTCAGCAGTGGACTTGAGATAGGCTGTAACGTTAACGGTATAAGCTGCGAATCAGCTTGCCCTACGTGGCGATGGGCGGATCTTTAAAGTTACAGATAGATCCAAAAAGACTGATAAGGATATTATATAATTAATAATTAAAAATTTTGTACAACCGACTTCAATATAAATTATTAAGAATAACTCAAAAACTATTGGTCAAACCTTGATCAAATTTATATGGGACGACATGAGACGCACCAGCTTTCAAATAAAAAAAAATCGTCGAAATCAGTTTACCCAGAAAAAAGTTATGAGGTAACACTCATAAAAAAAGAAAACATACGAATTGCGTACCGTCCCCTTTTTGAAGTCGGTAGAAAATGAATTCAATCAGTCAGGTGACCGTTGCGTAGACACCATATCACGGTGAGCGGTGATCCATTGCTACGACCGAGTAATCCCCGCTAGAGGCTTAGTCTCACGTCCAGCTTACTTTTACTACCGTGCCTCCACGGCGAAATAAAACAAAATTGGCGGGAATTTATGGACCACAGCCCCTATATGGCTAGTGGGGTGGAAAGTTTTCAATTTGAAACGAATAACTTGTTTGTCTCGTGTAATAAGGAGGGTTTTGTAGCGGGTAATAAGGGACCGCAACGGCTGTCGCGGGCTTACTTAAAACTACTTTCTTGTTTTATTACCTAAGTGCTGTGGGTGGAAATAACTCGTCACGTAAAGGTACACGTTGTTGAGTTATAAGCTTTCGTTTTACTTACGACTAAGTGCCGCGTAATAGTGTTTACTTTAATTCTTATAATATTTGTGGTAATTTTTTTTAATGATACAGGTGACAAACGAGGACGCAACCCCCTTGGTAGTAAGTGGATGTTTTGGCCCATAGACACATACATATATATATATTATAATTTAACAGTGGTAGAGCCAGGCGGCAGCTTTTGCTGTCGCACGGATAGGCCGGCTCGAACCGGGGTGGTACCACGACCTCACAGAAAACCAGCGTGAAGTAGAGGTTTACCTCTGCGTTTCGCTTGGTGAGTGCAGGTGGCCGGAGGCCCTTTTTACTGGAAATGAGGCATTCCATCTTAGTCCTCACGGGTGACAACGCATCTACACTTTGATTTGTAATAGAGGATAGATGTAGATGTCTATGGGCCGCAGTAACCACTTACCATCAGGTGGACTGTGTGCTCGTTTGTCACCCTATCCTATAAAAAAAATATATATATATATATATATTTGTCCTCGATTAAGAATATATTCGTTCGAGAAATTACGACACATCTCGTCAGGTACCTCAAAACCTGAAAACGAGGTTGTACAACCAGTGCGTGTTGCCAGTGATGACTTATGGATCTGAGCCATGATCCTTCACTGCTGGCCGTATGAAGGCGCTCAAGGCCACTCAGCGAGCTATGAAGAGGGCTATGCTCGGGGTTTCTTTGCGTGATAAACTTAGGAATGAGGATATCCGTAGTAGAACCAGATAGACCGACAAAGCCCAACGGATTAGTATGCTGAAGTTGCAGTGGGCCGGCCATATAGCTTATGGCTCGTTGTACTGACAACCGATGGGGAAAAAAGGTTCTCGAGTGGCAGCCTCGTACCAGTACGCGGAGTGTAGGGACACCCCACTAGATGGAGTGACGACCTGGTAAAACATGCACGAATTCGATGGATGCAGGTGGCTCAGGACCGTGCTTTGTTGCATTCCTTGCGGGAGGCCTATGTTTAGCAGTGGAATTATGAAGGGCTGTAATGACGATGATGATTTTTTTAGAATAAAAGTGACAAACGAGCACACAGTCCACTTGGTAGTAAGTGGATGCTGTGGCCCATAGACACCTACATTTTTCATCCTCATTTTCGTTTCATTTGTTCTCGAATTAACAATCAATAAGTTAGATAAGTTATCTACGGAATCTAATATATCGCCCCTAAGGCCTAAGCCTTAGGGGCGATATATTAGATTCCTCGTTACCAGTGAGAAGGTTAGAGATTCTTACCACTTACTATACGAAGCAAAGCAGCAATATGTTACTATTTTACGCTGGTATTCTGTTAGAGTATGATCCTATCCTGGTCGACATCGCAAAGATTATGTAAGACTTAGGCCACGTTCACACGGCGACCATTTTCCATTTTTTCGTATACGGTAAATCAAATGAAAAGCATACAGTTGAATAGTTTTACCGTATACGATACAATCGTTCACACGGCAACCATATTCCATTGTTTCGTATACGATAAATCAAACGAAAAGCATCCAGTTTAATAGTGGGCGCCATCATGGACACACGTGTTTTATTATTTTATATTGGTTTTATTGATGGAGATGCAAGTGGCGTCCTAGGAGGTATTGGGTTCATCCTTTTTATATAATTGTGTGATTCAAAGGGCAACTGCGGGATCGCGCGCGAGTGCGTACGGTACGATCTTCGAATGGGCGAGTTGTGTGAACGTGACAACATGAATATTAGCGCTACTGCGCCTCGTATTCGATAAAATCATTCTCTGTAAATAATTGAAAAAATGTATCTCGAACACGACGTTTTCCCTTGTGGATTCCATGTGAACACTTTGGCATATTGTCTACTACCACTACTATGTTCGATAAAATCTAGTGTACGGTATACGGGAAAAGTATGACCGTGTGAACGTGGCCTTAAACACCCAAACCGATGCAGGGTAGTATCGGCATAGGCACTAGGCAACTGCTATTGTCAAACAACCAGCTAAACGTAACGATTATAACAAGTTCTTTCTGCAACAGGAGAGGTCACAGTCCAGCGGTGAACTTTTATTTTATCCTATCGATTACAATTTGGGGGTCTTCACTGCATAAGTAAAAGAGACTTTTGTTGTGTTATTTTTTTTAAATACTAATAATGCTAATAACATTACTAATAAATTTCCTTCAACGGCTCCTGGTAGGCTTGCTAAAGGCTTATCTAACGACAGTAGTCGAATGGAGGATTCGAACCAATGACCTTTTGAGTGCGCGATCCTACCATAACCTAAGCGCGTCATAAATTACGGTCAGATAGCATCATTCATTAATAAATTAATGTTATTAACTACTCTATCACTAATATATCACAGTGTAGCACGAATGGGTCGGCTAGATCAGGGAAGGACCACGCTCTCACAGAATACCAGCGTAAAATAGTAGCTTAATGCTGCTGTGTTTCATATTGTGAGTGTAGAGAACCGGATACCCTTTTTACTGAGAATGAGGCACTCCATCATAGTCCTCATGGGTGACAACGCATCTGCATTTTGATTCTTAATCGTGGATAAATGTAGATGTTTATGGGCCATAGTATCCACTTACCATCTGGTGGACTGTCTGCTCGTTTATCGCCCATATTCTGTATAAAAAAAAAACCAATTCAAATGTGAAAATAAACATTTGAATCGCATAACTGTAGGGCGTTTGCTGAAGCGACGTTTATTACAACATTACGCTTCTTCAGGTAGCAAATTGAATGTTAAAACACGTTGCCTGCCCCTCACTGAATAAGTTATGAGGCCCGAGCTATTGGTAATGAAACTTGAATGACCTCGCCCGTGTAGACCGACCGTGGGATGGAATTTTCGTGTTTACACAGTTCCATCGTAGGCACGTTTATTCTGTTGCGTTAAGTGCCACTCCTTGAAAACAGGCTTGAAAAGACCACTAAAAAATTTGGCGGGTATTTGTATGTTCTTTGTAAGAAATTAGCTTTGGAACCAAATAGTTTGAAAAATAGTGTTCATGATGTACTTCTGGTTGTTTTGATCTTCTGTAACATTTTTGAGTCAGTTACAAAAGATATAATAGTGTGGTAGAATGTATTTGTGAACGCTGAGAATGATAAAAATATTAAACCACGGATGATTAATAACTCACTAGCCACGTAAGAGACGAATTATGTATAAGAAGTACGAGAATAGTTACAATCCAATTGAGATTTAAAACGTTCTATTAATATTTATTTATTTAAACTTCTAAACTACACGTGAAAACGGCAGATTTATTGCCGTAATAAGACATTTTCTACCAGTCAACTAGTTCTAGTCAGACTAGTTGACTGGTAGAAAAAAGGTTCTAGTACAGACTAAGTCCAACTTCGACCAAGAGGTCAATCGACGGATTCAACTCGGCTGGGCAGCGTTCGGGAAATTACGACACATCTTCTCGTCAGCTATGGAGAGGGATATGCTCGGGGTTTCTTTGCGGGATAAACTTAGGAATGAGGATATCCGCAATAGAACTATAGTGACCGACATTGACCAACGGATTAGTAAGCTGAAGTGGCAATGGACCGGCCATATAGCTCGAAGAACCGACAACCGATGGGGGAAAATGGGTTCTCGAGTGGCGGCCTCGTACCGGTGAACGAAGTGTAGGGCGTCCCCCCACTAGATGGAGTGACGACCTGGTAAGACATGCAGGAAGTCGATGGATGCAGGTGGCTCAGGACAGTGCTTTATGACATTCCTTGGAAGAGGCCTATGTTCAGCAGTTAAGTTGTGAAGGGCTGTAATGATGATGATGAAAGGAAGGGCATTCTAGAGAACTAGAATTGTTGAGAAAATCAGTACGGTGAGAGGGAATCTGCAATACGAGATACGTACGTAGCATATACAGTTGTTGAGAAGTCGATCCTATTTATTGACTAAGTAATTATTTGCATCTAAGTAACACACATCAGCATAATCAAACATAGGAAGATTAGGGGATTTAATTGTAGTTTTATCGTACATGGCAGTAACTATTTTTAAATCTGTATCTACAATTGTTTCCAAGTAGCGCAAACTTTACGGCTAACTTCTTCAAACTGATTGCGCCAAGTAAGAGAACAATCTGGTTAAATCCTAACTTCATATCATGAGTGCAGAACTTAATTACCCTGCCATTATAAATCAGTGGTTGTATTGTCGTGACTAAGTTTACCTAATTGACGTTTCACTAAGACTATGGCCTTGGCATTTGATAGAACCACGTACTTTCTTGACCAATTGGGAACTATACTAAGATCCTAGTTAATTACAGCTGCAGTATTATTTCTATGAGTAACATCGACATGAGCATACAGATGTTAGAGACGTAGGAAGAGAAAACACCTTCTGGAATACCACTGGTTAAATTGCACCAATTGGAAATCATACCTTCGACACGAACCGCCTGCTGGCGAACACGATGATAGCAGTATACCCAATTCCGTGCTAAAAAACAAGATGGCGATGAGAACATAATGGTCAACGGTATAAAAGGCCTTAGAAAAATCAATCAAAACTAGTACTGTCAACTTTCCATACTACATGCTCTCATGCACATACGCGTTGTTTTTAAAAGAGCCGCTGTACTCCGTGTTGCTCCTACAGTTATTTTAGTATTTTAACTGAAAGGTTAGCAGCCCGCTCTCGGAGTTAATCCCTCAACTGAAAGGGTCCAATCAAATAGGGATTAGTAATTCATTGACGTTCTACCCCGAAACATAAATTACACCACGTTGGGCCCGGGAACAACCAGGTGGATGTGACACCCGTGAAGGAGTGTCACTTGAGAGCGTCTGTCGCACTTTCCTAAAAGAAAGACCACTAAGATTACGGGTCCTCTTGCTGTGGTCCCGGTCCCGACGCCTTTTTCGGTGTGGACTGTATTCATAGGCGGTTGAAGATACTTTAGGAAATAAAACAGCAAAATACATGGAGGGAAAATGAGACGTAGTATACGTCTCATTTTCCCTCCATGTATTTTGCTGTATTTTTTTAAATTACTTATGTGCATTTCAATTTTGCTTGCGTGGGTATCACTTTGCAAGTTACAAATGCGAAGGAATCGGGGGGGGGGGGGGGGGGAAGGAACAAAACTTAACCGAATAAATTCTCAGAGGCAGCAACACTTCCAAACTTCGTGAAGAATGCCAGTTACACAGTTAGTCTCGATCCTGGCGTGCGAGGAGGAACTTTGTATTTTTCGATTGCCTGTGTTAGTAACTTGGCAAATGTAGTTTAGTCTGTAGTTCACACGGCCGACGCCACGATAACTCAATTTCGTTCCTTATTTGCATTTTGTGTATAGCCCCTTTGGTTGGTCATACATGTTTTATTTGCTTAGAGTTCGATTTAAATAAGTTGATTACTTATTTAAATTGAACTCTAAGCAAATAAAACATGTAATCTTATTGTAATTTAATCTTAATTTATTTTAATTTATAATTCTTTTTTAAGTTGCCGGTACTTTATGTGCAGCTATGTTAATAACGGTTTCAACAATCGTTTTTTATTTCACCCTTAACTTATGAGATGACTGGACTAGATTTTTAACATTTCTTGACGGTGCATTGTACTCACAACTTTACTGGTTGTCACTGTGTTTTTTGGTTTATGTTATTAATTTAAATATTTTTAATATTCATGGCTTTTATACGATTTTCAATTATTTACCCATAAACTAATTTAAAACTATACACTTATTTTAGTTTTCATTGATATCCCATATTTATATTAGCTATGTTAGTTGTGGCTTTACTGAATCCTCTGTCCAGTGTGGTTCTGTGGTTATCACAGTAGGCTATTAAAGGAAATGCCAACATTACTGACAGACAGTGGCAGAACCGCTTTTTATTTGCTAATTAGAAACCTACACATAAACCAGCGAGCAACATCACCCGAAATGCAAGACGAGTACTACCAAAATAATGCGATCGCGTAACACTGTGGTCGGAGTTCCTGTGGCTAAGGGTGGATTGAAAAGTACTCGGCCTAACCAAGAAAATAAACACATACTAAATCAGTTATATTTTTATTTTTCTACATAATCACCATCAAGTTCAATACACTTTTGCCACCTCTCCTTCCAAGCATTTAGACCGTTGAAAAAAAATGATTCTTCCTTAGAGTCAAAATATGCGTCTACAGCTGCTTTGACCTCGTCGTTTGTCGAAAATCTTTGACCTCCCAAGTGCTTTTTTAGGTTAGGGAACAGAAAGAAGTCTGATGGTGCCAGATCAGGTGAATACGGCGGATGCGGTAACAGTTCAAAGCCACAGTTGTGAATTTCAGCCATTGACTGTACTGACGTGTGAACACGGGCGTTATCTTGACGAAACAGGACTTTTCTTCTGAGCATTCCTCGACGTTTTTCTTTTATTTCCTCTCGTAAACGACGTAGTAAGGTGCAGTAGTAATCAGAGTTTATAGTCTGACCCCTTTCAAGATAATCAATCATAATCACACCTTTCGAGTCCCAGAATACTGAAGCCATCACCTTATTTGCCGACAAAATCGACTTAGCCTTTTTAGGGGGTGGTGTACCAGGTCTTCTCCACTGTTTTGATTGTTGTTTTGTTTCCGGTGTACAGTAATGAACCCATGTTTCGTCTATAGTAACAAAACTATTCAAAAAATCATCTGCATCGGCTTCAAATAACTCCAAACAGTCGCGTGAAATAGTCAATCGCGTCCTTTTTTGTTCAACTGAAAGCAGTCGCGGAACCCACCTCGCAGACACCTTGTGGAAACCCGACTCGTTGACAATGATGTTTTGAGTTCATTCATAAGAGATGCCTATAATCTCGGCTATCTCTCTAATTTTTAATCTGCGGTCTCCCATTATTAAATCAAGTACTTTTTTAATATTTTCGTCAGTAGTTGACGTCGAAGGCCTTCCAGAGCGGGGTTCATCTTTCACACTCTCTCTACCACGCTTAAATTCTGCTATCCATTTTTTGACGGATGAATATGACAGAGCACAATCGCCTAATGTACTGACCATGTCATCATGGATGGCTTTTGATGATAGCCCCTTCTTATGGAGGTACTTAATGACGGCACGCTGCTCGATTTGCTCCATTCGCGGAAATTATGTCCGATTACTTTGTTAATAAATTTATAAAATCACAACTAATTATCGCACACGTTTCGAACTTCACACAATAAACTAGTCTGAACTGAACTAAATAATGTGGGTAGATTTGATTTTTAGAATTGAATGGATCTGTGTTAGGCCGAGTACTTTTCAATCCACACTCGTACTAACGTCGAGCATCCTGGGTTCATATTCTAGCCGGAGACAATACTTTTGCGAAAACCCGAATTGTTAATATATAAGATGCAAGGTTCCATACATATTAGGTATCAAAAAGTACTATAATTGGTAAACAACAAATAATAAAAGCCGGCCAAGCCGGCCGAGTCGGACTCGCGCATGAAAGGTTCCGTACCATCGTAAAACACGTTTCTAGTAGGGGAGTCCTCTTTACTTTTTAATTTATTTTTATATACATCTTTTATTTTATTATTATATATTTCTTGTTATAGCGGCAACAGAAATACACATTCTGTGATAATTTCAAATGTCTACCTATTATGGATTATGAGATACAGCCCGCTGACGGACAGACGGACGGACAGCTGAGGCTTAGAAATAGGGTCCCGTTTGTTATTCTTCGGGTATGGAACCCTAATAAGTAGCTTGAATTAATTTTTGAGAAGCAAATGATATAATATTGAGGTCTCGTAATATGCGAAATAACTTTTTTTTACCTGAAGGCGTTATTTGCATGCGATTAAGACATCAAAAACATTTTTTGACGTGACAACGTCTTTTCTGCCGACTTCCAAAAAGGAGACGGTACTCAATTCGAGTGTATGTTTTTTTTTTTTCGTTTTTTTTTTATGTGTGTTACCTCATAACTTTGTACTTGGCGAACCGATTTCGATGATTCTTTTTTTATATGAAAGTTGATAGTTCTCGTGTGGTCCCATATGAATTTGATCAAGGTCAGACCAATGGTTATTGAGTTATTCTCAAATAACCTATATTGAAGTCGGCTGTACAAAATTTTTAATTTTAAATTATAATTCGATGCAACTGGCTGCACGCACGAAAAAACATGACTCATGCGGCGTTACCTCGCTCTGAGGCGTTCCATTTAAGGCTTGAAGTGCAAGCGAGAGGGCGGAACGAGCGACAAAGAGGCACAATCGGCATTGTCACGTTCAGCTATCGTCAGTAAACCGACTTTACAGACAACCGATTTTTTTTTCTCTGTCTATCTGTTTGTCTGTCCGGGTCACTTCCGAAGCTAATCTTCAGAATGACTGAACCGATTGCAATGGAACTTCACGAACAGGTAGATAGCAATGCCAGGAGTGATCTAGCCTATATTTTATCCGAAACTTAGATACTTTTAAGCAATCGAAAAATTCTTAAATTAAATGGTATTTGAAGATTATCTTAAATCTAAATCACGCCATATAAATATATCCTACCCAGGTTAAGCTTTCCGGTAGGTTACACGACGAGTTTCACACTGAATTTAATCCAGGTATTTACAGTATAAATATAAAACTTATAAATGACAAAAAAGATCACAGCGCCACCTATCAGATCCAGATTCTGTGATTGTTGTGAATATTTTAGTCCATAAGTACGTTATTTGATAAATATATTGAGTACAGCTTGACAGAGTGTAGGAGCGTCATTTGTGAGGTTTCAGTCGGCAGTTATCGAAGTAATCAGCTACTCTGTGTATTATTACTAATTAACTAGTGAAGTACAAGGTTTTGTTCATATTTTTGAATAACCATGTGACAAAATTATAATTTTATGTGATTGCATTTGGTTATTCTAAGAGGTTTAACTGTACTGTATTGTACTTGTACTGTATACTTCATCAGCATTATGCAGAGAACATTTAATTCGAATAGCCGTAAAAACGCCCGCGAAGAAATTTAATTTCCTGTTAAGTTTAAATGAGGTCTCAACTTCTTACGTTTTAAGTGCTCAATCCTTATTTTATAATAATTATTATTCATTTAATTTTAAAATAAATTATAAGTTTTGCAACGAATATTCTTATGATTAGGAATATGTGTGCACGTTTTTTCATACAAGTAATTAATGTTGACAACTAAGCATACAGTCCACATGATGGCAAACGTACTCGTAGGCCCATAGGCACTTGCATCTATCAAAGATTAAGATTCAAAATGCAAATGCATTGTCACCTCGAAAAACTCAGAAGGAATACCTTTTCATTGCTAAAAAGGGCCTCCGGTTCTCTATACTCACCCATATGAAACACAGCATCATTATTCTGCTAGTTTCCGCTGGTATTCAGTGAAAGTTTAGTTTTTCCCTGTTTTGAGGCGAAAAAGTCATTATACAATTATAATACAGTTGCAACGTAGCTCTACCTCGTAAAGTGTTTTAAACTTTTTAAGTAATAGTATTTTAAAAATAAATTAGGAATAAATCTAAATCTTTCTTACACAATATAGAACTTTATGACGAAGGAGGTAAAAGACTGTATTCATACTGCGGCATACTTAAGCATGCATCCAATGCAATCGAATTAAATTTACATGGATTTTTTGTTTAAAATAATATCAACAAAATCAGTTCATCCATATGTGTTAGTCAAACAAACTAATAATTATAATCAAACGCTATGATAATTATGATGTGAAAATATCCAAGTAGATATATTTTAACAATCGAGTTATTATATTATTAGTTGGCCAATGTAGTGCAGTTTAAGAATGCTTCATTTATAAAAAAAAACATATTGAGATCGCATAGGCGATTTGACCTAAACAAGTTAGAAATTATCGATAGTCGCTAGTACTGTTGTTAGTTACATCACTATGTCAATTGACGAGTGTTTGCTCGAGTTTTGGCGGTGGCAGTCGAGCGGAAGTGGTGGAGGGCTGGTCCCAGTTTAACTGTTGCGTCGTTTGATAGTTGATTTAGCAAACAGAAGTCATCCTTTCACTGACAAGTTCCCTAACAGTTTGCATTGTTAAATGTTTTTAGAAATGATATTAAAACTCATGTTATTAATATATTAAAGAAAGTAAGTAAAATATTGGTAAATCCAATTGAGCAAGCCTTCGCATTAAAAATAACGTATAGCATGATTATACGGACTTTTTTTTAAAGTAGTTTAAATACATTTCGACAGCACTATCGGCTTCAACACCCTCGAAAACCATGAAAATGACACCTATGATGAAAAAATTGGTACCTACTTCAGCCGCCATGTTGGATTTACATTTCGACAGCACTATCGGCTTCAACACCCTCGAAACCCATGAAGATGACACCCATGATGAAAAAATTTATACCTATTGCAGCCGCCACCTTGGATTTACATTTCCACAGCATTATCGGTTTCAGCACCCTCAAAAACCATGAAAATGACACCCATGATGAAAAAATGTATATTTATTGCAGCCGCCATCTTGGATTTACATTTCGACAACCCTATCGGCTTCAACTCTCTCGAAAACCATGAAAATGACACCCATGATGAAAAATTGATATCTATTGCAGCCGCCATCTTGGATGTACATTTCGACAGCACTATCGGCTTCAACACCCTTGAAAACCATGAAAATGACACCCATGATGAAAAAATTGGTACCTACTTCAGCCGCCATCTTGGATTTACATTTCGACAGCACTATCGGCTTCAACACCCTCGAAACCCATGAAAATGACACCCATGATGAAAAAATTTATACCTATTGCAGCCGCCACCTTGAATTTACATTTCCACAGCATTATCGGCTTCAGCACTCTCAAAAACCATGAAAATGACACCCATGATGAAAAAATTGATATTTATTGCAGCCGCCATCTTGGATTTACATTTCGACATCCCTATCGGCTTCAACTCTCTCGAAAACCATGAAAATGACACCCATGATGAAAAATTGATATCTATTGCAGCCGCCATCTTGGATGTACATTTCGACAGCATTATCGGCTTCAACACCCTTGAAAACCATGAAAATGACACCCATGATGAAAAAATTGGTACCTACTTCAGCCGCCATCTTGGATTTACATTTCGACAGCACTATCGGCTTCAACACCCTCGAAACCCAGAAAATGACACCCATGATGAAAAAATTTATATCTATTGCAGCCGCCACCTTGGATTTACATATCGACAGCACTATCGGCTTCAGCGCCCTCGAAAACCATGAAAATTACACCCATGATAAAAAATTGATATCTATTGCAGCCGCCATGTTGGATTTACATTTCGACAGCACTATCGGCTTCAACACCTGCGAAGCCCATGAAAATGACACCCATGATGAAAAAATTTATATCTATTGCAGCCGCCATCTTGGATTTACATTTCAACAGCACTATAGGCTTCAACACCCTTGAAAACGATGAAAATTACACCCATGATGAAAAAGTTGATACCTACTTCAGCCGCCATCTTGGATTTATATTTCGACAGCACTATCGGCTTCAACACCCTCGAAACCCATGAAAACAACACCCATGATGTAAAAATTGATACCCCTTGCAGCCGCCACCTTAGATTTATATTTCGACAGCACTTTCGGCTTCAACACCCTCGAAAACCATGAAAATGACATCCAAGATGAAAAAATTGATATCTATTGCAGCCGCCATCTTGGATTTACATTTCGACAGCACTATCGTCTTCGACTCCCTTGAAAACCATGAAAATGACACCCATGATGAAAAAATTGGTACCTACTTCAGCCGCCATCTTGGATTTACATTTCGACAGCACTGTCGGCTTCAACACCCTCGAAAAACATGAAAATGACACCCATGATGAAAAAATTTATACCTATTGCAGCCGCCACCTTGGATTTACATTTTGACAGCACTATTGGCTTCAGCACCCTCGAAAACCATGAAAATGACACCCATTATGAAAAAATTGATACTTATTGCGGCCGCCATCTTGGATTTACATTTCGACAGCCCTATCGGTTTCAACACCCTCGAACACCATGAAAATTTCACCCATGAAAAAAAAATTGATACTACTTACTTTTAGTACGTACTACTATTATTTATTCTGTGCTTTTAAAATATTGGAATAAAAAAATTCTCTTATTATTATTATAATCAAGTATTTAAGAAATTTGGTTATTCGAATATTGTGTATTTGTACAGCGATCTTTTTGAGCCGCTGCAAACAACCGAAATAATGTCCACTCACGACGGCGACTGACGGCGAAGGCGTACAGTAATCTATGGCGATGGCGAACTGAGTTAGTGAGTAAACTACTCTGTGGCTGTAGCTCCTCATTTACAGAAATAATTTTATACAAGGCTACCAAATCAACGAAAATTTCGCCATTTTCGAGCCGAAAAAAATTAATTATAGCTAAACAAAACAAAATTACACTGCCATTTACATTCAGTGGCTTCGCACATGATAGATAAAGAGATTAAAAAATAGATTGAGTTAAACAAATGATATTTTCAAAAGTTATAGTGTTTACAAGCCTTGGGGACATGATAAATCCACACCATAAGCCACTAAAACTCCCTTTTTTATTTAAAAATAGCAATTAATCGATCTAAAAAAAAATTTAATAAGTTCAACAATCATTTATCTTTCTAACAATGTGCTTTTTATATAATTTATATGTATAATATGATTGCTGGATACGATTTCATGCGACAAAACGTTGGAATTTTGATTTTTAGGCGTTAGTAGAACATACCCACGCGCTTTGCGCTCGGCATGCAAAAATCTTACAGGCTTCTCGTTTTTTAAAGGGTAATGGATAAATAGGTCCGATGCATACAGTACGTGTAGCAGACTTTACATGTTCTCGAATATGTTTCTCAGACATGAATGCTACCTCATGGTGTTTTAATACACCGTAAAGCGACCGTAAAAAATTGGCACCTTAAATTGTAATTAACAATTTCGTTGATATATTTACTAATACTGGTACTGGTGAAATTCAAACAAATCTATACAAATAAATAAAATTGAAGTGTTTGTAATGTTAAAATAATAGCTTTTTACTAAATGCATATGAAAGTATATACGCTGTATATAACAAAAACACTTTTAATTTTTTCTGTCTACGGTACTAAGTAATAACAGAAAACCATTTTTAAAATTTTTGTCTGTCTGTCTGTCTGTCTGTTTCGGCTTATCTCCGAAACGACTGGACCGATTTTAACGGGACTTCCACTGGCAGATAGCTGATGTTATAAGGAGTAACTTAGGATACTTTTATTTTAGAAAAAGAATTAGGGTTCCGCGCAAAAATTAAAACTCATGAAATCATAGTAAATTCCCCGCGGGTTAAGTCGCGAGGGACAGCTAGTTATAATATATGACTTTGTGTAGTGGTGGTGTAAGGCAATCCGCTAGCCCATAACATTCCATGGGCGTCGTAAGAGCCGGCATAGTGTAACAAGAGATGGGCAGCAGCTTCTTGAAGAAATAACAAGTGATAAAGTTAAACATTTTGTACAACCGACTTAAATAAAAATAAAATGAGAACATCATTAAATATAAAGTTGCAGTCTGTCCCAATGCTGGGCACAGGCCTCCACTCATTTCTGAGAGGGTTTTAGGGCAAGGAAATGTCCGCCGCGCTGTCCCAATGCGTTTTGGCGAACTTCACATGTCTTCGAAATATTTTTTTTCTTATTTCTCAGACATGCAGGTTTCCTCACGATGTTTTCCTTCACCGCCGAGCACGTGGTAAATCAGCACTTAAAATTGTAATTAACAATTTCATTGGTGCCCGCGGGTATTGAACCCGGGTTGCTCGAGTACTGTGTAGCTTAGAGCGAGCGCTAACCATCTGAGCTACCACGGCTCTTATTATTATTAAATGTAGTCGAAGTCAATTAAATACCTACGCATTATTAAGGGTAACTCAAAAACTACTGGTCAGATCTTGACCACATTTATATGGCATTAAATGAATAAAAAATAATCATCAAAATCGATTCACTTAGAAAAAAAAGTTCTGAGGTATCTCACATAACTGCACGTTGTAAATCCGGCTTTTTTTATTAACGACGAGCCTTTGGCAACCGACAAACGGCAGACTGATAACGGGGAGTAGTATTACTTGTTCGGAAGTGGATCTTCCACTTGTTCTTTATCAACCCCGAAAGGCTAATGGCCTCAAAGAAATGGACCTCGCTCTCCTCAGTCATCAAGCTTGACAGGCGTTTGACAGTTAACTTGGTTGGACCGCAGTTCCAGACGTCTCGCAACTTTGACCTAAACGTCAACTTTCTATACCTACCTCTCTAAAACTGTCTTTACTCTAATTATACCGCCACTGAACGGAAGCTATTTCCCACAGCTATCTCTTTTTCGACACCCACGGGACGGATTAAGATAAGAAAGAAACAATAACAATAACATATTTTTATATCTACTTCTAATTAAAGGCTTTACAAATAATGTAGCAGTTGGTATTACGTTACTTGTAACTCTTGCCCAATCTAAACCCAAAAATTCATACATCGGCCTGTCATCTTTTCGGCTTTGCGTCCACCAATTCCTTTTCGCTACGTGTCCAATGTAAGTCAATAAACAATAAACTAACGTTTTAAAAAACTTCATAAATATTTCCTATATTTAGGGTGTAATTCATAAATAACTGAGGAACTTAATTGCTTAATTAGTTTTAAGCCGATACTTAGACTAAATATATTTAAATGTATTACAGATTATCTATTTTATTGGAGTATTAAGCACCGATATGAATCCCGATTTGTCCTATTAAGTGAGAGTAGAAGGATTTATTAGTAGATTAGGAATGTTAGTAGAGAAATCGAGACAGTAAAAGTGATTTACTTTAAAGTGAGATCGCTCGGGAATATATACTTCGAATTACTAAAGCAATTCGGCGTTTAATTCGTGGGCTAGCCAAGAAAGATGGGCGGCCAGTGCTCCCCGCCCCAGCGCCCGAGTTTAATTACAACGCAGGTTTATTCAGTCTAATTTCACGAATTTTGCATTCTCCGCGTGAACCGCGGAAGGGTCAGAGGAAAAGAAAATGACATTTAATTATTCTATTACATTAAGTAAAGGAGTAAAGAATTATGTATAACTACTTTTGCGTTCACGGAACGTGAAGTACTTACTTATTTGTTAGTCGAAATTAATTTTGGAGTGAAACGTGATGAATATATAAAAAGTTATCTTTATATAAAATTGAAGTGGCTGTCTGTAATATTGAAACAACTATCTTCTATAAGTTCAGGGGGCTATTAAAACCTTCAAGGTCTTATTATTTATTTTCTATTCATCCATTAAAAAAATATTTCTGTGTGTACAGACCAATGGGAATGGCTGAACTGATGGTGATAAAATTTTACTAACAAATACAAAGCAAAGCCAGGAGGGATCTAGGCTATATTTTATCCGAAAAACTTGAAGGTTTAAAAAAGTAACTGGTCTTTGATTATCATTAATTTATGTAACGCCTTATTAGGGGATTCTATCCAGGCGAAGCATTACATACAAATAAAAACTTCACCATCATCTTTAGCATCCCGTTATCATTACTTGCACGCACGCACACACCTGTTCTATCTTACCCTGAATTATTATTAAATTTGACATTGAAAATAATATTAATATAATTTGGCATTATATTCATTTTATTACATGTTGCCTGGTGTCCTATGTGAAGGTACAAAGAAGGCCTAAGAAGCCTAAATTGACTGAAAAAGTTTGAACTTTGCCTTTGATTTGCCGTTACAGCTAAGCTTGACATACGTTCCGGATAGGCGATCACAAAACAGTTGTCGTTCACCTTTGACACCGATTCCAGTCGCCTGTTGTGTTTTACATCTGGCTTATAAAAAAGCGCTCTCTAGCGAGTACCATTAGATCTTCCTGGCATTTTCTATTGTTACGAAATGCAAGGGATGAGATGGAGTGTACTCTTTCGCCCCAGCCACATGGCATCAGTTGAATAATAATCAATATTAGTGACAAGAGCACACAAAATAAGTGGAAGAGCCACGCTATAGCTGCAGTTATTATGAACGAATGAATCGTTCGACTGGGGAAGGACCACGCTCTCACAGAATACCAGCGTAATATAGCAGCTCAATGCTGCTATTTTACGCTGTATATTGTGAGTGTAGAGAACCGGAGACCCGTTTTACTGGAAACGAGGCATTCCATCTTAGTTCTCACGGGTGACAACGCAGCTGCATTTTGGTTAGTAATCGAGGATAGATGTAGATGTCTATGGGCCTCAGCATCCACTTACCATCAGGTGGACTGTATGCTCGTTTGTTGCCCTTATCCTATAAAGAAAAATCTGTCTGTATTTATACTGGCTGTCTATACCCATACCGGATCCCATATACCGGAACACAGAAGTGCACTCACTGCTGCTTGGCGGCATTAATAGGTAAAGGGATGCTACACTAACGAAGTTCTAGAGAGAAAATAAGTCCTACCTACTGATGGTAAATCAGTTACTGCGGCTCATAGACACCTATATTGGTTAACAAACGAAATGTTATCACCTCTGGGGATTATGAAGGAATGGCACGTAAGGCGTGCCAGGAAAATGGATTCCTGGTTCATTACACTCACCATACGAACACTACAGCCTTATATGCTACTAGCTGTTCCACGCGACTTCGCCCGCGCGTAATTTATTACGATTAGTTTTCATGGGTTTTAATGTTTTGCGCGGAACTCTAATTCTTTTTCTAAAATAAAAGTAGCTGAAGTTACTTATTATAACATCAGCTATCTACCAGTGAAAGTCCGGTCATAATCTGTTCATTCGTTTCGGAGATTAGCCGGAACAACCAGATAGACAAACAGACAAACAGAAAGACAGACCGACAAAACTTTTAAAAATCGTATTTTTGTTATAAGTATCGTATATACTTTCATATGCATACGTAGGTCACTCAATAAGTTTTGAAATGCTCGAAATTTAAAAATGGAACGCACCCGTATTATATGTTTCTAAAAAGGAAATTTATTTAAATTTAGAACTCCATAAGCCAATTGCTCAGAATTAAAAATAAAAACAAATTTCTATTAAATTTTCCTGCAACGATTCCCGCGCTTTTCATTTAAAACGATGGATCTTAACACTGAACATTTGCGCGCTATGATATATTATGATTTTGAATTTGGTTTTACCGAACAATTAAGTTCACAACGGTTACGATAAGTATTAGGGGACTCAGCTCCATTACGCGCAACAATTTTTAGGTGGTTTGCTAAATCCAAAAGGGGTAAAATTGATCTTAAAGTTGACTAAAGAACCGGGGCCCTGCAAACAGCAGTAACGGCAGAAAATGTATGGAGTACTGAAATGTTGGTGTGAGAAGACCCACGAATCACATATACGGACATCGATAAGGTTGTAGGCATTAGTTCGGGGAGCATTCATACCATCCTACATGAACATCTTGGAGTGAGGAAGCTTTGTTGTCGATGGATCCCTCGTTTGATCTCCGAAAGCGAAAAACGGACTCGTGTGGGTTGGTGCCATGAAATGAAACGTTTTGAAAACGGGACATCTAGGCGTATTTCAAAAATCTTTACTGGTGACAAGACATGGATCTATCAATATGATCCGGAAAATAAAAGGCAATCATCGGTATGGGTCTACTCAGAAGGACAGTTACCGACAAAACTGCAAAGACTTCGCAACGTCGGTAAAAAAATGGTGGCTAGTTTTTTTTCGTAGAGCAGTCATTTGTCAACGTTAATGCTGGAAAATTGTAGTTCAGTCAACTCTGAATGGTATACTACAGTTGCATTACCCAAAGCTTTTCAAGCCGTTCGGGAGAGAAGACCAAAGACCGGGCTTCGGGGAATCATGCTGCATCACGATAACACCTCTTCATATACCTCCCTTAAAACAAAAGCATTTATAGAGGAATTTGGTGTTGAAACTCTAAGTCACCCACCCTACAGCCTTGACTTAGCTCCTTGTGATTTCTTTTTGTTCCCAAGAGTCAAAGAAAAGATAAAAGGCAAGTTTTTTCCAAGCGCCGAAGAATCCGTGGCTATCTATGAAGGAGCGATTTGTCAGATCCTGACTGGTCAGATCAAGACTGGAAAAAGTGTTTTGAGAGTTGGTTTAGGAGAGTGGAACTTTGTAAAGAGCATGATGGAGAATATTTTGAAAAGATGTAAAATAAATATTAATAGTGTCTAGAATACTTTTTGTATATCTCAAAATTTATTGAGTGACCTACGTATAGTAAAAAGCTCATTTTTCGACATTACAAACAGACACTTAAATTTTATTCATTTGTATAGAGTATAGATTTAATTACATCATTAGTTTAGTGGTCGTAAACGCGGTTGCTGATAATGAGGTCCCTGATTCGAATCTCGGGTCGGGTCAAAATCGGTTATTGGGTTTACCTGTCAAGAAATCCTCAGTAGAAACCCGAAGTTAGGAAGTTAGCGGTGTTTCACCTCCGTGTTTTGGAAAGCCGTTCATCCTGAACCTGATCTCTCTGTGGTCGTGTCGGTTTGCCGTCCTATTGGACTATGATATTAACGGAATGGAGATGGATGATACACTCGTGCACTATAATTATGTCCTGCACAGATGGCTAATCTTCGCTGAGGCTGGCCGCCGTGACCGAAAATCGGTATGGATGTCATTATTATTACTATTTAACGCTAAAATTCAGTGCGAGCGAGGACCAACCGACCCCTTAAGCATAAAAATATTTCTTTTGAACACGTTCAATAACGAAATTACTATTTGTACTCGTATGTTACGTTATTATAACTTGTAGAGGAAGTTGAACGACAATATTAAGGAGGTGGACATGCTTTTCAATAAGAGATTGTGGGCAGACGGCGACAGCGTTTACCCGAGCCGACCATCGTTTCCAAACGGCCGAAGTTTTCTCCTCCCGGTCGTTACGAGGCGCGAATTGCTCGCGTTACAATTACAGCGCGGCTCGCCATATTTATGCCAGCGGTAACTAAATTGCCTGATATTATTCCATCCCATTGAGTGCGAAAAGCGCAAATTAAACCGATTTTATATTGGACGATTTTCCTCGAAAGCGGGGGCGAGATATGTACGTTGTTAGATAAGAAGCTGAGAAGATTGCGTTATGAAATAAGAAAGGAATTGGACGTTTCAAAGAGTTGTGTTTACAGTTTTCCGTGTTTGAATATACATTGAAATGTTTCAATTATGTTACAGGCTTGATTAAAATATTTCAAGTTATTTAACATTTTGAATTAATTTTTTTCAATATTAATTATATTAGTTGTTAGTTAATAATAGTAATAATTGAAAAAAGTAAAACTAGACCATTACAATCCCATGGTTGTCGTGAGAGGCGACAGATGGAAACTAAAACGGAGATAAGCAGCACTATCTTTCTGATAACAGCTGAATACAACATAAAAAAACTGCGGTTGCTACGCCGGTTGCTAAACGTGGCAACTATGGTAAATCTCCCCCCTACGAGGCTATCTATGGGGATGCCTATGTTCAGTTATGGACATTTGATAAGCTGTTTGTACTGGTATAAGTAAAACTAAATTATTTTATTCTACCAATATTGGATGATGTCGAACCATCTTTGTTTTACATCCGGATTAATATTAAGAACTTCGTCTTTGATACTGCTCTCTCGCTGACAGCAGCGATTGTCAAGGCGGTAAGCGGTGTTACACACAACAATGGAAAGTAACATTTTACAATATATATTCTTGATATGAGGTGGCGTCATATTTTATATAATCTACTAGCTGACCATGCAGACGTTGTTCTGCTCTTTCTGACGACCCTTCCTATAAAAAATTTGCAATAAAAATATTGAAGGTCACTTATCGGGATAAAAACTATCCTATCTCTTAAATTGGACCCAACTGCACACAGTGTGCCAAATTTCATTGAAATCAGTTCAGTAGTTTAGTTCATCGCGGACAAACAATATGACACGTGATTTTTATATATAAAGATATACAGGTGGGATGAATTGAGTTCGCCATTATTTTTGTCTGTATTTTAGTTTACAATTATTTAAAAAGCTAGTCTTTTAACGTTTCATTTTAACATTATATTTAATGATCAACCGAAACAAGCATGAAACTCGGAACCGCTATCATATTTTGGCCTCCATTCTAATTTCGGTAGAAACCATTATCGAAATCTTCTTTTCTTTCTTTTTCTTTATCGCCCCTAAAAGATCATTGCTAGACATTGGCCTCTCCCGTTAGAGGCTATTAGCCTTTGAATTCTAAGCTTATCTGAATAAACTAATTACTTGAAGAAAGGGCGATAAGCGGTCACACAATCCACTTGACAGGAAGTGAATACGGCACTTCGACACCTCTATGGCCGAAAAGGAATCAAAATGCAAAAAAGCACCCTGAGGACTAAGATAGAATCCATCATTATGAGTAAACAACGTGTCCAGTTCTCTACACTTTTTTAAATAGGATAATGGTGACAAACGAACACATAGTCCACCTGATGGTACGAGGATGCTGTAGACTACATAGATCAACATTTACATATCTTCAAATAAGAATGCCTTGTCTCCAGTAAAAAAAGGGTCTCCGGTTCTTTATACTTATTACGCAAAAAACAGAAGCATTTAGCTGCTCTTTTTCGCTGGTATTCTGTGAGCGCGTGGTCTTTTTCGGTTGTGCCGATTCGTTCGTGCTACAACTGTAATAAAGTTGCAGCGTGGTATTACGACGTGTTGAACATACAATAGAAAACAGCAACATAACTGAGGGTGCGTATATAAAGCAGCATGAGAAGAATAAGAGTGCATAAATAGCTTTTTCTTTCGCTGGCCGGGACATAGATTAGATCAGCTGCTTAGGTCGGGAAAGCTATTGCTTCTGAGTGCGTGTTTTTCCTGTCGCCATGGCCTTCGCATTACAAACAGAGGAAGGCCGTTGTTTAGGTTTAGTTTGTGACAAGTTAATACAGTCGCATTAAAATTTACAATACAATTTGCCACTATGTCTGGCGTATGTGGACTATGAGAAAGGCTTTGATTCCGTCGAAATTTGGGCGGTGCTGCAATCCCTTCAGCGGTGCCAAGCTGACTGTCGGTATATCGAAGTGCTGAAGTGCTTGTACAGTAGGGCTACGATGGCTATCCGAGTACAGAACCAGAGTACGAAACCTATCCAATTGCAGAGAGGTGTAAGACAGGGTGACGTTATATCCCCGAAACTCTTCACCGCTGCATTGGAAGACGTTTTCAAGCTTCTGGACTGGAAAGGATATAGTATTAACATCAATGGCGAGTACATCACTCACCTTCGATTTGCCGACGATATAGTCCTTATGGCAGAATCGCTGGAGGACCTAAACACCATGCTCAATGACCTCAATAGTGTCTCCCAACGGATAGGTCTTAAGATGAACATGGACAAAACAAAGATCATGTGTAATGTCCATGTCACACCTATGGCGGTAGTTGTTGGGAGCACTAAGCTCGAAGTTGTTGACGAGTATGTTTACCTGGGACAAATAGTCCGACTAGGTAAGTCCAACTTCGACCGAGAGGTCAATCGACGGATTCAACTCGGCTGGGCAGCGTTCGGGAAATTACGGCACATCTCATCAGGTATACTATACCTCACATCTTCTCGTCAGACATACCTCAAACCTTAAAACGAAATTTTACAACCAGTGCGTGTTGCCAGTGATGACTTACGAATCTGAGACGTGGTCCTTCACTGTTGGCCGTATGAGGAAGCTCAAGGTTGTCAAGCCCTCTCCATAGCTTGCTGAGCTATGGAGAGGGCTATGCTCGGGGTTTCTCTGCGTGATAAACTTAGAAATGAGGATATCCGCAGTAGAACCAGAGTAACCGACATAGCCCAACGGATTAGTAAGCTGAAGTGGCAGTGGGCCGGCCATATAGCTCGAAAAACCGACAACCGATGGGGAAGAAAGGTTCTTGAGTGGCAGCCTCGTACCGGTAGGCGAAGTGTAGGGCGACCCCCTACGATATGGAGTGACGACCTGGTAAGACATGCAGGAAGTCGATGGATGCAGGTGGCTCAGGACCGTGCTTTGTGGCATTCCTTGGGGGAGGTCTATGTTCAGCAGTGGACTTGTGAAAGGCTGTAATGATGATGATGAATGATGATTTTAACGAACTAAGAAAACCTCATAATAACTTTTGAAGTCAGGGTTAAATTATGCTTTTACACAATATGATTTAGCACCGAAGCTGTTATGTTGAATCTTTTTTATTTATTTTGGTTCTTTGAAGTCGGCTTCTCGTTTTTATTTAAAGTCTTTTCTTTTCTTTAAATCCTTTTAAATTTGCTAGAACTATGCTGTAGCTGTATTTTATTACGAATAGTACGAATGAGTCGGCGCGACGGGGAAGGATCGCGCTATCACAGAATAATAGCTTAAAATAGTACCATACCTACTTTCTTATGGTGAGTTTTTTTTTTATAGGAGAGGGGACAAACAAGCATGCGGCTCACCTGATGGTAAGTGACTACCGCCGCCCATGAACAACTGCAACACCAGGGGAACCAGGGGAATTGCAGATGCGTTGCCGGCCTTTTAAATAGGAGGAGGCTCTTTTCTTGATGGTCCCTAATTTGTATCGGTCCGGAAACATCGCTGATGGTAATCGATTCCACAAGGAAGTTGTGCGAGGAAGAAAACATCTTCTAAATCGCAGAGTGGTGGACGCCAAACATCCAGATGGTGTGGATGGTATCGGGAGTTCTACCGCGATGTGCGTTCGTGAAATTTGGCAGCTGGGATTAATACGAACAATTCCTCAGAGCTCTTCCCGTGGTAAATGCGAAAGAAAATGCAAAGGGATGCAACATCTTTTCGCAGTGCCAATGAATCGAGCTGATCGGAAAGGACTCGGTCGTCGACGATTCGAGCCGCTCTGCGCTGGATGCGGTAAAGTAACGAAAAAATGGTCATCTGTAAAGAACAGGTGACCTTTTTTACTCTTCCTCAGGGGATGATAGATGCTGGTGTCTATCATCAAGAATATTTACTACTATGAGGTAGATAGTGGGCTCGTTTGTTACCCTACTTCTTTAGAAAGAAATACTCTTACAAGAGAGTAAAAAATATTTAAAGGCAAACAGTATGTTAGCAGTTGTGGAATTGTTTCTTAAAAACACACGAAGAGCCAAACATCATAAATATAGATTAAAATAAATTATTCATGACTAAAATGAGATTAAAAATATCTAATTTCGTTGTATTTAAAAAGAAATTATTCCAAGAAAATTTTATATTCGAAGGGTTATGAATAAACCACAAAACACTACTTAAATTTTACAGCTGAGTTGCCGGTCCCTTCAAATAAGCGGACTGCTAGAAGAAAGTGGAAAAGCAACGAAAAGATATATCTTTAAGGGGTCCAGATATTTGGGAAACTATATAGCCTAATGAAAGCGAACGAGGGCGGCCGGGCGCTAACAACTAATTGGCTATTCCGAAAACTCATTTGAACACAAAATGGATTCTGTATTTAAATTTCAGTATTCCGTAAAACAACGGCAAAAATTAAATGCATAAGGCATTTTAGATTCAATAGATTTGTTCTGCTGCTCTATATTTTTAAAGCGAGAGTGCAAGGTTCTGAACAGCAAAGTCATATCGCTATAACCAAATAACTCATGAATATGTTCAAGCTTACATGGTATGTAAACATTATTTTACTATTAAATATTTTATCTTATACAGGTGTTCTCCTGATTTTTTTGCAAAGAATTTAAATTGAAATATATCCATAACTGTATGTTATATTTAATTTCGTGTTAATAGCTAATAAACTAAGAGAAAAAATAACTTTAAATTTGTGTACGAAAATGCATTATTCATATGGAAATGATACATTTTTCTTTGGGACAAAGATTGTTTTAATCTAGATAAAATGCGAAATATTCCAATAATTAACGTTAATTTTATAAGGACTTGTACTTTGTCACACAATTATACAAACGACTCACCTATTTTGAGGTTTTACTATGTAATTTTTTTGGAACTGTGCATTTTGTTATTGTGAATTAATTAGGTAGACAAATTAACGCCAGACGATAGTGAATTGAAAAAACGTCAACGTCAACCATATGTGTCAATAATTTGTAATGTGTTTATAATTTAATTTCAAAAATATTTTGTATCGTATTTCCGAGTTAAATTTATTGTAAAACTGTGAATAGTGATCAAAAAAATCGGTTGTGATGTTATCAAAGACCTCAGTACAATAGTGTTAAAAAAAAAAAAATCAGTATCCTGATTCATCCAAGCGCGATCTGTATCAATAGAAACCAAAAAAATTCCGCTTCAAGCGGCCTTTTATTCAAATCTCATATGATTTGCATATCGTTGTTGGGACTGATCAGTGCTGCTGGAATTTTGTTTTGTGTACCAATTTGTACGCGTCGAATATTTGACAATAAGTGCTCTTGTCCTGAGCAACCTATTTGTCCTGACTGCGGCCTCAACTACTAATAATATTCGTTTGGAGACATTGTATTCGGCGTCAACTATTAGTTACCGATAAGAAGACGCTGCTGCCCATCTCCTGATTTAGTTCCGATGATGAAATGGAGTTATGGATATTCTTACGCCACTACACAGTTAAATATCTATGAAAAGTACAAGGTTGTAACACTACCAAGACGGGCCGCCCTACACTACGTCCGAGACTCACTGTCTACTCCATCGGTAGTCGGTTTTTCGAGGTCAACGCCGCCCGGCGAGCCTGCGCATTTCGGGCGGCGTCAACGCCTGACGTCTGGCGGTCATCACGCCGACTTAGAAATACTAAGATTATTAAGATAAGCTAAAATTTTGTTATGGCACTTTGTGCCCATAGTAGTGCGGTGAGCAATGCAGCTTCCCAAATTCTGACGGAGTCGCTGGGAGACATGATACAGTGCCCGGAGTGTCCCCAGGTTCGACTTTTTAAAGGCCGAAAAGGACTCAAAATTCATCGCACAAGATGCCACAAAAAATTTCAAATTCCTCTTTCGGCTCCGATTACAGGCTCCGAAACAGTAGCCAGTAGCAGTTCTACCAGCGCTGCTACTCCTTCCAAACCGTTTTGGGAGGTTTTAAGCTCTTTCAAAAATTCTTTTCCGGTTTTGAAACGCATTCCGCGCGGTGCTCGAATTTCGGTTGCCCGTTGTTTATCATCGGCTATTAAAAATGCTATTTCGAAAAATTCCAAACAAGCCTGGGAACATCTCCTTCTTTTTCCATACAATGTTCTTTACGTACATTTTGATCCCTTAAACCAAAAATCCCTTACAACTAGAGTAAAGGAAAACTGCGTAAAGTATAAAGCATTGGAGGAAAATCCTTTAGATCTTGCTAGCATTATTCCGCCCAAAAAGCGGAATAATCAAAATTCCAAAAAATCTGACGTTTCGGCCACTTTCAAAATAGTAGAGAACAAAATTAGCGATGGCGATATCAAAGGCGCCGCACGTGTCTTGTTTTCTAGCGACTCTATCGCCCCCTATACACCCGACACGGTTAAGTCACTTCATGACAAACATCCACCTGCAGCGGCGAATCTCCACCTACCTGATCCACCAAAGTTAGATGACGTTGCCATTGAAGTCACTGCCCAGGAGATTTCAGCGGCGGTTATGTCTTTCCAGAGTGGCTCAGCTGGAGGACTAGATGGCCTAACCCCTCAACATCTAAAAGATCTTCTATCTTTTAGCTCTGGTGAGGTGGGCGAGACCCTTTTGAAAGACATGACGGCACTGTTTAATCTCTTGTTATCGGGGCGGGTCAATGGTGACGTCATTGAAATTTTGTACGGCGCCAATTTATGCGCACTTAAAAAAAAAGACGGTGGTATCAGACCTATTGCGGTTGGCACCACATATCGCCGCCTCGCAGCCAAAGCGGGCTGTAGGAAAAAGGTTGCTCTTTTAAGCAGCCTTTTTCAACCAATGCAGCTTGGTTTTGGTTCGCGGAGCGGGTGTGAGGCTGCTGTTCATTCACTTCGTACCTTTCTCGATCAAAATTGTGGAGAGGTGCTGCTAAAGGTGGATGTGAAAAACGCTTTCAATTCAGTCGATCGAGGTGCCCTGTTGACACAAGTCAAAGACAAAATTCCGGACCTTTTCAACTTTCTTTGGCAATGCTACGGCAGTCCCACCAAATTAACATACAAAAATAATGTTTTATTATCATCTGTCGGCTGTCAACAGGGTGATCCTTTTGGACCCGCGATTTTCTCCCTGGCCATTCATCCAATTATTCAACGTCTCCAGTCCAAGCTTAATGTTTGGTACTTGGATGACGGAACCTTAGGAGGCGACGTGAGCACTGTGCTCAATGATTTGAAAATTCTCATTGACGAATTCCGTCTGATTGGCTTAGAACTAAATTTTTCAAAATGCGAACTCTTTGTTTGCGATTCTTGTCCAGATAAAGATTCGGTTATCAAAAAATTTAATGATTTGGCTCCCAATATCAAATCAGTAGACAGGAGTTCCCTCCGTCTCCTGGGTTCACCGATATTAGAGGAATCTTTTTCACCTTTCGTTGAGGAAAAAATTCAAAAGTTCATGAATGCTTCCGAAAGATTGCTCAAAATTAACGCCCATATGGCTTTTACAATTATGAAATACTGTTTGTTCGTTCCCAAATTTACTTACACTTTACGATGTAGTCCACTGTGGAAACACGGTGAGCTCCTTTCGAGCCTAGACAATGTCGTTAAAAACGCGCTAGTATCGGTTTTGAATGTTGAGATGGATGACAGGACGTGGTCGCAAGCCTCCCTACCAGTGAGGTTGGGAGGCTTAGGGGTACGCAAAATTTCCAGTGTAGCGCTACCTGCATTCTTGTCCTCCATTCATGGTTCGTATAAATTAATAGAAAAAATCCTTGCACCCTCTTTAGGCCATTCCGATGTAATTGTAGCTCATTCAAGTGAGGCCAAGAATGCCTGGAGGCTGGCTTGTCCAAATACTGATTTTCCCAGGACCTTGTCTTCGCAGAGACTGTGGGATCGGCCGATCTGCGATCTAGCACGGAAATCACTTTTAGATACGTGTCCTAGTATCGCGGATCGTGCCCGTATTCTTGCAGTCTCTGTATGGGAATCTGGGCTTTGGTTACAAGCTATGCCTTCTTTTAACACAGGTAGCCTTTTGGACCCGACTGCATTTCGTCTCGCCGTCAGTTTACGTTTGGGTGCAAGGTGCTTTGAGGCCCATCGCTGCCAGTGTGGTACTGTAGTTGATCAGCTCGGTCACCACGGTCTCTCCTGCTCAAGAAGTGCTGGGCGAATGGGTCGGCACGCTAGCCTGAATGACATCATACGCCGGGCTTTTGCCACCGCCAATGTTGCAGCTATACTCGAACCGAGTGGCCTTGCACGTGACGATGGTAAAAGGCCTGACGGTATGACACTTGTGCCCTGGAAGATGGGACGGCCCCTTGTGTGGGACGCGACTTGCGTTGACACAATGGCACCGTCACATCTTTCAGAGACACGGAGTAAGGCTGGCGCGGCGGCTCATTCAGCGGAACAGCACAAGCGGCGCAAATATGCTAATCTCGGTAGTGGTTACATATTTGAGCCGTTTGGAGTTGAGACGTTGGGTCCTTGGGGACCGGGAGCTCATCTTCTTTTCCAAGACTTATCAGAGCGCCTGGTTGACGCGACGCGTGACCAAAATGCTGGCGTTTATTTGGCGCAACGCATAAGCATTGCCATTCAGCGTGGTAATGCCGCCAGCATGCTGGGTACGCTGCCAACTGGTAGTGGGCTTGAACATTTGGATTATCTTTAGACCTTTAATGGTCTCTAGGTAGTACAAATGTTCTTTTTGTGTAGCAGGCTAAGTAGTTTAGTTAGTTGTATTTTGTGCGTATTTTGTTTTATTGTTTGTTGTCATAAAAATAGTGAATTGAGAAAAAAAAAAAATTAACGCCGCGGACTTTTTAGATATCACATTCCGCCATATAATATAACTTTAAAGGCTTACGCAGTCTACGTAACGGAAGGTCTCGTGAGACACGACTTAATAGACAAATGTACACACAACACACAAACACTCACGCCTGTCACCCATAAGGGTAGGCAGAGACTACGGACTTCCATTTGGTTCGATCCTGACACGCATACACGCTCGTCGGTTAAGGGTACTCCTAATTTGGCCCATTTTCAATGTATCGCCGATTTGGTTGATAAACCTTCGTCTAGGGCATCCCTTTCCGACTCTGCCGTTCACTTCTGCAACATAAAATTTGCTTTGTCACTCTTTCCTCGTTCATTCTTTCTACATGACCAAACCACCGATGCATTCCTTTCTTAATTCTGGTCACAACGTCATCTTGCAAACCACATTTTTCTCTTATCATACTATTTCTCACTCTGTCATTCAGATTCAGCCCTAGCATACTCCTTAATGACTGCATTTCTACAGCATTTATTCTACTCTCATGCTTCTTCTCTCAGACCCAACTTTCACTACCATACATTAAATTAGGGCCTAACACAGCATTATGAATTATGCCTTTTTTGACACATTCTGATTCCTCATAATAGCGTGTAGAGCTCCATTCACTCTATTTCCTGCGTTCACTCGTCGTTTTATATCCTTGTCATATCTACCATCCCTGCTAAATAAACATCCCAAATATACAAACTCATCCACTTGCTCAATCAACTCCCTTTCTATTCTTATTTCACATAACGTTTTACTTTCATCTATCATTGAAATACTTACCAATTTGCCAAATATATTCATAAATGATTCTACCTTAAACCTTTCCCACTAATCAGACTTTCTATTAGTGAAAACCAAATGAAAATTCCCAACATAGTTTCCGAGATAAGCGCAAACATACATACCGATAGACGCAGCGGTGATTTTAATTTAAGATACGAGTGTGTTTATGTATGTAGAGATTTTTGTACGGTATATAAAATAATTATATTATATTTACCTATATATTATCAATAAATAATATACGTCACCGTTACATGCTATTAAAAGTCCACTGCTGAACATAGGCCTCCTCCATAGATTGCCTCATAGGGTATTTGAGGGAATTGCCAAAGTTGCCACGCTGGGCGGGTAGGCAACCACAGTTTTTTACTTTTAGTTGTATTAGGAAGAGGCTGCTGCCCACCTCCTACTTTGATTCCCTCTGTCGCCTCTTACGATAAACACCCACGGTATGATATATGGTAGTGGATATGCTGACACCGCCACTACTCGGTCACCTTATACATATATATGAAACAAATTTATTTATTAATATTGCATTATTTGTAAATATTGAAAAGGATATAATCAACGTAATAAGATAGCTTATTACAGTAAAAACTAGTAGTAGTAGTGTATTTAAAAATAAGATTTGCACAATTTTTACTTTAGTTGTCGATTGAGTCTTTTCAATATCATCATTATTCAGTTGCATTAGAGTGGGTACATTGGTGCTGCTACTGGGAAATCCAACGTCTGGCTCGACTAATGACGACTGTGCCCGGAATACTGAACGACCAGCGCAGCGTCGCTATTTGCGCATGTATTTGTTGTTTTGTAGCCTAGACACGGGTGTAAGTATGACAAAACTTTAGGGAAAGTCTGTCGAAATAGTGCTGAAGCAATGAAAGTAAAACATAAAATCAAACGGTTTACTCTTCACGTTACGGCAAACAGGGTTTTGTTTAAGTGAAGTTCAGTGTGCGTTTGTTCGGGTAGCGCGCGACATATTGTCTAAGAACTCTGTCGACGCCTCTCCAATAAATAAGCAGGTCACATATTGAAAGAGGCGGAGGGGGAACAAAATTGTAACTTTCGTGCCCCCGGTTTACGTGAAGGCAAAAGTTTAAAAAATACAAGTTTTCTTGCTCCGTGGCAGGGGCGTGGACACGCATCGGCGGCGTTTCCACGTACACGCGACGAGACCCGGTGGGACGATTTCTGAGTGTGCACGGCTTTTCTCGATAATTCTGAAGTCGTTCTTCAGGTCTTTTTAAACAATTTCCTCGTCAAAAATGCTTTGAGAATATAAAGATGTTTATATTTACGTTATATCAGCTTTCAATTTTTAAGTGAAAACTAGTTTAGCAACGTTGTGATTTGAAACGAACGAAAAAGCGACACTAAAAAGAGACAAACGTATACATCTATAAAATTTAGCCTGCGTGAGAATGAGATAGAATACAGTGTAGTAAGCGTCAGTAGCCTAATAGCAGGGTGCCTTCCGTGAACTCAAACGGTTGTGGGTTCGAATGCGCTATTCGATTATTTTTAAGTTTACCAATAGCCGTTAAAGGGAATTTTAGTAAAGTTTATAGAATTGCTAGTATTAAAAATAAATAGTGTTACCTATTATTTCGGTGTCCTATTTTTGCGGAGCTTTAAAGATGGTTAATATAAATTTTAACTGTTAAATAAAACAGTTAAATAAAAATTAACAGATAATTATATAATTATTATAATTAGCCCATTGAAAAAATATATTGTATTATCCGATTCATTCATAACAATCCACGATTTCATAGTTTATCGATTTATTTTAAATTATACGTGTTTTTGCCATCTAGCGCATATCTTATGTACCACTTTAAGAGTCAATCAATATTTATTCAATAAAATTACTTCACCTATAGAATGAAATACATGACAAAGCAATTTTACTCGAAAACAAATATTCTTTTGTTTTATACTAAAATTAATAAGGCTGTGTGTAACATTTATTTGCTATAAAATGAAACTTTTATTTTAGAAATATTTTATGCCACACTTGTGGTTGAAAATGATCATATTAAATAAATCATGTGTCGTGAAATATTTTTATTTTATATTTAATTTCATTAGAAAGCTTCGCTTCTACTGCGTGTAAACTGCACACATTATTTTTTTTTTCAATTTTATGTATATTTGTTCTATTATAAATAATATTTTATGGTAATAGGCCTTTTCTCTGTCTAGAACATTGAGTTATATGTACTACGTACTAGAGAAGCTATTCCAAACAAAATATGTGCGCTACTCTATGTCTTCGCGCATGTGAGGGAGATAGTAGTCGCGCATGCGCAGTTAATATAAGCGCGTTGCGCCTGCGCGGTCAGTTTTTGTCATCATAGATTAGGTATACGAAGGTAGAATGATCAGTATATAATAATTATTTATTTATATTGTATTGTTAATTATATCGAGTACAATTCTTTTATTGTTATATTTCTTTCGCATATGTGATATTTTAAAAGGTAAACATGTAAAATATAAAAATATACATTTATATTATATTATATTATTTATTTTTATATTCGTAAGAATCACATTTTTCTGTAAATAAATATTTTCTCTTTGTATTTTCTTAAATTTCTCAGTAATTTTCTTTCTAGCTGCAGCTTGCGTAATTTATTTTTAGAGTACAATTTTTGTCGGACTATCAAAAATTGAATTTAAACTGCTTACTGATTCAGACAATCGTTCTAATATTCTTGTTCACCACATTTTGTTGGCTAAAAAAAAGATACTAGTTATCTGGGAAGCCTGTAAAAATTCTAGCGTTACAGTGTTAAAAACCCGCCATATACTAGAACGACTCGCGCGCCGAGGGTACCGCCTCTCTTAAGCCCCGTAAATATACTGAATTTACACATTACAAAAATTCGTTCGTCATCTAATCACAAAATAAAACAAAAACCCCAGCAATATTATATAATAATATAATTACGTTATCGCATGGTACTGCAGATTTCTTTAAGTATACTCTTCCTGTTTTAGTGAAGTATTAGTTGTTTTCTTTGAAATGTACGGAACATATGCGTGAATAATCTGACATCAATCTGACGCAGCGAAGAAACGTGGTTACCGTTTCTTCGCTGCGATTCTTCTGAACAAATTTGATCAATGATTCTCTTTCTGTTTTTTGATTCAGGAAACCTTTAAATTTGAATAATAATAAAAACTATTAATTTTAATGCATTATATTATTAACATTTCCTACCGTGATTATGTATTAATATTTACGGTCCATAATTACTTAACATTATACGACAATAGTGTTAAGTCTGCGCGTAAAAATGTTTTACTCTTTGACATTCCCGTATACGTTGCAGTTGATAAAATATAATTAAATTAAGCGTGTTTTAAAGATAATAATATGTTGAACTTACTGATGAAAAGTCACTCCTTGACTTTTACTTATATTTCTCGAGTTGTTTGAACAGTATCTCAATGCACACGAAGGCATATTAATTTAAAAATAATTCTTCACTCAAACTTCTCACGTTGCAGCAACCGCTTGACACAGACTAAGTGAGTTTGAGAGCGTGCACTCTAACTCGTGTTACAAACAATCGACTTGAGGTGTCTCCTCTAGTACGTAGTACATATAACTCAATGGTCTAGAAGTCCTTTTAGGGAAGTACCATTACCTTACCTGTTTCTGTTACCAAAGAGAGCAGCCCCAAGCAGTAAGGAAGCCAGTAAAATACTCACTGTAAGATGTTTCATCGTAATCATTACCTATAACTTTTTTCGTTTGAAGTTGGTTGCACGTGCCCATGAGCTACTGGGCTACAAAAAACCACATACCAAGTGGTTGATTGTTTACTTTCTGTCGCACTATTATTATTATTATTTTCTTCTTATAGGATAGGGTGACAAACGAGCACACAGTCCACCTGTTGGTAAGTGGTTACTGTGACCCATAGACATCTACATCTATCCTCAGTAAAGAATCAAAATGCAGATGCGTTGTCACCCGTGAGGACTAAGACGAAATGCCTCTTGTCCAGTAAAAAGGGTCTCCGGTTCTCTACACTCACCATACGAAACAGCAGCGATTTTACGCTGGTATTCTTTGAGAGCGTGGTCCTTCCCCGGTCGAGCCGACCCATTCGTGTTACAACTATACTACTAATATAGCTGCAGCATGGCTCTACCACGTATAAATTATTATAAAAAATGCCTTTTCAAATTAAAAAAAAATCATCTAACAAAAATTTATTTGAAAGTAATTTTGTACGCATAAAATTTTACTTTTTATATTTCTAATACAAGGAATGTATAAATACTTATTGGTTAATTGCTTCAACCACTTAAAAAAAATTGAAAATAATCGCACTTTATAAAAGGATTTGACAATTCATTAAAAAAAACAAAGCAGCAAATCAATTCCATTAAGAACGACAGTAGTCTCACTAATCCCTAATCTTACTTTCTGTTTTATTAATTTCTGATTACTCTACACAACTTGAACTGCTTGTTCGGAACAGTTATAATCAATAATACTCTCTTTTATTACCTATTTATTGATATAAATTTTTAATATTACATTATTGTATTAAATTAAAATAAATAAAGTTGTGTATACGACGCATGGGGACATGTACTTAAATCTATAACGTATATAATAAATAATATTATATACCAACATAAATGCTGATTTACCAGATGCTCGGCGGTGAAGGAAAACATCGTGAGGAAATCTGCATGTCTGAGAAATAAAAAAAAACAAATATTTCGAAAATATGTGAAGTTCGCCAACACGCATTGGGACAGCGCGGCGGACATTTCCTTGCCCTAAAACCCTCTCAGAAATGAGAGGGGGCCTGTGCCCAGCAGTAGGACAGGCCGTAACTTTACTTTATTATTTTATATAAGTGCGTAAAATATTATATTATTTCTATTTTGATACCCTAGTAGACAAAATCAAACCGTTAATTTTTGATACTAAAAAATCTAAAGCGACACGAATCGCATATAATATAATAATAATAAGACAAACGTCACCGTCATTCCTTCAAAAATTAACTAGTTGATCACGTTAATTCAACATGATTTGGGTTTGAAGTCGGAAGAAAGAATAAGTAGCATAATTATTAACATTGGTATGCATCGACCATTCTTTAAGCCCATCCAGTGTAACGCTATTCGGAATAAAAATGAGAATCCATTAATTTTTTGTAGAGACCATAACAAGCGGGCATTACTCTGAAAGGATCTTTTAATGGAGCAGAATTTAATATATTTTAAAGTCACTCTCTGAATTAGTACGACACTTATTGGAGTTATACGTGAAAAGATTACAGAGATTATAAAATAATAAAAACGATAGAGAGCAAGTGATCGATAAGAAGAAATTGCTAATACCACGTCAAGATGCTTAGTTTGCAGAAGCTCATTCGTTGTAAAGGAGAGACTCAACAAGCAATTAGTATGCAGTGAGATCGCGTAACATTTTTCTACATTATTCTAAGTCCAAAAGAAAAAGTGTAGAAAGTCTACGAGGTGGAAGGGTGAGCACTTCTGCGATTCCCAATAGTTCATTAGAGACACAGCTCTGACGAATTAAAATTAATGATTCTACAAATTACATTGCTTCATCCAGGCACTCTTTATAAATTAAGCTAATACTGAAAGAAGAGCTACGCAGGTATCAAACGATGTTTTACAGTTAGTCGTTTAATGAGATTCCTTCGAGTAAACAAAACTGTTTGTTTGCCATCTTAAGGTGTTTTTGTAGTGCGTTGTGTAGGTATGAAAACGTTACATCGCTCTCCGCTATGGTAGAACGAATTAATACTAAAGGAGGGAAAACTTGAAGAAAAAATTACGTACAAAGATGTCTCGTCGGGCCGGGACCGTCGAGAGTACTTAAATTTTCTGTTTTGCTTATTGTTTTCATAAGATAAAAATAAAAAATAATTTGTAAAATGTGTTCTTAACACAAACTAAAAATAATAAGCCGTTTTATCTACCGACTTCAAAAAGGAGGAGGTACTCAACTCGACTGTTTTTTTTTATGTATGTTACCTCGTAACTTTGTTCTACGTGGACCGATTTCGATGATTTTTTTATTTTAGATTTTATTTGAAAGCTGGCGCTTCTCATGTGGTCCCACATAAATTTGATCAATGTCTAAACAATAGTTTTTGAGTAATCCTTAATAATATATATTGAAGTCAGTTGTAAAAAAATTCTTAATTTTAAATTATTTAACATAAGTTTTTACTTCATGCTTACATTATGGAATCACTATAAGGTACATGTTTAATAGTGATTTGGTGTCATCTTTGTGATTTTTACCGAGCAAATTACTATGATTTTTGTTTCTGTTTTCACACATCCCTGCTCCGTATGTTCATGTGGTCTTATTTAATGAGATTTGTTTTGCGCAGTAATTACATTTAAATAGATTAACCGAGCTAAAAACATTATAGAGTACTGCAACGTCGTCTTAATTAAACTTTAGGATAAGTAACAGCAGAGTAAATATGTTTCTAATAGGTATGTACGTCATACTCGCTTCAATTTAGCTTTAATGCTGTTGATCCCGTGTTGGGATTTGCAACGACATTGTCGCGGGATGATTTGATGAGAATTCGGGCGACGCGACGCGACATACAAGACTCGTTTCCAGTTTCCCGTCACGCGCCCTCGGCTCAAATAAGGCTTACTACGCCCTGCTGTCGCCGCGCTAACGCCGCGCCGCCCTCCGTGTCTAAAGTGAGCTGTAGAATACATAATGTCTTTACATACTGTTAATGTATTCTTTTGGCATGATATCTTTATTATGATAATATCCGGGGATCAGAAATTGATACTGAATTAGTAGGTTTACCTTTGGTACCTACACGTATTAATAAGATTTTCTATTCATGGGATTGGTTTATTGTACATTATTTAAGAAAAAAAAAATCATTATCGTATCTTTAATTTCAAATAAGGTTACTTATTTCATCTATACATAGCAATAAAATTGTAGTGTCTGTCTCTAATATCGAAATAACTGTTTTACTTTGAACTGAGAGTGTTATTTGCATGTCATTAAGACTTGCATTTTTATTTTTATTGTCTGTTGTCAGTCTGTCTCTCTGCCCGGGTTGATCTTCGGAAACAGATAGAGGGCAACGCCAGGCTATATTTAACACGAAAATCTTGGAGATTTTTTTTCATGAAGAATATAGAAAAATAAATAAATTTATAAAATAAAATGGTCTATGATTATCTTAAATCTAAATAACGTTACATTAATAGATCCGCCTTCCTTGAAGCCACTAGTGACCAGGGCGGGTTACTATTTTTTAATTTTGTTACATTTTTATTTTTATAACTGGCTTTACGGCTTTGGGTTCTAGCCCTTCTGAGCCTGAAGTTACAATGTATAATTATCCTTCATAGTACACTGCTTCACAATATGTTGATGAGTCACATTGTGCAGCCCTTGGGAAATTTTGACGGCAACTTGAGCTAGCAGACAGGTAACAGTTGGCAATGGTATCTCAAGGCGCCTAAGCAGACACCTTATCTTGAGAATCACATCACCATCAGAGCACTTGTTTCACCGTTTCCACTAATAGTTCACATGCACAGAAACTTTATACACAAAATCGCACCACTTTTACATATCAAAGTGCACTTCAAACCATTATTTAAACAATAATACAGGAGCAGCAAACCGCCGCCGGTCAAGTTCCCGCAAAAACTCAGCGGGTTACTAGTGTATTACTATGTATATTAATAGATTACTATAATGTATTTCTTTTGTTTCTTGTGTTGAGTACCTGACAGCCCACAGTTGGACAAAGGTCTCTCCTACTAAAGGAAGCATAACTTTTGCTTCTTTAAAAGGAAAGAAGTTACTTGCCTACTAGAATTTTTCGCGAGGCGTTTGTCCTGTATAAACTGCACATGGGCAAATACAATCTGAACAAGTATTTTTGTAGAAACATAATCACTTGTACCGCGCAAGAATTGTCTCAGCATTTCACAGCTGCTACAAGCTACATGCTTACAAACTGCGTTTCTAACACGATTTACCCCAATCGCCTCTCCGGTACACCGGTTTGCGATCGCATTTCCACATCTCTCGCACTTTACGCTGCTCTTTGTCGCCGGTCTTACATATAGTCTACACCTGGTTTATACGAGATGGTGATTGTCATCAATAGAGGCCATGAAATCTTACTGCTATCATAGCCATGTGTCGAAATGGATTTCCTTACGACACCGCCACGCAGCAATAATCTATTTGACGTTCTGTAGTATGTTTATAAAAAAACGTGTATTCATTTTTAATGATGGTATACATTATGGTATATAAATCTGAATATACTGAAGAAGGTTGAAACTAGAGAAAGAGATGGATTTTTCTATCGGCATGCTTCACGAACTTTTTGCTGTCAATATACCTTGGAGGTAAAGGAAGATTAAGCGCTCTGAGGGATAAAATTAGGTGGGATATTTAATGGAACCTTATCTATACGGATTATATCGAGTTTAATTAACTTATTTCTATATATTCCCGACGGTTCGAGTGCTTTGTACGCGGAGGTTGGTTGAAGTGTTTAAATTCCTAATGAACCGTTGGGAAATATAAAAATAAATAAATTAATCGCGATAAAATCCGTATAAAATTGTTACGTTGGTCGCGTAAACATTAGAAGCATTTGGCGGGATAGCTCGTGGCATCATGGTATGATGGTTAATTATTACATTCAGAACTGTTCCCCTTTTATTTTTCATTAGCCTATATTGTACCTACAGCTATGCAAAGATTTTTTCAGTTTACGACCCTTCCTATTCCTTGGCTATTGAACAAGTCTAGAGTGATGATGCGGGAGAAAGTTACTAAGATACCTACTATATAATTATTATTTTAAAGTACATCCAACATAAATTATTACATACAACATACCTATTACAGGCTATTACAGGTATGAAATATATAGTGTTACATTTTCGATTTTCATTCGAAATTATATTGCACAACATCAATTTAAAATGTGTTCCGTCTTTAGGTGGGATTTATTTTAATTGTATGCAACCATTGTTTCATACAACGTGATAAAATATAATAAATATGAATAAATCGTAATCGAGGATAGATGTAGATGTCTATGGGGCACAGCAATCACTTACCATCAGGTGGACCGTGTGCTCGTTTGTCATCCTTATTCTATAAAAAAAAATTAAAATATAAAATACCGTTACCGCTACAGCATATCAAAAGTGCACTGCTGAACATAGGTTCATATTGCCTTAGTTGCCACGTTTGGCAGGCGAGTTGGCAGCCGCAGTATATCAATTTTCTAGTTGTTATTACGAAGAGGCTACTTACTGCCCACATCCTGGTTTCCCCTGTCGCCTCTTACGACACCCTCTAGACGATATTGCGATATTGTAATCCGTGTAATGACGGTACAAAAATGTAAAATACCGATAATATAAAATGTCACATCAAAATGTTTTAGTGTATAAAATTACTTATACAATAAAAATCACAATTATACCTTTTGAAGTTGTTTTATAAAAGAGCTGATAAAAATATTTAATTCGTATACAAAAGAAACAAAAACTAGAAACAAAAAATATAGTTAAACTGCTAATTGGTGATAAAAACTGCCATTTTCCGAGTATATATTCGAGATATTGCATGAATCACGGCAATTATGAATAGATGTCTGCGTCCTATTTAATCTTTTTGTTATAGAAGTGTGTAGAATAAACGAGCACACAGTCCAGTCAATGCTAACTAGATGCTGCTGCCCATAAACATCTACATCTATGTTTAAGATTCGAAATGAAGATGCGTTGTTGTCCCTGAGAGCTAAGATAGAACGCCTCGTTACTAGTAAAATAGGTCTCTGGTTCTCGTCATTGACCATACAAATCACTCGTACTCGTGGGCCGTTTCCAAAAAAAAATCTTTTATTTTGGTTTATATTAGTAAAAAGAGGTTGGACCAAGCTATTAAGTAATAATAATACTTGTGCCAGGTGGCCCGGCACTTCCTCACTGTAACTACCTACCTCATATGACCTACCTATTATCTTTAATTGTGTCTGTAAAAGCATTGGCAAAATACTTATAAATTATAATTAATATGTATGTACATTAGTTTTGAATACAAAACAAGACAAAACAAGTATTATAAAAGTTTTAAATAAAATTTATCCACATGTTACCTTAAATGGATTAATTCAGATTTTAAACAGAAGCGTGTGAATGAGTGCGTGCTTGCGTGCGTTTTTGTTTGCGGTCCTGCGTGCGTGCGTGCATACGTGCATGTGTGCGTACGTGCTTACGTGCGTGCGTGTATGTGTGCGTGCGTGCATGCGTGCGTGTATGTGTGAGTGCGTGTGTGCATGTGTGTGTGTGTGTGTGTGTGTGTGTGTGTGTGTGTGTGTGTGTGTGTGTTGGTGCGCGCGTGTATGTGTTACATTTCATGTTCATTGATGTCCACCAGAACGAATTTCGATCATGGCAGTCTGTCGTAACTGCAGACTTCTGAAGGATTTTAAACTAAAGTTAATTGTGGTTAATCATGACATTGGGACATCAAACATCTCAGTCATTCCGTGGTCATGGGTGCTGCAAAGTACTTGAAATATCGTGAATGTAAAATAAGTGAAACGCGATAAAATCCGTAAAAAAAGTTTCATTGTACAGTGTTCGCGTAAATATAAGAAATTATCAGCAAACCTAATACTTATTTGATTTTGGCCCGACCCGGGATTCAATTCCAAGAGCACATGATCAGCAGATGAGCAGTCGCGGTTATGACAACTAGACCAACAAGCAGTCAAATCAAACAAATGAAGTCTGTAATATGTGTTTATTTATTGACTAAAAATAGGTTACAGTTTGGGAGATATGGAGTCAATAACAAACATCTGAACTAAATATAATTTAATACAATTATAGTAATGTGTCTAAAAGACAAGATACATTGGTTTCAGCTGTATTTTGATTTGGGAATTATTTTAATCAATATTCCACAAGTCAGCAAATAGTTTGTACAAACTAAATAATGACTTCATAGCATCGTAGCTACGAGTATATAAAACGAGATCATGGGATTTACCCATATAACACGAAAACATTATATGTTCTTGTATCTTCAAATCTTTTTGTATGAAGAAACATTTATTATTCTTTCTTTTATTCAAGACACTCGCGGACCCGAAAGTTGTTAGGTATACAGTCTTTAACAAGTTTTCGGTTATTCATGATAAGGATTTATTATGTTTGAAAAGATTTAAGGATAGATATTTTTTCTTAAAAACGGTCTTATCCTTAAAACCTTTGAAAAAAAGTAAGAAAGTAAATAATAATACCTTCCATTGCGGTGTACATGTTATATCATTTTCTAAAAGCTGTAGTTTTTTAAATTTATAAGCATAAAAGAGTCCCGCTATTATTGTGTGAATTGGATTACTTTACATCATGTTCTATAAATAATTTTAATTTCCCAAACATGAAGGCTTTTCTCGATATATTCCTACATGCATGAGCAACATACTAGTTTAATCCTACAATGCATATGGTTTCATATCTGTCACACCTAGCTTGTTCGTAATTTTGTATCCGAGTACAGAACCAGAGTACGAAACCCATCCAATTGCAGAGAGGTGTAAGACAGGGTGATGTTATATCCCCGAAACTCTTCACCGCTGCATTGGAAGACGTTTTCAAGCTTCTGGACTGGAAAGGATGCGGTATTAACATCAATGGCGAATACATCACTCACCTTCGATTTGCCGACGATATAGTCCTTATGGCAGAATCGCTGGAGGACCTAAGCACTATGCTCAATGACCTCAATAGTGTCTCCCAACGGATAGGTCTTAAGATGAACATGGACAAAACAAAGATCATGTTTAATGTCCATGTCACACCTATGCCGGTAGTTGTTGGGAGCACTAAGCTCGAAGTTGTTGACGAGTATGTTTACCTGGGACAAATAGTCCGACTAGGTAAGTCCAACTTCGACCGAGAGGTCAATCGACGGATTCAACTCGGCTGGGCAGCGTTCGGGAAGCTACGACACATCTTCTCGTCAGACATACCTCAAAACCTTAAAACGAAATTGTACAACCAGTGCGTGTTGCCAGTGATGACTTACGGAACTGAGACGTGGTCCTTCACTGCTGGCCGTATGAGGAAGCTCAAGGTCGCTCAGCGAGCTATGGAGAGGGCTATGCTCGGAGTTTCTCTGCGTGATAAACTTAGGAATAAGGATATCCGCAGTAGAACCAGAGTAACCGACATAGCCCAACGGATTAGTAAGCTGAAGTGGCAGTGGGCCGGCCATATAGCTCGAAGAACCGACAACCGATGGGGAAGAAAGGTTCTCGAGTGGCAGCCTCGTACCGGTAGGCGAAGTGTAGGGCGTCCCCCCACGAGATGGAGTGACGACCTGGTAAGACATGCAGGAAGTCGATGGATGCAGGTGGCTCAGGACCGTGCTTTGTGGCATTCTTTGGGGGAGGCCTATGTTCAGCAGTGGACTTGTGAAGGGCTGTAATGATGATGATGACGAGATGAGTATGTGTCAAAAAATATATAAATGTACTCGTAATAATGGGCTAACTGAAAATACCTAGTAATTATTGCGAAAAATGGTAGGACATTTTTGTTGACAATGAAAAGTTTCTTAATTTAGGTAGCCGTGTCACGAGACGGGTGTCAGTTTTTGTTAATTGTGTCAAAAATACAATTAAGCGGTTTTGTGACTTGAAAGAATACAAAGACTTTGGGATTACTTTTGACTTTGATATCGTAAGGAAACGAAATTAAAATGTCATTTTACTCTCTTAGAAAACACTTGATTGTTTATGTTTGTATCAGACGTGTACCCATACATTGTAATATTTTTAGATTACTTATTTTTTTATAGGATTCGGGTGACAAACAAGCACACAGTCCACCTGATGGTAAGTGGTTGCTGTGGCCCATAGGCATCTACATCTATCCTCGTTTGCGAATCAAAATGCAGATGCATTGTCACCCGTGAGCACTGGTGATGGAATGCCTCGTTTCCAGTAAAAAGGGTATCCGAATCTCTACGTTCACCATACGAAACACAGCAGCGTTAACCTGCTATTTTACGCTGGTATTCTGTGAGAGCGTGGTCCTGCCCCGGTCGAGCCGACCCATTCGTGCTACAACTATACCAGTAATATAGCTGCAGCATGGCTCTACTATGTAAAAAAATGATGAATTATGATGGCAAAGAACCAACATCAACTTAATGACCGACATTTTACCCAAATTTCAATACCATACATTAGGGTAGGGACCAACATAGTATTGTGTATTGCAATAAAAATAAAATAATATATAATATTATTATATTATATAATAATAATATATACATTTTTGTCATGTCCACGATCCCTGCTAAACACACATTATAAATACACGAACTCATCCACTTTGCCCTTCCATTATTATTTAACATGTAAATTTACTTCCTTCTCTTTCAAAAACCCTTGCTCTCGTTTTACTTGCGGTTTGCTGCACTTTCATTCCCCTTTAATTTTTTTTGAAGATATTATGTTATTAAAAATAACCATAATTTGCAATCTTCAAATTTCTGGAAGTACCTGTTGAGTTATCTGGATATTTACAGAGCACGTATATTACAGACACAAGAATTGCTCGCTTAAATTATTATGATTTTTTTAACAGTATATTAAATTTGGCGTCACTAGATTTGTGTGGCCACTAGATACTTATTTACATCACCTCATTGCTGTCAACTTTGACTGCGTAAATACAACCTTAAGGCCTTTGATAGTTAAGGGCAAATTTTTCAATCATAAGATAAATCTTATTCATAGAATAAATTATAAAGAATAAATTATAAGAAATAAATTGTAAATTATAAAAATAATTTAATTAAGTTATACATCATACAAACGTAACTTTTAAATTGTTGGTGTTTTATTTCATCCTACGAACAACTTGTCTGAGATATTTGGAATGAAGAATGAAAAATTAACCCTTTATGAATTACGATCTTTGTTTTTTATATATAACTAGCAATTTGCTACGGCTTCGCACGGGTGATTTCTGGATATCGAAAACAGTGCCTTCTACCGGGTCCAGTTGTGAATCTAAGCGATTTAGGCACCAACTATAAATAATAATAATAATAATTTATTTGCCAGAAATATGGTGGTTACAGACATTATAATTAAAGATAGTACAAGCATATTTCGCCAGAGGCATGCAAATACATAATTTTTAAATGTACATGATTCTATTAAAAAAGATATGTTTAATTATAATTTTATGATAAATTCAAGTATAAAATTCTTAACACACATAACATGGATGTCAATAATTAATTTAAAAAAAAAGTTGATAAAGTCCTAAATTAAAAATTCATATTATATCAAATCAAATGTACATGTCAATATAAGAACAACAACGATATAACAGCGATAAGGTGCGTTTATCGGGAAATCACTATTTAATATAGGTATTTTTAAAAATATTAGTGTGACAAACAGGCACACGGTCCACCTGTTGGTAAGTTCAGTGGCCTACAGATATCTACATCTATCCTCGAATAAGAATCAAAACGCTCATTGTTATAATTCCTTAAGACTAAGATGGAATGCCTCGTTTCCAGTAAAAAGGGTCTGAAGTTCTCTACACTCACCATACGAAACACAACAGTATTAAGTTGTAAGGATTTGTTATACGCATTAAGTTAGGCAGGCAGATTGGAGAACACAATAGGTATCCGACGTCTCACACATTTGGGACTAGTTCCCGTCGTGGGTCTTCGTAAATTGTATCAGGAATAAGCACGAGAGGTTCCTAACGCCATCTATTGTGGGCTAGAGATTACTCTTCTGGATCTAGATTTGATTGAGTTGTCTCTTACGACACACACGGAATGAAATGGGGTGATATATGCTCTTACACAGTCACCATCCAGTTATAAATATTATGTGTATGCTTCTATATTTAGACCCGTGGTAGCTCAGGGCTAAACGCTCGCTCTAAATTTCACAGTACGCGAGCAACACAGGTTCTCCGCCGGCATCAATGAAATTGTTAATCGCAATTTTAAATTCTGATTTACCACCTCCTTGGCGATGAAGCAAAATATTTTGGAGGAAACCAGCATGTCTGAGAAATAAGAAAAAAATATTTCGAAGACGTGAAGCACGGCTAACGTTTCCTTGTCCAAAAACCCACTTAGAAATGAGAGGAGGCCTATGCCCAGCAGGTGGACTTATATAGACTATAACTTTACTTTCCTATATTTACATCCATATAATATAATTTAGCATAACGTCACGTGTCACGAATTCGCCAGGTAATAAAATAACTTTTTCAACGCAATAGCGTAACTTTAGTCTAAAAAGACTGAGCTCGTAACAGAGGTCAATGGTAATCGATGTGCTGGTACGTAACGTACTTGTGAATAATTTCCATTCCAAAGCAATAAAGACACGAACTCTGCAAAACGTTGAATCTAAATTTACATCGCCTACAGATTTTTCTTATGGTATTCATTCGTAATTTGCGATTGTCGAAGGAAACGATATTAGAAATCTTAAAGCAGCGCTTACAATATTTTATTGAAATGTTATTAGCATACATATAAAAATATTCATATTACTCTATAGTTATTACGCTATAAATTTACTATTTTTATACGCGAGCTATCATGAATAGGCCGGCTTGACTAAAAAAGAGCCAAATTCACCAAGAATACCATCGTGAAATAGTAGTACGCTGCTATTTTTCGTATAGTGATAAGAACCAGAGACACAGTAAACGAGACAGTCCATCTTAGTAGTAACAGGTGTAGGTGTCTATGATGAGTCACACCATCGTTTGACACTTATTTTTATCATTATATTTCTACAGGTTTCTGATGTTAGATCGACCGATGACGGAACGCGGAGGTAAGCGTGGTAATTAAGCCAAATGCTTCCCACTACTAGAAAAGATATATTATGTCTACCAGTGAACTGTGAGGGGCTAATGAAAAGTCTTAATCTTAGGTTGCCTTAATAATGTACTCAAAAAATTTCAGTGCGATAATTTAGGATGATATTTATTTATTACAGTAAAAATGGATGATAACGTGACTTATCGCTAATCGAGCGACGTCTCAACTTTGTTGTACTTATTTGGTGGCGCGTTCATAAGCTGGGGAGGCCTGGGTCGCGCGCTGTCCGCATCTTAAGCAGCAACTCGTAAGTAACGACGAAACAAATTGACGACAATATCTGCTGGCAGTTCCCTGTCACCCTAACGGCGGTTATTACAATAGCGACAGACGGGCGTTTAAAACGCTGTATTGGAATATTTATATCTATAGTATGTTTAGTAAAACTGCCGTGTTTCAAGATAAAACTACTTTAAAATATTTAAAAAAAACCTATTTATTTTGTACTTTTTGTAGTCAAGTCATTAATTAAGTTTAAAATTTAATAAATCCCCGAAACAAAAACAAATAGCGCTGATCATCTTCAAACGGCTGAACAGATTTTCTTAAATCGTAGTTAAGAACACTATCGTTCAAGTTATCTTTCAACTAAAAAAAAGTCTAAATATTTGAATTTTTTTTTAGGTTGGAAGGTGGTGTCACACACGGACACATATACACGGATACATACGTTAAACTGACTACACCCCTCTGTTTGCGTAGGGGTCTGGATTGGTAACGTTGTTTTACCATCTTTGCGCTGTAAAACTACAGTACATCTACTTTTATTTCTGGTGTGAAGGGTAAGAGACAATGTAACTTTAGTCTGTAATATGTCTAGGGATGCCAACGCTTAAGGGACTTTATTTTTTTAGGTTGATTGCAAGGGCTACAGACTGCATTGGCTATTTAGCACCAGGGACTGCCAGCCAGTTTTTAATTATAATACAATATAAGCTAAGCCTTGAAAAAAACCATTAATTATCTTTGACTTATGCATGCAGCTAAAAGCCTCTTGATCTTTTGGTTCCACTGCGCTATGTCAATTACTCTTGCTTTACTGTGGATATCTATGCAACGGATTTTATTACTATTCTATTATTTATACTACGCTTTCGCACACATCCGCGGCCCTACCAGCGCCGGGCGCCCCATGGCAGTCCCTCCTCGGGAAAGGATTTCTCCTCCTCCAATTCCGTCTCTGATAAGGCGCTCCAGCAACATAAAGCGCGCCTTCCTCCGCAGCCTCAACTCCATCTGCGCAACGGACCCCTCGAAGCCGATGCGCGGAAACCATGGGGCCAAGAAAAAACGAACACTCGAAAGCACCGGTTTAACGGTGGTAGAGCCATGCAGCAGTTTTTGCTGTTGCACGTATGGGCCGGCTCGAGCCGGGTTGGTACCACGACCTCACAGAATACCGGCGTGAAGTAGAAGCTCTGCTTCTGCGTTTCGTCTGGTGAGTGCAGGTGGCCGGAGGCCCAATCCCCCCCCCCCCCATCAACATGGTAGCGAAATTACACAAAAGACTACCCCAGGAGGGTACCAGTACCCCTGGAGAATCCCTCGCTGAGCATCCACGACCATGTTATTCCAATCCTGAGCGTGGGTGCTCAGGCTGCCCCGCGTATTCTGGGGGGGGGCAAAATTCCGCTCAAAAACATAACTGCTCGGGGCAAACTGAGCAACAATACCAAGGCGACCCCTGCCACGCTATCCGTGAATTTCTGCAACATCAGGGGACTTCACTCTAACCTAAACGCCGTCCACTACCACCTCGAGACGGCGAAGCCGGCCTTGCTCTTCCTGACCGAGACGCAGGTTTCCTCTCCGGCTGATATTTCGTATCTCTCCTACCCGGGGTACAAACTGGAGCACTCCTTTGTGCCTCGGGCTGGAGTTTGCGTGTATGTCAGAGAGGACATCTGTTCTCGACGCCTCGGCAGTCTTGAAGGTTCGGACCTGTCCATCCTTTGGCTACGCGTAGACAGCGACGACCATCCGCGCGTCTACGGGTGCCTCTATAGGTCCCATAGCGGTAATGCCGAAACAGACCGACTCATAGACCACGTCCAAATGGCTACAGATTCCTTGCTACAACAGGTCCCATCCGCAGAGATCGTGATCCTTGGCGATTTTAACGCCCACCATGCCGAATGGCTCGGTTCACGTTTAACCGATCATGCGGGGAGATCTGTTTATGACTTTGCCTTGGCATATGGTCTGACACAACTGGTTACCTCGCCTACGCGGATTCCAGATGTGGAGGATCATACACCTTCCCTGTTGGACCTTCTGCTGACCTCTCATCCGGACGGATATCAGGTTTCCGTCGAAGCCCCTCTCGGCTCTTCGGACCACTGTCTGATCCGGAGTATGGTCCACTCACGCTCCCTTCGCGGTTACGTTCTGCAGGTTGCCGCCGTGTTTGGCATTACAGGTCGGCGGATTGGGACGGAATGCGGTCTTTCTTTGCATCCTACCCATGGGGGCGGGTTTGCTTCTCGCCGGATGATCCCAGCGCTGTTGCTGACTCTGTCACTGATGTGGTGCTACAGGGAATGGAACTATTTATTCCATCATCTGTGGTACCCATCGGAGGCAGATCTCAGCCTTGGTTTGGTCGCTCCTGTAAGATTGCATTACGCAGTAAGCAGGAGTGTTATCAAGCCTGGGCTGCAGCTTCGGCGACTCGGGATGTAAACACCAGCATACTAAAAAAGAAGTATAACTTTGCCTCCAGGTCCTTCAAAAGAGTTATTGCCAAGGCAAAGTCAGAGCACATAGGCAGAATTGGCGAGAAACTAGTTCGCCTTCCTTCGGGAACCCGTGCATTCTGGTCTCTCGCCAAGGCTGTCCAAGGGAATTTCTGTAAGCCATCACTACCATCTCTGCACAGGGAGGACGACTCACTGGCCCATGACGCAAAGGACAAAGCCGACCTTTTAGGCTCCCTTTTTGCGTCCAACTCGACTCTTGATGACGGGGGGAAAACACTGCCGACCATCCCGCGGTGTGAGTGCTCCATGCCGGATGTGCTGTTCTCACAGCGCTCGGTTCGCAAAGCACTTCTCTCCCTGGACATCCAGAAGTCGAGTGGGCCTGACGGAATCCCCCCAATTGTGCTGAGGACGTGTGCTCCGGAGTTGGCACCGGTCCTAACGCGTCTTTTCCGGTACTCCTACTCCCAAGGCGTAGTCCCGAATTCATGGAAGACAGCTTTTGTCCACCCGATCCCTAAAAAAGGCGACCGCTCAGACCCGTCCAACTATAGGCCTATCGCGATCACCTCCTTGTTCTCCAAAATAATGGAATCCATTATCAACTGCCAGCTCATCCGGTACCTTGAGGATCACCAGCTGATTAGTGACCGCCAATACGGTTTTCGTCGGGGTCGATCAGCTGGTGATCTTCTGGTCTACCTGACCCATAGATGGGCGGAGGCAGTAGAGTCCAAGGGGGAGGCGTTGGCCGTTAGTCTGGACATTGCGAAGGCCTTCGATCGGGTTTGGCACAAAGCGCTTCTTTCGAAGCTCCCTTCCTATGGGCTTCCCGAGAAATTGTGCAATTGGATCACCAGCTTCCTTGCAGATCGGAGCATCAAGGTCGTTGTAGACGGTGCATGTTCTGACTACAAGCCTATTAACGCTGGTGTTCCACAAGGCTGTGTGCTATCACCAACGCTGTTTCTTCTGCATATCAATGATATGTTGCTAACTGGTAACATTCATTGCTATGCGGATGACAGCACTGGTGATGCTTTATACACCGGCCGTGCTAATATTTCTCGGGAAAACGTCTCCGAGTACCGGAACAAACTTGTGTCTGAAGTCGAGTCTTTGCTGGACAAAGTCTCGAACTGGGGGCGACTAAATCTAGTCCAGTTTAATCCTCAGAAGACACAAGTTTGCGCGTTTACCGCTAAAAAGAACCCCTTTGTCGTATCTCCTCAGTTTCAAGGCACTCCCCTGGTTGCCGCAGCCAGTATCGGAATCCTCGGCGTCGACATATCGAGTGACGTGCAGTTTCGTGGTCACTTGGAAGAGAAGGCCAAATTGGCCTCTAAAAAGCTTGGCGTGCTCAGCAGAGCGGGACAGTATTTCATGCCGGCACACCGCCTGCAACTTTACAAGGCGCAGGTTCGGCCTCACATGGAATACTGTTCCCATCTCTGGGCAGGGGCTCCCCAGTGCCAGCTCCTTCCACTTGACCGCATCCAGCGCAGAGCGGCTCGAATCGTCGACGACCGAGTCCTTTGCGATCGGCTCGACTCATTGGCGCTGCGAAGAGATGTTGCATCTCTTTGCATTTTCTTTCGCATCTACCATGGGGAGTGCTCTGAGGAATTGTTCGGATTAATCCCTGCCGCCAAATTTCACGAACGCACATCGCGGCAGAACTCCCGATACCATCCACACCATCTGGATGATTGGCGGTCCACCACTGTGCGATTTAGAAGATGTTTTCTTCCTCGCACGACTTCCTTGTGGAATCAATTACCATCAGCGATTTTTCCGGACCGATACGATTTAGGGACCTTCAAGAAAAGAGCGTACTCCTTTTTAAAAGGCCGGCAACGCATCTGCAATTCCATCCTTGGTGTTGCAGTTGTTCATGGGCGGCGGTAGTCACTTACCATCAGGTGAGCCGCATGCTCGTTTGCCCCCTCTCCTATATATAAAAAAAAAAACCAGCTTTCCTGATCCCAGCGGCGAATGTGGTCTGTGGGGAACTGTCAACCAAGTTTCAGCCGCCGACGGTAGGGAGAGCGGCTTCTCGCAATACCGAGACTCCTCTCTTTAACTTCCGAGTGGACTTGCCAAGCCTACTCGCAGTGGCCACCTCGGGCTAACTCCACCTCGGGCCAGCCATGTGGGTTCTTATTTGTTCACCTTGGGTGACCAAGTCACGGCTATTAAGTCCCCCTCCCCCACGACAAGGCGGGAAGTGGCTCTTAAGCTACCTCAATTGAATAGCAGTGGGTGACTACGTCTCGATTTTGCGTCGTCACTGCACCGGTTACAATTTAATTTTCAAATGAAAATGCCCATTTATGTCGTTTTTATTTCTTATTTTCTTATCCTTCTAATTATCTAACCATATCAAAGTATAATTCATTACTCTCTTATGTGCAATACTATCAGCACAGATATTTTATTTTTTAATGACAAGCGTTAAAATAAACGCTAATCTGTATTCACCAACTTAACAGATGTACGCGTCCACAAATGACTGTGCTTTTTAATTGGCTATGTCATTAGCTTCTTGGTTGTTGGAAGCACGTGCCAGCCTATGCGTCAAGTTGATTACTTGAAGTACGAGTATCATATATTTATTTGGTAATGGAGCGTCGGTGGTGCCCGCCATATACCTTAAATAACTGCTAAGCAGCTGCTAACTGTGGAGCATTTTCCTTTTTATTAAACGCGTTTTGCACGATACATTCGAACTTGCTCAGTAGTAATGCTATGATGTAACAGAAACAGAAACTTTTTTAATCAATATAGAGTATAAATAATACTTATTGAAAATCACTTTTTTGTTTAATTACGACTCGTTCGATGAATAAACTTCTGTCCTGGGAAGAACCAGCAAGAAACCCAGCGGGACTTTTTTAATAACAGCTTACAGTCATGTATGTTACACAATTAACCACAAAAACACAATTAGCACACTCTGATGTTTTATTAAGGAGTCAAAGCACTCCTCATTATACTTACATGACTTTACCAGATCATTCATGGCCAATTTGTGTTCTTTTATCTCATTTTGGGCCGATGCATATTAATTTGATATAATTTTTAGGGTGATTTTAAGTGATAAAATTGTTGACTTTAGACACTATATCAGTCTCATAACAGTTATTCATATTTTCCACCTCAATTGAATATAATTTAAGTTTATTAATTACATCATTCTTGCTTTTCGTTACATACATTTACTCTTATATAAGTTTTAACATTAATTTTAGTTTTAATTAACTTTTGCAATTTCCTAATATACCTATTTATTAATTTTTATGTATTTCTTTAATTTTCTTGTACTGCAGCTAATCCTTGCTGCTACTCTTGATGTGACATAATCATCACCAGTCAAATCTATTGTTGTAGAGGGTTGTAATGCTTTAGAAGATTCACATTCTATGAGTTCACTGAACAGACTTTGAGTTTGGGACGCTTTCAAGTTATCTATGTATTGTTTTAATTGCACAATCTGCTCATTAGCCTCAGGTAACTCCAATGCAGCAGTTAATCTGAGGGATTCCTCATATTCCTCATATAAACTCATCGACTGTTCTCTGAAGCTGATCCCATTCTTTTAAAACAAAAGTATATTCTTTATGCAACTTAACTATAATATCACTTTTAAGCTCAGTATTTTGTATTTTAAGCTTTAGGAATAATTTATATTATTGATAACAAAATATGACTTTAAAATTAAAAAAATGTTGTTATAGTTGAAGGCATAATGGTTATTCTAGAATCTTATCCAACCAAACCAAAGAAAAACCAAGATCGATCAAACTCTGCCGGCATAAGTGAAATTTCGACTGTAATTTTAAGTGTTCATTTAAAAAAATTAAGACTAGGGCAGTCCACCTATACGCATAAATAAGTGCCGGGGACCCTGCTCCAAAGCCTTTGCAGATATGAAGAAACAGGTAGATGAGGCCTGTGCCCAGTCCAGAGTAGCCTAGCCCATATATACGTCACAGAATTGGGTACAGGCCTCCTCTGATTTCTGTGAGCAATTCTGATGCGCTGCACCACCACGTGTTTGCGAACTTCACATATGTCTTTGAAATATTTTTATTTCTCAGAAATGCAGGTTTTCCTTTGCCCTCGAGCACGTGGTAAATCAGTACTGAAAATTGCTACCAACAATTTCAATGGTGACGATGGGCATCGGCCCTGGGTCGCTTGCGTACTATGAAACTAATTAATAAAATAATTATACATAATAATATAATAAAAAAATTACATCAAGGGCTTAGTCTCAAGGCTATCACGTGATGGCCTTAATGGATGGGACGTTATGTAATATGTTACTTTACCTTTTTACTTTACAAGTCATTAAGAAAATATGCATCTTGAGAAATAGCTTTTGTTTAACTTTTTATGATAACTATTTAAGAGTGTTTCTGCCTACAAGCAGCAGCGCACTTACAGTTGTGTCAATATTAAAGGGTAAGAAATACAATGACATGACAGAATGTGAGCCTTTTCAAGGTTTATTATGGCATTGGTTGAAGGTGTCCACAGTCTGCAGTAACCACATACTAATTGTAGTTTTAACACATTAGTTGTAATACTAAAATAAAAAGTATGCCTTTATTAATAAATAAGGAAGAAGGTTATCATTTATTAATCTTAAAATAGAAGAATATTTCAATAACAAACGGGTGTAATAAGAACTAGATAAAATTCGAAAGCGACATTAGCTTTGATTAAGGATACGGACGGATACGGTTTGACAACTGTCATGAACCATTACAGTGTGGTGTTTATAGCACTGCTGATATATTTTTAAAATGGTAGTCTATATGAATTTGTTACTTTAAGAGTACATTTGAAAATTATACTTAATAGTGTTCTACTATTTCAATGCAATATACTTTTAGGCTTTGAAAAATATATGTGCGTGACTCGGCAGGCGCCGCGAGGTCGCCCCGCCGCTCATTTGTGTATATAGTCCTGGAAAATCGACCATGTAAACATGAACTCCTATGTGTATAAGATTTACCGTTTCACCGACTAAAATGTGAACTGGCAAGAGGAGGTAAGAAGCTCATGTAAGACTAGCGGTTGTATAACGTGGCTAATATGAGTAGAGCACGCGTATGGAAATTACAGTGGAATCAATCACGAACCGTACAAACATGCTCCAGAGATAGCACAAACAATGGCTTTCTTGTTTCATTGTTTTTCAATAAAGACTATTATCTACAGTATTTCTTATTACATTGGATATTTATTGGACTCAACAAATAACAATGATTATTAGAATAAAAAGTGCTTGTTAACTTAACTGTTATAACTTATTTGTTATTGATTTAAGGTAATATTGTCAATAACGTAGTCTCAAAGGCCGGTATTCAGAGTCAATCTAGAGTTTAAATTCAAACTTTATGCGTGGAGCTATATTATGGTTTTAGCACCAATGGGTTGGCTCGAACGGGGTAGAACCACGCCTTCACAGAATAAAATAGCTGCTTAATGCTGCTGTGTTTAGTATGGTGGGTGTAGCGAGCGAGATCAGAGGTGATATCACATATACATTTTAATACTTAATTTAAGGTACATGTAAAATTTCATGCACCGTGTGCATTGTACATTTCACCCTAACTCTGACTTAAAACATAAAATAGTTTATTTTTAATTATAATAAAAAATGTTGTAATGGAATTACAATTGAGAATGTACTGCACTCACGGTGGTGATTTAAGAATATAAACAATACTGTCTATCGTCCCGTGGGTGTCATATTAGCCAACAGAGGTATACAAACCAGGAGATGGGCAGGAGCTTTTTTTATAGGATAGAGTGACAAACGAGCACACAGTCCACCTGATGGTAAGTCGATGCTGTGGCCCATAGACATCTACATCTATCCTCGTTTGCGAATCAAAATGCAGATGCGTTGCCACCCGTGAGGACTAAGACGGAATGCCTCTTTTCCAGTAAAAGGGGTCTCCGGTTCTCTACACTCACCATACGAAAAAAAAGCAGTGTTAAGCTGCTATTTTACGCTGGTATTTTGTGAGAGCGTGGTCCTACCCCGGTCGAGCCGACCCATTCGTGCTACAACTATACTACTAATATGACTGCAGCATGGCTCTACCGCGTATGATATATCACGTATGATATATTATAATATTTAGAAAATAAAAAACTGCGCTTAAATTATAATCGGTCGTTAATTTGCGGAATTAAATTATATTAAAGATGTTAAAATTAATTAGTTGGTTCGCATAAAAATATAATATCTTATCTGGTTTGAGGATTGTCATAATTAGTCTGAAGAGCTCTTTGAACTCTTCAATCTAGGTAAGACACGTCATTTTTATTTTTCACGCGGATCTTTACTAATTAGATTTAACATCTTTAAAACTGTGTTTGCGTACCCGCCTGGCAACTATAGCAAATGTGCCTTTTATGATGCAACCCATGTGGAGACCTATGTTTAGCGGTGGACTTTGCTATGCTTTAATGATTAAAATGAATGCAAAATCGTGGTATAGAAAAAGAAACAGAAACTTTTTATTTAATATAGATTATAAATAATACTTATTGAAAGTTACTCTTTTGTTTAGTTACCACTGGTTCGAAAAAAAACCTCTGTCCTGGGAAGAACCAGCAAGAAACCCAGTGGGCCTTTTTTTTTAAAATAACAGCTTACAATCACGTATGTCACACAATTAACCACACAAAACAAATTACAAATAGCTTGGTAGCGATCACCTCATTCTCAGGGGTTATTATCATCCATATATTGCTTAATATTATAATAACACTTTTTATACAAATTTTGTTTAATAAAGTTTTTGAACTTTGAGCAGGTAAATTTTGTATATTTTCGGGGACTTTATTGTAAAATCGTATACATCCCCAAGAATGAATTACTGTCTCGGTGGAGTCGAGTAACTGGTACTACTAGCTTGTGTCTGTTCTAGTATTTACAGAATGAATATCACTTATTTTTGTATTATATATTGTGAGCGGTACATATTGCCAGTAATGGCATGTTATATGGATCTGAAAAATAGTTCTTCACTGCTGACCGTCTGAGGTTGCTTAAAGCCGCTAAACGAGCTACGGAGAGGTATGTGCTCGGAAGTTCTTTGTATTAATTAATGATGCATATACGCACAGCTTCCAATTTGTTAATTCTTGAGCAGTCTCAGACTGATGTGTGCATATTTCTACCTCTTGCGTTTGTATATTTCTTCGTTTAAATTTATTTAAAAGTGTCTATCAAATGAATGATACGTTTTTTATTCTGATAGAATTCATAACGACGATGCCTGCAGATGAGTAATCGACATCTTCCAACGAATCAGTATGCTAAACTGGCAAGGAAAGGCCATAGAGCTAACCGAACCGAAACCCAACGAGCAAGAAGAGTTCTCGAGTGGCAACCTCGTACCGGTAAGCGTACCTAGCTTCTAGATGGACCCCACTAGATGGGGTGACGACCTGGTAAGTCATACAGAAAGTCAAAAGACGTAGGTGGCTCAGAATACCGTGTTTTATGGCATTAATTAGGGAAGGCCTATGGACAGTGAACTTGTGAAGTTTTGACAATTAGTTGGAAAACAAAGCCCATGTTTTCAAATTTGTTAATAAGATAAGGTTTTAGAAGTAAACTCACAGATTGTGTTTTCATTTACTTTCGCTTTAGGAGTTGGTCGGATTAAATTTAGTCTATTCCATTGCGGGATGCGCTCTAATTTTCAACTTCAGAAACTTGTTGAGCGGCGTGTTTTCGATAACGAACTACCGCCGGTAACGGTGTGTGATATATTAAGATATTATGCAACGATGTTTTAATTGGATTTAAGATTAACATACATACATACATACATACATAAACACTCACGCCTGTCACCCAGAGGGGTAGGCAGAGACTATGGAATTCCATTTGGCACGATCCTGACACACCTCTCTCGCTTCCTCCACATCCATATACCTACGCATACACGCTCGTCGGTTAAAGGTACTCTTAATTTGGCCCATTTTCAATATATCGCCTATTTGGTCGATAAACTTTCGCCTAGGGCGACCCTTTCCGACTCTGCCATTCACCTCTGCAACATAAATTTGCTTTGTCACTCTTTCCTCATTCATTCTTTCTACATGACCAAACCACCGAAGCATTCCTTTCTTAATCCTAGTCACAACATCATCTTGCAAACCACACATTTCTCTTATCCCACTATTTCTCACCCTGTCATTCAGATTCAGCATTAACATATTTAATATAATGAGTTTCCGCAAAGTAGTACCTGACTGTATTCATTATCTTAATTGGATTTTAGATTATTTTAGTAAGAATTGCTGTTTAAGTCAATAAAACACTACTTATAAACTACTTTCAAAAAAAAAACGACGGTAAGGAAGCAAATGAAAAGATGGATGAAGATGATGATAAATATTGTTACGTGGTAGATTCACGATGTAGCTATAGGTATTATGACCGCAGCACGATTGTGTCAGTTTGACTGTGAAGTGATCACGCTGCTCTGTTTTGTATGGTAAATATAGAGAATCGGAGACCCTTTTTACTGGTAACGAGGACACCATCACTTTTGTAGGTAAGTATTAGGTGAAGTATAAATTTATCTCCACGTTTATAACGTTACTTTTACTTTTTTAATATTAATTGTTGTTATTGTTTTTAGGCAAACACCGTTTAAACCACCAACTAGTTTCTGAACTATAGTTAGAATGTATGCTTTTTTTTCAAGATGCCTCCGACAGTAGATGCATGCGACAGAGAAACGAAAATGTCTGACCATAAAACGGAGAGTGAATAGAGGATCTATTCAGTTTTATAAATATCGTTGAACATATCTATCATAAACATTTTCATATTATTACAAGCATCAAATAGCGAGATTGTGCGTTGAGACTTTATAAAACAACTTGGCATGTAAGCTGACGTAATGCCTTGATCAAATCACATAGCAACGAGAGAAAAATCAATTTTATAAAAATTTCTAAAAGCACCAACAGACTGTATGAATGAAGTTTTTGGCAAAAACTCCGAAAATGGTAGCAGAGATGGTGTGTCTATGGAGCAAATTCAAAGGGAATCGTGTCAATTAAAGATGATGACGAAAGATACATAAACCGCTAAAACGTATCATGAATGTAAAAAATACGCGTGCAAAATAGACTACTATGACAAAACAGCGTGACTTAGCTGTAATTACTGAAAATAAGTGCCATCAGAAAGAATTACGAGTTTTTTTTTATAGGATAGGGTGACAAACGAGCATACAATCCACCTGATGGTAAGTGGTTGCTGTGGCCTATAGAAATCTACATCTATCCTCGTTTGCGAATCAAAATGCAGATGCGTTGTCACCCGTGAAGACTGAGATGGAATGCCTCTTTTCCAGTAAAAAGGATCTCCGGTTCTCTACACTCATCATACAAAACACAGCAGTGTTAAGCTGCTATTTTACGCTGGTATTCTGTGAGAGCATGGTGCTACCCCGTTCGAGCCGACCTATTCGTGCTAACACGTATAAAACATAAAACATGTAAATATTCGTTCCTTAAAAAACAATTCAATTAATTTCTAGTTACTCTCGGTAGCGATCTGAGCCAATCGGATGTTTTTCTGATAACTAAATCAAACATAAATTATTCTGTATTATCTTTCTACAAAATTCCTGGATTCAAAGTTAATATTTAGCTGCAGCATGGCTCTACCACGTATAGACATTTAAACTTTTGGTTGTTGTAGTTGATTTAACTATTTATTTATTTATGCTTTGGTAATTTTTTAAGTGCCACAGTATTTTTTTATTAATAATAATTAAAAAACATTAACGCACATATGCTTCAAGCGTTTTTTGGTTTAGGGGTGAAAACCGATCCAAGGATGTCACTAACGTTATTTTTTTTTTATTTATTTTATAGGATAAGGGTGACAAACGAGCACACAGTCCACCTGATGGTAAGTGGTTGCTGCGGCCCATAGACATCTACATCTATCCTCGTTTGCGAATCAAACTGCAGATGCGTTTTCACCCGTGAGGACTAAGATGGAATGCCTCATTTCCAGTAAAAAGGGCCTCCGGCCACCTGCACTCACCAAGCGAAACGCAGAGGTAAACCTCTACTTCACGCTGGTATTCTGTGAGGTCGTGGTACCACCCCGGTTCGAGCCGGCCCATCCGTGCGACAGCAAAAGCTGCCGCGTGGCTCTACCACTGTTATTGTATATATCAGGCGAAACGGAAGATCTTTTGACAGTGCAACGTTGAGTTATTAATAACGGGTTATGCTCGAACTTTTATTGTTATATATTAAAATCTTTTAAATTTAGCTTGATAATTTTGACAGCTCACTGTGGAGATGGGATGGTGTATAATGGTTAATGAATCAATTCGATTATTATTCTCATAGAACCTGCAATATATAATTGCATGTTTATGCGGTATGGGTTTGGAATTTTGAACAATTTCTTATCTATTGAATTAATAATAAAGTATTAATACGATAATAAAACCCCTCCTGCAATATGATTTCGCCTCGTGCATATTTTTATTCAGTCAGTCAGACTATTTAGTAGAATATGTGCGAGTCGAAATAATTTTTGTGAAAGGGCTTAGTGTGAAATAAAACAAGGAATTGTAGCTTAAAGTTATTTATAATTAAAATAATGGCGCACAACCTAAATCAAGTTCATTATTAAATCATCGTCATCACCATCACTAGGCTCACTACTGGAACTGTCCTTTACGTTGATTATTAATATTTGTTCACAAACTCTGTCAAAGCAAAGTGGGCATCTCGCTCCCAGTGTTCTAGTATATATTTAAATCTCTTTGGTTCTAGTATATACTGTTTTGTGTGTTCCGCGACTTTTCTTCAGTCATCCGCAGTAACGTTATCACAGGCATTTTGCAATAAAGTCAGCATTTTCTTAGCTGTAAATGGTGGAAATGTATTATGGTTGGCTGCAAGACCTAAAATCAAAAAAAAAATTAAGTATCTATATATGTAGTAAACGAGGGTACTAGGTATAATGACAAAAAACAAACCTTTGACATGAGCCGAAATCCGTTCGATGGCATTGTATTGGCAATGATATGGATCTAAGTACCGTATGGCCATGTTGTTCAGCGATTTCATCTAAAAAGTAGGTTGGTTTTCTGGGTTTGTTTTCTTTCACTAATCGGGCCAATTGATGTTTCAACATATTTTCATTGGCTTCAATGCTCTTCACTGCTCTGCAGCCAAGATATAAGCTCCAATTTTCTGCTGCTGGATGTTGGAGCTTTGTTTTTTTGTAAAAATAGTATGGCGCATTATTCAAAATAATCATATGTGTTTCATGAAGATTTTCCAGTAATGTTGAAAACCACTTTGAACTTTTCGAAATTCATCTCCTCATGATATTCTATTATTTTTGTTGATTTGAAAGCCAACAAACAATTTGGTACGAAACCGTTTGCCATCCCTGCGTGCGCAATGAGGGCATCCTGGACTTTTTCTGCCACCAGGGCGGCGCCACTTTACAGTGAGGTAAAATATTTGACAGATTTCATAGCGGGGACGATAATTTCTTAGGAAAATGTAATCTTTAAGGTTTCTTTCTGTATTATTTGTTATATTTTATATCAATTACATTAGAAATGAATAAACCAAACTTTAAATATAACTAAAAGCCGATTTAAAAAAAAAAACAGTTAAAGTGCAGAAATTAAATATATTGGTAAATCCAATTGAGCATGCCTTCGCATTAAAAAAAATACGTATAGCATGATTATACGGATTTTTTTTAAAGTAGTTTAAATACATTTCGACAGCATTATCGGCTTCAACACCCTCGAAACCCATGAAAATGACACCCATGATGAAAAAATTTATACCTATTGCAGCCGCCATCTTGGCTTTACATTTCTACAGCACTATCGGCTTCAACACCCTTGAAAACCATGAAAATGACACCCATGATGAAAAAATTGGTACCTACTTCAGCCGCCATCTTGGATTTACATTTCGACATCACTATCGGCTTCAACACCCTCGAAAACCATGAAAATGACACCCATGATGAAAAACTTTATACCTATTGCAGCCGCCACCTTGGATTTACATTTCGACAGCACTATCGGCTTCAGCACCCTCGAAAACCAAGAAAATGACACCCATGATGAAAAAATTGATATCTATTGCAGCCGCCATGTTGGATTTACATTTCGACAGCACTATCGGCTGCAACACCCTCGAAAACCATGAAAATGATATCCATGATGAAAAAATTCATATCTATTGCAGCCGCCATCTTGGATTTACATTTCAACAGCACTATCGGCTTCAACACCCTTGCAAACCATGAAAATGACACCCATGATGAAAAAATTGGTACCTACTTCAGCCGCTATCTTGGATTTATATTTCGACAGCACTATCGGCTTCAACACCCTCGAAACCCATGAAAATGACACCCAAGATGAAAAAATTGATACCCCTTGCAGCCGCCACCTTAGATTTACATTTCGACAGCACTATCGGCTTTAACACCCTCGAAAACCATGAAAATTACACCCAGGATGAAAAAATTGATATCTATTGCAGCCGCCATCTTGGATTTACATTTCGACAGCGCTATCGTCTTCGACACCCTCGAAAACCATGAAAATGACACCCATGATGAAAAACTTGGTACCTACTTCAACCGCCATCTTGGATTTACATTTCGACAGCATTGTCGGCTTCAACATTCTCGAAAACCATGAAAAAGACACCCATGATGAAAAAAATTATACCTATTGCAGCCGCCACCTTGGATTTACATTTCGACAACACTATTGGCTTCAGCACCCTCGAAAACCATGAAAATTTCACCCATGACAAAAAAATTGATACTACTTATTTTTAGTACGTACTACTATTATTTATTCTGTGCTTTTAAAATATTGTAATAAAAAAATCTGTTATTATTATTATAATCAAGTATTTAAGAAATTTGGTTATTCGAATATTGTGTATTTGTACAGCGATCTTTTTGAGCCGCTGCAAACAACCGAAATAACGAAATAATGTTCACTCACGACGGCGACTGACGGCGAACCATAGATAAATATAAATGTAGCAAGCTAATGCGGCGAACTGATATATACAGTAATCTATGGCGATGGCCAACTGAGTTAGTGAGTAAACTACTCTGTGGCTGCAGTTCCCCATTTACAGAAATAACTCTATACGAGGCTGCCAAATCAACGAAAATTTCGCCATTTTCGAGCCGAAAAAAATTAATTATAGCTAAACTAAACAAAATTACACTGCCATTTACATTCAGTGGCTTCCCACATGATAGATGAAGAGATTAATAAATAGATTGAGTTAAACAATTGATATTTACAAAAGTTATAGTGTTTACAAGCCTTGGGGACATAATAAATCCACACCATAAGCCACTAAAACCCCTTTTTTATTTAAAAATAGCAATTAATCGATTAAAAAAAAATATTAATAAGTTCAACAATCATTTATCTTTCTAACAATGTGCTTTTTATATCATTTATATGTGTAATATGATTGCTGGATACGATTTCATGCGACAAAACGGTGGAATTTTGATTTTTAGGCGTTAGTAGAACATACCCACGCGCTTTGCGCTCGGCATGCAAAATCAAACCACTGACGAATAGTGTTGTGTATTAATATAATACTCTAGATAATGATAAACTCATAGAATTCTATGGATAAACTATTATTTAAAACTAATTTCTCAATGGGCTTCTACAATGGGGGTCATTGTAGAAGTGTGCTCGTCGCGACCCCTGCAAGCCCTTTTCAGTGCTGCAATTCTACACAGCTGCGCATGGGTGCCAACGAGGGTTATGGTGGTGTCCCCCCAAGGCGACGCACACCAGCTCGTCCCCGTTGGTGTGGAATGCAGCGCGCAAAGCGGTGATGGGGACCGCCACCCGTCACGCACAGCCCGACACGGCGGAAGGTGGAGGACAGAGTGCAGAGTTGGCACGTGGAATGTTAGAGGAGGCATGAGAGATAAGACGAATGAGTTGATCGAAATAATGAAAGAAAGAGAATTAGATGTCGTGTGTATGTCGGAGACCAAACGGAAGGGCAGTGGTACTGAAGAGCTCCCTGGCGGGGCGTTAGCTCTATGGTCCGGAGTCCCGGAGAGCGATAGCGCCTGCCAGGGAGTGGGGGTGCTGCAGTCGTCTCGGTTGGTCGATGTTATGACTGAATATAAGGTTGTGAACTCAAGACTTCTCTGGGTTCGCTTTAAATTGGGACTGACGAAGTTATTCCTTTTAGCTGTTTATGCGCCGGTAGCTTCGTCGTCCAGGGCTGAGCTGAAGGAGTTTTGGGAGAATGTAAGAGAAGTTCTAGATTTAGTTAGGGGAAACGAAAGAATTGTTGTATGTGGTGATTTGAATGGATGGGTTGGTACCGCTCGACCAGGTTACGAGTCGGTGCTTGGAAAGTTTGGCGAAAAAAGGGATAATGATGCTGGCAAGCTTATACTGGCTGTATGCAAGGAAAAGGGTCTTCTTGTGACAAACACTATGTTTAATCACAAGAAAATCTATATGTATACTAGAGAAAGAAAGAATGAGAGAAGTATGATCGATTTGTTCCTGGTGGATGACCCACTGCGAAAACAGGTGATGGATACGCGAGTGTTCAGGGGTGCTGACCTGGGAACGGATCACTATCTAGTGATTACTAGATTTAGGGGTCTGTTCGCGGGTTGGCGCTACCACAGTCGGTCTGTCGCATCCGAAGCTGGAAGCTTCAGGAAGCGGATACTAGGGACAAATATCATGCGAGGGTAGCCGAAAAGCTAGACACCATCGATGGCAGAAAAGAATGTGTGAAAAGAACATGGCAGAACCTTAGGGATGGAATGGTAAGTGCAGCGGAAGAAGTGTGTGGAACGATTAAAAGAGGCAGTAGTAAAAGAAGAGATGCAAGGTGGAATGATGAAGTGAAAGAAGCTGTAAAGAAGAAGAAGAAAGCATGGTTAGACTACTTGGCCTCTAGTAATAATAAGGATATGAGAGAGAAGATTAAAGAAAGATATAAGCTGCAGAAAGTTCACACGAAAGCATTGATTGAGGAAGTGCGTGAAAGGTGTAGAATGGAAGCGGACAAAAGGTTGTCGCACAATTTTAAAGAGAACTCCAAACTCTTCTGGAAAGAGGTTGGAAGGACCCGAAGTGGTGCGACGGCCTTAAGAATGAACAAAGTGCTTTCGAGAACCAATGACATCCTCTCAGAAAAATCGGACGTCATGCAGCGATGGAGCGAATTTTATAGAGAAATGTATGCGTGTGATGATCTTAGTGAGGGATCCGAGGGTGACGCCGTGACTGGTACGCCAGACCCGGACCTCGATGACACTGAGGTCATCAGTATGAAAGAGATTAAATGTGCGATTCGAAGTTTGAAATGTGGTAAAGCTGCGCGACTAGACAGAGTTACTGCTGAAATGGTCAAGTATGGTGGGCCTCGCGTCTGGGACAGCTTTCATCTGCTATGCAATTTGTGCTGGCGGACGGGGGATGTCCCGGATGATTGGCGATCCGCAGTCATTGTACCTTTATATAAAGGTAAAGGTTCACATTTTGACTGCGGGTGCTATCGGGCGATCAGCTTGACCAGTTTTGCAAGTAAAGTTTACTCGAAGGTTTTGACACGTAGGATGCGAGAGAAATCAGAAAGATTTCTATGGGAGGCACAATGCGGATTTAGACCTGGAAGAGGATGCACGGATCAAATGTTTTCTCTACGCATGATCACGGAAAAGCTTCTGGCTGCTAACCAGAGGATTTTCTGTGCTTTTGTGGATCTTGAGAAAGCATTTGATAAGGTTGTAAGGAAGAAAATGTGGGAACTGTTGCCGGGGTACGGTGTGGATGGTCGATTGCTAAGGGCTGCGCAGTCACTTTACTGTGACTGTAAAGCCTGTGTGCTGGTAGGGCATGGCCTGTCACTCATGTTTAGCATCCAAACGGGCGTAAAACAGGGTTGTGTCATGTCTTCCTGGCTGTTCATACTGTATCTCGACAGCTGTTTACAAAAGCTGAAAGATAGCTGTTTGGGTGTGAAATTGGGTGACATAAAAGTAAATTGTCTGCTGTATGCTGATGATGCAGTGCTTATTGCACCATCAGAGGCAGAACTGCAGGCATTAGTCACGTGTATGAAAGAGGAATGTGAAATTAAAGGTCTCCGTTTGAATGCTAATAAAACTAAGGTTCTGGTATTTGAAAGGGACGAAGAGAGAACGAAGTGTGAAATATGGGTAAATCAGGAATGTCTAGAACAGGTAAATGAAATTGTATACTTGGGGAGTGCTTTTAGCCGGGATGGAAGTTGTGATTTAGATGTGGACAGGCGTGTCGCTGCCGGGAACAAAGTCAATGGTGCCCTGACTGCGTTAGTCAAAAGGCAAGGCGTAGTGAAGAGTGCACGCCTTGCAATACATAACGCAGTGTTGGTACCGACTTTGTTATATGGCAGCGAAACCTGGGTATGCCAGAAGAAGCATAAAAGCAAGTTGAATGCAGTGGAGATGCGATCTCTTCGTAAAATGTGCGGCGTTACCATGGCCGCCCGAAAGCGAAACGAAGAGATTCGCAATATGGCAGGTTTGAAAGATGACCTTATCACAAAGATTGATAAGGGCGTACTTCGATGGTTTGGGCATGTTGAGCGAATGAGTGAAGACCGAATGGTGAAGAAAATATATAGCGCGCAAGTTAATATTAAAAGGTGTCGAGGTAGACCGAGACTAACTTTCGAAGACCATGTGAGCAAATTGCTCGATGAGGGGAGGGTCAAGAGTACTCGGATACCTAGACGTGCATGTATGAAGAAGTTAATGAATCTGAAAGAAGCGAAAGAGGTATGTAAGGATCGTGACCCTTGGCGATTTGTTCTCTCTGGCTACCCCGTCAGTGATTGTGCGTGAAGATAAGACAATTTCTCAATTAACTGACACGTGTAACAAAAACCTTACCTCGGTCACAACTAGCGACATCTGGTGAGTGGAAGATTATTAGCCCTCATTATCAGGTGTTGTCCTTTGCCTTCGGGCACTTTGGTGATTGATTGTGCCGTGTCATCAGTCCACGCTTTCGGTACAGTGTGGTTCGCGTTAAGCTACGTCTCGTCCAGAAATACGACTTTATCCCAATTTGGCACGGGTGGAATGTTTAAGAAAAGCAAAACATGTTGCTTTTCTTAAAAATTCCACCCATGCGAAGGCAATGTCTTTTGTTCGTTAATATTTTTTTATAATATAGGTAAATAATTAAATTATGTTTATTATGTGTGAGTGAGGGGAGTGGCGCCATTTGCTGAAATACAGGTTTTAGCCTAGTTTGGCAATGGATGCTATTTTAAGATTAAAACATTTTTGTTTAGTATATAAACAGACATATTGTTAACTGATATATGTATGGAAATAAATATTATTATTATTATATAGCGAGTGTGTCTAAGGTTCTTTTCAAGTACTAGAATTTAAAGTATATGAACGTTACTAGAATTTTATGAACATCAATGGCAAAAACATACACATATATCTAATATCAACCGACTACAAAAAAGGAGGAAATACTCAATTCGACTGTATTTTTTATGTGTGTTACCATAGAAAATTCATAAAAAATTCCGCTCAAAAACATAACTGCTCGGGGCAAACTGAGCAACAATACCAAGGCGACCCCTGTCACGCTATCCGTGAACTTCTGCAACATCAGGGGACTTCACTCTAACCTAAACGCCGTCCACTACCATCTCGAGACGGCGAAGCTGGCCTTGCTCTTCCTGACCGAGACGCAGGTTTCCTCTCCAGCTGATATTTCGTATCTCTCCTACCCGGGGTACAAATTGGAGCACTCCTTTGTGCCTCGGGCTGGAGTTTGCGTGTATGTCAGAGAGGACATCTGTTTTCGTCGCCTCGGCAGTCTTGAAAGTTCGGACCTGTCCATCCTTTGGCTACGCGTAGACAGCGACGACCATCCGCGCGTCTACGGGTGCCTCTATAGGTCCCATAGCGGTAATGCCGAAACAGACCGACTCATCGACCACGTCCAAATGGCTTATACAGATTCCTTGCTACCAACAGGTCCCATCCGCAGAGATCGTGATCCTTGGCGATTTTAACGCCCACCATGCCGTATGGCTCGGTTCACGTTTAACCGATCATGTGGGGAGATCTGTTTATGACTTTGCCTTGGCATATGGTCTGACACAACTGGTTACTTCGCCTACGCGGATTCCAGGTGTAGAGGATCATACACCTTCCCTGTTGGACCTTCTGCTGACCTCTCATCCGGACGGATATCAGGTTTCCGTCGAGGCTCTTCGGACCACTGTCTGATCCGGAGTACGGTGCCACTCACGCTCCCTTCGCGGTTGCGTTCTGCAGGTTGCCGCCGTGTTTGGCATTACAGGTCGGCGGATTGGGACGGAATGCGGTATTTCTTTGCATCGTACCCATGGGGGCGGGTTTGCTTCTCGCCGGATGATCCCAGCGCTGTTGCTGACTCTGTCACTGTTGTGGTGCTACAGGGAATGGAACTATTTATTCCATCATCTGTGGTACCCATCGGAGGCAGATCTCAGCCTTGGTTTGGTCGCTCCTGTAAAAATGCATTACGCAGTAAGCAGAAGTGTTATCAAGCCTTGGCTGCGTGGCTGGCAGGTTTGGCAGAAAGCGCTTCTTTCGAAGCTCCCTTCCTATGGGCTTCCTGAGAAATTGTGCAATTGGATCACCAGCTTCCTTGCAGATCGGAGCATCAAGGTCGTTGTAGACGGTGCATGTTCTGACTACAAGCCTATTAACGCTGGTGTTCCACGAGGCTGTGTGCTATCACCAACGCTGTTTCTTCTGCATATCAATGATATGTTGCTAACTGGTAACATTCATTGCTATGCGGATGACAGCACTGGTGATGCTCTATACACGGCCGTGCTAATATTTCTCGGGAAAACGTCTCCGAGTACCGGAACAAACTTGTGTCTGAAGTCGAGTCTTTGCTGGACAAAGTTTCGGACTGGGGGCGACTAAATCTAGTCCAGTTTAATCCTCAGAAGGCACAACTTTGCGCGTTTACCGCTAAAAAGAACCCCTTTGTCGTATCTCCTCAGTTTAAAGGCACTCCCCTAGTTGCCTCAGCCAGTATCGGAATCCTCGGCGTCGACATATCGAGGGACGTGCAGTTCCGTGGTCACTTGGAAGAGAAGGCCAAATTGGCCTCTAAAAAACTTGGCGTGCTCAGGAGAGTGGGACAGTATTTCATGCCGGCACACCGCCTGCAACTTTACAAGGCGCAGGTTCGGCCTCACATGGAATACTGTTCCCATCTCTGGGCAGGGGCTCACCAGTGCCAGCTCCTTTCACTTGACCGCATCCAGTGCAGAGCGGCTCGAATCGTCGACGACCGAGTCCTTTCCGATCGGCTTGATTCATTGGCACTGCGAAGAGATGTTGCCCTTTGCATTTTCTTTCGCATCTACCATGGGGAGTGCTCTGAGGAATTGTTCGGATTAATCCCAGCCGCCAAATTTCACGAACGCACATCGCGGCAGAACTCCCGATACCATCCACACCATCTGGATGATTGGCGGTCCACCACTGTACGATTTAGAAGATGTTTTCTTCCTCGCACGACTTCCTTGTAGAATCGATTACCATCAGCGATTTTTCCGGACCGATACGACTTAGGGACCTTCAAAAAAAGAGCGTACTCCTTTTTAAAAGGTCGGCAACGCATCTGCAATTCCCTCCCTGGTGTTGCAGTTGTTCATGGGCGGCGGTAATCACTTACCATCAGGTGAGCCGCATGCTCGTTTGCCCCCTCTCCTATAAGAAAAAAATTAATTTTTAATTGACTTCGACGACATTGATGATGTTCTCATTTTATTTATATTTAAGTCAGTTGTATGATTTTTTTTATTTTACCACTTACCTTGTTTTGGTTTAGTGATTATGACAGTATAATACAAATAGTCGATTTAGTCACTATTACAGAATGGGTGACAGACATTAGGTATATTTCTGAATGATCTCGTTGTGTCGCCCACTGCTTAAACTCATCAATATGATCAAGACGAAGATCGTCGTCGTTGACGTTTATATTACACATATGACACTAGTTTTTTATAACACTAAAGTCAATGTTTCGGACTCAAAAATAAAATATCTAAGAAAGTAAGTCTAACTTCGACTACATGGTACAGTGTTAACGGTAGCGTAAGGGAGAATACAATAATTTTTTATATAAATGTCATCCAGCTTTAAGTGATGCACCGAGCTAAACGGTCAGGATATTTAGATTGAGTGAAGGCGGAAAGTCATCCAAAAATGTAGAACAAAATGTCAGAGACTGCAGATGAGGAGCAGCATATTTAGAAGGAGGGGTTTCGCTTTTGTACAGCATGGGCAATTGATTCAAGAAAGGCATGCGTTCCGCTGGCGCACTATTTAAAAGGCTTACGTTAAGAAGTAAAATTAGAAAGGTTGTAGGAAAAAGTCACTGATGCATACAAAATTGCAACAAAGACCCCGTAAGATAGGTGGTTTTTTTAGAGGTGACAAGGGAAATCGCCAAAAAAAAAAACTTGTGATATTCTAATAATGCTCTTTCAGTTGGACAGCTCCTGACAAACTCAAGTACTGAATGAATCAGATTTTACTCGAAATTAAAGTAATTTCGTTCTGCCAAAATGGTGATTTAAATTGGAATTATTAGAAAGATAGTTTTCAGCTGTCCGCCGCTAGTGACAAGAATGCTTTTTCTTGATAAGTTTGTCGTATTCAAGTAATAAAAATATTGAAGTAGTGAATTTTCAGTTTATTAAAAATATCCGGATGTGATCGTGTTTCTCGAAACAACGTCAGTTGGAATAAAACCCGAATGGAATGAAAAAAGCCTACCGCAATAGGACGCAACATCAAAGTAACGGAAACGCTAGTATCGCAAGTCTCAAAAAATTTAGTGAAAATTTCGAGATAAGGTTACGTAATTATGAATAGACCTTTGAAAATTTATTTTTATATTGCGATTCATAGGGTGTAAACAAGTCTTATCAAAAGCGACAATCGTAAGCCAATTTGATATTAATAAAAATAAAAGTAAGGAAATATTTCGTGTAAGCCAAAAACCAAAGCCAAAAATAGGAAATCGGAGTTTCTCTGCGTCTTCGTAATTAGGATATAGAGGGCAGTAGCACCAGAGTGACTTAGCGCAACAAATCAGTAAGCTGACTACAACTTACTGATCTGTTGCGCTAAGTCGGTCAGCTACTAAGCAATGGGCTAGCAATGTAGCTCGAAGAACCGAAAACCGATTGGGGAAGAATCTCGAATAGCAGTCTCGAACCGGTTAGCGAAGTGTAAGGTCATCTACTAGATGGAGTGACGACCTACTAAAAAAAGCAGGTAGCCGATGAATGCAGGTGGCTCAGAAACTTGTTTTGTGTCGTTCCTTAGGGAAGGCCTAAGTTCAGTAGTGGACTTGGGCTGTAATGAAGATGACAATGATGAAGCCGAAAATAATATCTGAAATAAATTTATAAGTAACATGAAAAAATGTATGGCTTACTGAGAACAAAAAACATAGATAAACTTATTTAATGGCGCCTGTAATGTTTTCCTTATGGTAATACAAAGTCATATTGAACAAACATAAAATCAGATAATAAAATACACATCACAAAATTCAAAATCACTTACGTTTCAGGGCAAAACCAGCATGCGGTGTCCTGGCCTGCCAATAAAAATGTAAATGCTTCCAATAAAATTATGCTTTTGAATCGGTCGCCGGGGTGTCACATGCTTTGATGTTGTCTGTGGGTTATAATCAGAAAGGACTATGTTACACAGAGTCGATTGACATTGTTGCAGGCACAGGAGCATGAATTTCTATTCCCCGAAGAAAATTCAGATTGTAAGTATAGCGATGAATTCGATATCCCTTACGGATAGCGCCAGTGTAACATCAGCATAATAAACTCGTATTTGTGAGTTCATCTTGAAATTAAAAATGTTACTTTTGTTCTTAATTAATCGCAGTAGATATGAGGAAAAAATAAAGTATAACTAGTTTATTTGGACAGTAAGACATAAGATAATAGATTACTAGTCTCCAGTCTAGTGTCTGTTGTCAGTTCAGTGAATTTTAATTTTTAGTTATTCTAGTTTTTAGTAAAGTCCTCGCTTTTTTAACTTAAACCTATCCATTTATTATTTTCTTAACTATTTAAAGAACTAATATTTTATCACTATTTAACACCAGGTGGGATTGTGGTCAAGCACTGAATTATAATAAGTAAAAAAAAAAATATCTAAAGCCATGACGCTCAGAAGCTTTAAGCAATATTGTGGATTGAGCTTGAATTGGCATATAAGGATTAGCAGATGATGGGCTGAGATGATTTTGGCGATGATTGGCGCGGTAAACCTGTTCTTGCTTGCGAGGTTGTGGGTTTCGACCGAATTTTAAAACTTAACGGCATTAAAAATTTAATAAAATTAATAGTAATTTTAGTCTAACAAACTGCAAAGCAATTTTGTTACGACCTGCTACATAGTAATATATAAAAATATTTTTTGTTTGTTCGTATTTTATGCGCTGCCATACCGTTCATCAGATTGCGCTAAAATTTTGTTAACTTATTGCTTCCACTTGCGCAAAGGTTATAGGCATAGTACAATTAAATTACAGTAGGTGGCGCGTGACAAATTTATTTGAAAGTAATATATCAGTCAACTTCAATTAATGTATTATAATTTCTAATTAAACAATATAGTGTTCCAAATTCGGAACGATATTACAACAATTATTTTTTTCTGCGGCAGCGCCACGCAAGGTACCAGCTAGTAATATAAGAGTTTAAAAAAACATAAACAACAATAATTGATCATATAATGTGATGATACTAGTGAGAATACTACACCCTAGAAATTATTATATTGTCTTCGGTTCTTAATTCGTTTGTAATATTTCAGATTACACAGAGCACACAGTTCACCTGATTTTAAGTGTTTGCTGCGTTCTATAGACATCTATCTAAAATCGACTACGAATCAAAATGCAGATGCGTTGTTACCCGTGAGGACTAAGATGGAATGCCTCTGTTCCAATATAAAGGGTCTTCGGTTCTCTACACTCACCATACGAAACACAGCAGCTTTAAACAGCTAGCTGGTATTCTGTGCGAGCATGGTCCTTCTCCGGTCTAGCCGATTCAACAAAACAAAAAGGATCCAACCCGAATTTGTGTCAAAAAATGTTGACTTGAAAAATAATGTTTGTGGTCTATACTATTATGTGATGTAACAATTTTAGCAAACGTAACACAAATAAGAAGAAAAATTACAAACAGACAGAAACCATACCGATAATTTGAGTTTATGATATTTGAAGTATGGATACTTCAAATATCATAAAGTCATAATAACTTATATATTGCGGGTTGAATCCTTTTTGCATAACTACGTCCAATTATATCAGGATAAGAGTCTTGATTTATAAGTCAAAATCATCATGTTTGACAGATGTATTGTAACTGCAACAGAACGAAATATTGCACACTGTGTTTGTATAGCACACTAAATTTGAAATTATTATATCTGCCATATATCCTAGGTCACAATATTTATATGCATTTCTCGTAGTAGAATTCTACGACTCTCCTGAGAAAATGTGATAAATGATTCTTTCATAGTGCTGCCACTGGGGTATCCGAAAGTTTCTAATAATAATAATGGAGCATGAAAGTAGGCTTTTAGGCTCCATTATGAATCCATGGAGAATGAAACTGAATTCTTTTTATTACTTTCAAGCAAAGATAGTTGCTGTGTGCTGGTGATTTAAAAGAACTTATCCTCTTTCATCATTTCGTGGGTGTCGTGAAAAGCGATTTAAGAAAGCGCCCATAATATCTTGCTGGCAAATCCAGATCGGCGATGGAATGCAGCGTAAAAAGTGCAAGACGTCTGGTATTGTTGAACATCACATCCACCTGACAAAAATGGCAATTACAAAAGAAATAATTAAAGAAAGTAAAGATAAATGATACTTATGACCCATTTTATATATGATATAGAAGCTAAACGTAAATAAAATTACCTTCGAGAACCCAGTTATGTAAAACCAGCATTGTAAGGGATTTCTATGTGTTTAATTAAGCATTAAAATTCTTTTTGTCTTAAATTAGCACTAAGTTGACACTCACATTTGCACATTAAATTTTGCTCTTCCCAACACTACCTCATTTTCAACGAAAGTAATTATAATGTCCCAGGCCTAATTTCGATCACGGTGACCAGTCTCAGTAAAGAATAGCCACCTGGGTAAAATAATAGCACACGAGTGTGTGCGCAAGCTCAGGTGCACTCCATATTCTCATAGCCCGTTGGGACTGCAAGTCGACACAATCGAACAGAGATCAATCGCAGAACCAACAGTTTTATGTTCTTTCTGAAACACCGTCAAATTTCTAACTCCAGGCTGTTATTGAGAATTTTAATATATAATTTTCATAACTGACTACAGCCTGACTTGGCATTCGGATCTGAGATTACTTCTTCAGTAGTCCCGATTGCAGCTACTAGACGAATGATGTAGTTAAATGAATATAATAAAAATTAATACAATACTAGAAACTGCGTTCGACTATTTAATTTACTTCCGAACCATATTCAAAACTTAAAATTTAATCTTTTTAAAATAATTGTTTTCGGGATTCTGATTGAAAACCGTTTTTATGACATACCTAAACTAATTTATCATACTCTGCCGTGACGGTCACCTCAAGCGAATGAGGGCTAATAATCTTCCACTCACCAGATGTCACTAGTTGTGACTGAGGTAAAGTTTTTCGTTACATAGTGTCAGTTAATTGAGAAATTAGTTTTAAATAATAGTTTATCATTATCTAGAGTATTATATTAATATACAACACAATGCGTCAGTGGTTTGATTTTTAATTTTTTGCACTTTATAATTTTTTTAATTTTTCTACTTTAAGTTATATTTATAGTTTGGTTTAATCATTTCTAATGTAATTAATATAAAATATAACTAACAATACGGAAAGAAACCTTAAATATTACATTTTCCTAAGAAATTATCGTCCCCGCTATGAAATCTGTCAAATATTTTACCTCAATGTAAAGTGGCGCCGCCCTGGTGGCAGAAAAAGTTGTGGATGCCCCCATTGTTGTTGATGTGAAATTTTAAATTGACAAATGAATTAGAATTTGTAAGGTTGACATTATACTAGTTTGACATTATGCATTATGACATGACCATGCCTGTATATATTTTTTTCTCTTTGACATTATACTGTTTTATTTAATTTTGAAATGAAATGTTATTGTAATTTTCTAAATTTTATTATTCAATTGCATGCCGATGTAATTTATGTATTGTATATTTGAATACCGGTAAATCGGTAAAACATGCATGTTCACACTGTTATAGGACCTAAAAATGTACCATGTTTTATCCAAATAAATATTTTATTATTATTATCATTTACTTTAAATGTAATTTTGTATAGCTCTGAAAAAGCGCTAAATATTGATTAAAGAATTTGTGATTCTTAAAATGCTGACAACAGTTGCCGTACAAGGATACTTGTCGTTTTCTCCTTTTGCTGCTCTTTACTCTCTTAACTTTAACTTTACTCTCCCTGATTGCGATTAACATCAAAAGTATAACCTAGGTTTTAATATATCCAGGTCATTGATAGCAACTTAAGTATTTTTACTTAGATTAAACTGCGTTGTCATAACCCTGCTTATTAAGCATTCGGGAGGAGACTTTTGAAGTCCGAAGAGTGGATGATTGAAAAATATTCTATTTTACCAGGCGTCATCTTTATTTCACATTAACGCTGACTTATCAGTGCTGGATAAGCTTGAAAACAATCTACACGATAGCAATATCTAGTCAAAGCTAACTTGCCTATGGGCCGATACGAGCCGCTAGTAACCGCAAGTAAATTGGCCTTTAAAGTGACTCTTATAGGTACCGGATTCACGATCACATCACAAAACATTGTGCATCAGAAAAGTTATTTCCTGTTATCCGTTTGAATATTTTAGATCTAGTTAGTAGGTAATTCATATGTATGTCATAACATTTTACAAAACAATGGTCACGTAAGAATTTCTAATATTTACGCGAATACACATTGAATAGAATTAACTTTACATATCTTTATCGCGCTTAATTTTAAATTTTATAATTGACGATGTTTTGGGCGCTTCACAGTACCCATCACGGAGGACCGAGGTGCTTGATGTCCTAATGTCATAGTTAATGAAGGCTACCTTCAATCTATACAAATAAATAAAATTGAAGTGTCTGTTTGTAATATTAAAATAACAGCTCTTTACTAAATGCATATAAAAGTATATACGATACCAATAACAAAATAAACAATTTTTTTAAATTTTGTCTGTCTGTCTGTTTGTTTACTCCGGCTAATCTCCGAAACGGCTGGATCGATTTTGACGGGACTTTCACTGGAAGATAGATAGATAGCTGATGTTATAAGGAGTAACTTAGGTTACTTTTATTAAAGAAAAAGAATTAGAATTCAGCGGAAAAAAATTAAAACCCATAAAATTGTAGTAAATTCCACGCGGGCGAAGTCGCGACGAACAGCTAGTTTTTAAATAATTTTGGTCCGATCTACGCAAAACGAGCTTATGTTATCTTGAATGAAGTCTTGAAGTAGTATGCTTGGATTTGGATTAATTAATTAATTAATAGCTAGCCTAACCATCCTCTGTATTGAAATTAAGATGATTTTTAATTACAATAGTCTCGCGGACCATTCTTGGTAACCATCGTAGTTCTTTTTTGTTGAGACAATCCGGAACATGACAGAAATGTTACGTGTTTATGGATTTTTTGTTGCCACCTCTAGAAAGCGACTTTATTATAAGCACATCAATATTACTAATAAAAGTCCTTACAATATATTCATAGCATAATACTCCACGGTTATTTGAGGGTGGAAGAATTTCAATATATATTATGTTATGCAGGTTGATTCTTTGAGCTCGGGTCGGACATAGGACATTTGAATAAACCGATACCGCGAGAGCCGAGCAAAATATTGTCCGCCGGAGGTCGCTGTGTTTAGGAGAACCCCGGAAAATATTATGTATGTTTTGCTCCACAGAAGCGCACCGTTATTAGATTTGAGATAAAGAAAGAGATACGCTGTCTTAAACACACAACTTTTCATTATTTTACTCATATGGTCTTAAAATAATGTTTTAGTTGTTGTGTATTTTAAATGGCATTTTTCCAAAGAGTTTATTTTATCCATCACATCATTACAACCCTTCTCAAGTCCACTGCTGAACATAGGCCTTCCCCAAGAAATACCACAAAACACTGTCCAGAGCCACCTGCATCCATCGACTTCCTTCATATCTTACCTGGTGGTCACTCCATCTAGTGGCCGCACTACACTTCGCCTACCAGTACGAGGCTGACACTGGAAAACCGTTTTCCCCCATCGGTTGTCGGTTCTTCGAACTATATTGCCGACACATTGCCACTTCAGCTTGTTAATCCGTTGGACTATGTCGGTTACGGAACTCTCTTCAAATATTTATGCATACTAAATTACAATATCAACATTTTTATCAACATAACTACAGCATTTCAGAAGTCCGGTGCTAAAAAGATCTCGCCCAAGGCATGCCACAAAACACGGTCATGAGTCTCCTACATTCGTCGACTGACTGTATGTCTTATCAGTTTAAGGTTGCCATACTTGACAACCATATTTCCCAATCTGTTATCGGTTCTCTAAGTTATATAGCCGGTAACGGCGAAAGTTATAGTGACCGTTTATAACATCGAGAATCCATTACCTCCATTACTCCTGGAGTTCGTAACGCCACCACTCGAAGAAACTCACGTAACGTTAGTCTTTACTTAATTGGATGTAGTTTAAATGGCCAGCGATAGATGGCTTTAACACTTTATATAATAATATATTTTGAAACGACTGTTCGATTTCTTCTATTTTTGATCGACAACGAAACTAAATCGGAATCTACAGTACATCTTCAAGATTAAAGCAAGAACACGTTTTGTCTCTTATCCTACTTGCTTTCGAATAGCAAGTAGACGACGCCACTGGGTACGAACTGGCGACGTCGGCGATCACGCCTACGACCGAGTGTCGTTTGTCTATAGGCGTTCTTAGTTACATTCGGTCTATTTTTAGTGATAAAATATGCAAAACGACATATCTTTTTTTTAGGCAGATGATATTGAAAAACATAATACAGTCGCATTAAATAATGACACCAACATGGTTCTCCTATTAAAAACTTTTTCAATATTCACGATTATTGGCGACTTCATTTTTCACCCTTTTTGCACCTAACTCAAAGTCAAGTTTCTTCACTTAACAGTATTTTGACAGGGTTGAATTATTCACTTAACTGTATTTTATTTTGACAGATTTGAGTTAAACGATTAGGTGAGATTATGTTAACAAAGTAGAAATAATCATTATAATATGTTTTTTATCAATAATATGTGAGTGTTATGTACAACATATGATATTGTAAATTAATGTTTCAAAAATTTCCCGCTGGGTTTCTCGCGGGTTTAATTCAGGACTTTCATTAAGTATTTTAGTAACCTTTATTGGATTATATATTGGAAAATTATTCTTTTCTATTCTATTCTATGGACCAATAAGTCCACCACGTTACTAGAATCTATGATGGTGGTTTGAAATATTGTATTCCTCAGATATGCTTCCTCACGATGTTTTCCTTTACCGCCGAGTATGTGTTAAATCAACACTCAAAATAGTATCGTTACTAAGATTGTATTTATGCACATGCTTCCTCAGATATATTCTAAATAAATATTTACGATTTGTCATCACCCCATCAAATTGGGTTCGATGACTGTCGTAATCCCTGATTACACAGCGGTCTCAGCAGATCTATCGGCCCCATTGCGTCGTGTTGCCATCATTACACGCTGTACTCGCACTTACTTTAACGCCTCGCCTGATGAAAGATAAACATTTGACGTGAGGACGGGGCGAATCCGTATTCTCGTCACACAGACAGGGTTAATTCAATAGCTGATTGGATTTTAGGGCACGATCATCTGAAGGGCTATTTACAGGACGCGACGCTATCGACGCGCTCAAAAGGTTTTATGTTACACATATAGAAGTTTGTCTTGAAGTGTACAAAAGAACAATACAGCTTACGCAACATTTTGTATGATAAAGATTGAATATCGGACCATTCTATTCTTAAAATAGTTCATCAATTTATAACGACGGGGAAAAATAAATTATCGCCAGAACTTTTAATATTAGGTTTTGCATATAATAATATAAGGTATATTAAAAGTAATAAATACAAAGTAATATGTTTATTAAGAGTTCAGTATCGTTGGTCTAGTTGTAGTAAGCGCGGCTGGTGGGACAATATTCTGGGTTTTTCTGCCAAGAATTACACGTGGCATATAGGTACTTGGTTCACTAAAACATCTTCGGTTTCTGTGGTTCCAATGATGGATTAAGATATGGTTTTTATAGACTGATCTGACTTTGTAATGTCAGCAAATTAAAGAGCCTATTTCTTTCTCAAAGATAAGCAACGAATATGCAATTCCTCTGATGTATTATGATTTATCACCATTTGTCGAGTCGCATTTGATCAAAGACCGGAAGAAGACAAAATTATTATTTAATCTTATCATTAACCTGAACAAATCCAGGTTCTTGATCAAAAACCTAGACTGATTTAGTTTTATGATAAAATCAACCTAACCTAACTCAAACTTTTTTTAACATGAGGAAATGGAATACAAGACACGCCCCCCTCCTCTGCCTCCAACTCCACCTGCGTATCGGACCCCCCTGAATACGTTACGCGGAGGCCATGGGGCCAGGAAAAGCGAGCGCATAGTAGCACCTGCTTTCCCGACCCCAGCGGCGGATCTGGTCTCTGGCAAACTAACTCAAACTAACCCAACCTTTTCTTTTAACATGGGGAAATGCCTAGGCATACCCGTCTTGCGGGCGTAAGGATGGATTATTATTATTATTTTAATTTATTTATTCATATAAAATACACGCATTTAAAATAATAATAAACATCGCCAAACTGTGCAACATTTTGTTGGCGATAATGGCGCTCTTTTGTTATACATTAATATGTATTTTATGTTACATACATATTTACCTTAGGTATATTTATTCCAATAAATATCCCTATCTTTAATTAATACATATTATAGGTAGTAGTTATACTTTTCATAGGAATGCATCTTTCAGTCTTTTCTTTAATGTTACAGTGCTTATGTCTTTGGACGTATCTCTTATAAAATCTATTCTATTAAATATTAGCGGAGTTAAATATTGCCTAGTTCTCTTACCATAATAGTTTCTTATGTGTGGTATAACATATTTACCCTTCTCAACTTGCCTGGTACGATATTTATGCGTTATAGGTTGTTTATATTTATTTATTTTATATTGTTCTAAAGCAATTAGGTAATCTACCTTTTCATGTACCGGAAGTATTTTACAAATATTAAATAATTTGTCATAATTTGTTTTACACTTTAATTTTACTTTTTTACTTACTAAATACTTAAGTAGTCTAATCTGTAAATGTTTTATACGATCTAACTGTGTTTTGAATGTAAGCCCATAACTGCTCAATCCGTAATTGATTACCGAGTCAGCCAGTGCATAATACAGTACGTACAAAATTTTTCGATTCATGATATTGCTTAGGTGAAAGAATCTACTCAGTATTGATTGCAATTTATTACATACACCATTGACGTGAAGTTTCCAGTTCATATTATTATCTACTGTCAGGCCTAAGTATCGGTATTTATCTACTACATCTATGTTTGTGCACTGGCAGCCAGCTTTATTGAGGTGTAGACACTCGTATGTATGACCAATTATATTTATGTTTAATTTACCTTGCTTAAGGACGTTATTGTGGGGTGAACTTATATACATAGCCTTTGTTTTAGCTAAATTTATAATTATACTGTTATCATGTGCCCATTTAATTATATTTTCTAAGTCCTCCTGTATGTATTTTTGTGCATCACTCGTATTATTGGTTGAGTACATGAGGCACATGTCGTCTGCATACATAACCGTCTTATAATGTTTTATCACATTAATGACACTATTAACATGCATAATGTACCCAACCGGGCCGAAAACCGATCCGGTTGGAACTCCAAGACTCACGCTTACATCGTCTCCTGTTATTCCGTCTATCAATGTACATAAGGATCTATTTCGCAAATAGCCTTTAAACCATTTATTATTGTTTAAACCATTTATTATTATTTATTATGTCGGACTTGCACCGACTAAAACCCTATAGTGCTCCACCTTCGCCCCATATTGGCAAGGCCACAGGAACGCTTTCGCACACATCCTCGGCCCTGACAGCGCCGGTCGCCCCATGGCAGCCTCTCCTCGGGAAAGATTTCTCCTCCCCTTTTCCTTCTTAGGTAAAGCGCACCAGGAACACAAGGCGCGCTTTCCTTCTCGGCCTCTTACTCCACTTGCATAACGGACCCCCCCCCCCCCCCCCCCCCGAGTCTCATACAATAGGCAATGAAGGCAGGAAAATAAGCACTCGGATGCACTAGTTTTCTCGACCCCATCGGCGGATCTAGCCTCTAGCTGGTAGGGAGAGCGGTGCCTCATAATACCTACACTACTCTCGCCCCACAGCCCCTTCACTACCGCATCAGTGGTGCGGGTTCGCCAAAGTCGCGGAGGATAGGGCAAGTGGCGCATAGTTATACCAGCACTCCTCTTCCCCCGCGACTGCGCCTCGGCTGCAGCAGTTGGCAGCAGTTCAGGGACACACCTCTCTCGCCGCAACCCACCAACACACATTCGTTGTGGGCTTCAGCCATGGCTACTACCCGTTCGGGGGGGGGGGGGGACCTAACCTAACCTAATCTAAGCTTAAATTTTATCATAAACCTATACAAGTTCAGGTTTTTGATTTTAATAAAAACTGGATTTGTTCAGGTTACTAACTTTGTCTTCTTCCGGTTTTTGACCAAAAGTTTAGGTTTTTGATTAAAAAACTGATTTTATCATAAACCTGCGACATATATAAAAATATACATATATAAACGTGGTAGAGCTACGCTGCAGCTATATTATCCGGTATGAAAGGGTCGGGTCGACCAGGGAAGAACCACGCTCTCATAGAATACCAGCGTAAAATAGCAGCCTAATACGGTTATATTTCGTATGATAAGTGTAGAGAACCATATACCCTTTTTACTAGAAACGAGGTATTCTATCTTAATCCTCAAGGGTGACAACGCATCTGCATTTTGATTTAACTAATAGTAATAGACGTGGAACAATTACGGATTCTAAGAGAGAACTTAAGGAGCAATTAATTGGTTTACAGGTTAATTAAAAAAAATCTGCGCTAACTTCCTTCCGGCGATTAAAGGAATGTCTTTAAACCATTGTAGAGGATCGCCGGTTTACGGCTCTCTCCAGCGTGGCTCTATCATAAAAAGGTTAAATTACAAAATATAAAGAAAAAAAATATTATAAATAATTTGTACGATATTATGCCTATTAACTAATGCAATATTTGAATAAAACTATTTTTTACGGATTTATTCGTATATTTTTATTATTATATATTTTTTTCCCCCCGTGACCATGGGTTGCTGTAAAGCACGGGAAACGTCGGGAATTAAAATAGTAAATTAAACGCGATAAAATCCGTAAAAAATAGTTTTATTCAATGTGTAGTGTTCGCGTAAATATAAGAAATCATTAATGCAATATTTATAAACCTTACAACTATTTACCGGTCTATAATGACAAAACAAAAAATGCTTTTTAACAATTATCGTACATATCATAGAATTAATTTCCACATAACATTTTCCTTTTGATCCTACAAATTTATTCCACACACAAGGCAGTCCATAAGCCACGCATACACTGCAATAATTAAATTTCTCCTTCATAAAAGAAAATAAGGCGTATTTTAGCGGCTGTTACACATCATCTTAAGTGGGGTCGGGGATACAGAAAGCAGTTCCTTGTAAAAAAAAAATCCCTAATTTAGTAAACAGGGCCAAAGGACTCACTTCACTGCGGGGGCGCCACGTATCCGTGCCAATTTTGGGGGACTTAGTCTTTATGGAATTAAGTAAAAGGAGACATGACCCAGGTGGCAGGTACCAGAATGCGTATAAATTTGTCGACCCCTTGTCTTATTGTATTATGTGCCACTGGAGCCGCTTTAGTAATTAAAAATTATATAATGAAACGTTTTATAAATCTCTGAATATTGGGAGTTTTTTTCCTTTTAATAAGAAGTTCACGGCTCCATGGCGTAGTGGCTTTGCAATGAGTAGCGGCGCTAGGGGCCGCGGGTTCGAATGCCTCACGGAACAGGTATTTGTATGGCCTACAAATAAAATCGTTCCGGGTCTGTATGTTTGTCCTTGTGTAATTTATGTTTGTAAGCTGCCTCCACGATGCAGGAGAAAATCCTAGTGTAGGGGTGATGTGTAAAATGTTGGAATACAGGCTGAGCATCTAGCGATTATGTATGTAAGCTTAAAAAATAAATTGATTCATGATAGACTTTATACCTAGACTAGACTATATAGGCAGTTTTTAAAATGCATTATATACATTTTGCATTATATACGAGTATATATTTTAATACGTTTTCTGAGAAGTAAAAAAATAAAAATTATGAATTTTGTTTCATAAAAAAATGCTAGCATTGTTATTAATAATAATATTTCTTTTGACCACTCCTGGTAAGCTTAAAATGCATGTGTTAGAAGTGCATTACGACAGAAGTCGAATGGCGGATTCTAACCCGCGACCTTTGATTTCGCGATCCGCACCCGGCCATTATTTTATATTATGTCGCGTAACTATTAATGGATTCATTGGCAAAAGTGTAGTTAATAGTATGCAAAAGTATTTGGATTTGACCGGTTCGTCTTGTAATATAATCGATTATATCTTGTTAGGTCACTTCATTCGTTTATTATTAAAGGAAGCGTTAGCTTAACAGAACCAAAAAAGTTAACACAATAATTTTTCACATTTTAATATTATTTAGTACAGATAATTTATTAGTAGAGTGCTAACAAAGGTACTACTAAACTTTGGAAACTTAAACCTAGGATCTGACAGTTTTAAGGGCAGTGAGATTCTAACAACCAGAGCAATAAAAAATATATTCTTAAATTTACAGCACCACCGGAACGGTTTTTCATGTTTAAACACAACATTAAAGCCAGTGGGCCGCACAGTCCGGCGCAGTTCCTACGTGCGGCGTAATCGCCGGGCGTGGACCTCTGTGAAACACGGAAAACCGTTCAGACGACTCCCTCGACCTGCCCCCACTCTCCCCCCACCACCATGCGTTCACCCACCACTTTTACGATGAATCTTCGTTTCTCCGCATCAAGAAGTAATTTTAGTGTTTCTTTGTCGATTCAATGATAGCACTCGGCCTGATTGGTTAAGCCCCTCTTTGATTTAATTTCGGGTTAAGTTTCCCTGCGGTTGGGCCCGTGGGATTTCAATACGTTACCGCCTAATCTAAAGATATCTGTATCGGTTTCAGTACGGTATGTTAATTTATCAGGATTCGACTAACGTGATTCGTGAAGAGTATCCTTTGGGGTCGAGTTATAAAAAGGTTTTAATTAGATTTCGTGTAACGTATACGTGTTTTTAAATTAAAAATTATATTATAATTATAATATTACTAATAATGCTCCAAAGTATTGTAGATGGTATACTAAAATTGGAAAGCAGTTATATGCAACTTAACTACTTAGAACTTATTAGCAAATAACAGTGGTAGAGCCACGCGGCAGCTTTTGCTGTCGCGCGGATGGGCCGGCTCGAACCGGGGTGGTACCACGACCTCACAGAATACCAGCGTGAAGTAGAGGTTTACCTCTGCGTTTTGCTTGGTGAGTGCAGGTGGCCGGAGGCCCTTTTTACTGGAAATGAGGTATTCCATCCTAGTCCTCACGGGGGAAAACGCATCTGCATTTTGATCTGTAACAGAGGATAGATGTAGATGTCTGTGGGCCGCAGCGACCACTTACCATCAGGTGGACTGTGTGCTCGTTTGTCACCCTTATCCTATAAAAAAATATATGCTCAGATTTCTTATAACTTTTAATCAGATTCCCGGAAATGTGCTACAATAGCTTTATTAAAATGAATGGTAAAAAGTTAACTACTACATTACTAAAGTATCCTCACAAAGGAATATAATGTACAGCATCTGTGTGCTGAAAGCAGTTATGTATATTCTTAGTTTTATTACGGTTCGGTCGCCGACAGATGAGCCTCTCATGGCGCGTCACAGCTCCGTAACGCGTGGAGTCGACATCGTCCACGGGGCCAGTCGTCATGAATACGTAATACAAGGGCAGGACGCGAATTCTTTCGTTTATTATTCAATCACTCGTTCGGCGCGAGTCGGCTTTAATTTCATGGCGGGTGGGCACAGTGCTCCGAGCGACAACCACGGTTCCCTAGTATGGAGTACATCTTCATACTATTTTAGAAATTTATTTTCTTATTTGTTTCTGTTTACAAAAATGACGGCGAGAGTGAATGGGGTTCTGTTAAGTCAGTGCGCCTTATCATCATTACATATGTTGGAATAGCAGTTAAGTACTGGATTATAATAGTAAAAAATTCAATTCCCAGTAGACTATCGAAAAAGGGTTTCGTTTAAATAAGAATTTAAAAACATACATTATGGAATAGTAAGTATTAATGTCAGGGTTAGTTGTTGTAGTTATTTTTAAATAAAATTTTACATAAGTAATATAAATAAGCGTATTCCTTATTTGTTGTGCTATCTCACTGAGCACTGCGAAAAAGACAATTCTTATTCTAAAAGGCAAGGCTGGTGACGATATGGAGCGAGTGCGTGCCTGTTTTGATTGAAACCGCCGCCCTCCTCCATGGCGACCGACACCGAATTGAAAACACAAATTTAGTGACACATCTATTAACGAAAATATAAAGGAGGCACAAGCAGAAAAAGGACAGATAAGAAAAACTAAAACATGCCAGTATTTCTATAAATTCTTAGAAATACCTCGCATGTTATAGTTTTCTTCCTCGGTATCTTTTAGTACATTCTCAAGACATCCAAAGGAGAAAAAAGTACTCGTAAAGTTTTGCAGAACCCTGTACGACTGCATTAAAACATCACAATTTGCTTAGAGTATATTTTTTACTACTTTGAAACTTGGAACAAAGTAAATAACACTGAAGAAATATTGTTCGCTAGAAACATCTTTGTGAGAGCTGGGCGAGGTAAAATAATCAAAAGATATTTTTGTATAGAAGTGCATGCATGCGGTATGAAAGCGAGAAAAGGATTTTCACTAGAAGCTATCCTGTGAAATTATTTCAAGAGCTATCAAAGGGAGCATAACATTAAAATTCAGGAGACGGTCACGCGACCTTGTCTTGACATGTTCCTTGCACGTCGCCAAATGTGAGGGGCCGTACAAATGTGTTTTCTATACTAAATAAAACATGAAAACGTCTCATAAAACGTATGTGTACGTAAATTTGCTCCTTATTTTTTGCATTCAAAGTTAAAGTCAAAGTTAAAACTTTTTATTGAATTTAGGCTTGTTTAAAGCTCCCATGAACGTTAGATCTACACCGGTACGCAAAAACAAGACCCTCTCAGAGAAGAACCAAGAAATTCTGGGGTCTTTTTTTAAATCATGTTACAATTTTATTTACAATCACAACTAGTAATAAAATAGTATAATGTCAAAGTTCAATAATTAATATTTTTAGAATGCCTGTTTCAACAAATAATATCAGTAGCCAGAGGAGATACAGATCCCAATTCATTGTCCTCAATTCGTTGATCAATTTAAAAGTGTTTGGTTTTTTAACAAATTTTTTTTACAATTTTCATTGTTGAAAATAATCCATTGTTTAAATTACAAATTTTAAAGGATAGCAATGCTATTACCATGGCTTTGCTGTGGATATCCTCATTTCTAAGTCACGCAAAGAAATTCTGAGCATAGCCCACTTCATAGTTTGCTGGGCGAACTTGCGCTCCCTGATACAACCAGCAGTAAAGGTCTCAGATCCATATGTTATCACCGGCAACACTAATTGTACTATCTTGTTTTCAAGTTTTGGGGTAGGTATACGTGTAAGTTAAATAAAAATAAAAGTAAATCTGGATAAATAATAAGTAACTCTTCTTAATCTATGTGCTTATTGTCTTAAAGGTGTTTTTTATTTAATTTTTATTTAAAAGGTCATTTCGCCAATTAATTTCGAAACTGGCTGTTGTGACATACTCGTATTTGCGGCGCAATTTTGTGTTTGCTACTTTTTTTTTGATAGTACTTAGGCGGCCGAACTTCGCACGGCATTAAGAAAAAATTTATGATTTTCTCAGGATGTTGTACATCTACCTAGTTAAACTTTGTAGGTAATTCATCTAAATACCAAATTAAGAGTAAGAAAGCCGTCTTCGTCTAAATAGTTAAAATAAAAACTTCATGTCCTATTATACCCCGAAAACCCAATTAAAAAAATTATCCGTTCATAATTGACGAAGAAATCACATAACATACATAAAAAAGAACACACAGGCGTAAAACCTCCCCTTTTATTTTGAAGCCTGTTAAAAATTCATCTAATCCATTTCCAAGTAAGCAATTACACATATAATACAAGAATTGCTCGCTTAAAGTATTAAGACATCGGTTTTTTAGACAGTATAATTGATATAACGTCGACGTAGTCTCATCAATTTTCGATGGGAGAGTGTAGGTAATATGAAACAGCAAATGTAGGGAGGTAGCTTGGACGGTCGCATACTCACACGATTCAAATAAAAAAGTCCGCCATCACTCAAGTATGCGTCGCCATTCAATCGCTTGCCTAGAAATTTGCTCCCTCGACACTTTCGTCATAACATGGACATACGGATATTTATACCTTTGTTTAATAAACTGGTTGGTTTTATATTTTGCAGGGAAAAAATCAGTGAAAAGGGTGGTCTAAAAGGCGAAGAGCGTGAAAGTGAAGTATCTGCTATTTCATGCTGCGTTTTTCTATCATCATCAATATCGAGGATAGATGTAGGTGTCTATTGGCTACAGCATCCACTTACTATCAGATGGACTGTGTGCTCGTTTCTCACCGTTATCCTATAAAAAAGTTAAAATCCGGAACTAGGAAAATTTTATATTTCGAGCCTATTAATTACAAATTATAAACTGAAATATTATGATTTCATTTCCTATGTGTACATTATATTAAATTGCCATTAATTTTTAATTTAGTCACATCTTGTTTAATTATAGATTTCCAGTTATTTTTTTTATTGATAAACTACGTATTGTATTGACATCATCATTGTATATAAACTTTTTTCCGAAGGCGTATCCACATAAGACTAACTTTGATCAGAGGCGTTAGGTACGAGATGTGACCCCGGGTTCTACACAGTCCTTGCAAATGGACAGGAAAAAGACGAGAGAGGAATGCGTGGGCACTTTTAATTTAATATTGACTGACACCAAATTCGAATCGAAAGTTTTTCTAAGAACGTGACGCGCCGTTTAATCATTTGCACTGTTTTCTACCCTATTGTTTATTGCATTTCCCATTTTGAAATTCCCTACGTCGCACTTGTACATTCGCTCGAGTTTTCGGAAAGATTACATCAGATAGTTCTAAAAGTCACCGCTTCCAAACAATGTATGTTTTTCTCAGTAAACAAACCTATTATCTTAGATAAAGTGAACTTGTGAGGCGTCTGAGCCATCAAGTACTGATAAAATTAAAGTAAAGTTACCTATATAAGTCCCACTTCTGGGCACAGGCCTCCCCGATTTTGAGAGAGTCAGGTCAAGGAATTATTTTTTTATAGGATAGGGTATCTACCTCGCTGTCCCAATGCGTGTTGGCGGACTTCACATGTTGTCTGCAATTATTTTTTTAATTTCTCAGACGTGCAGGTTTCCCCAAGATGTTTTTATTATAGGATAGGGTGACAAACGAGCACACAGTCCACCTGATGGTAAGTGGTTGCTGTGACCCATAGACATCTACATTTATCCTCAATAAATAATCAAAGCAGATGCGTCGTCTCCCGTGAGGATTACGATGGAATGCCTCTTTTCCAGTAAAAAGGGTCTCCGGTTCTCTACACTCACCATACGAAACACGGCAGTGTTAAGCTGCTATTTTACGCTGGTATTCTGTGAGAGCGTGGTCCTTCCCCGATCGAGCCGACCCATTCGTGCTACAACTATACTACTAATATAGCTGCAGCATGGCTCTACCACGTAATGATTTCCTTTACCGACAAGAACGTGGTAAATCAGCACATATATAAATTGTAAACCATATTTTCATTGGGACCGGCGCGGCGGGGATCGAACTGTTAAATTTACAGTGAGCGTTTAGCGCCCGAGCTACAACTACACTGTAACTCAAGGGTAGTGCTAAAAACTGATAACTTTGGGCTAAAAAACCATATACCATATATAACAATAGTTGACACGTCTAACAAACGGGGTGGAAACTGCAATATTTATTATTTCGTTTCATTTACCTCTGTCGCCTCGGGAAGACTAAAAAACGCAAAGTTGAAAAGTAGAGGATTTTCTTACACCGCCACTACAAAAAAAATTAACGACCACGTTAAAAAACACATTCCTGTCTAGCGGCTTCAGTAAATTTTGCAGAAGGCACCCCTTGTAAGAACGGGTGTTGTCGGGCCAACGCATACCTCCTTCCCACAGTCGTAATGTTAAGTTACGGACAAACAAATTGATGTTGTACGTTGTTTGTATAAACTCAGAGCATATAAGGACTATGTATAAACTGCTAGACATGTATTCGTTCTAAGTTTATTTCGAAGTGGTAAATATTTGAGTATTCATTTGAATGTTTTAATTTTTAGTGTTTCGCGCATAGTTTTACAAAATGGAAGAGTATGGAATCACCTCGGTGTTATTTTATCTACCTGGACTGACTTTTTCTCAGGGGATGTTGTGCATGGATGATTGAAATTTAGTATATTCATGATATTATGCACTTATTCAAGTATAGACGTGGGTTTCAAAATTTAGAAAGAAAGAATATAGAGAGCCATTATAGTAACAGATTGTGAGGCATTCAGTTCAGACATTCTTAGTTCTCAGAGGTGACAACGTATCTGTAGCCTTCTTTTTTGAAGTTGCCTGCAGGAGTCCATGGACTAGAATATAATAGAATAGAATCATTTTTATTCAATATAGATTATAGCACATAATACTTATTGAAAGTAATTTTTTACTTTTACCACTGGCTCGCAAAAAAAACCTCTGTCCTTGGAAGAACCAGCAAGAAACACGGCGGGACTTTTTTTTTAAAAAAGGCACAACTTACAATATAATATTTTATACAATTATTATGAAAACATTTAGAAGCAGTTTGGTAGTGATTACCTCATTCCCAGGGGTTATAATGAGTCATATACTCTTTAGTAGTATAATACTCGTAATCCGTACCAGAAAATTTTTGCTTAATAAATAATTTAAACCTTTTGATAGAAAAGGTGTAGATATTTTCTGGGACTTTGTTGTAACAGCGTATACATTGCCCCATGAAGGAATTACTGACCCTTTGGAGTCGAGTAACTGGGATAACTAACTTGTGCTCGTTCCTAGTATTTACAGAACGAGTATACGAAATCACTATTTTTAATAAGAGTAAATTGCAGTAGCCACTTACCATCAGGTAAGTTCGTTTGTCACAAGAGAACGAAGAACTTCCTTTAATATATTTGTGATTAATTGTTTTATAAAAATCGAATCGTCGCGGATTTAAAAGTTAAAACTAACGAGAGCATAATCCATAAAATTGGTTTCATTTAACGCGTAGTATTCGCATAAATATAAGAAATCATTGTAGTTATTTTATGTTTAATTTTAGCGCTAAAAATTATGTCCTCCACTGAAGACCTTCAAAAGTATCCAATATAGATAACAAGGCACACTGGTAATGCGGTTGTTAGCACAAATAAGACTTTTTTTTTCTTATCTGTGCTAACAACAACCTGACGGCTCAACCGAGTCAGCTAGCACAAATCTGGTAAGATTAAATTTTTTATACACGATCATGATGAACAAAAATTTCGTTTGTGTAACATTAAACGAAATTTTTATTGATCATGATCCTTCTACAGGCAAGCGGATTCCATTCGTGCCAAAGCTATAATATAGTTGCAAGTGACTCTACTACCTATGAGCTATGAGTTTCATTATTTGTGTAATTTTAATGTTGTCTTTTTCACACATTATTCCGAATAGAAAGTGTCTTAGAAATGAGACTATGCCCAGCTGTATCGTGCCCACGTGTACTTATCATTTCCATCAAAAAAACTCTGTGACAAAAGTTACTTTTCTCTTCCCAAAATATATTATATTTCGAAATATTATATAGAGGAACAAAAATAAATTTCTTCGTATTTTCTTTGTTACAGCGAAACTTATTTATGAGACAAATACAATGTATTACTGTGCCAACATAATGTACGTATATTACCTTCTCTATTTCGGCAAGATAAATGAAATTCTTGTTTTTATTTAAAGAACGTTAAAACACGTTTTAATGCCTCTCTCATGGACAGAGAGGTATTTTTATCAATGTAATCAGTTAACATCAGCAAAATCATCCTTAAGTATTTTATCTCCTTTACAATCATAAGTCCTAAAAAAGTTAGCGAGCCCGCAAACTTAAATTGTCATAGTTAAAACAATAAAATACACCTGGCAGTTTCTTACTTTTCTGTCTACTCAGTAGGTTGGTTTCATTGGAACAAATTTCATTTGGACCGGTCGGGAGTCCGACGCAAACTTCGCCCCAACTACGAAACACGTGTTAACATGACTCGTCTTTGAAAAATAAGGACCTAATTTATATGGGGTCAGCGTAAGAAGTGACATGAAGCGATACAGAAAAGTACATGATTATATTACGATTCGGAGTCTCGGCAGCGCAATGGCTTAGCATTTAGGTTCCGTGCTGCGGATGGCGGGTTTGTAATCTGCACGGAAAAATATTTTTTGTAATATCTGGATATTGGTCCATATCCAATTTATGTATGGTAAACACCCCATGATACAAGATAAGATGCCTGGTGTGAGGTCAATAACCTATTTTATTTAAAAAAGGAATGTTCAAAAGCTTCAGCTAATGTGATGAACATACAAGATATAGTTTTCGTAATTATCTCATCGTCATAGAACTTAACTTTAACAGTGGTAGAGCCACGCGGCAGCTTTTGCTGTCGCACGTATGGGCCGGCTCGAACCGGGGTGGTACCACGACCTCACAGAAAACCAGCGTGAAGTAGAGGTTCACCTCTGCGTTTCGCTTGGTGAGTGCAGGTGGCCGGAGGCCCTTTTTGCTGGAAATGAGGCATTCTATCTTAGTCCTCACGGGTGACAACGCATCTACATTTTGGTTTGTAATAGAGGATAGATGTAGATGTCTATGGGCCGCAGCAACCACTTACCATCAGGTGGACTGTGTGCTCGCTTGTCACCCTTATCCTATAAAAAAAACTTAGAGCATGTTCGTAAACTTTCATTTTAATAAACATACACATCGTAGCGAATATGTGAAGAATTTTTCACGAATCAAACTTAGCCAACAATTGTGAGATTACACATTTTCCAATAAACAATAATAAATTCTCTTGTCAGCGCAAATAAAAGGTTAAATACGAGTATAGAAATATACTTTTAGCGGTGTATAGAAGAAAATTTTGATAGACATTTTTATTTCCTAAGAAAATAGGCTGAGCATCGAAAATTATTTTACTTTGGAAACAGTCTGTTAGTTATATATTTGATTTATTTTATTTACCCAGCGGGTCGGTTTTCTCCTCGCACGTACTAAACGATATTTGGCGATCCCTAAGACGAACCGTTTGTCACGTACGTGACGCAGCGGACAAAATGGAAACTTCACTAAACAACAGTGAACGTTGCCGTAACGTACAAATAAATACGTAGCTTTTTAGTGGAGATTAACTCACTATGTGTTTTATTTTTGTAAAGAATAAATAAAAAGTGTGCACCGGTTTCAAAGAGCCGAGGGTCATTAGATAAGATATCGAACTTCGAACTAGCCAGAATTAGAAAACGGCAAGTTATATAGAACAATCTATATACTAATATAATAATATACTAATATAATAAAGCGGAAGAGTTGTTTTGTTTTTTTGTTTGTTTAAACGCGCTAATCTCTGGAACTACCAGTCCGATTTGAAAAAATGTATATTATAGCCAGATTCATGTGAAATAGTATAGGCTATCTAGAATTAAGCTATATTACTCAGCTAGCCTTAAATATGGATATTTGTTAATCAAGTCAGAAGAAAAAGCACTCCCGAAATGATTTATCCGCGTACGCTGGTGTTATCGTTAGGGATACGTAAATACAATGTTCTAGAAAAATATAGACCTTAACTCCGTCTAAAAAAAGTCTGCGATACCATATGTCTACTTCTAGAATAGAATAGAATAGAATAGAATAATTTTTTATTCAATATTGATTATTACATAATACTTATTGAAAGTCATTTTTTATTTACCACTGGTTCGGAAAATACCTCAGTCCTGGGAAGAACCAGCAAGAAACCCAGCGGGACTTTTTTTTTTAAACATAATTTCACTTAACAATAATTTTGTTTATACAATTTTAAATGATATTTTCATAGAACCAGCATGGTGGCGATCACCCTATTCCCAGGGGTTATTTTCATTCATGTATTCCTTGATATTATAATAACCCTTCTTGTACAGTTTTTCCTTAATAAAACTTTTAAACTTGTTTATTGACAAACTTTGAATATGTTCTGGGATTTTGTTGTAAAAGCGTATACATTGCCCCGTAAATGAATTACTGATTCTGTGGAGTCTAGTAACTGGCATTACAAGCTTATGTTTGTTCCTAGTATTTAAAGTATTTCTTATACATAAGCCATAATTTGGTATTTCGTGACAAAACAAGTAAAATAGTAAAAGTCAGAAAAGAGAGAATTTAACACTTATAGCTCTTATCCTAGACATTTACGCTGAAGTAGAAAGTAGGGTAAAAAATGATAAGGCGCAACCTTTCTCAATATTCACATTTAACTTTATTCGATAATCTCGACAATGATTGCATCGCCCGATATGGTACGAGGCAGCCGTGTTTGCGTCAAGATTAATGATGCGATACTCCGCGCACTATAGCGGAGGCACTCGACAAAAGGACCTCTTACTTACTCTTTGGTGCCTAAAATAAAATGTAAAAAAAAACAGGTTGCTTCAACGCTACCTTCACATTTATGTAAACGAGTATTTTTGGCGTGCGCTTCTTTTTGAAGTAAAACTTCTTAGACGTGAAATATTTTTATACTTCTATCGTTTCACGGATGTAAAGTGGTCCGTCGTATCTATAGTATACTTAGTATGGGTTTAAATTTACATCATACTTTATCAGCCTCATCAGAAACAGAAACAGAAACTATTTTGTTCAATATAGATAAATAATACTTATTAAAAGTCACTCTTTTGTTTAATTACCACTGGTTCGAAAAAAGAACCACTGTCCTGGGTAACCTAGCAAGAAATCCAGCGGGACTTTTTTTTTAAATAACAGCTTACAATCATGTATGTTACACAATTAACCACACAAAACAAATTTACTGGCCCTTTTTACTGGAAATGAGGCATTCCATCTTAGTCCTCACGGGTGACAACGCATCTGCATTTTGATTCGTAATCGAGGATAGATGCAGATGTCTATGGGCCACAGCAACCACTTACCATCAGGTGGACTGTGTGCTCGTTTGTCACCCTTATCCTACAAAAAAAAATTAGAAATAGCTTGGAAGCGATCACCTCAGATTTGATAAACCACTAATTCTCGCGAAAGCATGCATACATACCATTGCTAGACTTTGAATTAAAGTAAGCTTAATTTGCGAACATCATTACATTGCACATGCATACACATTAAAATTAGTAATTAAGAGCTGAATGTATCCCGCGTTAGCTGTGATATAAAGACGTTTAACACCTCAGTCCTTTCATGATCATGAGTGTTGTAAGGATATAGAAAAGTTGGTTGTTAAAAATTACTTTTATTAATTGCGCGGTATTCGCGTAAATTTATGACATCATTATAGATCTTTTATATTCCGTTATTAAAGAAATAAAATCAAACGTATAAGATCAATATAATTAGCCGACTTAAAAGAATTAAAATATTAAACTATTAAAGTAATTGTGTAATAGTAATAGTCTACAGGCTCTCTCTATTACCAAGTTTAAATGTTTTGTTAAACTGAAACTGTATAAAAAGGGTTATTATAGTATAAATGAATACATGGTTGATAATAACCCCTGGGAATGACGTGGTCGCTTCCAAGCAGTTTCTAAAATACATTTTGTAAATAGTTTGTAATCATTTATATTGTAAAATTTATTTAAAAAAAGTCCCGCTGGGTTTCTTGCTGGTTCTTCCCAGGACAGAGGGTTTGTATCGAACCAAAAAAGTAAAAAATGACTTTCAATAAGAATTACACATGTAATGTATATTGAATAAAAAATTATTCTATTCCATTCTATTCTATCGCTTTTTATTTATTTAATAATAGTTTCAGAAGTCCCCCGACTCCAGAACACATTTATTTGAAACTATGTAATTTAAATAATTTTAAAAAGAAGAAATCTTTTTAAGTTATACGAATTCGGCTTTTAATGTTTATTAAATCCAAATTTTAACTCTTTTTTTCAACTAAGTCATCATTAGCTCGAATGACGTCTAAATAATTACACTGAAAATTCTATCTCCTATTTTTCGACCCTCAGGCGTATTTTTTTTTAATAATTTATATGTAAATATAACCCATTTAAAAAATCGCTTCACAATACATATAATAAAATAATTGAGCACCTCTTCTAATTTTGAATTGGGCTAAAAATTCGTTTATATTTTAATAATTGTAAATGTTTAGTTTGTTATACATATTATAATATATAAGAGGTTATTATATTTTTTTATTTAATTAAATTAAAATGTTGTATATGTTAACTTGAAGACTACCTGTTTTATTCTCATGTGATAAATTATTTCATGATATTACACGAGTACACCCCGTATCATCCCGTGGGTGTCGTAAGAGACGACAGAGGGAAACAAATCAGGAGATGGGCTGCAGCGTCTTCCTAATAACGACTAAAAATAAAAAAACTGCGGTTGCCAACCCGCTTGCCAAGCGTGGCAAGTATAGCAAATATCCCCTATGAGGCAATCTAAGGGGGCCTTTTGTTCAGCAGTGGACTTTAATAGGCTGTAACTGTAACACGAATACATTGAAACGTGATGTATAAATAGCAATATAAATTTTTGTAACCAATATTTATTAACATAACATAATATACAATATTTTATTATATACAATATTAAAAATGAATAATAATAAAAAAAACTAAAACTAGTAACTTAACAGTCCTATTCCCCGTGGTATCGTGCCAAGAACGCTGGCTGCGTTTCCTCGCTGAATGGCTATACTTAGCCGTTGAGCGAGAAAAGAACCAGCCCTCTTATCACCAGCAGCAACGACTAGCGCGAATGGAGTTCCTTTAGGAAACTCACCGTACGTGAACCCCACGGACCGATAGTCTCTACAGCAAATGGCACAAATATGTAATCATCTCTCAGAGATTCATAATTGCGCCACTTACTCAGTTCAGCTGCCTCTGATGCCGCTCCGCCTCTAAACGGGGTGCCCCTGAGATGAGAGGCCGCCAGAGTATCTACGCAAGTAGAATTCCACACTAGGGCTTTACCTCGCTCCCAAGGGACCAATGTTATACCGTCCGGTCGCTTGTCATCGTCTCTAAATATCCCACAAGGCTCTAAAACCGAGGGAACATTTATAGAGACAAGAGCCCTTCGGATGACATCGTTCAAAGAACCGTGCTGTGAAAACCTACCAGCACTTTTCTTACATGAAAGTGCGTGGAGCCCAAACTTGTCTATGCTGCTACCATAGGGGCACTGATGGAGTTGACCGCCGCTCCTAGTCGGATTTTTACGGCGATGTGCAAGCTTTCCCCATCAAGTAATGTGCCGAGATTACTGGATGGTAAAGCGTGTAACCAGTGACTAGATTCTTTAGTCGAAACAGCTAGAAGGCGTGCCTGATCTTGGTCACTATGGAAATTATGAAACAAATCTTTCTGCACGCTCTATACCAACGGAATATCCCACTGTTTTTGTTGATTAACTTCCAGTGGAACATTTTCACCAGGACAGAGCGCTCGCCATGTTTACCCGCCTCCGTAGCAAAGCACAGGTCTACTTTTTATTTAAATTTATTTACATAGAAAATATCCTTATTTAAAAATATGTGGATGCCTGAAGAATATGAAATTGGGTCGTTAATAATTATTAGCATTTCGGCCACACTCCCTCGACACCTGAATCATAAATGATAACAAAGTACGTTGAAGTGTGAATTAATTAATCTTTATAAAATTCTTTGCCGCTTGACTAAGTTACCTGCCCGGAAGTAATTATGAAATAACCGAATAAGTTATAAGACTACAAAATTAATTTTTGCATGATTCTTTTGTTTGCTTTCTACAAAAGTTCTAAAATTGTAAAAAGATTTACGTGAATAATAATTATTAATTTGAACTATATTGACTTTTTTTCAATTCAAGTAAGAGTGGCAAATGAGCATAAAGTCCACCTGAGAATCAAAATTCAGATGCGTTGTAACTTCCGAAGACTAAGATTTTGCTACCAGGTTTCTTTACCATAAGAACAGCAACATCGTGGTGCTGTTTTACGCTCATAATCAGTGAGAGCGTGCTTCTATCCCGGTCAAGCCGATTCTTTTCTGCTGCAGTCATAATGTAGCGTGGCGCTATCACGTTGAAGCTTTTTTTTCTATAGAAGCGGGGGCAAATGAGCATGTGGCTCACCTGATGGTAAGTGCCTACCGCCGCTCATGAACAACCGCCACACCAGGGGAATTGCAGATGTGATGTCGGCCTTTTAATAAGGTGTAAGCTCTTTTCTTGAAGGTCCCTAAATCGTATCGGTCCGGAAAAATCGCCGGTGGTAAACAATTCCACAGAGAAGTTGCACGAGGAAGAAAACTCCTAGTAAAAAGAACAGTCGTGGACCGCCAAGCATCGAGATAGTGAGGATGCTCAGAGCACTCTCCGTGGTAAATTCGATAGAAAATGCAAAGGCATGCAACATCCCTACGCAGTGTCAGTGTATCGAGCCGATCAGAAAGAACTCGGTCGTCGACGATTCGAACAGCTCTGCGCTGGATGCGGTCAAGTGGAATGAGCTGGCACTGGGGTGCCCCGGCCCAGAGATGAAAACAGTAATAAATGTGAGGCCGAACTTGTGCTTTGTAAAGTTGCAAGCAATGTGCTGGCATGAATACTGTCTCTCTCTCTGCTGAGCACGCCAAGCTTTTTAGAGGCCAATTTGGCCTTCCCTTCCAAGTGACCACGAAACTGCACACTATTCGATATGTCGACGCCGAGGATTCCGATGCTAGCTGAGGCAGCAAGGGGAGTGTCTTGAAACTGAGAAGATACGACAATAGGGTTCTTTTTAGTGGTAAATGCGCAAACTTGTGTCTTCTGGGGATTGAACTGGACTAGATTTAGTCGCCCCCAATCCGAGACTTTGTTCAGCAAAGACTCGACTTCAGACACAAGTTTGTCCCGGTACTCGACGTTTTCCCGAGAAATATTGGCACGGCAATGAATGTTACCAGTTTGCAATATATCATTGATATGCAGGAGAAACAGTGTTGGTGATAGCACGCAGCCTTGTGGAACACCAGCGTTGATAGGCTTGAAATCAGAGCATGCACTGTATACTACGACCTTGATGCTCCGATCAGCAAGGAAACTGGTGATCCATTTGCACAATTTCTCGGGAAGACCACAGGAAGGGAGCTTCGAAAGAAGCGCTTTGTGCCGGACCTGATCGAAGGCCTTCACTATGTCCAAACTAACGGCCAATACCTCCCCCTTGGACTCTACTGCCTCCGCCCATCTAAGAGTTAAGTAGACTAGAAGATCACCAGCTGATCGACCTCGACGAAAACCGTACTGGCGGTTACTAATCAGCTGGTGATCCTCAAGGTACCTCATGAGCTGGCAGTTTATAATGGATTCCATTATTCTGGAGAACAAGGAGGTGATAGCGATAGGCCTGTAGTTGGACGGGTCTGAGCGGTCGCCTTTTTTAGGGATCGGGTGGACCAAAGCCGTCTTCCATGAATTCGGGACTACAACTTGAGAGTAGGAGTACCGGAAAAGACGAGTTAAAACCGGTGCCAACTCCGGAGCACACGTCTTCAGCACCATAGGTGGGAATCCATCAAGCCCACTCGACTTGCTGACGTCCAGAGAAAAGAGTGCTTTGCGAAACGAGCGCTGCGTAAACCGCACATCTGGCATGGAAAACTCTCACCGCGGGATGGTCGGCGGTGTGTTCTCCCCGTCATCTAGAGTCAAGTTGGACGCAAAGAGCGAGCTCAACAGATCGGCTTTCTCCTTTGCCGCATGGGCCAGTGAGTCGTCCTCTCTGTGGAGAGATGGAAGAGATGGCTGACAGAAATTCCCTTGGACAGCCTTGGCAGGAGACCAGATTGCATGGGTTCCCGAAGGAAGGCGAACTAGCTTCTCGCCAATTCTGCCGATGTGCTCAGACCTTGCCTTGGCAATGACGCTTTTGAAGAACCTGGAGGCGGAAGCTCCATCACGATGACGATTTTTGCTGTATTTTATTTGGAACATAAATTTTTAAGCATATGCAGTATTATTCATTAATTACTTCTAGATAAACGCTCTTCCGCCATCAATTATGTAGAGCATGCATTGTCTGCTGATAAAAATATTTACTTTTGGACTACGAACGGAATACGTTCAGGCTATCTTCAATATCCTAAAGATTTTTGTCGATTAAGTAATTCTGTAGTGACCGGAAAAGCTGAAAATCTGTAGGTGCGAGAATCAGTGAATGATTCTCAACTAAATTCTAATAACTTGTTACACGTAAATTGTCACATTTTCTATAATATTATCGTGGTAGTAATAAAGCTCACTTTTGCTTAATATTTTCAGCTTAAAAGTCTTTATTGAATATGGCTACGTTTGAGCTTTGTAGATTTGCTTATATCTACCCACTGCCTTTTGCGTTACGGTAGAAGACCCACTTCTCAATATCCCATAAATTAAAAATTCACTATGCAACTACAACTATGCAATCGCATACAGGAGTCTGAGCATAACTGTCAGTGTTCTTTTGATATTGTAAACGGACCCCATAAATACTTATTACTTTTCTTCTTTTTTTCTACTTCTTTTTAAAAGATATTTTTCCTAAAGCGGCTAGATGCCTAGATACGCTAATTAACATATTTTCTAATTGTCGGATTTTCAGGTATGAATTCTATTCCACTCCTACTGAAGCTGAAGTAACCTGTCGTCATCTAATACCGAAGAACGGTCGGAGCGTGTATGTCAGTCAAAACGGAAGTCGTAAATTAACAATGTAGTTCACACACAATTATAAAATTATCTGTTATTATAATAGCAAGAACACAACAGTGAATACAAGATTTCGAGAGAACTAACTGATTCAAGCCCGCCATCATAGACTTAGAATTTACTGGCGTATACACAACCTGACAGCCCCAAAACGTGTGACTAATATTGATTTGTCATTGTGTGTGTTAGCTAGTGATGTGCATTTTACTTACAAGGACTATCGAAAAATGATTGTTAAATAAGCGCTAAAAATATTTAAAAAACAATTTAGTGCACGAAATTGAATTACTTCAAAAATTAACTGAATTTTTACCATGATAATTCTAAAATAATTAAAAACTATTCATATAACATGTTCCTGAGATTAAGCTGGACCTACCTGCCTTTTGTTGGATTTTAATTCAAATGTAAAAATTCCCAGGTGACTCTACCGATAAACTAAAAAAAAATCACCAGGAATCAGATCGGAAAGTTGTATTTTCGATTTATGATCTTTGGAGAAAAATATTTACTGCCATGGACAGTTTCCCCGGATTTTATTTTTTCATATATTATTGTTAATATAAATAAGTAATAATAATAATAATAATAATGTCCTCCAGACCGAATTTCGGCCACGGCGGCCAGCCTCAACGGAAACTAGCCATCTGCGCAGGACAGGATTATAGTGCCCAAGTGTATGTGCAAGCACAGGTGCACTCTCTATTCCCTCACTCTCATAGCCCGATGGGACGATAAACCGACACGACCGGAGAGAGATCAGGCGCAGGACCAACGGCTTTACGTGCTATCCGAGGCACGGGGGTGAAACACCGCCAACTTCCTGACTCCGGGCAATTACTGAGAATTTCTTGATGGAAAAACTCAATAACTGATTTTTTGGCCCGACCCGGGATTCGAACCCGGGACCTCATGATCAGCAGTCGCACTACTACAACCACTAGACCAACGAGGCAGCGAGCAACGAGGTAGACACGTAACTAACTAAATAGCTATTTATATTTTATATATTTTGTAAAATTTTTTATGGGGAAATAAAAAATGTGGACACGGAGTACATAATAGCTGCTTTATTTTTCATATAAATATTACTTTTGATAATTACAAACATTTAATAATTAATAATTAAATACATTATAGAAGTTTATTTTAACATTCGACCTAAATATGAATGTAAACTCAATAATTTAAATAAGGAAACTTGTACGTAGGATTGCTCTGTTTAAAGGCCAATATGTTTATGAGGCTCCATCTTACTTCATGTTTATATTCTTTCATCTGTCACTGAAAAGTATAAAATAATAATAAACTTATTATCATTTTAGCCGCATGAATTCTAAAAAGACAATGATCATAACAGAGTAAAGTGCACCAAGTGTCTGAGGATACAGACTATGCACTCTCTATTCTCTCAATCTCAGTATGTAAAGAAAATGGTCACTCATTCATGGACTGACCGCGGCAAGTGCAACTTAATCTCGCAGATCTATTGACCCACGCAGCTATTACTTAACCACGAGTTCCTCTTCTCTACGACTAACGCTGTAGGCGATGAACCACGCTATTTAAGCCCTTGGCACAATGTCGTCGGTCATCAGTATAAATTGGGTATCGAGTGTTGTGAGTACCAAATACTATGGAATTTATACTATCCTGGCATTTTAAACTGCGCGTCTCTTGCGCGGGCGTCTAGTGGCGCTTTCTCGAATACGCATTATTAAATATATTATATCTGACTACGCTAAAAGTTTTGTCATTGTGACTTGGAAATATAATCCGAAGCTCCACGCAACCCCGTGGGGAAAATAGCTATGAATATTGCACTACTTTTTTTCATATATTATCGTGAGGTGCGGGTGGTAAAGTAAGGTTATACATTTTTTTTGTTGATAAATAGATACTTAGTTGGTATTTCATAATGGCTTAAATGGGGTAATCTCAAGGTTTGTATTTTTATTGTACTACAGTTTTATAATGTATAAAAATCTAGTTTCTATTTTTATCTAAAGTTTTGAAAGTTAAATTTTTAAAGTCTTATTATAACAATATTATACTTACTATATAGTGGAAATAATGTAGAAATGGCTCCTTTGTTAGTTGTTTCTATTTTACTTTTTCTTTTATACTTCTCAAGTAAATGTTTGCTGCAAATTGTTGAGATTTTGTTTGGATTCCAACTAACCCGTCCAATTAACCTTAACCATTTTTTCTAATTATAGAATCCGGAGGGAATCTGTTTGACAAACGGCAAAATAAAATTATATCTATAGAACGTAAACCAACGATTTATTTTCTTGTTGTGCCCATACAATTCTATCGATATCGATTCAATATAAACATCCAAAGTTTTTGAAAAGTGTCTAAATATAACCACAATTGCACTCTAAAAATTACAAAGTATCTAGGAGCTTATTTCTTGCATGCCGACTTGTGCCGACCTGTCAAAATCGGTTACATAGTCATGAGATTTGGTATCCTTTTCTACCTTGCATTTGTGCCATAATGAATTTTCTACTCCCTTGCACACTATGTCGGTCTATACGCCAGTACATTCGAAGTCTATGCCCGCATTTGTGGTTTTACCGCATACATACAATTGTTAAATCTATTAAACTGTTTACTCGTAGTCGAGATGTGTTCTTGTGACGATTTCATGACGATTAAACTATTTGCTCGATTGTGGTATGTTTACAGTCGACCCGGTCGTTATTGATTTATTAGTTTCTCTATTCGTTATTATACTTAATAATTAAAACTTTCATGAATTTTTTTATAGGATAGGGTGACAAACGAGCACACAGTCCACCTGATGGTAAGTGGTTGCTGCGGCCCATAGACATCTACATCTATCCTCGATTGCGAATCAAAATGTAGATGCGTTGTCACCCGTGAGGACTAAGATGGAATGCCTCTTTTCCAGTAGAAAGGGTCTCTGGTTCTCTACATTCACCATACGAAACACAGCTGTGTTAAGCTGCCATTTTACGCTGGTATTCTGTGAGAGCGTGGTCCTTCCCCGGTCGAGCCGACCCATTCGTGCTACAACTATACTACTAATATAGCTGCAGCATGTCTCTACCACGTGTATGATGATAAATAAGATTTGGTACAAAACTATACAGAGTGAACCTACCGGAATACCCTCGTTTATAGATACAAAATTAAATAGAAATATTATTTTAAACTAGTGGATAATCTTACACCGTGTAGTGGTAGTGTAAAAATCACTTTACCCCTTATCGTCCCGTGGGAGTGGTAAGAGGCGACAGAGGGAAACTAAAACAGGAGATGAGTAGCAGCATTCTCCTAATAATAACTCAAAGTGATAAAAAGCTGTTGCCAATCCGCCTGCCAAGCAAGCAACTACGGCAAAATTATAATTAATATATTAAGCAGTGGACGTTTATAGGATGTAATGGAATAATGGATTATTAAACTAATATTTAGAATAAGAATAGGTCACATTCCATCAAAATTTGCCGATGAAAAGAACTGATTCACCTAATTTTGAAACTTGAGGAGTAATAGAACACATACATAATTTTGTAAGAAAATGTAAGCGGAACCGAGCAGCAAGGGAATTATTTAGGACATACAACATAAATATGTGCGATATGGGTATGGCGCAAGGTATTCTACATACCTCCACCTCGGATATTGCATTGATTATGTACAGTTTTATGGTAAATGTATAGATTTTAATTTACTTGTAATGGAATCAACATCATGTTCGTAAGCAAAATCCCTAAATAAATAAAGGCAAAAAAATATAAATAAGAAAGTACTCGCTTGTGTTTTGCTTTACATGATGTGTAACAAATAAAACTAAATAGTCGTGTATCGATTGTTTAATCGAGCGTATGCGCCTCCCTTAAGTACATGGTTTTAAATTTTGATTGACGTTCGATAGTTCACATGGTTGATGCATCATTACTTTTTGATTAATCATTCGACTAGATATTTTGAGCAATATTATAAGGACTAAGGAGGAAAAACTTAGTCAAAATAAAATTATAGCTCAGGTTCGAATATATTAGCATAAAATAATATATGAATTACTTTTGAGCATTCTTATATTTACTTTTCTCATATAACAAGGAGATGTTATTTTTATAGCACAGGGTGACAAATGAACACGCAGTCCACCTGATGGTAAGTGGTTGCTGTGACCCATAGACATCTACAATTATTCTCAATAAAGAATCGAAATGCAGATGCGTCGTCACCCGTGAGGACTAAGATGGAATGCCTATTTTCCAGTAAAATGGGTCTCCGCTTTTCTACACTCACCATATGAAACACAGCAGTGTCAAGCTGCCATTTTACGCTGGTATTCTCTGTGAGAGCGTGGTCCTTCCCCGCTCGAGCCGACCCATTCGTGCTACAACTATACTACTAATATAGCTACAGCATGGCTCTACCACGTATAAGATAGATATGTAAAAGATATGTAAAAATCTGATTCTTGAGTTCTTGAAGTAAAAGTAATTTAGAAGTAGGGGCTCGGGCTCATTTTCGCAAACCGTTTCAAAAGTTTGGTGACTCTTAGACGACTTTTGGGTGAAACTTAAATCTTTATAAGCAAAAATTTGCTTACGCAATTTCGTTAAAAATATACTTATACAAAATAAATTTCATTGAGATTAAATGGAATAATTTAACAAAGTTAATTCGTTAATTTTTTGCATGTTATCTCAAATATTACTTAATTTATGTAAGTATAATTTTATTATAAAAATAGGTACCAGCAAAAGTATTACTGTACATCACCACTACAGTCATTCAAAAGAAAACATCTGAAGATAGGCCTTTTCCAAGGAATTCCACAAAGCATGGTCTTTTGCCACCTGCAACAATTGACTTCCTGAATGTCAACAGATCGTCATTCAACCTAGTGGGGGCAGCCCTATACTTTGCTTAATTATTGTACCAACCTTACCTAAATCCTTAAATCGTTCACACCAACAAAAATAATATATTGGGTCTTTTTTTACCTATCTTTATAACTTGAGCTTTTATCCTTATAAGTTGTGAATGAAAATAATTTAAAAAAAAACGCGTAAAAGTCCGTAAAAGTAGTTTTATTCAAATTTATGAAAATATTATGGAATATTAAACTCATATTTTTATATTTAAGCCATATTTAGTTTCTTTATCGTTTATTTTTGTATGTTGTCGCTATATTTATAACCATGACCTTTAAAACAGTTCGTGTTATTTCGGATTAGAGGTCTGACGTGGAAAAATGTGTAAAAAAATTATTACAATTTTCAGAATCAAAATGGCAAACTCATAGCTAAAGATCTAACCTATACATGTATACATATAAATAAAGTTAAAGTGTCTGTCTGTTATATCAAAATAACTGTCTTTTATCAAGCTTTTTTCGAAATTATTAATAATATAACATCCTCACACTCCTTACAGGTAAATTGTGAAAAAGATGACAGTATATGTTTATAATCATTAAAATCTTTAATATACCAAAATTGTAATGTGGAAGATGCTAATGACATGATGGAAATTATCGATGAACATTTAAATATTAATTTAATAAATACACAACTAATTCTAGAAAGCCGTTCTCGTTTTCTGCATACCATTAAGAGCCCTCTTACATTTCGGCGTTTCGCAAATTTAGGTATTTTACGCAGCGAGCGGACGGCAAGCTACGCGACCGATACTTTCTTTCATATCTATTCACTCGCTCGCACTATAATACTGTGAGTATGGCGATTAAACGATCTTGATCTTCCATAATACAAAGTTTTCTTAGGATGGACTTCAGTGGATGGAATATTTTTTGGTGTGTCATTTTAATGTTATCTTATTAATTTATTATTATATTATTATATAATTTATTATTTATTATTATATACCATTTTGATATATTATTCATTATTTATGAAATTTAGTGTCAAAATAAGTACACATAAATATTTTAATTGTTACGCTGTAATCGAATGTTAATAATCGATTATGTCTACTACCGGTAGAATAGTGGTATAAATAAATAAACGGTTGCAACCTGTTTTAATAAATATAACAACCAAATGTAACTAATATTTTTTTAATCGGTACTTACAGTCAATTACTATATTTTTTATAAGAAAAATATTTGCTGCGACGGCATTGACCGAATTTTTCTCGATTCGATAATTTCAGGCACATATTGAAAATCTAAAATTGTTCGTATTTGTAAATTTTTAGTACTTTTACTGCATTAATCTGGGCCAAAACATATTATGGCAAGTATTCAGACATTTTTATTTGCTAAATGAAGCTGGCCTTGGATTTGGTAAAACCAGTCAATTTTGATTTAATGTTACACTTGAATCACTGAATTTATAACCTTTAACTTTTTTTTTGTCGAAAGGCCGTATCAAAATCTATTCCGAAAGCTGAAATAGGATATTTAACTTCAATAAGACCGTTGCTGTATAAACCATTAGGTGAAGCCCTCAAATAACAATGATCTAGGTCAATGAATAGACCACATTTTTCTATAATAATTTTTTTTTGTTTGCTCAATTGTGCACATGCTGCAGACTCGTTGTCCCTACCATGCACAGAGTACTTTTTATATACTGAAATAGAGACGAATCTCAAGCCCAAAAATGAATTCACGAATGTGCTGCCGTCTGGTGGTATCGGATGGAACAATTTATATTTACCATATAGCTATACTATACACGTAGTATATATAGCTACTATTATAGTCCTTTATACTTTACTAAATTATTGTTTCCTTATGTTTTTTCTTTTTACTTATTGTAAGAAATTATTCTTACAATAAGTATAGGTTTTGAGGTAAAAATAAAAACTCATTTCAGAAAGTTAAGTAATTTATTGAATAAAACGTCTTTTTTACATTTGTGGAAATATTTTTTGGCTTTCATTTGAAACACATCTTCATTATTGTGACACATACAACACATAATTGAATATGAAAAAGCGGCAAGACAAATGTAATAAATACTTATTTTATTTTACATAGCAAAAAATCAAAATCTACATGAATTAGTATCAAGATTTTTATTAATTCTTCAATATTGTTCTTCAGCTCCTGAGGCATGGACACTGGACATATTGTTAATTAAAAGTGTAGTGTAGGCACTCTGAAAATGTTCTGGTGTTGGATTAACATTGCGGCACTCATAGCTTCTAATGGTTCCAAAAAAGTTTTCAATAGGGTCTTGGTTGAGGTTTCGCATCCAAACAGAAGTAATACCATACTTAGTTTCCAATTTTTTAAAACAATTTATACACCAAGTAGTGTCCATACCCATTTTTTTATTGTTGATACACTCTCATGATTATTAGACATTTTATTTATAAATTTCATATTATTTAATATAGCTTTTGCTTCATTCCACAACTTATGGTGTTCTGAGTTTGGCCTTGCTGGTCCAAGAAGAGGCTTTACATATAGTTTTTTCTTTATTATAGCTGCCATTAACAGAATCGAATACCTTGTCAAAAAAGAGGAGAATTTCGGCAGTTTCCGCATATTCTCTTGGAAGAATGCCTTTTTCTGGAAAACAAAAAGCTAATTAATCCATTAATAAACACTTGTATTATCAGAGCACAACAAGTTTTTAGTGACTTTTTTCTTCTTTATTGGCCTATTAAAGTTTACTGCTGGACTTGAGCCTGTCATGCTTGGCAGGCGGCTTGACAATCATAGATCATCGTCAATTTGGATTTTACGTCTGGCGTAAACGAGATGGTTATACCGCCGACTAAACAGAACTCATGAGATTATTTGACATATCTCTTATAACATAACACCCATGGGACGAAATGAGCTGATGGGTTCTCTGTTTTTATTAACATATAATTTTTAAGACTAAATACATAATTTAATTTAGTCATGAATACATAAGACTTAAGCTGGACTGATTAAGAGTAGAAATATTATTATTATGGGGTATCTATATAGCAGCGCCCGAAATAAACTGACGCAGGTCCACCCTCGGCAAGCGCTCGCGCGTTAATGATCTCAGATGGCCGGCGCAGTTAAATATATAGTACTTTTATTTAATTAATTATAATATAATAGTAACGATTTTAAAAGTAAAAATAATAGCATAGTTTCAGCAAATGTTGATGATTATTTTGGTATAAATTTTACGTCTAAGTGATGTAGAACTTCGGAAATATAGAGGCTTGCATCGAAGCTTTTTTGGTCGTTTTTTGAATTATGTCGAATTTTTTTTCCTAGTGTGAAAAGCATATTACGAAAATGTATTCCATTATTATTAAAGTGTAGGATATTTGGGAGATAAAAATATTTTTTTTGATGGTCGATATTCAATAGAATCTACAAATTAGAGCTCCCAAATCATGTCTTCGAGAGTTTTTGCCTAAACATGCATCGGGAGAATGATTATTACTGATTAAATAAATATGTTATCTAAAATCCATTCCGAGCTTATTTGAGGAAAGAAAACGAACTATTTTTACCAAGTAATTGTTATTTCAAGAAATGAACGATAAACATAAAATTTCAACGAGGAAACCTTGTAATTTCGCGTTTTTTTGTAATACGCCTCTTAAGACATAAATAACAATTTGTAAATTTTTTGTCAACCTGACTGTTCGGACTAATCTTTTAAATGGCGGTACTGATTGTGATGAAACTTCACAAACAGATTATTTTATCCGTATAACTTGGAGAACTCGTTTTTCTGAAATGGATAATTTAATAAAAGAAATGGTCATTTATGATTATTTTAATAATTATAACTGTTAAAAAAAGTAAAAACCGACTTCAAATAGCTAAAAAATAAGATATTTATTTGCTAACCTTGGGCCTGGATTTGACTCAAAATTTATATGGAATCACTCTTAAAATATAACCTGTTTAATAAAAAACGAATCATCAAAATTGGTTCACAATTTGCGATATTGCGTAACAAAAAAAAAATCAAAAATATCTTTATTTCACAACACTGGTTTATAATTGTAAACAGAGGTTGGGACCAACCTATTAAGTAATAATAATACTTGTGCCAGGTGGCCCCGCTCTTCCTTACTATACGACATATATTTAATTGTGCTTGTGAAGATAATTTGGCAAAATACTTATAAAAATAATTAATATTAACATCAGTTTAGAGTGAAATATAAGGCAAAACAACAATCAATTTTTAATAAAATTTACATATTACCTGAAATGGATTAATTCTGAATTTTAACAAAAGCATGTGTGCGAGCCTGCGTGCATGCATGTGTGTGTGTGTGTGTGTGTGTGTATGTGTGTGTATGTGTATCAACATAAGAAATAAAAAATTAAATTAAATAGTATATTGCAATCACAGAGTATTGCAATAAACATTCTGTGTCGTTGTATGTTTTAGTATATAAATATTTTGTAACTATGTGTTTACGTTTGTATGTTTTCAACTGATATATCTAAATCTTTGTTCAGTCTATTGTAGAGATGAGCAGATTGTGATAAGAACTGACGTTGAGCAAATTTGGTTTTTACGTATCTAGTTACTGCTACCCTATCTTTTCTTCTTCTCATCATTGTTTCGGTGTTAAAAGGCAAATGTTTGTGTATTCGTAAGACTGTTGATAGGATATATATCCGTCTTATTGAAAGAAGCTCACTCAACTTGTGTAGTTCTTCAGTAAGAAAACTAAATGCTTTAAAATACATAACTTTCAGTAGACAACGCTGACTCCTTTCGATTTCTAATAATTTTGTTTTACCTGCACCTCCCCAAACTGAGACACAATACCCATATTATGGGCTGTGCCAATGTAGTATATATTTGGTTTAGTAGTTATTTAGAGGTGACATGTGTTAGTTTCCTAAATATCCAAATTAATTTCCGTATCCTATTACTCGTATATTCAACTTGAGAATGCCAGTTCAAGTGTTGATCCAGAACAACCCCCAAATACTTTATAGATGCAACCTTATCGATAACTGTAAACTTACAGTTAGAACTATTAGAAATGCCACAATAATGTATTTTTAAACTATTGTTATTATTTGGTTGCGTTCTATTATTAATCGTAAAGCATACGTACTTAGTTTTTGTAATATTTAAGGAAAAAAGGTTACTCAGGAGCCATTTTGAAACTTTTATTAGGCCAGATTCAGCATTTCTAAATACCGAGTTCCAATCCTTACCCGTAAAAACTATTGCGGTGTCATCGGCATAGGAAAATACTCGACCGTCGAATAAATTTAGGTTAGTTAATATATTTATATAAATAAGGAACAATGTAGGACCTAGTACACTTCCCTGAGGAACACTAAAGGTAAGCGATGATTCCTCACTAATATAGTCACCTATCTTTACTTGTTGTTTACGTTCCTTCATATAGTCCTTAAATAAATTCAGAGGGATGCCCCTTATACCTATTGCTTCCAATTTACGCAAGAGGATCGTAAAAGAAATGCCATCAAAAACATAACTTGAAAAAAAACCAAGTCTCGCAACCCAGTTCTTCTACCGTAAAAAGTTGTGAGATCCATGTAATACTAAGTCGGTTAATTTATTCAGTCCCTACTCAAGGGTCCTTCCGTTTTAAGTTATTACGTAATTAGCTAACCTAACAAGATCTTATAGTAAACACATCAATACTAAAAATCTTTTATATTTTAAATATATAGATTAACTTATTGACATCTTCTATTTTTCCATCCTTGCACAATGGAGTCACTAACGATTTTTTGAGATAAGATGGAAAAATACCCTTTTGAAAGCAGAGATTACCCAAATGACTTATCACGGGAACTACGAGGGATTTAGAAAACTTGAGAAACTGAGTAGAGATATTATCCCAGCCAGGTGCACTAGTTGACTTGAGATCCGACAGGATATTTTCAATTTCCAGTAGATCAGTTTCTAATAAGGCAAATGATGATAAATGTGATGCAAGCTTAAGTAGACTGTCAGGTTCGGGAGAGGTGTCATATTTTTGGATATCCTCAGCAAGATTTCTACCGATATTCGAAAAGTAGTCGTTAACATGGTTAACTGAATCATAGGGGTTTAATTTAATATTTAGTAAATCAGAATTTGTGGTCTTATTAGGTTTTAGATTTGTTATTTCTTTAATTGTTTTCCAAAGTATTTTTTGAATTCTTAATTGCTTTATTTAATTGTTCTCTCTCATATTTTCTTTTAAGTTTTTTACTAGTTTGTTACAGAAATTTCTGTATCTTTTATAGGTACTTATTGTGGTTACATTGTGAGGATGCGAATGTAGTTGCATTTGCATTTTATTTCTATTTCTAATGCACCTTAAAATACCTGGTGTAATACAAGACTTAATGGTACGTTGTGATTTTGGCTTTCTTTTTGTAATTTTACTCTCTTTTAAGGATTCAGATCGTTTAATAAGTTTTTCGGCAACTATATTCGGGTCGTCACAAAATAATGTAAATCACAAAATAACATAAATAATGTAGAGATATTTTTCTGCATTAATATGGAGAGCGCTCTTTCATAGTCTACAAATTCTACTGTTTTCGATACATTTTACTTTTGCTTTAGTTTTGTTAATTTCAAAAAAATTGTCAAATGATCAGTAGTACTTGTATTTAAGATTACTATATGACAAGAAAGTTTTCTTTTGTCTAATTTTAACATAAAATGGTCCAAACAGCAAGCGCCTCTAATCGGTAGAGAGCAAAGATATTTAAAATATATACTACTACTACTTAAATGTCTTTGGTAGAGAGTGACCAGGTAGTATTCCATGGGTTGACAACATATTCAAATAATTATCCCTATTATTAGTTTCATTCGATCCTTCGTTTTGCTTAGGAATTAGGTTTATATTAATATCACCCGTTACTATTATGTTACGATATGACTTTATTGTTCCAAGTAAGTACTAATAGAGTCGATAACTTTATCGCATTTGGATTCGACGGAGACCGATAAATACATAAAATTGTATGGTCAAATATATTTATCGGTATATAGGAAGCATGATCTAATTTCACCTCTTTCGTAGATGACTTAAGATTATTTTTAACATAAACGACTACACCATCATTTTGATTTGAATTAAATTTTGTTGCAAGTGATGTATAGTTAGATAAATGAGGTAGGGGTTTGTCTAAGCTAAGTCTACATTCGGTTAGCATAAGAACATCAACTTCAAAATTAAGGTGCGATAGTGTAGATTCAAAATCATCAATATTTTTGTAAACACTACGAATATTTTGGAATATTAAGGTTAGGTCATTTTTGTAAACATTTATATATATAGTTAAATCCTGTATTTCACACTGAGTAGAGTTCGCTATTTTCGACTCCTCCATATCTTGTATAGTAGTAAATGTACTGTTCATTCTATTTTTAAAAGTGCATTATCAATTATGTTGTAAAGTTTGTTGAATATTATAAATATTTTAGTAGAGGGTAATTTTGCGAAGTGATTAACACGATGTATGTTTATAAAATTATTAAAAGAAAAGTTTTTATGTGCGTTTTAATTTGCAGGTGGGTAAGGTGACAGTAGAACCAATATAAAGTCAAAACAGTTACCAGTGTATTCCCGAAATGTTTGTTTAGATGTGACCACTGAAAATTTCGGGAATCAAGGAACTGACACAACATTACAATTTAAAAATGTATTTATTGTTTATCGAAGTATTCTCCGCGAAATTTGACACATTTTTCCATACGATGGAATCAAGCAATTGAAGCAACTTCTCCATTCGGAAGTTGGGGTCTCCAAAATAGCCGTTTTGTAGGCGTCCACAGCTTCTTCAGGTGATGAAAATCTCTGTCCACGCAATTTATTCTTTATTTTAGGGAAAGTATAGAAATCATTAGGGCTTAGGTCGGGGCTGTACGGCAGATGGTCTAATAATTCTATGTTTTCTTGCTCTAAAAACTCTTGTGTTCTGTGAGCGGTGTGAGAACTCGATCACGATGGAGGATGATGCGGCGGTTGCAGTTCTCTTTGCGGAGTTCAGAAACGACCTGTGGCAAACAAATGCTACCATACCATTCTGCATTAACCGTTCTTTGTCCCTCAAGAGGAATAGTCGTAACATGGCCGGTTTTGGAGACAAACGTGGCCACCATTTTTTTTGCAACACTCCGTGAACGAACAATTTTTGTTGGCTCTAACTCATTTTCGAACACCCAAACTCGTGACTGGTTTTTTGTTTCGAGTTCGTACGCGTACATCCAGGATTCGTTACCTGATAAGATGTTGTATACAGCATTTGAGGATCCTGCGTGGAATCTTTCGAGAGTTCTGACGCACCAAGTAACGCGAGCCGCTTTTCGCTCTTCACAAAGCGAACGCGGTATCCATCGGGAAAACAACTTTTTTACACCTAATTGTTCATGCAAGATTATTTGTATTTGACTCATACCAATGTCTAAAGTTGCTTGAATTTCGCGGTATGTCACATGTCAATCTTCCTCAATCAGCTTACGCACAGCATAAACGTTTTCTTGGGTGACTGCAGTTTTTGGACGACCTTGACGGGTATCATCACTGAGCTTGACACGTCCACGTTGAAATTCAAATCAGCGATAAATTGTGGTTTTGGATGGGGCTTTATCACCAAATGCAGAAATCATCCAGTCAACACACTGTTTTTGTGTTGAACCACTTCGACAGTCATAATAAATCATCGCTCTTGAATTTTCTCGAGACAATTCCATTTTCTCAACGACTAAACAAGTTTGACAAAACCTTGTGACAACACCGAGAATATTTTTTTAAATAAATAAATGGTATTCGATTATTAAAACCAATGACATTTCAATTAAAATATTTTAATATGACAGGAACAGTGGAAATATTCCATTCCCGATACTTTTAGTGCAGCCTATGTATTACTGGAAGATGAATGTGTGAAAGTATGTCTGAGTGATTGTTTTTTTACATTTATGTGGTGAAAAATTATAAACCAAAAGTAAATATACGAAAAAATAAAGATCTTACTCTAATAAAAGCGAAGAGATTGCATGTATATTGTGGAACGGTTTTTAGTCAGGTGTTTATCTTCAGCTGCTGGATTTACGATTCATTTTTAATTACTATAATTTTGGAGTTACCGCCTTTTCTTAAATAAACATTCCCGTAAGATGTCCAACAAAATTTATACGAGTGTGTCTTGCTAAGTTCGCGTGCAAGAAAATAGAGTCGGACAGCCTTTGCTGTTAACTGCTCTGATACAAAGATAGGTATATTTTCCACGCCTGAAGACTTAAATGATGAGTACTGACTTTTGATTTGTTATTTTTTTTGTTGAAATCTTTACATTTTTTTTGTTTGCTTTACGTCTATCTTTTTGCATGTCCTCTATTTTATCTTCCAAAATAGCTATATAATTCCTGTCCTCCTTAATGTGTCTTTCTAGCTTAGAGATCCTTTCTTGAAATTCCTTATTTTGTTCAGTTAAAAAAATAATAGAATTTTCGATATTTTGGTTAGTTTTTTGGATTTCTTTCAGAATGCTTGCATTTTTTTGAAATTCTAGATTTTGAGAATTTATAAGCGATGAGAACATGTTTTTCATTTCTTCTTTTAAATTAACCAGTTCCGAAGTGTAACCTTCATCTATTCTTCTCTTTTTCCGGGCAGTTAAAAAGTTTGGTGGAGTTGTTTGATGTGTAATTTCAACTTCTGTATCTGACAATGATTTGTTCATAGTATCCATTCACACAAGATTAGGAGGCTATAAGTGAATGGGAGTTAGTTGCAATTTTCAAGACGCAATTGCAAAATGGCGCAAAAACAGGGGTGGAGTCACGTTAGTATGGGTTGGACCAAACGCAAAAATGGCCGAAAATTGCGTATGCAGATAGGTCAAGCGCATACGCAAGTAGGTTGATGACGACATAAAGTAGGTCCGCAGGAGGGGGACGCGTACTAGGTAATCAGAATATGAGGAGGTTTGACTCACAGTTTTGCTCACCACCACTGCTTTCTGCACTGCTATTATTTTTACTCGATATATCGACACAGATATAATCATTTAAATTTGAAAACGTAATTGACTTAAGTTTTGCAAGCGAGTACACCTTGCGGCGGTCCGGAAAGAAGAGGAACATAACATACATAAAAAACACACTACTACACTGGAATTGATATCCTCCTCCTTTTTGAAGTCCACATTAATAGATTCCACTAAGGCGAAGCCTTTTTGTCTGTCTGTCTTTCTGTCTGTCTGTCTGTTTGTTCCGGCTAATCTCCGAAACGGCTGGACCAATTTTGATCGGAATTTTACTGACAGATAGCTGTTGTTATAAGAAGTAACTTAGGCTACTTTTATAGGATTTTATATTATTATTATTTTATATATTATTTTATATATATATATATATATATATATATATATATATATATATATATATGATTTTATAGGATAAGGGTGAAAAACGAGCACACAGTCCACCCGATGGCAAGTGGTCGCTGCGGCCCACAGACATCTACATCTATCCTCTGTTACAGATCAAAATGCAGATGCGTTTTCACCCGTGAGGGCTAGGATGGAATGCCTCATTTCCAGTAAAAAGGGCCTCCGGCCACCTGCACTCACCAAGCGAAACGCAGAGGTAAACTTCTACTTCACGCTGGTATTCTGTGAGGTTGTGGTACCACCCCGGTTCGAGCCGGCCCATCCATGCGACAGCAAAAGCTGCCACCTGGCTCTACCACTGTTATAAATTTAGAAAAAGGATTAGGGTTCCGCGCAAAAAATTAAAACCCATGAAATCCAATCGTAATAAATTACGCGAGGGCGAAGTCGCGAGGAACAGCTAGTATATAATAAATATCTCGTTATGAATTTAACTTATTCCAATGAACAGCTGCTTGGTGTGTAGGTACACAAAAACTGGCGGCATCGTTCATTGTCTTTATCACAGCTAGTGGAAAGATTCACGTCCGCTTGGTGCAACGTCTGTATCTATGTTTTATTAATTGCCATTGCAAAGTAGATGCTGACAGGAAATCGCACACGCTTAAAGCGGAAAGAAAGTTTGTTGGGTGTGACTCGGAACGTATTAGTAGATTTGAAAGACATGAAGACAACACATCATGTTGACAAAAAGACAAGAAATTTCCCCGGCGCCACACCTCGTTACGATCTCTGCCTCTATTATGTGCCGCTGCAGAGTCTGGTGCCGTTGCATAAATTTGGTGGGCTCTGGTTTATCAAAAGTATTCTAAGCAATGACGAAGATAAAATTGTGGGAGCTCGGGTACAAACAACGCGTTGATAACTAAATGAGATAACCGTCAACGTCATCCGTCCTCACGCGCAATCACGCGTTTGCTTTGTTATAGTTTATTAGTTATATCTCTTTGTAGTGTTGATTGCGTATTTTTTTTTATAAAACTGACGTGACATACGAACGTACAGTGCACCTCATGGATTCTCGCAGCCGATTTCAAACAAATAATGAAATAATGCTACAGATGCGTTGTCATCTCTGAGAAATCAGATGGAATGCCTGACAGTCTTCATAATTGGTCTCTATTGACTTCCTTTCAAATCGAAACACTGCCACACAGACGAAGTCCTAGGCAAATTTATATATATAATATAATCTTTATACGTGGTAGAGCCATGCTGAAGTTATATTATGTTTGTAGCACGAATGGGTCGGCTCGACCGGGGAAGGACCACGTTCTCACAGAATACCAGCGTAAAATAGCAGCCTAACGCTGCTGTGTTTCGTATGGTGAGTGCAAAAAACCGGAGACCCTTTTTACTGGAAACGAGGCATTCCATCTTAGTCCTCACGGGTGACAACGCATCTGCATTTTGATTCGTAATCGGAGATACATGTAGATATCTATGGGCCACAGCAACCACTTACCATCAGGTGGAATGTGTGCTCGTGCACACATTCCACCTTTATCCTATAAAAAAATAAGGAGTTCTACCATCTAGTAAGTACTTGACGATGTTCTTGCGCACCGCTTCCGTCTCTCTACGGGTCCTTAATACTTGCGTGGTAAATGGTAAAGCGTGATCATTTTTCATGATAATTATTTTTTACCATTGTTTATAGTTTTTCCTTGTCTCAATAATCTCTATATATAAAAATCAATTTCTGTCCGTTAGTGTCGCTAAAATCGAAAATGGCGCAAAAGATTTTCATGATTTTTTTGTGTGCATTTGAATGGGTCTCTGGATGGTTGTGATTCACAATTGGACCCGCTAGGTGTCGCTGTTGTCGAGATCCAGAAATCACCCGTGCGAAGCCGGAGCCGATCGCTAGTCATACATAAATATAAAACTATTGTATAAAAAGGCATTTCCCAATTTCTTGTTGAAACTCACATGGTGACCGTTACTGAAAAAAAGTTATGTCCTAAATATTATTCCAGGTTATAAGCTAGTTTAATTAAAATATAGTCGATAGTTTCAGAGCCTATTGTGTTCAAAGCTTCAAAGGGATAGACATACAAAAAATTAAAAAAAAAACGACTTTGTAGGCTTCTGTATCGGTAAAGATGCGAAAGGCAACTAAAATAAAAAAAAAATCAATGTACAGATTAGGACTGGTAAAAGCTTTATTATAGTTTAAAATAGATCGATAAACATAAAACACATAGTGATGGAATTAACTCCACCGACGCGATTTAGTTAGAGGCGGGGGTCCGCAATCCGCCACTCGGACAGCGGTTAGCTCAAAAAGCCCCCACAGAGGGAAGATGATGATTGGTAACAATACCAAATTATAAATCATTATCATCGTTATCCTCATCATCATTGCCTTTTCCTTTTTAAATAGCCTTGTGTTAGATGAAGCTGCAAGAGCCGTATAAGTTAACAACACTTACATCATAGAAAATAGACGAAGTACGTGAGGGTAATATGGTTATCCGGTTAATATGATCACTTTCACATAACTCAGATATTATAGCCTTGTTTGCATGTATGGCTATATGATACGATAGCTCTTCATCCGTCGACCAAATAATAAAGGGTCAAAAAGGCGCTGCTTTATCGACGCCATTTTGACAGTTGACTTTAAAGTAAATATTTTAGTCTGTTTTAGTATTGTGTAGTGGAGTTATTTTTTTTTACTTAATTTTTCCGAAGTGTTCCTAATTAGTCTGCACTTTTTTTCTTAATATATCAGTTATAGTATATGACTTCGTGTTTTTGTCTCTGTCCTCCTCCTAGTTTTGGTTTTATAGGGCGGCAAAGCTTAAGGTGACCATATTACCCCCACGTACCTTAGACGGTATTAATTTATCTATCTCAGCTAAAACACAACCAGAAGGGATATAGGCTGTATTTTATCTGAGAAAATGGAAGATTATTTTTGAACAAAACCGAAGAATTGATAAAATAAATGATCTTTGATTATCTTTAACAGATCCTATCCAGGCGAAGGCGCGTTGCTTCTATATAAATGAAAAGAATAAACTAGGCTTATTTTAGTACGGTCTTTTATGCGCTTCTACACATCAAATATTTTTATTTGAAATTGTGAAAATTTCGCAGCCAACTAGCTTAATTAGTAGCCTAGCTTTTTTACTAAACGGTGCCGTTCAACTAGCGGCCTGAATGATATTCAGCTGATGCGTCTAATACAACGTAGCACCTGTCTTGTAATATCAACAACAGTAGTATGGTGTAACTTTGGTGGCCTTTGGGCCACCCTAAAACCACGTACATTTACATATATAATATAGCACATAGTGCATAATTAGGCACAGACCAGCGACATTACGTGGCATGGTCATCTTATTAATTTCATTCAAGGAGGCTAAAAAGGCTAGGCTGTTAACTAAAAAATTAATTAAGCTAGTTGTTTGCTACAAATAACTTATGAATCATCATTTAGTTGACCTATAAAAACTCATTTGTGTTTTGTTTACATAAACTCTCATGCTAAACTAGACAGAGTTATAGAGTATGGTCATAAGTTTTAATTGTGTATTAAAACTTATGTTGTACTTAAAATGTATTTCCTTTTTAAGGAAACAGTGTAAAAATAAAAATGTTGTGTAAGTCTAAGCAATCAACCAAAGAATATACATTATTTTAAGTGGCATCTTTTTAATATGTTTCAGGCCTTTAAATTCTTTGGCCACTCTGGTCAATTATAACGTAATGTATGTACGGGGTATTTCCCAACAGTTAGCTCAAAATTTTTCAGAGTGACTCGATGTGGAAGAGATGTTTTGAGCAGGCTATGTATGTAATTTGTAGTCCAATGAGTTCAGATCTCTCTTATGGACAGTGATCCATTGTTCACGAGTCAGATTCGAGTGCAGAGAAGACGCTTATGCATTCGCATGTAGTCCCATGCTAACCGTAAGAGGTAATTATGCAAAGTGCCAGAAAAATCACATGGCTTCCGTTAGATAGCGGTATAACAATTACGTTTACATCAGACGTAAGATATTCAGACCGGCAACAGCCGCAGTGTCAATGGTGGGTCAACGTCGACGTCAACGCTCTGGAACACAGGCGTCTTTCTGCCCGCCAAGCGGGACGATCAAGATACATACGAGAATGCCCACAAAATAGGCCTTTCTGTTGTAATGCTAAGATCCTTTAGCGATTCTGCCATTATGACTTTAAATGATCGGCAAATAGAAGGTGAGTGATGTATTAACCTTTGATGCTAATACCGTATCCTAGCGCTACTATTCGAGAGCAGGGCCAGAGTTCGAACTCTATCAAATTGCAAAGAGATGTAAGACAAGGTGAGGTTATATTCTCGAAACTCTTCACTGCTACGTTGGAAGACGTTTTCAATGTACTGGAATGGAATGGATACGAAATCGGTATCAATGGTAAATAAATAGATTTTGGAAAGTGTGTAGGTATTAAAAATTATTTTTGTGTCCATGTTTTCATATAATGTTTAGAGCAAATATACTGTCTAACTGTCTAAGGCTTAGTTTTCAAAAATACTGTTTTCACGCCCTGAATGATAGACAATGTAGACTGTTTAATTAATTTTATTGCCAGTTTGTTTTTCCTAATAAAGAAAGGCTTGAAGTTGTTGTTTCCCTGTTGCACAAAGTGCATCTAGCGGTTTCTTGAGTACTCTAGATTTTCAATATTCGCCTGTTGGTTGCATCATAAATCTTGTGAGCGCAGTCGCTTGCTGCGACAACCTGCATTTGCGCCCTGCCCGCCTCGCTATTTAATGAAAATGTACGTTTAGCTTAATATTCTTCTAACCAGAATAAATTTTCGAATGTCTCGGTAATTTGTTGAGGAAGTTGCCGACTTTATAATAAATTTGTATCAGTATTTCAAGTTGTTGTACCGCGGAAAGTAGGATTATATGAGAATTTTTTAATGTTACAAGAATTCTATTATTGTATATTATTACTTTCCTTTTAAATCTTAAAAATTTTAACTAGTTGTTAACTCTGTTACAAATTTGTGTTACGGTTACGGTTTATACGGTTACATATTCATATGTGACTTTGACCTGAGTGCATTAAAGTGGTAGAGAATACTGCTTCAGTAGCGCGGTGGTTAAGCGTTTTACTGCGGTGCTGCAGGGCTGTAAGTTCGAATCCCGTATGGAAAAAATGTTTGAATGGTTTACAAATATTTTCTTGGGCCTGGATGTTTGATCTTGTACGGGTAAGAGATAATTCTACTGTTGTGATTTTTATTTAAAGAAAGAAAAAGAAAATAAAAGTAACTGATGCTTGGGACATATTCCACGTACCTACATAATATTAGTGTGTCAAAAGTGTTCGCACAATACATTTGTCCCAACTTATCAGTGCGTGTTGTTACTTATGCGATCCTTCATAAGTGCTGGATTCACGCTGCAGCTGTATTATGACTGCAGCATTAATGGGTCAACTCGATCAGCGACGGACCACGCTCGACAATCTATACATCTATACATATTAAATAAATAAAATTGAAGTGTCTGTTTGTAATGTCAAAATAATAGCTTTTTACTAAATGCATAATATGAAAGTGTATATGGTACTTATAACAAAAACACAATTTTTAAAAATTTTGTCTGTCTGTCTGTTTGTTTGTGCCGGCTAATCTCCGAAACGGCTAGACCGATTTTGACGGGACTTTCACTGGCAGATAGCTGATTTTATAAGGAGTAACTTAGGCTAAGTTTATTTAAGAAAAAGAATTAGAGTTCCGCGCAAAAAAATTAATACTCATGAAATCCAATCGTAACAAATTACACGCAGCCGAATTCTCGGTGAACAGCGGGGAAATAAATAAATAAAATTGGTAAATCCAATTGGACATGCCTTAAGCGCATTAAAAAAATTACGTTTAACATGATTATACGGAATTTTTTAAAGTTTTCTATACGTGGTAGAGCCTTGCTGCAGCTATATTAGTAGTGTAGTTGTAGCACGAATGGGTCGGCTCGACCGGGGAAGGACCACGCTCTCACAGAATACCAACGTCAAATAGCAGCTTAACACTGCTGTGTTTCGTATGGTGAGTGTAGAGAACCGGAGACCCTTTTTATTGGAAAAAGAGGCATTCTATCTTAGTCCTCACGGGTGACAACGCATCTGCATTTTGATTCGCAAACGAGGATAAATGTAGATGTCTATGGGCCACAGCAACCGCTTACCATCAGTTAGACTGTGTGCTCGTTTGTCACCCTATCCTATAAAACAAAGTAGTTTAAATACATTTCGACAGCACTATCGGCTTCAACACCCTCGAAAACCATGAAATCATATCCATGATAAAAAAATTGGTACTTAATTCAGCCGCCATCTTGGATTTACATTTCAACAACCCTATCGGCTTCAACTCTCTCGAAAACCATGAAAATGACACCTATGATGAAAAAATATATACCTATTGCAGCCGCCATCTTGGATTTACATTTCGATAGCACTATCGTCTTCAATACCCTCGAAAACCATGAAAATGACACCCAAGATGAAAAAATTGATATCTATTGCAGCCGCTATCTTGGATTTACATTTGGACAGCACTATCGGCTTCAACACCCTCGAAAGCCATGAAAATGACACCCATGATGAAAAAATTAATACCTATTGCAGCCGCCATCTTGGATTTACATTTCGACAGCACTATCGGCTTCAACACCCTCGAAAATCATGAAAATGACACCCATGATGAAAAAATTCATATCTATTGCGGCCGCCATCTTGGATTAACATTTCGACAACCCTATCGGTTTCAACATCCTCGAAAACCATGAAAATGTCACCCATGACAAAAAAATTGATACTACTTACTTTTAGTACGTACTACTATTATTTATTCTGTGCTTTCAAAATATTGTAAAAAAACTCTCATTATTATTATAATCAAGTATTTAAGAAATTTGGTTATTCGAATATTGTGTATTTATTCAGTGATCTTTTTGAGCCGCTGCAAACAACCGAAACAATGTCCACTCACGACGGCGATTGACGCCGAACCACGCCGAACTGAGTGAGTGAGTAAACTACTCTGTGGCTGTAGCTCCCCATTTACAGAAATAATTTACATACAAGGCTACCAAATCAACGAAAATTTCGCCATTTTGGAGCCGAAAAAAATTAATTATAGCTAAACAAAACAAAATGACACTGCCATTTACAATCAGTGGCTTCCCACATGTTAGATGAAGAGATTAAAAATAGATTGAGTTAAACAATTGATATTTTCAAAAGTTATCGTGTTTACAAGCCTTGGGGTCATGTGCTTTTGCTTAAGGCATGCAATTAATAGCCTTTTTATCTTTATTTAAACAATTTTCAATATAATAATTCAGATAATATACGAATTATTATTGCTATTAATATTTATTTTGATTATCGCTACAGTATACAATTATTATTTATGCCCTATATTTTTTTATATAATATTATGCCCGCCCAGGCATCGGCTAGGTAAGATCTATTAATCAATTTTATTAAAATACATAGAATATATTTGATTTGGAACATTTATTACAGTTCATGTTGTATTTAATTATCATATTTTTTTTATTATTTATTTATTAAGGATCCTCCAGAGTTTTCCAGGAATTACTTACAATCGTCTTCTTCATCTAGTCCTACCCAGCAGTTGCTGCTGCATAATTCGTTTGACCAGCGCTACAATGATAATTCTCCTGCGCGTAATTCTTCAAGACCTTTCCATTCTGTAATCCATTTTAATACCTTTACCTTTCTCTCTGTCTTCGGATGTTTTTATTTTATCTTTCAGCTTTATGTTCAATGTATATTTCTCTCCATAGCTTTCCGATATTTTACTAAACTATCTCTGGTTTGTATTTTAAAGATCCATCTTTGTTAAGTATTAAATTGAAAACTGTTGTAATCTGTTGGAGAGTCCAACAGATGACAGTGTTGCAATACGAGCAATAAGAATGATAATTTAAAATAAAAAAAATTGTACAATGGACTTCAATATAAATTATTAAGAATAAAGACAATTGGTCAGACCTTGATCAAATTTAAATGAGACCACATGAGAAGTTTTCAAACAAAAAAGAATCATCAAAATCGGTTCACCCAGAAAAAAGTTATGAGGTAACACACATAAAAATAAGAACATACAGTCGAATTGAGTACCGTCTTCTTTTTGAAGTCTGTAGAAAATCTGTTGTAACCGAATCTAATCAACATTATTATTGTAGTCTTAGTCTAGTAAGTTTATTGTAGCACAAACATTGTTCTACTCTAAATACTGCCACAGAATGCGCTCCTCAACTACTTGCATCCAATATGAATTAACAAATTAAAAACTATAGGGAATAGCAAAAATGCTCAAAGGAGCCTCGGGTTCGATTTTGATAAAAAATATCATTAGTTTAGTTACCATTTCGGACGCGTTTTCCAAAATTTACATCTATGAGATGATTTAATCTAGTTTATTTGACGCCTTGATGAGTGATAAAATGATGTGAGAATGACCAGCCCCCACAAGCAGCATGACGATGATCTTCTAATCTTAGGAAGGATCAATTCTAGCATGATATTATCGTATATAGTACCGTACTGCGAATTTTGAACTCGAGAGACACAAAAACATGATCATGGAATTATTTGATTATAGTGAAATACCAATTGTTCTTCTTAAATTCTCAGCAAAAATAAATAAAGTGGCCTGAAGTTATGACCCTGGAGCAAAAAGTAATAAAACTTTTTTTATGCTGAAAAATTCGAATATTGATATAAGTAATATTATGTGATATTACATAAATCGCAATTTCTAGGTATACAAACGTGTTTTACAATCCAAAGTTGTCGGGTATTTTTTAATATTAGTCCACACTTGGAAGTTCGCCTATAGTGTAATAATATTAATATATAACTTTAACTTTTTTTATAACACTATAATACTATAACTTTAACATTTTTTACTTACTACTTACCAACAGTTCAAAAGAATAGTGCCAAGCACGGGCTTATAAAAGGCAAAATTAAAAATTAGCAAAAAAATCTGACTACCTTCGCAAATAAATTTGATAATGTTGAAAATTATAAATTTGTTTCAATATTTTGTCAGATAAAGAGAGAATGCAGCATATAAAACATAGACCGGATTTTTTAAATTAACACTGTACGAAGAAGCTGCAAGTCCGATGAAGCTGTAAAAACCATAAGGCTAACAGCACGAACAGAACAGAATCCAGTAAAAATCAACTGACAATCTAACTGATATTCTGTATATATATATATATATATATATATATATATATATATATATATATATATATATATATACTAGCTCACCAGGCAGACGTTGTTCTGCCCTTTCCAACGACCCTTCCTATAAAAATCCTTAAATTCCCAATAAAAAATTTTGAGGGCCATTTATCGGGATAAAAACTATCATATCTCTCAAGTTAGACCAAAATGCACATAGTGTGCAAAATTTCATTGAAATCAGTTCAGTAGTTTAGGAGTCCATCGCGGACAAACAACGTGACACGTAATTTTTATATATAAAGATATATATATATGTTTTTTTATTGACATTTGATATTAATAAGTGAAAGAAAAAAATTTGTACTCACTTTTTTAGCATATTGCATGCACGGAAGAGCATGAGATTTGGCCCAGTTAAATTTTATATGGATAAGGAGTACATAAAGCAAAATTTATAATTACGGTTAAATTCCAACCGCTAGATGACCGTTAGTCTAAATTATTTAATGGTTTTCATATTTACCTTCCTTCCTTATGGACATAGTCCCTGTTTGTGCCAAAAGAGGGTGTGGACGTTAGTGCAATAATTGAGCGAGCGGCGTCAACGTTTAATCCAGCACGGGCGAAACGCGCCGTTTATCAATCGGGTCAAAAAACAACATATTTCAATATCCGCTGATTAATATCCGCTGCCAGTTCGCCGGCCGAAGCAAACATGAAATTTATGTACTGCGACCGAGCGGTTTATTTCATTTTGCTTTTAAAATTACGAATGTTTGGCGCGACAATTGGCCGGCGCGTCGCACCCATCTGTTGCGGGGTCAATTAACATTTGCATTAGTCTTCTGTTTGATTTGCTTTAAAACGGTGCACACTACTGTTATTAAATCACTTGCTGATTTATCATTTTATTTATATAAGTATATAAAAACAAAAACGAGTAAAAATGGTCGTATGGTTCCCGGTTTAGTTCCGAAGGGAGATCCCGAGACCCCTCATACGCTGATGGTGACTACCTTGGGGTTTTGACCGGTAGGAATCCGGCATATCCTTACCGTTGCCCCCGCAGCGGAAGGTATTCATGAGGATTCCCCACGATAAAAAAGGTTTACCGCATAGTGGCTGCTTAATGCATCACCTCACGCCATTTTTTTATAATATAGGGTGACAAACGAGCACACAGTCCACTTGATGGTAAGTGGCTGCTGTGGCCCATATACATCTACATTTACCCTCGTTTGCGAATCAAAATGCAGATGCGTTGTTACCTGTGAGTACTAAGATGGAATGCCTCGTTTCCAGTAAAAAGGGTCTCCGGTTCTCTACACTCACCATATGAAACACAGCAGTGTTAAGCTGCTATTTGACGCTGGTATTCTGTGAGAGCGTGGTCCTTCCCCGGTCGAGCCGACCCATTCGTGCTACAACTATACTACTAATATAACTGCATAGCATGGTTCTACCACGTACATTTCATTGTGTGAGTGCCGTACGGGTCGACTAAGGGGCATACAAGAATGATATTGTGATTTCCGATAGATTGCGGTTTAACTATATTGTTTACTTTAGGAGTAAAACACTCAGACTTGCAATGGGGAGCAGCGTCAAATGTGCGAGACGTCTGATACTGCGATTGTCAATCCGCCTAAATTGCCACGTATGTCTGCCGGCTCGAATATTTAAGGCTTCTCTCATCGCCTGTCTAGATGTTTTACGTCTGGTTCTAACGAGATGGCTATACCCCTGGACGGCCTTGATATCTTGGTGCCATTAATGATAGTTGACTATTCCTAGTTAGTTCGATACCGACGGGATAAAATGAGGTGATGAATTTTTATGGTTTCACAGTAGCCACTTAAATTAACTAATTTAAATAAATCGTTAATGTTAAGGAGTATGTTAGGGCTGAATCTCAGATGACAGGGTGAGAAATTGTGTGATAAGAGATGAGTGTAGTTTGCAAGATGATGTAGAAAGAATGAATGAGGAAAGAGTGACAAAGCAAATTTATTTTGCAGAAGTGAACGACGGAGTCGGGAAGGGACGCCTCTGGCGAAATTTTATCGACCAAATTGGTGATATATTGAAAATGGGTCAAATTAAGAGTACCTTTAACCGACGAGCGCTTATGCGTAGGTATATGGATGTTGAGGAGGCGAGAGAGGTGTGTCAGGATCGTGCCAAATGGAAGTCCATAGTCTGTGCCTACGCCTCTGGGTAACAACCGTGAGTGTTTATGTAAATATTTATGCTCGTATATATGTTAAATAGTAAGTCTTCAATTTAAAAAAAATACTTCAAAATATTTATTGCACATGAAAAATACAACGTCAATTCACAATGGATGCAGGTAGTTGAGGAGCGCGTTCTGTGGCAGTATTTACAGTAGAACAATGTTTGTTCTACAATAAACTTATTAACTACTAACTAAGACTAAGACTACAATAATAATGTTGATTAGATTCGGTTGCAACAGATTTTCTACAGACTTCAAAAAGGAGACGGTACTCAATTCGACTTTGTTCTTTTTTTTTCAACAGTCTTAAAAAAGAAGACGGTACTCAATTTTACTGTATGTTCTTATTTTTGTGTGTCACCTCATAACTTTTTTCTGGGTGAACCGATTTTGATATTCTCTTTTGTTTGAAAATTTCTCATGTGGTCTCATGTAAATTTGATCAAGGTCTGACCAATTATTTTTGAGTTATTCTTAATAATTTATATTGAAATCGGTTGTACTAAATTTTTAATTTTTAATTATCAGTCTTATTGCTCGTATTGCAACATTGTCATGTGTTGGACTCACCAACAGGTTACACCAATTTTCAATTTTAATACTTAAATATTAGAATATATCTTGCTGTGCAGTTTAAGTTTCGCTGATTACAGAGTGCTATTATTGGAGACTGCATCTCAGCTTGAATCTACGTTGAACGATCTACGAGATTTCAACAAAACTATTGGGTTGGGACTAAACATGCCCAAAACTAAGGTGATGAGCAACTACCAGGAAACACCAATAATTGTAAATAATGTAAGTCTATGCATATATTTCTTGGCACATTGCAAAACAACTTTTTTACGACATACAACGAAGAATTTCTTAAAGCTGGGTAAAGTTTTGGAAATTAAAGAAATACTCAAATCAAATTTATCAAAAATTCTTAGACAAAAATATTAGACACTTGCATCTTACTTTGAATTACCTATGAATACCAAAGATGGACCTTTAAAATAAAAACCAAAGATAGTTTAGTAAAATATCGGAAAGCTATGGAGAGAAATATACATTAAAGATAAAGCTGAAAGACAAAATAAACACATCCGACGACAGAAAGAAAGGTAAAGGTGTTAAAATGGATTACAGAATCGAAAGGTCTTGAAAAATTACGCGCAGGAGAATCATTATTGTAACGCTGATCAAACGAATTATGCAGTAGCAACTGCTGGGTAAGAATGGATGAAGAAGACGATTGTAAGTAATTCCTGGAAAGCTCTGGAGGAACCTCAATAAATAAATAATAAAAAAATGATAATTAAATACAACATGAACTGTAATAAATGTTGGAAATCAAATATATTCTACGTATTTTAATAAATTTCATTAATAGATCTTACCTAGCCGAAGCCAGGGCAGGGCGTAATATTAATAATAATTGTATACTATATGTGAATAAAAATAAATATTAACAGTATTAATAACTCATATATTATCTGAATTGTTATATTGAAAATTGTTTAAATGAGGTATAAAAAGGTAATTTATTTATTTATTTACTAGCTTCTCCCTGCGCCTTCGCCCGTGTGTAATTTATTACGATTGGATCTCATGTGTTTAATTTTTTTGCGAGGAACCCCAATTCTTTTTCTTAAATAAAAGTTAAAAGTTTACGCCTTATAAAATCAGCTATCTGCCAGTGAAAGTCCCGTCACAATCGGTCTAGTCGTTTCGGAGATTAGCCGGCACAAACAAACAGACAGACAGACAAAATTTTTAAAAATTGTGTTTTTGTTATAAGTACCATATGCACTTTCATATTATGCATTTAGTAAAAAGCTGTTATTTTGACATTACAAACAGACACTTCAATTTTATTTATTTAATATGTATAGATGAATAGATTGTCGAGCGTGGTCCGTCGCTGATCGAGTTGACCCATTAATGCTGCAGTCATAATACAGCATTGTCCATCGCATGAAAACACAATATATATCACAAGTAATACATATTATATTAAATTAGATTGTTTAGTGCGAATATATATATAATAAAATTCAGGCTTCTAGTTTTATCCACAACGAAGTTATAGGGGGTCGAAAATGGCTTGAACTGATTCGAGAAAAGGATGGTACGGCCGTGCCGCTTGTTTGCGGGGCTCGGCTGGGCACTAGCGTGCCCCCAGATAAGAACGAATACTTAGCGCCTAATTTTATTTTATTTTGAGACAAGGAACTATGTAAGAGAGTTTTCTAATGATAAATTCAAGTGTGGGTAAATATTGAGTAACTCATGTACCTTAAACAGAACTTTTACTGCCGATTTTTTAAATTAAATGAAATAAAATGAAAAACAAACAACCTTTACATGTCCTATTGTTGGGCTCAGCCCTTTCCTCATTTATGAAAGGACTTGGTGGCATGGAAGGTTCTTCGTAACCTTACATGTTTTTTTTTAATTTCTTTCTTAGATATTCTGGTTTCCTCACGATATTTTCATTCACCGCCAAGCAAGAGCTTAATGTAGAGCCTTAGCATAATTTCTTTGGTGAGGAGTCCAACTCAAATTGTTTGTACTGTAACGCCTAGTTATTACTAATTAAAAATCCAAAGAAATAGATGTGGCTTAAATTATTAATGTTAATTATGCTTATTATTAGTGTCGTAATTGAAATAATAATATTTTACACCAAACTAGTAAGTAATTAAGATAATAATATTTTTACAACAAAATGAGAATCAAATAAGTGAGGTTTGCTTCCACAACGGCCTGATGATAAAGAATGCTTTTTAAAATTGGTTAGAGTAAAAACGTAAGACGTGTCCAGTATAGGTACTTTATGATATTATGTTACTATATAAGATTTTAAACTGGTGGTTGCATAGCTATCTAAAACCACTGAACAAAATTTTCACATACTGGTGATGGGGAGAATATTATAATTGATGCAACGATTTACGGCATACTCTACGGTGAAGGAAACACCATGAGGAAAGCTGCATGTCTGAAAAATAAAAAAATATAAAATTTAAGACATGTGTTGTGCAGTCTTGGAGTACCAATGCGTGTTGGGAGACTGCACTGACTGCAAAGATTGTATTAGTGAAGATTTCCGTTGTAGTAGTGGGGATTTTCCTCAATCGCAACGTTTGTCAGCCGTCTCGAATCTTTAAGGCTATTTTCATCGCCTGTCTAGATGTTTTACGTCTGGCTCTGCAGTCGAAATAATCTGCTACAGTAATAGCAGATTATTATATATTCAAGTACTAAACATCCTAAAAGCCTAGATTCCTGGAAGGTCAGTAGGTACTCTATATTACATGTGACAATTTGTCCCATAAAACCATTTAAATATATATATATATATATATATATATATATATATATATATATATATATATATATATATATATATATATATATATATATATATATATATATATAATAGCTGACCATATAGTGTCTCTTTTAGACAATCATGACTTTTGATTTACATCTAGGCACTTAGTGCTTAATCTGTGACCCTAGATTCACTCAACCGATTGAAATAAAACTGCCTATTATATATGTTTTTATTATTATTATTTTTTATATAGAAGCCCCAAGCGAGCATGCGGCTTACCTGATGATAAGTGACTACCGCCGCCTATGAACAACCGCAACACCAGGGGAATTGCAGATGCGTTGCCGGCTTTTTAGAAAGGTCTTTTCTTGAGGGTTTCGTAAGTGGTATCGGACCGGAAAAATCGCCGGTGGTAAACAATTCCACAGAGAAGTTGTAAGAGGCAGAAAACTCCTAGTAAAACGCACAGTCGTGGACCGCCAAGCATCCAGATGGCGAGGGTGGTATCGTGAATTTTGACGCGATGTGCGTTTGTGAAATTTGGCGGCTGGAATTAATCTGAACAATTCCTCGGAGCACTCCCCGTGGTAAATTCGATAGAAAATGCAAAGGGATGCAACATCCCTACGCAGTGCCAGTGTATCGAGCCGATCAGAAAGAACTCGGTCTTTGACGATTCGAACCGCTCTGCGCTGGATGCGGTCAAGTGGAAGAAGCTGGCACTGGGGTGCCCCGGCCCAGAGATGGGAACAGTATTCCATGTGAGGCCGAACTTGCGCTTTGTAAAGTTGCAAGCGATGTGCCGGCATGAAATACTGTCTCACTCTGCTGAGCACACCAAGCTTTTTAGAGGACAATTTGGCCTTCCCTTTCATGTGACCACGAAACTGCACACTATTCGATATGTCGACGCCGAGGATTTTGATGCTAGCTGAGACAGCAAGGGGAGTGCCTTGAAACTAAGAAGACACGACAAAGAGGTTCTTTTTAGCGGTAAACGCGCAAACTTGTGTCTTCTGGGGATTGAACTGGACTAGATTTTGCTCATAAAAATGTAATTTATTCTTTTTAATATTTAAAGTGACATTAAAAGCTTTTTGTAATAAAGTAAATTACATTAAAATTAGCAATGTGGTTTTCACTTAATGAGCGTAAATTGGGCAAAAAACTAAATTAAATTTAGACAATTTAAAAAAAAATGTATTCTCAAACTCAGCCTATTTAATTTCTATTTATTTTGACGCTTGTATCAGTGACACATCAGAACCAGAGTAAATGACATACATAGCCCAATTATTTTTCACCGATACAGCGATAATCCCAAAGAATTTCTTGCCTACATAACTATTTTTTAAATGAAACCGTTAATGTTTTCCAATTAAAGTCACCGAAATCGCAATGGCAGTAATTAGCGTTGCAGTATAATGTCATAAATTAGAATAAATATTTTTAAGTATGAAGGGCGGCACGGATTCACCCCCGCACGATCGTTAAATAACAAAACTTATGTTTCGTTTTTGACTCAAGTTATTTCAAACCGCTTTTACTTTGATACCCTCGGAATATACTTGAAACATTGACTACAGTTTTGCTTTTAATACGAAATCTTAGCGGAATCTCGCAATGAGTTGGATATTTGAAAACATAAACAACTCCGCAACAGCACTGGCAAGAGTCGTAAAAATGGAACTCGGGAGAAACTTAACAACGAACTTTTATTAAAATAACAACATTAAGCCGTTAATTTGTTTGTAAAACTGCGCAGACGGTAAAAATTACTTATTCAGAATGGTGAGATCGTGGCGGAGTGGCAAGTCGGCTCCTTGGCAAGTGTCGCGCTGCTTTTCTATAATTCAGCCACCATTTTCGGAGTGACATTAAAGCACAATATCATCGAACGAAATAAATTCTATTTTAGATTGTATAAACTTACAGATTATAATATTATACCGTTATAAATAACAAACACATTGCTGTTTTATTACTTGTTCTCGTACCATTGCTTTGTATCTATATTTTTTAATTTATTCGCAAGACGTCTTCAACATCATTAGGTATCAGAGCCGTAATACGTTTTCTATTTTAAGGAAAATCTACTTTCACGTTAAATTGAGAATGATGCTCGTGTTCCGACATCGATGTGCTAACAAATGAAATTAATGCATTTCTCCTGAGAAATAAAATGTCATTAGTTTCGCTCGATGAGCTCGCTCCGGCGACGAGAGGGTTTCCTCATAAAAATGTAATTTATTGTCTTAGTTATACGATATCTTAAGATTTTATACATCGCTAACATTCTCATCTTTGAAAATTAAACAAATGCAACAACAAAGTAAAGTATATTTCACCTATAACGATGTTACTTTGTTAATTTTTTGCAAATTTGTTGGAAATTTCTTTGTTTCTTTTTTAAATGGATTTAACTTTATAAAAGTAGTTTTTTTAATCTTTATAGAAATTTTATTTATTTATTTATAAAACCAACAGCTCTTATGAATATACAATGATAATAATTTATAAATTTAAAAAACAGCCAACTATAGGTTTCCCTGTATAAATCTGAAATGGTATTTCCTACTCTTAATACAAATAAAATAAGAACAAGACAAACAAACAGAACAAGATGAAACTAGTAAACTATGACTAAGAGGTATGCGCATGCACGCACGCACGCACGTGTGTGTGTGTGTGCTTGCGTTTTTTTTTTCTATAAAAAATACTATGTTTAATTTGAAAATGAGACAGTCATCCTGAGGGTAAATGGTTGCCGTGGCCCATAAACACCTTCAACTATATCCATCCTTGATTTTAAAAATGCATATGCGTTGTCATCCTTGACCCTTTTTTTTTTTTTTTTTTTTTTTTTTTTTTTTTTTTTTTTTGCGGATGGAAAATCATCAAATGACGCCTTTCGCTCTGGGTGGAGCGGAAGGGAGTGTCAGACTTTTACTGACTAAAAACCATCCGTTCAGTGCCCTTACGTTCCGGAGCCGCGGTATCTCTTTCGAACAGCCCGCAGCCCCGGCAGGCGTCGGCCCTTGCGGGCCCCTTCACGCTGCTGACAGCTCTTTGAGGCGCGCGTGGAACAAAACGCGCCGTCGACACGGCCTGTCGTCGTTAGACGGACGGACGGCGAGCTACCCATTGCTCGCCGTCCACAGGCCCGCGCCTACGGTGGCCGGGGGCCACGACGTAGCCCCCGACGCCCGGGGCGTCTCCCGCGGCGGCCGGGAAGGAAAGCTGTTGCTCTTTCCTTCTCCCGCTCCGCCACCTCCTTCGCTAGCATCACTGCTTCACAGAAGGTGGTGACGGCATCCCATTCCGTCTCGCTCCGGACCATGGCTTCGACCAGGGCCGGACGCGAGAGGTCGCCGCCGCCTATCGCCGCTACGAGGACACGGCGGTGCTCCGCCCAAGCAGGGCACACCTCCACGGTGTGCTCCACCGTGTCCTCCGGTCGATCCTCGCAGTGGGAGCACCCGGGCGTTTCCTCCCGCCCGATTCGGTGCAGGAACCTCCCGAACACACCGTGTCCGGTGAGGACCTGCGTCAGGCGGAAGGTGAGGACGCCGTGGCGTCTCTCTAGCCACTCCTCAAAGAGGGGTCTTATCGCCGCTATAGTGGCGTGCCCAGCACGGGGTTGCGACAGTCGCTCTCTCCATGTCGCCATGAGATCACGCCGGAAGTCTGTCCGCTGCGCGACAACTTGCCGCTGCAGCGGGGTTTCCCCCCGGCATAGTGCCTCCGCGCGCCATTCGTGCAGGCGCGCGAGGACTATCGCCTCCAGATCCCATGGCGGCAATCCGGCAAGGAGGCTCGCCGCCTCGCGGGAGATCGTGCGGTAGCCGCGAACCATCTTTACGGCAACCACCCTTTGGGGCGCGTTTAGGTGGTGGACGGCAAGCCGCGCCAAACCACGCGCCCACACTGGGGCCCCGTAAAGGGCCATGGACCTCACGATCCCCGCGTAGAGCCTCCGGCAGGAGGCGTTTGGCCCCCCCAGGTTCGGCAGGAGCCGCCTGAAGGCAGCCCCGGTACGTTCCAGTTTGGGAGCCAAACGTCGGAAGTGCTCAACGAAGTTCCATCGGCCGTCGAGGACGAGTCCTAGGTACTTCAACGTCGACTCGACGCCGATGGATACCCCTCCTACCATCACTGAGGATCCCGGTGGTGGCCTGTTCCGAGGACCATGGAAGTGCATGGCCTCGGACTTGTGCAGAGCCACCTCGAGACCCAGTTGCCGGATCCTCTCAACGACTATCGCAACCCCGCGTGTCATAGTTTCTGCCGCCGCCTCGTACGACCCCCCTTGTGCCAGTACCAGCGTGTCGTCAGCGTAGCAAACTACGCTGACGCCGGTAGGGAGGTCGGCGCGCAGCACCCAGTCGTAACCGATGTTCCACAGGGGCGGCCCCAGAACCGAACCCTGTGGGACACCGCACGACATCTCTCGCCGGTTCCACTCACCGTTGCGACCGGGGTAGATGACGGCCCTGTCCGTCAGATAGTCCCCGACTATACGACGGAGATAGGTCGGCACCCGGTGATACCGGAGTGCCTCCCTAATGCAGCTCCAGGGCATGGAGTTGAAGGCGTTGGCGATGTCGAGAGACACCGCCAAAACAACTCTCCCCCTGGCCACTGCATCCCCCGTCGTGAGGGCTCTCACGCGCATGATGGCGTCCACCGTAGAGCGCCTCTTGCGGAAACCAAACTGGTGTTCCGCAAGATCCGGCCCCGTCCCCGCAAGGTGCTCGGCGAGGCGGTTTGCAATGACTCTTTCAAAGAGCTTGCCCACCTCGTCGAGCAGCACCACGGGCCGGTATGCGGACGGAGAGTCCGCAGGGCGCCCCGGCTTCCAAATGAGGACCAGCTTCCCCGTCTTCCAACGAAGCGGGAATTGGCCTCTCTCCAAGCATGCGCTTAGGAGCCCCTCCAGTCGGGGCCCGAGAGCCTCCGAGGCCAGGACCCAGGCTTTGTCCTTGACCCTGTGAGCTATGATGGTATAACAACAACTCAAAGTTATAAGCAACTGCGGTTACCAATTTGCCGCCCAAACGTGGCAACATCTATGTACAGCAGTAGAATTTCATAGATTGCAATGGATATAAGTTAGAAACGAGTAAATTAATCCAGAGTGGTAATAAAGTTTGAAAATAGAAGTTTCTTTTAATATGAATCATTAACCCGCCACTTGGCGTTATGCCCATTACTTGCGTGATTGATTATTAACACTATGGACTCATTTTTTAAAATGTTTAACTTAATACTGAACGTCTAGTTCGTAGTTGATTAATTAAAATGCAAATTAAACGCATAATTAAAGTTCCGTGCTAATAAGCCCGCCCTTGAAAAGGGATATTATGTCAAGAAGTGGCTTAAAAATGACTCAAATATTTCAAGTCATTCCTTTTGAATCTTTACTAATTTTAACAATTTGTAGACTCGACACCCTAGCCGGGCAAGTAAGTGAGTCCCGATCAAAAATCTGCGATGATTTTGGTAGTGTCCCTTAATTATTACTTTACTCTTTTACTGAAAAAAACTAATTTCACCTCGCATATCACGAGAACGTTAACGTTAACGTTAATGTTAAGTTTTATTAAAAGCAAATTCCAAATTTTTGAAGTGAAAACTTCTTTAAATGCGTTGTGCACTTTTTTTGTAATGGGTAAAAAATGTTAAACTCGCGTCAGATCACGTGTCCTGATCGAAAATTCGTAAGATGGACGGAGAGTAGACAGCCGGCGCGGCGTAGGAGAGGAAGTAAGTTAGGTTTAATTAATTTTAATTTATTAATTAATATAATTTTATTATTAAAATTAGATTTTAATCGAGTCTACTGTACTGTTTGACGAAATTATTAATATAGATACATATGTACTTACATATTATAGATATAATATTTGTGATATATTTATACTTTATAGCATTAACCTATATTTTCATAACATCACAATAAGCAGATGTGCCAACAAAAATGTTACCAAACAAATAATTTCGAATGAAAATAAATGAAATAAGATAATAATAAATAATCTCCGTCATTCAAAAATATCAAAAATGCACAACGTTAATATTCAAGTTTTCACTTCTGCCGGCACTCCCGGAGTGCAACCCGTCGTTTTTTTTTATAGTAAGTAAAATCGAACAGTGACTGTGAACTAATTCTCACCTTTTTTTATTATAGTTATGGCAAATCTTGTTAAAAATTCCGCCAGTGTGATGAGAAACTGGATAGTAATTATCTTGTCTCAAAATAGCTTTTAATCTGGAGGTAGCCGTGGTTAACTATGACATTGGGACGTCATACACCTCAGTCCTCCTCGTGACCATGGGTGCTGTAAAGTACTCGAAACGTCGAGAACATAACATAAGTTAATATACGCGATATAATCTGTAATACTAGTTTTATTTAAATGTGTAGTGTTCTCGTAAATATAAGAAATCATTATAGCTTTTACGTTTTTTTTAAATCTTATTAACATTGATACGTACGTTTTAAGCACGAACGTTAAAGTAACGGTTATTTGGAGTAATGAGGGTCGAACATTGAACAACACTGAGGCGTATCGTTGAATATATAAAAACGGTCACGACACAAAAGCTTCTTTAGAACGATAATACCGCATTTTAGGTATGCCATATAAATAACGAGTTCAGTGGGAACATACAATTACTGCGTGGCCCAGTTATGTCTTATTTTATCTAAATCCTATTTTGTGTCCTGCGCATAAATCGCGTGCTAAGGCACACACTGCGTGAACATTTTCTTATTTTCCCAACAAACGTGCCAAGAACTGTAAATACCCTTCCTTGCCCTTCTTATTTAAATATAACGGTCAAGTGTGAGTCGCGTTTCGAATTACACGACAGTTTTTGTTTAGAATTACCTGTATATACATATTACTCAAATAATGGAAAATAAGTTTTTAATATTTTAAATATTTAAATAAGATGAACAAAGGAGAGCTTAACCCCAAAAAGAGTATTCTTCCAGCAAACCCTTTGGGAAATATATGTAAAGCAAGTATAGGTAGCAGCGTGCGTACTTAATAATTAACAAAAACACTACTAAACAGAAATTGGTTATCAGTATTATTTAACAATTAACATATATGTATAAAATATTATATATTATCTAGATTTTCTTTTCCTATTTCTATTAATAATACATATATAAATGGAGATAATATATAGTATACATATATATGTACATACACACAAATATTCATATATAAACATAAAATGTATCCTTATTCTGTTCCGAAATATATCAAGCAAATATCACGTATGTCATGTGTGAATGAGTTCCATAGCTTGATCCACCACATCAACTTGAGAAATGAAAAGGAGTTTTGAGAAGTAGCTGTTTAGTGATTCGGCACTGAGTTTTGCGAGAGATTTGGAGATATAGAGGTGCAAGAGGATTAAAGAGTAAAAAGTAATGAAATCATAATACATGTAAGTCTCGACGTCTACGGATAGAACGAATAGTAGGCCATTTTATTTGAGCTCTGTACTCTAAAACATGATCAAACTTACGAAGACCGAAAATATAAAACGTATAAACAAATTTTGAAGACGTTCTAATTTGTTCAACAGTTCATCTGAAGAATCCAGAAAAATAACATTAGCGAAAGTCAATGAAAGGAAGAAAAAGTTCTTGAGCTAAAGTTATTTTAGTTTTTAACGTTAAAAACATCTGGAGACGCTTAAGGGATTGAAAAGGTGGTACACTTTCCTGCTAATCATATTAATGTGAGCAACCTAAGACAAATTGGTATCAAAGATAACACCTAAGTACTTAGCAGTCTTTGTATATGCAATCTGAGTATTATCGTAAGTTACAGCAGGAATTTTCTAATAAATTAATCATAATATGTGAGTTTTCAATTGCAAGTCATCAGTATAGAGACGATAATAAAGAAAAACGAAAAAAAAAGAAGAGAAGTGAGAGCATTTATTAAAATAAAGAAGAGAAGTGGGTAAAGAACAACGTCCAAGGAACACCCGCCGTAGGATCACACCTCATGGTGGATACACTGTGTACGTCCTCTAAGTTAAGAATCAAACCAAGAGATTACTGAGTGTGAAATGTTTAAGGACTAAAGAATACCAAGAAGTATGTCATAATCAACGGAACTAAATGAGAATGAGAAAGTATTGTTTCTTCGAAGTGCAGGCATTGCTTCATCGGCCACCGATCCGGTGGTCTCAAAGGAGTCAATCGTTTTTGGGCCCACTAGAAATTTTAACGACCATGAATGATATTATACGCAAAAAAGGTACAAATTTATTATTGTAAATAGCATAAAGATTATATAAAAATCTAAACGGAATCAAGAAATCTGAAGAAAAGAATTGTTTTGATATTTGTGTTCAGATCATTGGTTATGATAATGTAATATTAAAAAACTTGTAGTAGAGATGTGCCAACTCTGAAGAAACTCGACTCGAGTTAACTTGAGTTGAAATTTACGTAACTCGAATAGTAGGTACTCGAGATATGCAACTCGAATTGGCGGAAGGAAGCTGTGTCAGTTTGTTACAAATAATTTTTATATTTTGTTCTTCCATCTAACACAATTATTATTACTAACACTTAATAGCTAGTTATATATTTGTGTTTTGCGTATAGACAATCTCCAAAAAAAAATAACACTCTAACTTTATGACAATTATACTTAATCAGTTTATTGATACATAATATATAAATAAATTGCTCGAATTAGTAAGTCTAGTTAATCACTAAATTGTAGACAGACACTACATTGACTGTAAGATAAAGATGCAATTCGAGTAGAATTTTGTGACTCGAGTAATGCGGGTTAATAATAATTTATCATGTCACTCTAGTACTCGTAGTAGTCGAGTTTTTGAGCTATTCCAATTAACTATTTACAGTCCCTGCATCGATTGAAGTTTATCAAGTATTTTTAAATTTTATTAAAAATGTAAAATGTGGCAATGTGAAATAAAAAACAAATATTTATTTAATTGTAGTATTTCCATGTTTTTTTCATATCTGTAGTATTTCAAAGTTTATAAACTGCCTGTTACATATTATATTACAAATAGCTTCCATCTCGATTTTTAGTTAAATAATGCCACACTGACGATTTTTGTTTTATTGCGCCATTGTTATCACTCATACTTTTAACAAACAAACATGTTTAAATCACCTTTTATGTTATGCACTACTTATATGAAGTAACAAAAAATAAACAACAATAATAGCACAATCAAGATATTATAAATCAGACTAAGTTCATATTGGTTTGCAACATGCCAGATGCAAGTTTGAATTACAACTTTGTTTAATACTGTTAATTAATAAGCTATTCTATTCTATATACACTATTCCAACCCATAATATCAGTCAAAACTACTGGAAAATCGCTTTTGGTCTGTTTTAACGTTATTGTGGTATTTATATTTTAATTTTTAATTTCTCAAAATTCCCGTTAGATGCGATAAAACTAATATTAATTTTGTAATCTATAGATGATAAGGAATAAATCGACATACAAATCATTAAAATTCCCCAAAATTCGATGTGGGCCCATTCTCCATAAAAAAAATTGTATCCTTTATGGATTAAACGACGTATTTTGGACCACCACGAAGACCATAAATTGGATGGATTACACGGAATATAAGGCGAAAAGAACACTTATTTTCATAATAAGTTTTAATAATTTCAACGGGTTGTTGAATCATTTGTTTGAATCGTGATTAAATTATATGATTAAGTATAAAAATCTCCGATTAAGTACAAGCATAGAGAGAGTCGTAAAAACAGAACAAAACCTCATGTAACCGAACTGTTTATGCATATGACATTTTATATAGGATAAAAAAGATGGCCATTTGAATGTCACTATCTTACCTTTAGAAGATTGTAGCCGATTTTTTAGCTTTTTATATACCACAGACGCTATTAATCCTTTTATCTTTGACTTAATAAAATTCAGCATTTGAATAATATTGCTCAAAGTTTTCAATAAATTCAAATTTAGGCTACAGACAGGACGGTCGAACACGGGAAGGCCTCACGACGAAGTGTTCAGTTCAGTAATGTAACTTAAAAACGTTTGATTTTGATTCAATTTTGCTAAACTTTGTTTCAATTTAGCTGAATTTTGTTGTAATTCAGGGCGATCCTGGTCAGTTAAATTATATCGTAAAACCTTCTAAGAGAAATTATGTTTGCCCAATTCGGCGACGCTCTTCCGTCATTTTTACATTAGTTAGGTGTGAGCAAAATTCCACAAAGTACAAAATAAAAAAAATATTTATATGTTTTTAAATAGAAATAAAACCAATTTAACTATATTGAAATAAGGTGTATAATGTTTATTGTATTTTATATCTTTATATATTTTATTTAGTAAATAATATGTTATATGTATTAATATTATGTAATATTTGTACCTACCACAGTTTAGGTTTATTGAGGTTCATTTAGGATGATGATTATAGCTTAGTTCTGTAAACATACTTACATCAACTGCGTCAAATCAGAAGACAAAAAACAAAAAGGCAATTCGTATCGATAATTGAAGTTGTGGCAGGCAATGTATGGTGCAGCACTATTTGTCACTCACACATGCACATTACACGCACACTCGTGTATTTTGATTTTGGTCTCCCTAATCCAAGAAGGTTATAATATAATATAAAATTTTTATTTTAAATTTTTATTTTTATTTTATACAACTATACTATTAATATAGCTGCAGCATGGCTCTACCATGTGTTAAAAATTATGCGACGCTGCAATGCTCATGTCATAATATTAGTGAAAGTAGTTTCAAAAATAAAAATGACACATAATATTACGCAATAAATATGTTAAAGTGCCTATATTATAGTGCTTGATGCAGGTATGAGAGGTTAAAAGACAAATAATGTGTGTTATGTTTCGTAGAACATGTCGGACTAAAATATTTCGAAAATAAAAAGCTTTATGTGTCACATTATTTAGAGTGGAGCTCGGCAATTTTATGCGAACTGTTTTAACCCATTGCATCGGCAATTGAGTAATGTTTTGTAACTAGCGATTTGATGATCCATTTCTAAACGAATGTAGGCTATATATATGGTCAGGTGACTGAAGTACAAGTTTTATCACTTTAAAAGTAAGTGCCTAAAGTGTATTTTTAACATAGTCATAGGGATATTTTTAAATATTTAGCTAGCTAACATAATTTTTATTTTTATAGAAAAATTGAAACACGTACATGCAGCTTACACGGTGGATCACAGACTGCGCTCTTAGAAGTCTGCAGCCTGTGAACAGGTTTTTATTGATGAACACATTTGATGAACCACAAATACTCGCAAAAGAACATCGATTCCTACTGCTTCTTGGGGGCTTATGTAATAAAAATAAATTCTAATTTCAATAAAAAAAGATGGCTGGTTGCTATCATATGCCTGGGATACTATAATTAATAAAATTAAGTCACAACCAAAACATACCCTGAAAGACTTTTGGTAAAAGTTGCATTTATTTGTATTATTGCATACCTTAAGCGAAAGCGCAAGGTAATGTTCTACTACCGCCTAAAAATTAAAATTCCAACATTTTATCGAATAAAATCGTATCTAGCAATCACATTATACATATAAATGATATAAAAAGCACATTGTTAGAAAGATAAATGATTGTTGAACTTATTAATAATTTTTTTAAATCGATTAAATGCTATTTTTAAATAAAAAAAAGGGTTTTAGTGGCTTATGGTGTGGATTTATCATGTCCCTGTGGCTTGTAAACACTATAACTTTTGAAAATATCAATTGTTTACCTCAATCTATTTTTTAATCTCTTCATCTATCATGTGGGAAGCCACTGAATGTAAATGGTAGTGTAATTTTGTTTTGTTTAGCTATAATTAATTTTTTTCGGCTCCAAAATGGCGAAATTTTCGTTGATTTGGTTGCCTCGTATATAAATTGTTTCTGTAAATGGGGATCTACAGCCACAGAGTAGTTCACAGAGTACCTTTGTATTAAGTTTAGTTCGGCAGTTCGGCTCATTCGGCTTCAGTCGCCGTCGTGAGTGGACATTGTTCTGGTTGTTTTCAGCGGCTCAAAAAGATCGCTGTACAAATACACAATTTCTTAAATACTTGATTATAATAATAATAAGAGATTTTTTTATTACAATATTTAAAAGCACAGAATAAATAATAGTAGTACGTACTAAAAGTAAGTAGTATAATTTTTTTGTCATGGGTGACATTTTCATGCTTTTCGAGGGTGTCGAAACCGATAGGGTTGTCGAAATGTAAATCCAAGATGGCGGCCGCAATAGGTATCAATTTTTTCATCATGGGTGTCATTTTCATGGTTTTCGAGGGTGCTGAAGCCGATAGTGCTGTCGAAATGTAAATCCAAGGTGGAGGCTGCAATAGGTATAAAATTTTTCATCATAGGTGTCATTTTCATGGTTTTCGAGGGTGTTGAAGCTGATAGTGCTGTCGAAATGTAAATCCAAGATGGCGGCTGAATTAGGTACCAATTTATTCATCATGAGTGTCATTTTCATGGTTTTCGAGGGTGTTGAAGCCGATAGTGCTGTCAAAATGCAAAACCAAGATGGCGGCTGAAGTAGGTACCAATTTTTTCATCATGGGTGTCATTTTCATGGTTTTCGAGGCTGTTGAAGCCGATAGTGCTGTCAAAATGTAAATCCAAGATAGCGGCTGCAAAATATATCAATTTTTTCATCTTGGGTGTCATTTTCATGATTTTCGAGGGTGTTGAAACCGATAGTGCTGTCGAAATGTAAATCCAAGATGGCGGCTGAAGTAGGTACCAATTTTTTCATCATGGGTGTCATTTTCATGGTTTTCGAGGGTGTTGAAGTCGATAGTGCTATCGAAATGTAAATCCAAGATGGCGGCTGCAATAGATATAAATTTTTTCATCATTGGTGTCATTTTCATGGTTTTCGAGGGTGCTGAAGCCGATAGTGCTGTCGAAATGTAAATCCAAGGTGGAGGCTGCAATAGGTATAAAATTTTTCATCATGGGTGTCATTTTCATGGTTTTCGGGGGTGTTGAAGCCGATAGTGCTGTCGAAATGTATTTAAACTACTTTAATAATTCCGTATAATCATGTTATACGTAATTTTTTTAATGCGCTTAAGGTATGCCCAATTGGATTTACCAATATATTATCCATCAACCCATTAGAGCCTTGTCCATGGCTGGACGAACATATGCCTCCCCCAGAGATTGCCTGATAGGGGATATGGTTATAGTTAGATATATAATTACCGTAAGTTGCAAAGTTAATACAAAATAATTTGTCAAATATGGATTTCTTTATTACTCTGACTTCAAATATTTTTTCTTTTTAATTTCTTATTGACCATTAACTCAGACATTATGACATTATTATTATGGGATTTATAAATCTATTCTTGGTTAATATTTAAAAAGGTAATATTTTAATTTAGGGGAAAATTCATCATTAATATTAATTTTAAAAAGATTTTATTTTATTTAGAGACAAAAGAAATCGCTTCAGTGAAGTTTGAGTAGCATAATTGATAAAAACGCACCAAACTTGTTTATTACGAGTCCTTAAAAAAATCAAAAAGTCAGGAGAGGAGACAAGCATAACGAGGAAGTGCTTTTTGAAAAATGTGTCTCGCTTTTGAAACATAGAGGTAGATTGCAATATTGGACCATTGCCATTGCAGTAAAAGTGGAAATAAATCTAGTGGGATGTATTTGCTGGCGAATGACCTAGATCAAAAGATAACCAAACTACACAGCTTACAGTAGTCTCAATCTACGAGTATATCTCGAACCACGGGAGATTTGCTAGTTGATAAATAAGTACAAAATTAATCATCTTTATTAAATGGCAATATAGTTTATGATTATAAAAGACATTTTTTTTAATTTATTATCAGATAAAAATTGTTACAATATTGCTATGCGGCACTGCGAAAACCACGCAGGTTTGTGTTGCGTGCCGTTCCGTATACATTTACAAAAATGGGGATTACAACTAATATTTGTTAAGGAAATAACATTTTAATTTACACTTCATGTTAACTTCATTAAATTCATTTCTAAATTTACTATCCAGACTATTTATTAAGGGGTACGAGGTATTATGTATGCGCTGGTGCGCTCACGATATTTCTTTTTTGATGGAAAAAAGAATTAATCACAATACGTTATTAATTTTTTTTGAGTTACCCTGCGGGTCTGAATTTTGTTTGAGACTATATTGTATACCTAAATTAAAGAATTGTTCTTATAACAATTGATATTAGACTTGATATTGAGTACCTTGCAGTGTTTAAATATAAAGTTTTCATTTTTTTTGCCTGAAGTTTAATTTTTATACGTACAATCGCTTTTAAAATCCTAAGTTCTAGTTGATAGATGTACTGTAGGTGTAATTTGTCTGTTCGTCCGTAGCTGCTTAGCCCATAAGTTATGACTGAATCAGCAAGAGCGTTATAAAGTTTAATTTTGACTCGAAAGTTTAATTGCTTTCTAATTTTTTTTAATTATAAACATATTCGCCAAAAATGCTCTAAGCCTTCAAACTCAAACTTTTATTGCTAAACCATAATGTACACAAGATGTTATAAAATAATGTGAGACCAGTGTTATGGACCCTGTTGGGCACGCAATTTAGGGGCTAGGAGAGAGGAAGCCTATTTAACTACTTATAAGAATGTCAATGTGATTTATTGAAATAGAATTCAATTTAAATTAGTGATCATTTTGTAAAACTTATATAAGTATTACATATTTGTAAAATATTCATTAGTACTATAGTAACATTTATTAGTCTATTGATTTTACAATCTTACCAGCGATATCATTCAAAATTTGCCATAATTTTCTTGAATTAGCAAAATTATTAATTTAAGAACTTCAGTATTCAGTTACCTTGTTTACTTCATTTCTTTTCCTATTGTATTCTAATCTTAAAAGGTCTTTCTTCCATTTATTAAATAGCTCATCACGTTTATCACTCAAATTCATTATTTTTTTATTAATCAATGGCGCCTGTCGATACAATTCTGAGTTATTATTAATTGTTCTCGTTGCCCTTGAATATGCATTACTAAAAGTACCTATATTTTATGAAAGTGTACATTTGCTGCAGTGACTGCATCTCATCAATATGAAACCCTTCCGCAGTACATAATTCCTCGCCTAATATTACAGGGTCGTATATAGGTATTTGTTTACTTGCGACATAGTTAAGTTTTTTGACTCATGGATACTGCATAATGCAACCACGGTCAAGCGATGATCCACCAATACAGTATCGACCGCGGCCGTGCAAGGATCTGTTGTGTGGGAGCGCACAAAGATTGTGTAGCTTAATCTTCTTTCAATACGTGTATAATCGGTGATACCACACTTCAGTCCTTGCTCCGCCAGCAGGTTTAAGTACTTATCTCTAATCTTTGATGATAATTTTAGGTCTATGTTCATATCTCCAGCGACTATAACATTAACAAAGTGCTGTAAGTTATTTAATAATATTGCCATTTCATCCGTACAAACTAAATATTGCGTTAATTAAAGATTTGTGAATTCCATAAAATAATAATTAATACATTTTATTTAGAAATATGTTTGTTTAGATTAAATTAAGATATTTTATATTAAATTCTTATATTTATTTTATAGTAATATCTTATTTTATATCAAATTAAAGTCTTCGTGCATGCGCGACTACTACTCCCGCGAAGACCTAGAGTAGGACACAATTTTTGTTTGGAATGGCTTCTCTAGTACGTAGTACATATAACTCAATGGATAGCACACAAGGCGATTACTTTATTACACGGTGTTTTAATAGAATAGACTCGAATGTGCGTGAATTTTAAATAGTTTCTTACATAAGCAATAATACTTCCGCCTTACCTATTCTTGCGAAGTTGTGGGTACATTTTATAGCCGGGAATATTATACAAATGACAAATGTACTGTGCTGTAGCTACTTCGGTCAATATTATTACGTCAATTGGATGTAAACTTATTTCTATTTGATGCAACAATTTAGGGTAATTTTTGATCATGGAACATATGTTAATGTTACAATTTCAGACATCGATCTAATCTTTACTTGCCTTTATCTTCCTTGCAAACATTTTACCATTTTTTTACCATATAAATTCAAAAGTTGGACGCAGATTTTTCTTTGCATTATACAATAACATTTTGCTGTACGGAGTGCTTCACGAACAAAAATCCGTTTTTTAGCCATTGCGTGTAATGCGTTAGATACAACGTTACCAACTGTGGGAGACACCTGCTTAGTCGCTGAAATCAATTGTTCGCGGGATTCGGTAGATGTTAATTGCACTAGAAGAGAACACGGATGATTCTTACGAATTGGCATGCTACACGTAGAATTTACGGCTTCGAATGCAACCTTAACCTTGGTGGCAACTGATTTTATTGTGTCTTGAGGTTTCTGCAAAGTCACTTCAGGTAGCCCTGATATTTCCAAGGAATGCGAAAGTACCTTTTGTTCCATTTCCTGAATTTGGGTCTCGTGACACATGACACTCGTGGTTCCAGGTTCTTATTTTTATTCAGAAGTTCGTTATTTTTGTTTCCAAGCACTTTAATCCGGCGTTCTTGGCTTTTGACACATTATTCCATACTCGATATTTGTTCGGCAGGGAAATTTAGCGATATTTCGAATTCCCTCCTGAAGTCTTCGAATTCTTTCTTAATTTTTTTTTACCTCTGATGTTATTTGATGAAGTAATTTGGGGCTGACGTCTTTGCTAAGGGATGGCACCGTTTCTTCCTCCTCGTTTTCAGATCCCTCAATAGAAACAAATGCTGACCATCTGCGAGACGCATTGCATAAGCATTCGGCGCAGCTCCACTCGAGTCCAGGAGTGTTACGAAGAGTCGCCAGTTGTTTGTTAGATAACTTCGCACATTCATGGGTTCCGTGGATACTTTTCTCACACCTACTACATACTATTCCGAGAACTTTTTTCGTTATATTCTTATTACACGCCGAATATTTACTTATACCCATTGTGTGACGTTGGCCGACGGAATGCAAATTATGAATTTACAATTATGAAGTAAAAAAAAATTCCATAAGTAGTTTTAGTATGAAGGGTATAGAGAGACAGTATAATTAGAGGCTGTAAGGCGTTTCATCGTAGTCTTTAGAAGGTGACTATTCATATGTAGTTTATTTAGCATTTCTTAAGGTAATACAATTTTTTTTATTGAAGTTGAATTGAAGTTGGTTACAGGCGTCAATTAGCTGCAGTAGCCAATAACATAATGTAACATAAGGTTTCTTCAGCTCGTTTAACATTTTCAGTTAAAAAACATAGTACATCTCATAAGAGGTAACGATTTCTACAATTAAGCACATACACGTGTTAAACAAAGTAATTGCGTTGCGAAGGGATCTCGTGTACTAAGTTGTTGAATTCGTTAGAAAAAGGTTTTGTTAAGTCAGCTTTTGTACAGTAGCGGTGTAAAATATCCACGACCCCATACCATTCCGTGGGCGTCGTGAGAGGTGACAGAGGAAAACAAATCGGGAGATGGGCAGCAGCATCTTCCTAATAACGGTTAAAAATAATTTACACACATGTGTAAATTATTATGGCATATTAGCATGGAGTACCCATCTGGCTTCGGGTATAAAACCATACTTTGCGCAGCCTGCATGACAAACTGAAACAACATAATTAAATGAATATCATATTTTCTATTAAATTATTATTAAGTCGTATTTCTTACATAAAAGATGAAAGAATATTTACCAATTAGTCTGCCCCCTTTCCCGTTTTTGTGTTTAGGCCATCTTGTCCATCTTTGTCTTGCCAAATTCGTTTGCGGCTGTGATTTTGGTTCACCCAAGTCTCATCTAAATAAATTCTTGGTCGAGTGTTTTCACTATCTCTCAGGGTCTTGAGTTTTCTCAGGAATTGTAGCCGCGCACAAACGATGTCAGTTCTTTCCATCAATTGTTTACGGTCATCTGGAGCTTGTGTGTACTTGTACCCAAGTTTTATAAGTATTTTACGCATAGAAGAAATAGAACACTGGAATCAGTCAATTTTTTCTTTTGTTGTCCTTAAAATTTTAGCCGTGGAAGAATATTCATCGTCGCGATAAAACGATGACACTATTTGTTTAATCACACTTTTGTCAAATTCGTCTAACGCAGTTACTGTACCAGACCGATAGACGCTTTCTCGCGTAGAGCTAACTTCTCCCTTTATACAATCTTTTTTAATTTTGTCGACCGCTATAACACTTACGCGACATATCGCCGCAGCAAGTTCATACAAGAGATGCAAAATACATTGCCAAGCCTGGCAACTATGGAAAATATCCGCCCTCTGAGGCATCTTATGGGGGAGGCCTTTGGTCAGTATTGGACTTTAATAGGCTGTAAAGGAAACGATAACGGTAAATCAGCTTTTGCGATGTTGCTCCTTGGTGAACTCTACCCTCATAATAAATATCGCGCGCCTTCTGCAGCTATATCACGATATGTGTAGCAACTTCAGGTGGCAACGCTATCACTCGTTTGTTACACACACACACACACACATATATATATATATATATATATATATATATATATATATATATATATATATATATATATATATATATATATATATATATATATAGTATCCAAATCAGTCGTTCTTAACCTTTTAGTGATGTGGGAATATTTGACCAATTTTGGCTTACTATGGATCACTAACTTTTACCTATAATATAAATTGTGGTAAGTTTCATGGTTGTTTGTTCTATAAATAAAACACACAACAAAGAATGAGTGACATAATTATTTTAATGTAAAGTCAATACTTTGTATTGTAAATATATCAACGGTAGTATCCGCAAACCGACCATCATCTCAAAAAATGTTGTACACTCCTTAATATTTAAGAGAATTTTATGCCTTGCGGACCACCGGTTAAGAACCACATCTAGATGATTCGTGTTACAAGGTCAAACGAACTGTGTGAATTGTCTTTATCTTGCATTATAGTCTGCACAGACAGTCAACATCTACAACGTGTTTTACTACGTTGAGAAGTAACCGTCTAGATCAATTAATAATTTAAAATTACAAAATTTTGCACAGTTGACTTCAATATAAGTTTTTCAGAATAACGCAAAAACTATTGGTCTGACCTTGATCAAATTCATATGAGGCCACATGAAAAGTACCAGCTTTCAAATAAAAAAAGGAATCATCAAAAGCGGTTCACTCAGTAAAAAGTTATGAGGTAACACACATAAAAAAACATACAGTCGAATTGAGTACCGTCTCCTTTTTGGAAGTCGACAGAAAAATCGGACAAATGCGAGTAGGTCTCGCATAAAAATATTAAGTTAACGAAATTTATTAAGGTAAGCTGTAGTTTCTGTAACAAAGGCAAGTCTGATTAAAAGACAAACTTGCTTTGCAGTATATAAAATGTTTTGCCATACATGGGGTACATTGAAAATTTGCGTAATTAATAAATAATACAACTTATTTGTAAACTATTATATTTACTGCTTTTCAAAGTATTCTTCATTGTATTTTAAACACTTTTTCATTCGTACTAACCATTTTTGAAACATAAGGTCAGAGGGCATGCTTTTCACGTGCTGGTTTAAAGGTATCACGGCCATTTCTGGCTTGAAATGGCAAACCTCTCGTCACATTTTTAATTTTATAGCTGTTTAATTTGAGCAAGCTAACGAATGCTTCTTCACACTTCAAACACAATGTGTATTTGAATTGTATAAAATGCATTTTCCACTCCCATTTCTCTCCTTTCAAATTGAAAATAATTACAAAATAAAAATATTATGTTAATGTTTTACACTAGTGGGTAAAAGTCCGCCCGCATCTTGGAAAAGGATGTAGGATACTAGGATAAAGTCAGAGATTTTTAATAGGATAAAGGTTACAAGCGAGCACTCAGTCTACCTGATGGTAAATGGTGTTGTTGTGGCCCATATACATCTATCCTCGTTTGCGAATCAAAATTGCAGATACGTTGTCAGGCGTGAGGACTAAGATGGAATGAATCTTTTTCAGTAAAAAGGGTCTCCAGTTCTCTAGGTTTAAGTTGCTATTTCACGCTGATATTCTGTGAGAGCGTGGTCCTTTTTCGGTTGAGCCGACCCAATCGTGCTCCAATTATACAGTTAATATAGCTGCAGCATGGCTCTACCACGTTTATGGCTATACAAGGGTAGGCTTTTCTGTAGTTGTTTCGTTCGGATACGAATGAAACGGCTAGAGTTTAACATATGTTTATTTTCACTTTATGCACAGAATAACGTGGTAGAGCAATGCTGCAGTTATATTAGTAGTATACTTGTAGCACGAATGGGTCGGCTTGATCGGGAAAGGACCACGCTCTCACAGAATATCAGCGTAAAATAGCAAGTTAACAATGCTGTGTTTCGTATAGTGAATGTGGAGAACCGGAGACTCTTTTTACTGGAAAAGAGGCATTCCATCTTAGTCCTCATGGGTGACAACGCATCTGCATTTTCATTCTTTATTGAGGATAGATGTAGATGTCTATGGGTCACAGCAACCACTTACCATCAGGTAGAATATGTGATCGCTTGTCAAACTATCCTATAAAAAAATTATAGCTTTAAGCCAACTATCTGTGATCAAATGACATTAATACACATTTTAAGGATGAAAATTGTTATTAAATAGATTGACATGAAACGTTCATGATATATTCATCTGTAACAATGCTAAAGTGGCATGTTCAAATGCCAGCCTTCGAATTGTAATTGAGAGAGAACCGTCTGAGTCCTTAGCACCAACTAGAAGCGAACTCTGAATAATTTCTTAGCCAAATGGACGACAATGTTCATATATCTCACACACGGTAGCGATAATAATACAGATCGCAGACTTTATTGTTTCACTAGGCTTTACCAATGTTTAGGGGGACTTTACGATTGGAGGCAATTCTTCTAATCCATTAGGTTCTCTGATGTTCAACTTTTATGCGGGTCCTACCACCGCATGACTCGTGAAGAGCGAGTAACGTCGCTTAAATTATTTCTAGTGTTGTTTTATGACAGTCGTATTTTTTTACACGCACATTATCCTATGTGCACATAATGTTGAGGTATACTTACGAAATACGAGCTGAGCGTCCATAAATCGAATTCGTGCTCCGAATTGCATCATTCATGTAATTGGAAAAGTATTATGTTGTAGCTCATTGAAAGCTATAATATTGAGATTTTATCACTATTCTATTATAGAAATGTTATCCATGTTTCGGTTACAAGTAAAACTTTAAACAATCGAGAACATCGAGTAAGTTCAGCATATTATAGTGTAATCTCGAACGGGTCGCGTCGCCGCTATAGCGCCAATAAGTCTAGCCTTTGACTTCTTTGCTTGCAAATAAATCGGACTGGATTTATTCGTAAATTTAATTATAAAAGTTTACAAATACTATAAATGTTAGAAATATCTATGAAGCGTTAGTAGCCTAATGGCAGGGCGTGGACCGCGAACTCGAAAGGTCGTGGGTTCGAATCCGCCATTCGACTACTGTCGTGAACCACTTCTAACACAAGCATTTCAAGCTTAACAGAAGTGGTTAAAGGGAATATTAGTAAAGTTTAATAGCATTTTTAGTATTTAAAAAACATTTATGTATTGTTTTATTCTTCGGTCCATATCAGATCTTTGTTTTTTAGGTGATAGGTGTCCTTTTCGGAATAGGAGTCCGTCTGTGTTGGTATTTGTACCACCAAAATAGCGCCGAGACATTTCCTTGAAATACTCAGAGATCGTCGGAAGTTGACAGTCTCTGTGTAAGGCTAAGCGTCCACTAGGTTCGCAGAGCCGAGTCGAATCGAGTCTCAGAAAGTGGCCTCCTATATATTTACTATGGAACTGCGTCCATTAGCGACAAGCCGCGGCACGCCGAATTGAATCGACCGCGCGATATGCTTGACAGGCGAATTTCTTCGCCAGTGCGATTCGATTCAACTCGGCGCGCCTCAGTCAACGCGGAGAAGTGGATGCCAACGAATTTTTATTAATTTCTATTTCATTTTCGTAAGAATCATTTTGTTTAAATAAAAATGAATGAAGAATTATTGATGTCACTGGTCCAACAATATCCAGAATTGTTTGATCATGAAGATTCACATTATCACGATGACCAGCGTCGGATGAACATATGGGAAGAAATTAGGAGAATTATGAATGAATTATGAAAGATTTTTTTCAAACAAATGTCGTGTATTTGGGAGCACGCCCTTTTCTTTTTCTTTCTCCTCTTCATCAAAAAGTATTTGAAATAAAAACATCTCTTCATCCGAGCTGCATATGACGCAAAAACGACCTATTTTGATGAAGAATTTGCGGTGAATGAACAATTCAATTCGATTCGTCAGAGATGGACGCACTAGGAATAAATGCGACTCGCTTCGATTCTACGCATTTCTGCTGTAGTCGACGCCAGGCTTAAGTTGGAATTTCGCTGGTACCAGCGAGCTCCGGTGGCGATGCGAATGAATCTATTTTGGACGACTTAGAGGTCGTACTAGTTCTATTCTATAATATGTATGTATTCTGCGTGCGCGAAAACTACGCTTACGACATAATAGGTTTTACACAAGCTTTGTAAAGATAGAACTTGTGTTTTAAGGACAGTTTGCTCTTTCTCTTAACTAGCGGGTAGAGGCGACTAGTGACGATTTTGACACGATTGCGAATGTGTTTCGCGAATGTCATACCGTGGTCAAATGTGACCCCTAGGTATTTGGTCGTTGCCAAGGAATTTGGCGGCCATGTAGGTTGATCGTACCTAATGATTTCTTGTGGTTTTTGTATTATCGATTGAGAGTGGGCATGGTTTGAAAGTGTATTGCTACAATTTTTTCAGCATTTACTTCGATTCTCCGTGCCGTGTCATCGGCGAAATAGTAGTATTCACTACTGGGTCTTTCGGGATGTCAATCGTGAAGAGTGTGAAGAGTATTGAGGAAAGGACGGAGCCCTGTAGGACTGCAGCCTTGAGGGGACGTTTTGTGGATTGTGTACCCTCCATTCCGATCAGGCACATTGAGTTTGTACAACTTGTAAAGCAAGCCGTTGTGCCAGACTTTGTCAAACGATATCGAAGAAGAGGGCACTGGTCGAAGTGATACCCGTGAGAACCTCCCAAGAAGAAGTCGTAGGACTTTGTAGGTTCAGGTTGAATCGTTTCAGAATGTATTCTGTAAGGCGATGTACGAGTGTTCGGGTTTGAAGCTGAACTGCGCGTCTGGAAAAAGTTTATTAGTGAAGATGTATTTAAGTAGGCGATTCAATATGAGTCGCTCATAAACTTCCCCAGTGTGCTGAGGAGACTGGTTGGTCTGTAGGTAGAGGCTAAGTTGCGCGGTTTCCCTAGTTTCGGGATTCCTATTACATCTGCCTCTTTCCAGGTATCCAGGAAGGAGCAGCTGGAAAGAAGAGCGTTGAATATGCCCACTAGGAGGCATACAAGTGGTGCGGAGAGAGATTTCAGCACCCTGTTGCTAATGCAATCGGGGCCTGGTGCTGATTTCTTTTTGTGGTTTTTTATTGTTTCTGTGACTTCGTCGACTATCACAGGCTCTAAGGGGTCGCCTGCAGGTGGTAGTGCAGACTTAAGACGGCTCTTCTCTTGCCTGCTGCAGGGGCAATCTGGGGTGTAGGAATGGGAATGACACTTTATTGCTTCCTTAATTGTGATGTGTGTAGGCAAGCAGGGGTAATTTTCTAAGTAGGCCCTGCGGCAGGGCGGCACAGGCACCTTCCTTGCTCCCTAGATTGGCCCTGCCACTGTCCCGTGTGTAGCGCAATTGGGGCAATTTCAATCAGTTCGTTGCGACTTTCGCGCTGAGCACACGTATGAGTACAAGTCACAGTGGATGCAATAAAGATTGTGAAATTTGTACACTGGTGATAGAAGTGTATAAAGAGCGGCTTCTTCACCAGTATCTCCTTTCTGCCTTTTTTTTGCGGTAGAATCGCAGAAAGAACGTTATTTGAACGTTGTAACTTACAAGTAACATTACTGGGATATCTATCTAACTTATCATAAGGGCTAGTATGGGAAAGAAAATATACCAATAGTATTAGAATTTCCCTAATACTAATAAAATATCATTAACTAAATAATTAAATAAAAATACAAATTTTAGTAATTAAATTTATTAAAACTCATCATTAGAAAACTATCCTGGCTATTCGTAACATTAGTTAAAATATTGTTACTAAGCATTAGTTAGTTAAGTTATATCATAGAATAAATTGGTTATATTACATTATTTATGACGAGTGTAGTCACATTTAATTGTCTTTGATAGCCTAAAAATAGCGTGGCAGAACTATGCTGCAGCTTATAAGCACTATATTATGGTTGTAATTATTAACTAATTAGTTGTTTTACTTACCATCAGGTGGACTGTGATCATTTGTCATTCTTATTCTTTATAAAAAAGAGCCAAGGCTATATATACCGAATCATTGATATTTCGATAAAACTGGCGCCATTCTCAACGCGTGCGAGAAACACCGAGACGTACACTCTTATACAGGCGTGTGTGTAGAGACAGCTCCGATATTGCTCCGATCGCTGTACAAGCTATATTGCCCCTGCAGCAGGCATGTCAGTAGCCGCCTTTACGCTCGACCTCCGCTTCGACTTCTGCAAGGTGAGCGGGATCTGTAGGTTCGCTAGAGGGAGTACATTGACTCTGTAAACTGTCTGTAAGGCATTCGGCCTTCTCAGAGTTGTCAAAGGTGAAATCGGGGTTTTCTAGTCTAATGAGAGGCTCTATTAAGGATTGCGCTGCTTTCAGAGTTCGCGTCAACTGCCAGAAAGCAGTTTGTGATGGCTTGATGTCCGTCAGCAGATTATCCCACTTATCATGTCTAAACTCTTTAAGGCGCTGTTTCACCTCGTTTTAGAGGTTGCGCAGTCAAAATTTATTGTCTATAGTGCGATAGTGATCGTATTGTCTAAGAGCCAAGTTCTTTGCTCTGATCATTTGTCGAATGTCACTCGAAAGTTTCAAGTGTCGATTCCTCGACACACGAACCTTATGAGAACATTCTTCAACTGTAGAGGTGAGGTGGGTTGATAGAGCGCTATTCGTTTCATTGGCCTCCTCTGACGAGTCCATCTTGTCGGGGAATTTGTCTAAGTACTTGGAGGTAGTAGACTCGAGTTGAACCTCAAGCTTACGCCAGTCCACGACGGTTTTGATCTGAAGGACTTCACCTGCGGGCTGGCGTAGCTGCATTAGAACTGGTCTGTGGTACGAGTTGAGTTCTAATATTGTTTCAAGCGATGGTATTGACAAACGGAGATCTTTGAGTATTGCTACGGACGGTTGATAGTGGGACAGACATGTTGGGTAGATGGGCCGTTTAGAGGCGTGAACTCGAGTGCGTGTTCGGGCGCGGGACAGGTATTGCGCTGTGCAATAAACACAGCCCATATTTCGAGGCAGGCTCGGCTGAAAAAGTCGGCTAGTTCGTCGTTCATCTAGGTGTGTGCCTAAAACGAACACCTATACACCTAGTGCGTTGATACCCTAGGGTGTCTACCTGGCTGTTGCCTAATGCAACAAACAACACAAAAATTAAAAACGATGGCCACCTCTGAGGCGGCGGGCGTGTTTCACTCTACTTACGGTTACCGATACCAGGAAGCCAGGAAGGAGAGTTACGTACAAGCACACTTTGCACTACATCAAGCGTCCGATATACTTCACAACAACACAGTGAGACTGCTGTCTCAGGGACAGCGTGCTTCAAGCTCCACAGTAAGAATACCAAGGCAGCAACCAAACACAGAGCACCAAGCGGTATGGTGTATTTCGGTGAACACAAAGTTAAGATAATTCTGAGTAGTAAGAGAGTGGAGTGACGAGAGTGAACTCGACCGACACGTCCGGAGTCTACAAAGCCCATGCGCAGAATGATTTTTGGATCATACATTTAGGTATATATTCACTAAACTTCTTTGAGAAATTCTTTACAATGTCGTTATAAAAAGTTATTGTTTTGATAAAAGAAATACAAGATATACCGTACTTGTGACAGTCTGTTCACTTACATCTATACGTGATCGTAAAACGCCATCTATCAAAAGCCATGCAATCTTTCATTTTCCCTTTTTGCATTCTACGATATCTACGAAACGAAATGGGATGATAATGGATTTGGATTTGGAATAGTGATGGATTTTCTAATACAGCCACCATACAGCAAAGTTGTCAAACTGTACAGGGTTCATTATCATAATAAAGGCGCTTTACAATGTTCCTGTCAAAACAACATATAAGCAATAAGCGATTCAAATGCGTTAATAGAAACATACAAAAGTTCATACTGATTCATAAACCAATAATTTAATTCGGCATTTTTTTAAATATTTTCTACTCTCTTAAATAAGTAGAACAGCCCTAAGTTATTTGATTATTAACAACTTTATTGTGGAAAGATGTAGTTGAGATATTCGGAAAGATATTTTTAGATTGTGTTTCTCCTCAGCACTTACTAGATATTTTCACTATCACAATTGAATGCTTACAAACATCCCATTGTAGGACACACCTCTAAGAGGGTTATCGTTAAAAACGAGTCGGTCATGGTTCGGGTGATCTTGCTTGTCAGTCAAAATTTTTAACATAACATAACATAAACTATCACACCTTCATTTTGGCATGATCATGGTTATACGACCACCTTTCCCGCTTCTTTCACATCATTCTTTCACATGACTTCACACAGTCTACCTAATGGTAGGTAGACTAGGTAATGTAGGTCAATTCTTTTGAAGCTTCCTTCCTATGGGCTTCCCGAGAAATTGTGCAAATGGATCACCAGTTTCCTTGCTGATCGGAGCATCAAGGTCGTAGTAGACGGTGCATGCTCTGATTTCAAGCCTATCAACGTTGGTGTTCCACAAGGCTGCGTGCTATCACCGACGCTATTTCTCCTGCATATCAATGACATGTTGCTAACTGGTAGCATTCATTGCTATGCAGACGACAGCACTGGTGATGCCTTATATACCGGCCGTGCCAATATTTCTCGGGAAAACGTCGCCGAGTACCGGGACAAACTTGTGTCTGAAGTCGAGTCTTTGCTAAACATAGTCTCGGATTGGGGCCGACTAAATTTAGTCCAGTTCAATCCCCAGAAGACACAAGTTTGCGCGTTTACCACTAAAAAGAACCCTTTTGTCGTATCTCCTCAGTTTCAAGGCACTCCCCTTACTGCCTCAGCCAGTATCGGAATCCTTGGCGTCGACATATCAAATAGTGTGCAGTTTCGTGGTCGCTTGGAAGGGAGGGCCAAATTGGCCTTTAAAAAGCTTGGCGTGCTCAGCATAGCGAGACAGTATTTCATGCCGGCACATCGCTTGCAACTTTACAAAGCGCAAGTTCGGTCCCACATGGAATACTGTTTTCATCTCTGGGCCGGGCCACACCAGTGCCAGCTCCTTCCACTTGACCGCATCCAGCGTAGAGCGGTTCGAATCGTCGACAACCGAGTTCTTTCTGATCGGCTCGATACACTGGCACTGCGTAGAGATGTTGCATCTCTTTGCGTATTTTATCGCATCTATCACGGGGAGTGTTCTGAGGAATTGTTCGGACTAATTCCAGCCGCTCAATTTCACCATCACACATCGCGACAAAACTCGCGTTACCATCCATACCATCTGGATGATTGGCGGTCCACCACTATGCGATCTAGAAGAAGTTTTCTCCCTCGCACGACTTCCTTGTGAATTTTCCGGACCGAGGACCTTCAAGAAAAGAGCTTACACCTTTCTAAAAGGTCGGCAACGCATCTGCAATTCCCCTGGTGTTGCGGTTGTTCATGGGCGGCGGTAGTCACTTACCATCAGGTGAGCCGCATCCTCGTTTGCCCCCTATTCTATAAAAAAAAATGGTAAGTGAATGCTGCGGCCCATAGAAATCTATATTTATCTTCGATTAAGAATCAAAATGCAGATGCATTATCACGCCGGAGTACTACAAAGAAATATCTCGTTTCCAGTAAAAAGAGTTTGCGTTTCTCTAGACTCACCATACGAAAAATTCAAATAGCAGTATTAAGCTGCTATTTGAAGCTGGTATTCTGCAAGAGCGTGATCCTTCCCGGTCGTGCTGAACCTTTCGTGCTACAACCATAATATAGGTGCAGCGTGGCTTTATCTACCATTTACAAAACGTGCTCATCCTATGTACGGAAGTGAAACGTAAGCCGTTACACAGAAGAATATCCATGCTATACAAGTGACAGAAATGGAAGTGCTTCGGAGGATTTGCAAAGTGACAAGGCTCGACAAATTCGCAACGAATAACTTCGCGGAAGCTTTGGTGTGCGCGACATCGTCGAACAGCTCCAGGAAAGCAGGTGGCGTTGGTATGGACACTTAAGTCTCCGATACCTAAACTACATCGTAAACCAAACCTCTAGTCGGAATACCTCTAGGCCTCGGTTAACATAGATCTTGGCACATGCAAGTTGACTGAAGATGATGCGATGACAAAGAAAAGTGGAAGCAAAGAATGAGAAAGGCAGACTTCATCACCATGAAGAAATAATTATAACTGCCCAATAGCGAGGGAGCTTAACATAGTTTTTGATTTACACGTAGCCATAATCTAAAGAATTATAATAATAATAATCTTTATTTCGGACCAAAATTTATCCAAAGTAGTGTTAGTAACAAGTGACTTATAAACTAGTGTTAGTAAACATTAAAGTATGGACAAACTTTTTCAAAATCGGAGAATTACAGTTCTCCGCTACTGTTTTTAAAATGCTGTTGTGACTATCTCTCACCCTTCTAAGCAGCGAAGCTGTTTTCTTACGTATTATCGCATGAAAGCCGTCCGTGCGAGCTTTCGCAAACATCTCCGACGCAATACAGTATCGAGGCAGTCCCAACAACATTCTGAAAGCATTTTTATATTGAACACGCAGAGCATCCAGCGACCTTCTAGTGTAATTGATCCATAGATTGCTCGTATACAGACTCTGGCAGTATGCCTTAAATAGGGTAATTTTAACTAGGTCCGTACATCGAGCAAATCTACGGGCCAGCATGTTACTCCTGACCGCTAGAGCCCTGCGTTCCCTCTCAATATCTACATTGTCTTTCAGGTCATCGGCAAGAAAATGACCTAGATATTTAAAGGACGTCACTTTTTTAATTTTTGACCCATTCAAGAACAGGTCAGGTTCATCAGTCCTAGGCTTGCCCCTGATCCCAAAGACAATGTACTCACATTTTTTGACATTATATTATGCCAAACCATGCGACTCAGCATAGGCTTCACACACCTTCAGTAATTCTCTTTATAACTCGCGTTAAACCCATTTCATGCCCTAAATTAAATTCTAATTTTAAACCGTATTTAGGTTGTTATATGCTATATAATAGATACGTAAATACCGCCTTGACCATTAGTCAGAGTACCTGTCTAGTTTGTAAAGTCCTGAGTTTGAATATAACCTGAGGAAAATTTTGTGTCCAACACAATATTGTCCTCATATCTTAGACGTTGCCGAACTTCAAAGTTATTACGGAAATGTTATAATATTCGATAGTAAGCCCAGAAATTTACATAATTTTAAACAATAATATAAAATAATTGGAGAGAAAGACGTCTTTGTTAGACAGACAGACAAACAAACAACGAAGAGATGCCACGAATCTCCCGATTTTTGTGTACGGAACGCTAAACAGAAAATGTAGACAAAATAAAAAAAATCTCTTTTTGTGGTTATATATACGTTAGATATTGTAAGTCTGATGTTTACAAATAAAGTATGAGATTGAACTTAGTATAAAAGTCAGAAGGGTTTGCTTTAATGATGTCATGTTTTGCAAGCGCAGCCCATACCAATTAGTCGTATGGCACTTCTATGACGTCAATAATCGCGGGTTAGGCGAGCCCGGGTCGCACATCGATTTTCCGGTGCTACTTGATTATAGCGGTGCGGTTTCATCACCGGTCCTCCGATCCGAAGTCGCTTATCGGAGCTACGTATCGGAATTATCCGGGTTTCGATCTCTTGGATAACCTTCAATTCAAACAAACTTGCTCGTATGTTAGACATATATTTTATTCATTTATTTAAAGTTCAGTATTAGAATCGGACGGGTTATGCGCGTTCTGAAATTTGAAAGTTATAATTATTACATTGTTAAATTAATTTAAAAGTTCTATATAATTTGTTTTTTATTCTTTCTAATATTGTCTCTTTTTAATTGTTTCTTTAACGTCACAAAATGTCTAACAACAAAGCGAGCTTCACAGGAATGAATATGATTACCTTGAACTGAGTGAAACTATAAGTATTCTATTATCTATTGATGATTATATATGTATTGTGTGGTTTTAACAATCAGAAGCCATTTAACAAAACGAAATTATTTTAAACGATGTTATTTAAAAAATGTTTTTCTAATGTGTATATAATGTAAATGTTTTTTTTTATGAATAACACAATAAACTTATTCATATTTAGAATATTATACAAACAAACAATATAAGCAAACAAAAGATATTCCTTTGGCTCCGGCTCTAATTCTAATTCATGCAATAACGGTTAATTTAGAAATTTTTATGAAACATAAGTAAATGTTTCCTTTGGTTGCTGTCATGGTAAAGATTTTGTTAAAAGATGTTTTGTTAAAAAAGTTATCAATGGTACAATTTTTAACAAAAAAATCTTACAAAAGATAAGTATAACAAAAGCAAATGGAATGAAAACATAGACAAATACACTATTGTAAATATTATGTTTATTCAATTATAATACTTTTTCATTATTAATATAGAAATCAAATAAATTAAAATACTTGAAACTTTTCTCGTAATGTGTTGCATTCAGCGAAGATTCCATAACTTTATTAAACAGCTACATGCTTAAGCGTACACCATACGGAATGTGCTTTAGCTTAGGGAATCCAAACGAGTTGAGTCCCCCAGCATCCGGCATTTCCTAGTCTACACAATAAAGTCTAGTCTAGCTGCGCTTGGCTGACGTCACGTTCCATATTTTACACACTTAAAGCTGTTTGTCGTGTCATACCATTATACGCCATGTAAGGCCCAGACTTATTGCCGACATGGAGAAATAACTCAGTTCAAATTGTTTTCGGGGTAAGTGGCACTTTATTGCATTACATTGGGAAGCTTTTTCATTGCAATAGTGTAATAAAATTATTTTAGTATTAAGAATTATGACGTGCTTCTGCAATTTAATTTCGCCAATAGCTTCATGCGTCGTCTTAATGGGGAGCCATTTTGTAAAATGTCCTTATAAATTTTTACAATGAGCTACTGGCGTCAGAGAATTATATTTTTGTTAGTCTTATTCTTCTTCATCAGCCTGTGAAACTTCGTTGTTGGACATGGATGGTATAGGAAGGCCTTTCAGCTTGACGATTATAGTATGGCGTGGCGAAATGGTTATTCCGTCATTTATTGGAGGCCATGAAATCTTTCCAGAATTCCTATAGTCGCCTCTTCCGACACCTACGAGACTAAATTGGCCACCACACGGAACGATAGTATAGAATAGTCGATTACTTTTAACTACGAGGGGAGATCAAAAAGTTCACACAATGACAGGGAAGGATAATGAAATGAAACATTAAACTATTTTTCTTTTTAATGTAGAATACATTAACCCTAATACATTTATTAGATCTGTCAAATAACTTATTAATACCGTCTAAAAAAAATTGTATTGGCCGTCAAAATAGGCCGAAATTGCCGACTTCATTTCATCTTCGTCGCTAATTTTTTCCCACGCAATTCTTTCTTCTTTTTTGGAAACTAATAATAGTCGCTTGGGGCCAGGTCTAGGCTGTAGGGTGGGTAGCGCAGTTATTCTAAACCACACCGGTGAATGGCAGCCGTCGCAACATGCCTTGTGTGCACGGGCGCATTGTCGTGCAAAAGGAGCACGACTTTTGTAAGCTTTCCTCGCCTTTTTTCTTTAATAGCTTTTTTTAATTGATCTAGTAAAGAATCGTAGTATTCTCCCGTTATGGAAACACCACGTGTCTTATAATAAATCAAAAGGATATCTTCTGTATCCCAAAAGATAATCGCCATGATGTTTCTGGCCGATTGAAACACCGTATAATTCTTAGGAGTGTGCCTTTTTTATGCCACTGCATCGACTCTAGCTTTGACTCAGGTTCATAATGGTGAACCCAAGCCTCATCGACAGTTACAATTCGGGCCATAACTTCCTCACTTTGCTCTCCACAGCGATCCAAAAACTCGTGACATCTTTCAACGCGCTCCTGTTTTGATGCGCAGAAAGCATTCTCGGAACTCATCTTGCACAGACTTTAGTCATGCCAATGTGTCTGTGTCTCTCTACTGCTGCAAGCTGTTTTTTCTTCAGCCGGTCATCTTCCGATACAAGTTTTTCAACTTTATCGATTATTTCTGGTAGTCTCAATCGGCCGTCCAGGTCGAGGGTCGTCTTCAATGGAGTCCTTCCCTTGTTTGAAAAGGACGTGCCATTTATAAATCATGGGTTCCCAGGAGCGGAGTCCCCATAAACAGCTGAAATTTATTGAAAAATGGTTTGAGGTATCTTTACTTGTTAGGCGAGAAACTTAATGATGGGGCGATATTCCATTTTCTACTTAGTGGCTAGTTCTTTACGCGTTGATAACTCAAAAACGAATGACCCGATTAGGCTTAAACTTGGTGTAAATACTTACAATGAGTCACTCAACTGAATGAATAAATTCATCCTCGCCAACCCCGCCATTCCGCGAACTTTTGACCACCCCTCGTAATAAGAAGAATTTAATTGATTTTTTTAAGATAATTGATATAGTATGACATACTATAAAATGTGATATATTTACTGTCCATTGCTCAGGTCCATTGAGCTCATATTTTCTAAAGTCATAAAATATTTTTTTATTTACCATTCTTTCTAAAAAAATACAAATATTTAGTAATATAAAAATAGTGACCGGCGTTAGATTGTATGCTATTATGTTATAAAATTAAACTAAATTACCTAAAACGTGAAAAACTTTCTAAAGGAAAACAATCTGGTTATATAAATAAATATATTTTAGTATCGACAAATTATGGATTATCCACTACTGATTGGGAGCAATAATGTGTTCTAGGTGAGTAAATTTTTGTCCACGGAGAATAAAAGCTAGGGCTACCTACAGCGATGATTTTCAATGAAACCAAGTTTCGTTACAAGCAACAATAAATAAATATAATTTTAGTGATTTTTACCTTCGAATTGCAGTGCCTATATATTATGAGCCTGTTACAATGTGATTACAACAATCCCACAAAGTAATAAAAAAATCATCTCTTACCTTAATCAAAAACAAAATAATTTCGTACAAAATTAGGGGTACATTATTAGGTGACGTGTATTTTGTATGTTTTGTAAACAAACAATTTTTTTGCTTTAAAAGCATGTCGGAACTAGCGGAAATACGTCAGGAAAGGTTAGTTGTTAAAAATAGTGAGTGTGAGAGCAGATGTTGAACTTGTTCTCTTGCTTACGCAGTTAATAATAGTGGCAATAAAACAGCGTAACTGCAATATACAATAAGTATAGGCAATTACATTTTGATCATACCGTATTATGACTTCGTCACATTTACTCCCTGGTGTAACGTGAAGGAGATAATTGCATGATAATACCAAAGTATGCAAACCAACAGCAACATCCCAACTTGGGAATGCCAACTTGGGATTCCCAAGATTCCTCTTGAGTCATTCTACGAGTGAAGTCATTCTACGCGTTGACTTGCGCTAAGAGAGAGTCGTGGTTTTGTCCGTTGTGGTGATTCTTCTGGCGCAGGTAAGGAGGATGGTGTTGCTGAGAGGCTGTGCGGTGTAACATTGAGATTGATTGAGTAGTATTAGTTCATAATTATTTCTTAATTCTTATAAAATAAATAATTATTTAAACTTATTTATTTATATCAGACACAGTCTGGTCTTCGTGGTTGTTGAACAATTTAATAATTTAGTTTTGCAGAACGCGGCGCGGGGAGCAAAGCAATAATAAGCCAAGGTTTACCTGGGCTTACTTTGAATTATGTATGTTTTGTGGCTATCCAAGGTGCACCTTAACTAATAGTCTAAGCTCCCAGGGCCACTAGACGTCACTAATTTTCTGACGAATGAAATGTGTAAGATTTAGTAGTGTTAGTATGTACTATAATCGCTTGCCTACCTGCTAGCTTGGCCAGAGGGCCATGTTCCAGGTATCAGATAATTAAGATACGTAAAAACATTGCTCACCTCACGTTTATTCTCCCAGATGATTTCGTGTGTTAGATAATATCGTTAAAATTAAGTCATCAATACTCCCATACTCTTTCCGTCGGCAGTATCGCTTTGCAGACGCTATAAAGGTCTCAAAAAAGTTACTCAATTTCACTTGAATTCTGAAGCTCCATTTTTATATAGGTTAGCCAGACAACGTTCTACAAGATGACAAATCGATCTAAGGTGTCAATCATCCCCTTGACCCACATCGTGAATCACGTTCATGCGCGCGGATAATGCCCACGCGATCATACCCACAGAGGCAAAAACACAAAATCTGCAAATTCGCCGTCGTCGCAGAATGTAAACATGACACGTGGTAAACGTATTAGTTATATTATTTCACGTATGATTGAGACTCCTGTACCTCTCTGTTATCATGTTCATGACCGTCAAATTACGACGACATCAGTCGTCGTTGAATTACCACAACCCCATGCCAAGAGAACATGTATCCGGGAGTTTCTCGGAAAAAAATCACATCCGGCACTCTCTGGTGATCCAAAAGGAAAAGGTGTGTAACGAAAACGGCACCCGTGGATACGTCGATTAAGACTGCCTGCAACTAGCGTGGGACAATGAAAATATGGATGGATATGACCACCAAAATAACCGCTAGTATTACTATTCGTGTGGTGAAATAGCTTTGTATTTCTAGTCTAAACAAAATTACGTCGGGAGGAGACGGCCCGCGCTGCGTATAAAATAAAGCACTTGCCCCATAGAGGATCCTGTGGAAGTCTGGAGTCCAATAGCCTTACGAGTTTGATATCCTATGTACTACAGGTTCGAAATACAAAGAGACATCCCTCGCTTTGGAATACTGGACCTCTGAGGTAGTATATCGCCGATACAGTGGAGCCCCCATAGGTCCAAACTAGCAAGCAGACTAAGTTCTGCAGCATATGCTGTAAAAAAATTAGAGGTCTCACTAGTGCCGAGACAGCTAGATTAGTTTATTTCAGTTATTTCCATAGCATAATGTCTTATGGGATTTTGCTATGCGGAAATGCGGCTGATTCAGAAACTATTTTTGTTTTACAGAAGACGGCCATTAGAGCTATTTACAACCTAAAACCGAGAGAGTCTCTTAGAGATAAATTTAAAGAAATAAATATAATAACTTTGGCCGATCAGTATATTTACGAAAATTTAATGTATGTTCACAAAAACAAAGGTAGTTTTAGTAAAAAAAGTGATGTACATTCTGTAAACACTAGAAACAAACACAAGCTAGTGATATCAGTTTCTCGACTCCACAGAGTCAGTAGGTAATTCATTCTTGGAGCAATATATACGATATTACAAAAAGGTCCCGGAAAGTGTACAGGCTCTCTCTATTACCTAGTTTAAATGTTTTAAGTTGAGACTGTATAAAAAGGGTTATTATAGTATAAATGAATACATGGTTGATAATAACCCCTGGTGGTCGCTTCCAAGCTGTTTCTAAAATAAGTTTTGTACTTATAGTTTGTACAATCATTAATGTAAAAGTCCCGCTGGGTTTCTTGCTGGTTCTTCCCAGGACAGAGTTTTTTTTTCGAACCAGTGGTAAAGTACTATTCTATCCTATAGGGATGCGCCAAAGAAAAATATTACTCAAATATTGTAATGCCTAACATATTAAAATATTTAGGGTCTTTTTTCTTATGTTAGTATTAAGTCATATTTTTATTTTTTATCTAAAGGCCAATGTTCTTAATGCTTAAGTCAATGATGACATTGGAATTTAATTTACATGCAAATATTTTTTCAAGAATTTTACATGAAACAAAAAATATTGTTTTAGAATGCGTTAAATTACGTACAAAATACAAGCAAACTATTCTGAAATTTATTTTTATACTTTTATTGTTAGTAAAAATTTAATTTCTTTATCCGAATTCGCAAGTTGTTAGTTAATTGTTGTCAGTAGCATTTTTCACAACACGTTCACTCATAATTGAATACGTGAGCAGGAATCGTGGAGTAGAGTATTGTATGAATTTCAGTATTATATTAATCTACTTTGCATTTTATGAAACTCCATAGAGAAATACTTTATGAAATACTAGTTACCCGCCAGTGGCTGCGATCGCATGGAATTTTCAATTTTGAATCCGAGCCAGACACTGATTTGAAATTAAATGTAAATAATAGGATTAATAAAAATTCTTTGTGGTATTAATAATTACACTTTGTTATAAATGGGTTTTTAATAAACTACTAAAGTTTCAAACATATAAATACAATATCGCAGAAGATCGCGAGAGATAGAAGAAGGAGGGAGGGCATGAATGGACAGGTTTTTATAAAACACTTTTTGAAAACAATAATGGAGACGTCACAGTATAATTTCAAAATACAACAACTTTTATCGGACATAAGTACATACAAATGGACTCTACAACTAATACGCTTAAACAACTACCAATTTAGTAAAGAAATACTCCAAAAAATTAAATCTCGCCGTGAATTCAACAATACCATCAAACCACCTAGGTTGTATGGGTTACCGAAAATGCACAAACCAAACGCTCCACTACGTCCCATAGTGAGCCAGATCGATTCACCAACTTATAAGTTGGCTTTTGGACAAATACTTAAATAATTTGCTCCCAAATAATTTCGTAAAAATAAATATTGTAATTGGTGATTTCCACCTCAAATTTAAGTTATAGTTGTTAATTAGGAACAAATTGTATTGTGTAATAAATAAAAGTGGTAAATATCTAAATAAATAAATTTTTAGTGCCTCTCAATTTAAAGTGACAGCAGGTAACGAACATCGTTTAAAACTTAGGTTTAAAAGTTACTGTAATTCTTGTTATCCCTTTTAATATTTACGATATATCTTAAGTTTTGTTGTTTTCGGATTTCATTTTGAATTGTTTTCTTGATAATTTAATTTGAGATCTGTTATTAGAGTCCTACAATTGGATATTTGCTTACTCTGTTCCCTTGATTTTCCATCTTTGTTTTCTTTTGCTATATAAAATATATAGTAAAATGAATACTCGCAACGCCAAAACGCGCCAGATGGAGAACCAACTTCATCTGGCGCTCCAAGAACTGAGGGCGTCCAGGGAGCAGTGTGAGCTGTTACTTAAAGAAAGGGATTACTACGAAAAGGAAATAATAAGTATAATTTCGAAAAATACACAGTTGAAAAGTGATATGGTTAAGATACATAGAGACTATACAGATATTTTAAAGGAAAGGGATCAGCTCCAGGGGACAGTCAATGAGTTTGACCGATGCAGCAAAGAATATGAGGAAGCCCTCAGATTAATTGCTGCATTGAAATTACAATTAACTGAAGCTAAAGAGCAGATTTCACAATTTAAACAATACATTGATAATGTGCAAGCATTTCAAACTCAGAGTCTGTTCGATGAGCTCGTAGAATGTAAATCTCATGAAACATTGCAACCCTCCACTACAATAGATTTGACTAAAGATTCTACCTCATCAAGAACAGCAGAAAGGATTACATGCAGCAGAAGGAAATTAAGAAAATATATAAAAATCAATAAATATATTAGGAAAGTTCAAAAATTAGTTAAAACTAAAATTAATATTAAAAATTATTCAAATGTATGTAAGGAAAAGCAAGAGTTAATTAGTAAAATTAAATTATATTCAATTGAGGTGGAAAACATGAAAAATTGTTATGAGACTGAAATAGAGTGTCTTAATTCAGAAATTTTATCACTTCAAACTTCATTACAAACTATGTCAAATAAGTATAAATCAGCAGGTAATGAGATAAAAGAACACATACTAGCCATGGATAATCTGGTAAAGTCATGTAAATATAACTAACGTTTTGATTCCTTATTAAAATATCAAAATGAATATCAGCACTCAATGCCAGGTTCTTTAGGGACAGTGTGTGTTAATAATATGACAAGCAGTAATACTTCATTTTCTTTACCTGCACTCTATGATAGTACCATAACAAAGCAGATAAATTTAAAAAATGAAAAAAATAATGTAATTGTGTATAGTGATGACATAGGAAAAAATTTGGGTATATCATTGAATAACTGTTTAAAAAGGCAACAGATAAGTAATTACTGCATGCCTGGAGCATCATTCAGTGATATTATGAATAAAATTTTAACTAGTAAATTTAACCCTAATAGTATATTAATAATTTTTGTTGGGAGAAGAGGCAGTATGAACAAGAATCAATTATTAAAATATATTGAATATCTCAATAACTTAAATGTGGTTAAAGTTATCTTGTTTACATTGCCTTACATAGAGGGGTGGCCACAGGAAAATAAACTAAGATATAATTTAAATTTAATGATGCATAATTCGACATGTAATAATAACTTAAATTTGACATTTTATTGTAAGAATAATAATGATAAATTTCATTTAGTGGATATTAATAATTTAATTAAGAAGTTTTTGACAAGAGATAGGTATTACCTATCAAAGTTTAGTTTGAGACTGGTAGCAAATACGCTATCTCATTATTTATATTTTAACCCAGCCAAATTATTGGCTACCTTAACACCTGCTTTTATTGAGCAGAAAAATAATTTCACAAATGATTTGGAATTAGTTCCAAGTAATTTAAATTAGATAATAAGACAATAGAGGTAATCTCTAGCAAAGATAACTTAAATACCTTAGAATACAATTCAACTATACTTCATTGTGTAATTTCACAAAATAGCAATAATAAAAACTGTATTAACCTGGTGCATCAAAATATACAAGGTATGTTAGGCAAAGAACTAGAAATTGAATTATTTATAAATAGTAACCTTATTCATATTTTATGTATTACTGAACATTGGTTAAAAAGTTACAACTCCATATTTAATTTCAGTAATCACCAGGTGGTCAGTTCGTTCAATAGAGATACTAAATTACGTGGTGGCTCCTTAATATTAGCTAATAAATCCTTATCATGTAAAGAACGTAAAGACATTGTGAGCCTCTCTGTTGAGCGTACTGTAGAAATGGCATGTGTTGAGCTTGAGCACCTTATTGTTGTCAGTGTTTACAGACCCCCATGTTCAAATTATGATACCTTTGAAAAAATTATGGAAGAAGTTTTAGTTAAGCTTAATAAACAGAATAAATCTCTTGTAGTGTGTGGAGACTTCAATATCAATCTCCTGGAAACTTCTTCCATCAGTATTAAATTTTGCTCTTTGTTCAAATCCTATAATCTTGATAATTTATTCTTTGAAGCTACACGAATTGCAGGGTGTAGTGCAACTTGTATTGATAATATTTTTACAGGTGTTGTACCAATTAACAAATCAATAATTCAAAAACTTAGTTCAGATCACTGTGGACAACTGGATTCATTACCTTATATGCACAAAAAACAGGTAATTGAGAAAATTGTGTTTGTTCCTATTAATGCAAAACGCCTGGAGAGATTTAGAAGTAATATGGTAAAAAACCTTCCATCGCTTTCTTATAAGAACAATGCAGACTTTTTATATGGAGAATTATTTACCCTTATAAGCAATGAATTTAAAAAAAAACATTTACTTCTAAAACATTCTCCGGAAACAGTCGCAAGGTATTTAATGAGTGGGCGACAGTGGGAATTCATAAAAGCAGACGAAGGTTATATGACCTTTACCATGAAAGATCATATAATCCTTCTGATGCTTTTAAAGAATATGTCAAAAATTATTCTAAAATGTTTAAAAAAGTTTGCTCCACAGCCAAATCGTTACATATTAGCAACAAAATTAAGATGGCTAAGAATAAAATTAAAATGACGTGGAGTATAATTAACAGCGAAACCGGTAATGAAAAACCTCGTAACCCAAACTATCAATTAAAAATTAACAATGAACTGACTAAATCAAATCAAGAAGTCGCAGCGGTGTTTGAGAAATATTTCACTGATATTCCTATTTTGACAACAGAGTCTTCGAATTCTTCTCCAACTGTCACCGAGTCATTACTCAAACAGAATGTTAATATCTGTTTAAAAGAATTTAGATTTGATAAAGTATTACCGCAAGATATTGTAAAATACTTCAAAACCATTGATGTAAAGAAAACCGCAGATTTGTGGGGGATTTCCGTGACAGTTATTGCGTCCATAATAGATTTAATTGCACCTCATCTTGCTATTATTTTTAATACTTGTATCGATTCTGGTGTGTTTCCTGATTTAATGAAGTATAGTAAAGTAATACCTTTATTTAAATCTGGTAGTACATTGGATCCCGCTAATTTTAGACCTATTTCTGTACTACCAACTCTTAGTAAAATTTTTGAAAAAATTATTTTGGATCAATTGTTAATTTTTTTTAATACAAATAAATTACTTCATAAAAACCAATTTGGATTTACAAGGGGTCGCTCGACGTCTGACGCCGGCGTTGAGCTTATGAAATATATTTTTAATGCCTGGGAGAATTCACAGGATGCCTTAAGGTAGCCGAAACAAAGTCAATACTATGCTAACTTATTGTAAGACATTCACGCACACATGTATCTTAAATCATTTGCAACCAGCAACATGGTTTTAGGTGCACATGTGTGCGTCCAGTAGCATTACCTAAGTTTTCTGTGATCTTTCCAAGGCTTTCGATTGTGTTCATCATGAAACATTAATCAGGAAACTACAACATTACGGTGTAAAAAATTTGGCGCTTAGACTTATTACTTCATATTTAAGTAACAGAACTCAAAAAGTCGTAATAAATGGTAAAGGTTCCTCTGGATCGGTAGTATCAATGGGCGTTCCTCAGGGCTCGATTCTTGGCCCATTCCTGTTTTTAATCTATATTAATGACTTACCTTATCTTGTAGGGGACAATCACGATATAGTATTATTTGCTGACGATACCTCTTTAATTTTCAAACTCAAACGGCAGTTAATTAATTATGACGATGTAAATAATGTTCTATCGAAATTAGTACATTGGTTTAACGCCAACAATATGCTCTTGAACGGCAATAAGACAAAGTGTATTAAATTTACAATACCTAATGTAAAACATTCGAATACCAATGTGCTATTAAATGGGGAGGAGTTGAGTCTTGTGGATACCACTGTTTTTCTCGGTATTACTATTGACGCGAAACTTCAATGGGGCCCCCATATATCAAAATTAGCAAGCAGACTTAGTTCTGCAGCATATGCTGTAAGAAAGATTAGAAGTCTCACAGATGTTGAGACAGCTAGATTAGTGTATTTTAGTTACTTTCATAGCGTAATGTCTTATGGAATTTTGCTATGGGGTAATGCGACTGATATTGAAGCTATATTTGTTTTGCAAAAGAGAGCCGTTCGGGCGATTTATAACCTAAATTGTAAAGAGTCCCTCAGACAAAAATTTAAAGAAATAAACATATTAACTTTGGCATTGCAATATATTTATGAAAATCTAATGTATGTACATAAAAACATAAATAGCTTTAATAAGAATAAGGATGTGCATTCTTTAAATACTAGGAACAAACATAAGCTTGTAATACCAGTTACTAGACTCCACAGATTTAGTAATTCATTTATGGGGCAATGTATATGCTTTTACAACAAAATCCCAGAACATATTCAAAGTTTATCAATAAACAAGTTTAAAAGTTTTATTAAAGAAAAACTGTACAAAAAGGGTTATTATAATATCAAGGAATACATGAATGAAAATAACCCCTGGGAATAAGGTGATCGCCACCATGCTGGTTCTATTAAAAATCATTTAAAAATTGTATAAATGAAATTATTGTTAAGTGAAATATGTTTGAAAAAAAAAGTCCCGCTGGGTTTCTTGCTGGTTCTTCCCAGGACAGAGGTATTTTCCGAACCAGTGGTAAATAAAAAATGACTTTCAATAAGAATTATGTAATAATCAATATTGAATAAAAATTATTCTATTCTATTCTATTCTAACACTTGTCAAAAACACTGTCACCACTGAGAGGACAAACTAGAGCACACACAAACGATTCATACCATTTTATTAGTGAGATAAAAGACCTACATTTCGCTGACAATTAAACTATGATCAGTTTTGATGTTCAGTCACTATTCATATGCTTACCTATTAAAGACTGCATGTCAGTTGTAACTAGGAAGCTAGAAGATATTCCTATAGAATAAGCTGCTGAAATCTGACTGTATATTGTAGAAGGAAGAGTTCTACAAGCAAGAACACGGTGTGGCGATGGGCTCACCTGTATCTCCCGTAGTCGTCGACATATTCATGGAGAACTTTGAGGAGAAAGCCCTTCTTACTGCTTCTGTAAATCCGAGATTCTACAAGCGGTACGTATACGATACCAAAATTTTACCATCTGACAAAGTAACTGGAGCTAGAGGCAAATAATTCTTTAGCTTTCGTAGATGTTTTACACACACACATACACACACACACACACACACACACACACACACACACACACACACACACACAAGCACTGACATCTGTCACCCAGAGGGGTAGGCAGAGACTACGGACTTCCATTTGGCGCGATCCTGACACACCTCTCTCGCCTCCTTTACATCCATATATTTACGCATATACGCTCGTCGGTTAAAGGTACTCCTAATCTGGCCCATTTTCAATGTATCGCGGATTTGGTCGATAAACCTTCGTCTAGAGCATCCCTTCCCGACCCTGCCGTTCATTTCTGCAACATAAATTTGCTTTGTCATCCTTTCCTCGTTCATTCTTTCTACATGACGAAACCACCGAAGCATTCCTTTCTTAATCGTGGTCACAACGTCATATTGCAAACCACAATTTTCTCTTATCACACTATTTCTCACCCTGTCATTCAGATTCAACCCTAGCATACTCCTTAAGGACCGCATTTCTACAGAATTTATTCTACTCTCATGCTTCTTCTGCCAGACCCAACTTTCACTACCGTACATTAAAGTAGGGGCTAACACGGCTTTATGAATTGCCTACGTGCCTTATTTGACACATTCTGACTCCTCATAATAGCGTGTAGAGCTCCATTCACCCTATTTCCTGAGTTCACTCGTCGTTCTCTATCCTTATCATATCTACCATCCCTGCTAAATAAACATCCCAAATATACAAACTCATCCACTTGCTCAATCAACTCCCCTTCTATTCTTATTTCACTTAACGTTTTACTTTCTTCTCTTTCAAAAACCATCACTTTCGTCTTACTTGCGTTCACTTTCATACCCCTTTCTTTTAATTACCATTTCATTAAAGTAACCATCATTTGCAACTCGACCGCCGACGATGCAAATATAACTTGATCATCGGTGTACAAAAGGCATTTGACGGTTAACTCATCCATTCTCAACCCACATTCTTCAACTTTCAAAGTTTCATATCCATTTATCATATTATACATATCCTTTGTCCAAAAAAATTGTATTTGGTCCGTAACAATGCATATTGATATTGTCGATGGTGTATCTATCTATCTAAATAAATAAATAAATAAACTGTCCATAAATAGGTTAAACAGCCACGGGGAACTTACACAGCCCTGTCTGACACCTTTTTGAATGCCCAACCAGTCCGAGTAGACCCGTTCCGAGTAGATCCTGGCACAAGCACTAGGGTCCCTATATTAAAAGACATCCTAATTTGAATAGAGAAGTTGGACGTGGCAGCACCCATAGTTCATGCAGCAGACGGATGAGTGCTGCCATCTGCTTGGGATCCTATAATTAATAAAATACTGTAAGATCATTCTGCGTAGATTGGACCAAAAATTAATATTCAAAAACTGAAGGTAGCCGGGCTAACTATGATATCGGGATGGCAAACAACTCAGTCCCTTTCGTGACCGTTAAACTAGGAAGTTGTACTAGAAATAAAATATATGGTAAATTGCACAGTAGTGGATCGCCAATAATTCAGATGTTATGAATGGCATCACGAATTTAATAGCGGTGTGAGATGGTGAAGTAAGGCGACTGGTATTAGTCTGAATAATTCCTTTGAGCACACCCATGGTCATGGAATCGATAGAATATGAAAATGGATATATATAATATGCAATATCTTGTCGCAGCGCCAGTGAGTGAAACCGATAAGAAAGAACTTGGTCGTCGATATGCGCCGCTCTTTGCTGGATGGGGTCAAGTAGAAGGAACTGGGGTGCCCCGGCCCAGAGATGACTTTTATAATAAAATATATTAAGGACTAGCTGTTCCCCGCGACTTCGCCCGCGCGTAATTTATTACGATTGGATTTCATGGGGTTTAATTTTTTGCGCGGAACCCTAATCCTTTTTCTAAATTAAAAGTAGCCTAAATTACTTCTTATAACATTAGCTATCTGCCAGTGAAAGACCGGTCACAATCGGTCCATCCGTTTTGAAGTTTAGCCGGAACAAACAAACAGACAGGCCGAGAGACAGACAGAAAGACAGATAGACAAAAATTTTAAAAAACGTGTTTTTTGTTATAAATACCGTATATACTTTCATATGCATATAGTAAAAAGTTGTTATTTGAACATTACAAACAGACACTTTTTATTTATTTGTATAGATTAAACGCAACAGCTGTCTCAATTTCATCGCTAGTTTTAGATACTTTTCTTCATCAGTCTTTGTTCTTTTACATGTGTCTTTTCCATTGTAGGAAGGATTTGTCTTAATCGCCACGCTGTTAGGCGAATTGGCGATCGCAGTACCAGACTTATTGAGTGTTATAAAAAATATAATATTCTAGACATTTAAAACATATTTTAGTCATCAGCAGTAATATATAATATAATAATAATTATATAATGTCATTAAGGAAAAAGTAGAAACGAGACCGAAGACATTACAAATTTCAAAATTTAAAGTAAAGTAGATATGTTCGGTAGCAACTCATGTAGGTCGAATACAGGAGCTTGATTTTTTATAAACAAGTTAGAATCTAATTCACTCAGCCGGGTAACCAATCACCGGTCGGTCGGACTTGACTGGAAACTTTCCAAGAAAAATATATTCTGTTTGAAAATCACTTCGCGCTTGCCGGTATTAGCTTCTGACCGTGGCATGTCCTTGTGTCGACTGGATGTTGTCATTGATAATGAAAGAATCCAGTCTTCTTGAGTAAATTTAAAAAGTAAAGATTTTCTTTATTAAGTTAAAAGGCTGAATAAGTTTCATAAATTACTTAAAGTTCACATGTTTGTCAATTTTGATAAAATAATTCTGAATCCACCACCCCTTAGGCTGACAAAACAGGCGTATCTGTTACAGTTTTATATTTATATACATACAAATATTAACAAAGTCAAAGAATCGTAACAAAATAAGAAAAACATTTATTGTTGTTGTGGTTTAGTTTAGTGCGGTTCGTAACTCACGAGTCAAATAACGAATAATAAACATCACAATGAACGTTTCGAAAATGGTAAATAAAGAAAGATTTTAGTCACTTTACTTTGATAAAAGGGTGTAAGTGGGAGTTGCTTGGATATCGATATATTTTATATCGATTTTAATAGCATTATCATAGTCATATTATTTTATGTAAAAATGTTTTGAGGTGTACTGATTTTTATACTTAATATACCATGATGTGTTTAAAACTGAAGAAACAAAAATTATAGGTTTTCGAATCTGGTCTTTTCTCTTATCACAGTACTCGACTCTCATTGTTCAATAAATAATAAATAGTTATAAAAACATTTTTATCGCAAATATTGACACATATTACAGCCTCGTATCACATGACGACGATGTTGTTCATCATCATCATCATCATCATTGCAGCCTTTCATAAGCCCACTGCTGAACATAGGCCTCCCCCAAGGAATGCCACAAAGCACGGTCCTGAGACACCTGCATCCATCGACTTCCTGCATGTCTTACCAGGTCGTTCACTCCATCTCGTGGGGGGTCGCCCTACACTTCGCCTACCGGTACGAGGCTGCCACTCAAGAACCTTTCTTCGCCATCGGTTGTCGGTTCTTCGAGCTATATGGCCGGCCCACTGCCACTTCAGCTTACTAATCCGTTAGGCTATGTCGATTACTCTGGTTCTACTGCGGATATCCTCATTCCTAAGTTTATTACGCAGAGAAACTCCGAGCATAGTCCTCTCCATAGCTCGCTGAGTGACCTTGAGCTTTAAGGTTTTGAGGTATGTCTGACCAGAAGATGTGTCGTAGTTTCCCGAACGCTGCCCAGCCGAGTTGAATCCGTCGATTGACCTCTCGATCGAAGTTGGACTTACCTAGTCGGACTATTTGGTACCAGGATCAAGGTAAACATACTCGTCAACAACTTCGAGCTTAGTGCTCCCAACAACTACCGGCATAGGTGTAACATGGACTTTAAACATAATCTTTGTTTTGTCCATGTTCATCTTAAGACCTATCCGTTGGGAGACACTATTGAGGTCATTGAGCATAGTGCTTAGGTCCTCCAGCGATTGTGCCATAAGGACTATATCGTCGGCAAATCGAACGTGAGTGATGTACTCGCCATTGATGTTAATACCGTATCCTTTCTAGTCCAGACGCTTGAAAACATCTTCCAATGCAGCGGTGAAGAGATTCGGGGATATAACGTCACTCTGTCTTACACCTCTCTGCAATTGGATAGGTTTAGTACTCTAGTTCTGTACTCAGATAGCCATGGTAGCCCTACTGTAAAAGCACTTCAGCACTTCGATATACTGACAGTCAACTTGGCTCCGCTGAAGGGACTGCAGCGCCGCCCAAATTTTGACGGAATCAAAAGCTTTCTCATAATCCACATACGCCAGGCATAAGGGCAAATTGTACTCCTCGAACTTCTGTATAACTTGCTGAAGGATATGTATGTGGTCTGTGGTGCTAAAGCCTTTTCGGAAACCGGCTTGTTTGGGAGGCTAGAAATCGTCAAGTCTGCGTGCGAGACGATTCGTAATGACTCTCGAAAACAGCACGTAGACGCGGCTCAGAAGAGAAATCGGTCTGTTGTTCTTCAAGAGAGCATTGTCACCTTTCTTGAAGAACAAGACCACCGCACTTCTGCTCCACGCCTCCGATGTAGTGCCACCATGGAGGACGGAATTAAAGAGCCTCTGAAGGACTTCCAGTACCGGTTTTCCACCCGCTTTCAGAAGCTCCGCTGTAATTCCATCCTCACCTGGGGCCCTGCCGTTTTTAAGATGCTGGAGAGCCATTCTAATCTCGCTCAGACTGACGTCCGGGATATCTTCGGAATAGTGTCGGATAAGACTCGCTCTTTGATCGTTACTCACACTTGCGTGTGGCTCCAACGATGACGTGTACAGCTGCCCATAGAACCTCTCAATATCACTCAAAATCTCAGGTGTCCCGGAAACGATGCTGCCACACTCGGTCTTCAGCTTTGAAAGTTGGCTCTTTCTGGCAGACAAATATCTGGCAAAGACTTTGGAGCCTTGGTTCCATTCGATCGCTTTTTCAATACAAGCTGTATTGAAGTTGCGTAAGTCCCGCCGCATGCATTTGGAGATCTGTCTGTTCAGTTTCCTGTATGCTGTCAAATCTATTGAAGAATGTAGCTTCATCTCCCGTTTAACAGCCATGAGATTAAGAGTGTGATCGGAGAGTTTTTGTGTTCTTCTGTGGTGGGTCTTGCAGAACTTAGCTCCGACCGCATGGACAGTTTCCACAAGCTTGTCATTCATATCGTCTACTTCATTGCAGTCTTCTAGGCACTGAAAACGATTTTGTTACTCGAGCTGAAAGGTTTCAGAACTTTGAAACAGAGCACGAGGGGGACGGAGCGTTGACTTCATTAGACGAGACCTCTCCAACTTAACGTTTAGTTTCAGTGTGCCTCTAACCATTCGGTGATCGCTACCAGTTTTCACCCTCACGATCACGGAGACATCACTGAACAGTTGTCGTCTGTTCGTCATAATGAAGTCAATTACATTTTTTGTCGAACCGTCGGGGCTCGAACTGGTCCACTTCCTGTGGGGCCACTTCTGGAAGAAAGAGTTCATCATAAAGAGCCCCTCTTTTTCCATGAAGTCGGCCAGCTGCTGGCCTCTTGGGTTCCGTTGCCCTATTCCAAATTTCCCTACTTTCAGCTCACCGTTCTCTCTTGTCCCTAGTTTTGCATTGAAGTCTCCTATTAACACCGTATATTGGGTTTTGGAGGAATGCATGGCTCTAGAGATACATTTCCTCCACCTCTTCATCGGGGTGTGCCGAGGTTGGTGCGTAAACCTGTATGACCTTCAGCGAATACCGTTTGGTGATTCTGATTATAAGGTACGCAACCCTCGTCGACACACTCCCGATTTTTACAACGTTGTTAACGAGAGACTTGTAGACGATAAATTCAACACCTCCTTCATCGCCCTCCCGGTGATAGAGCAAGTTGCCGGAATCGAGGATTACCGTGTCCTCCCCCTCTCTTCGGACTTCGGATAATCCTATTATATGCCAGCGTAACTTGTCTTTATCTTCTTCTAGCTCCACGATCTTCTCGTCAGACCTCAGGGTGCGTGCGTTGTATGTTGCCAGGTCGAGTCGTCTAAGGTGGCAACCGCACCTCCACCGGAGATTTTTAGCACCCCTGCCCCGCCATTACTATGGTCGCCACCGTAGCCAGGAATAGCGGGGCCGCCGGGGACTAGGGGCCGTCCCCTTGTTACTCTCTTTATAGGGGGTATTTGCCATAGTTGCCACGCTGGGCGAGCGGGTTGGCAACCGCAGTTTTTTATTGTAGTTTTGGCTATTATCAGGAAGATACTGCTGCCCATCTCCTGCCTGTTACCTTTGTCGCTTTTACGACACTCACAGGAAGATATGGGGTAGTGGATATTCTTGACCGCCACTACATGCCAAACGATGTTGTTAGAAATAAGGAATGTCGCATGACGCGCTAAATATTATTAACAAATCAAGATGCGGTATCGACATCGGTAAGACGTTGATACGTGCAGAAGTTGCATCGCTTTCGCATCGACCAACATAGACAGCTTTATTTTGGAGAATTTAGAGCGGATTCGTCGCTTCCACACACACACAGAGTGCAATTTGCGATTTTCGCGATCTTGCTTTTCACATTGAGCATGCGTGTGCGCCATCGCATGTAGACATAACCATTTGATTTACTTTATCTTACTTTAATCTGTAATTTGAACCACTATAAACGCAGCTCTGGAAATTTAAGTAAAATTTTCGTAGATGCTGTAACAGAAAGTATTTAATGATTATATTATTTAGTTCCAAATATTAGTAGTAATCTTAATTTTCTGTAGTAAACGGACCACGCTATGAATAACTATTAACTTACTTTATTTTATCGATATATATCTTTTTCATCTATACAGTTTTAACTCAAATATTAAATTTTGCAGTAAAGTGGCGGCGGTATCACCACATTTTGTCTCATGTATGTCACAAGAGGCGACTAAGGAAAATGCAACAAAATGTTATGGCTTTCAATAGATGGTGCATTACTCTGTACGGTATATAGTAATGGTAAGTATAACTATTTTATTTACGCCTAATGTTATATAATCAGATCGGTTATTGTAAGTAGCGCCAAAAGTGCGATAAGTTTGGTATTGCGATCGTGTCAAGCATGACAGTTAAGTCCAGTAGTGTACTTTTATGGGTTGACAAAGAAAGAATAAGATTCAGATATTATCTTTCTTTGCTTTCTGTTATTTATTTATGTAGTTTAACATAAAGTTCACGAATTTTTATAATATAATCAAGTATGGATATAACATTTCAAAAGGTAATATCATTAAATAACAAATAAAACTTAATAACGAAAACCGTTTTTCTTTTATGAACAAAGAGAAAAGAAAATACTTAGGAGAAACATTAAAACATGTAGGCAAATATTTGGAAGTAGGTTTGCACACGGGCTCAGACTCTTAAAAATTTATGAGATATATTTGAAGTCGTTGAGGCAGAAGTTTGCCGAAGCTGGGTTTTATGTTATAAGCATACAGACGTGTTGGGGGTGTGTTATTTACGAATAATAAAAACAAGGAAGAGCAATGAATCTCTGGCCACTTCATCTAGTCTCTTTAATATTTTACGTGACCCCTAAAATTTAGGAAAGCTTGCGGCAGACGGCCGAGCGCACTTTTCATTAAGTTTTGATTACCCAAAGAGAGCTTTCTGAGTCATCATGTTGGGAAGATTCACGAGTTTATGGCGAAGTGTACAAAGTACCATGATATTATTATTACTTGCATATGGTTTACTCAACATTAAACGTGAAAATTCTTTGTAAGATTATATTCTATATTTATAAACCCTAAAGTTATTTCCATAAAAACTCCACTATACGGCGTTAAGTAAAACAATAAAATATTTTCTGCAACTCTATTTTATATAGAAATGGCAAACACGCCAAACAAGTATTTTGTTTTAATCTAGAAATTTAAACTCTTCACTCTCTTGTGTAGTTGTGAGTAGCTCGATCGAAATTAAAATGCCAAATTACACGATACCAAAAACGGTTTATTGTGTCTAATGAGATCTATTTAATAGTTCAATGAAATATCTTTCGAAATTTAGCTCGTGAGCATCTTGCGTCTTTATGTAGAAGCACGCTGTATGGATAATTAGGCAAAAAATATGCTGAGGATGTGCCGATCAGTGCTAAGTGTATATTGTAAAGCTCATTTAGTTTCGTCAATGACTTGGCGTCTTATTGCACCATTAAAGGAGCTTTAACAGCGTCTTTTTAAGTTATTAAAAATTATCTAGGCGGATGTGACTCTAGCGATCTTAACGTAATCGTGTTTATTGATTTGAAGTAACCATTTCCGAACCCAGTATTAAACCTTTAAAGGCGAGTTCGAAACAAAAGTGAGTTCGAATCAAAAACGAAATCAACTCGGAGCGTGTTAGGTGTAAACCTGTAGCTTATTAAATTATAATAATAATTTATCAAACAAGGTTTATGTTTTGTTTTATCCTATTAATTACTTTTTCAAAATCAGCCCTAAACCAAATTAAATTAAAAATAAATAGTTACAAAATTAACAAAGATATTATAGTTTTAATAGTTGAAATACATACTCATTAATTAACAGATACCACTAAAATAAAATTTTGTGTCCTGTTTAATTTCTCATCATTATTATTCATCATCTCACAAGTTCATTGCATAACACAGGTCTCCAAAACGGTATTTCTTCCAACTTCATCACTTTTTTTTCAACACTTTCCTACATGTTTTTCCCGAATCTCACTCCATCTAAAGTGAGGTCGCCGTTGATTCCTCCTTCGATTCCGCCATTATACCACTTGAGAACCTTTAATCCCTATCGGTTATGAGGTCTTCGAGCTATATAATCTGCCTACTGCCACTGACAGCTTAATGATCAATTTAGCTCTGTCTGTTTGCTTACAGGAAATTCAAGTGACAGTAATAAGATTTCAAAGAAAATTATAGTAATTGACTTTTTATTTGTATGCAGACAGGGGCGAAATTCATATTCACTACACGAAAACAAAAATATAAAAAGCAAACATGCACAATTGTGTCTCAAACGAACAGAAGCGGCGTTCGGATTCGAACGAAAATATTCTGAAAACAAACGTTTCTCCGGGCATATGAATTTAGATGGGCCTTCATATTAGAGGGAAGTAAAAGCTCGTAGAGACAGGTAAATCGAAGTATCGGGATGAGGGTCAAACCCCACTTGCGAGCATCCAGTCGCATATCATCGTATATTTTTATTTTCTTAACTTTTGGGTTTGTTATTCCGCTCACTGAAAAAATACTGTAAGGATAAAATGTACAGCAATATTTTCATTACGTAGCGATTATATTCATAGCTATTATAAAAGTAATTTTTACCTAAAATAACAATGTTCCAAAATCTGTTTACAGTCTACCTCTATCCTCGATTCAGAATCAAAATGCAAAATGCGTTGCTTGCTACCCCTGACGACCAAAATGGAATGACCTGTTTCCAGTAAAATGGTTGACCGGTTCCCTACAATCTTCATATGAAACAGCAACATTTAGCTGAAATTTCATGCTGGTATTCTGTGAGAGCGTGGTCCTTCCCCGATCGAGCCAATCCTTTGGTGCGACAAGTATAATATAGATGTGCCACGTACAAATGTTTTCAATATAATATGTTCATACATAATATTATTTTGGTTTCTACAATATTATGGAAGAACTCCGTGGTAGCTCAGATGGTTAGTGCTCGCTCTAAGCTTCACAGTACTCGAGCAACCCGCCGGCACCAATAAAATTGTTAATTGCAATTTTAAGTGCTGATTTACCACGTGCTCGGCGGTGAAGGAAAACATCTTGAGGAAACCTGTATGTCTGAGAAATAAGAAAAAAAATATTTCGAAGACATGTGAAGTTCGCCAATACGCATTGGGGCAGCGCGGCGGTTATTTCCTTGCCCTAAAACCCTCTCAGAAATGACAGGAGGTCTGTGCCCAGCATTAGGACGTAAATAGGCTGCAACTTTACTTTTAACTTTTATGGAAAAACTGTTGTCCAAAATTTTCAACTTTTTAATGTATTTTGTAATTAATATAATAATGTGTATTAAACAGTTTTATTTGATTTTCATCGTCATAGACATTTGCACCTCATCATAAGACCTAAGAAACTCTTAATTCACTGTCATAGCACTTCAAACACTTTCAAGTGTTTGAAGTGTTATGACAGTGAATTAAGAGCGTCAAAGAATTCTATCATTATAAGATATTTAAAGTGAATTCACTTGAGTAACATAATATATGTGTTACTTTTACTTTATAAGATATAAATAAAATAATTTAGGACAGCAAATGAGTAAAATCTAAAGGTGACTGTAGTTGGAAGACATCGTTTTACGATAAGTTAACTCAAATTTATTAATAATATTTATTATCGGCAGAAAATGACGGATGAATACAATTAAAATTTTTATTCAATGCAAGTAATAGTTAAACCTTTTGGCAATATTCTTTTGGAAGGTGGTCAGTGGAACGCCTCAAAGGCGTCTTAATGCTATTTCCGCCTACTACTTTTAACGCCGCTTCCTGCACGATATAAATCCGAGTTAGTTCGCGCCTTTCTAGAGCCGCTGACTTCCGGATGCTGTCGTCCCATTGGCGGCTTTTAAGATAAAGTGGCTGTAAAATAGTTACGATGCTATTACTTGCTATTTTCATAAGGTTTTAAATGAGTTCATAGACAAATTATTGGGCAGATAACTATTGTAAATAATAAACTTAAAAACTAAACTTAGCTAGGCTAGGCTAAACTTAGGTTTAGTTTGAAGTGTAGGCAATACAAGCCTGCTAAGTTCGATTGATTCATGCTAAGGGTTAGGGAAGATGGAATAAACAACCTTTACCTGGGTTAACTTGGAATTGCCGATGCTTTTGGGAATCATTTATATATTATGTTAATGGCTTCTGGGTGACTTAACGGCTACGGCCTTATTCTACTGGTCGCTGATATTAATACCCTAAAGCCTTAGTCGGTATGATGAAGGTATGAACTAGTTTTAGCCAAAAGCAACTGGCTATTAAATAATTTTAATTTAACAATTTTGTACAACCGACTTCAATATAAATTATTAAGAATAACACAAAAACTATTGCTCAGACCTTGATGAAATTTATATGGGACCATGTGAGGAGCACTATCTTCCAAATAAAAAAAGAATCCTCGAAATCGATTCACTCAGAAAGAAGTTATGAGGTAACACACATAAAAAAACATTCCGTCAAATTGAGTACCATCTCCTTTTTGAAGTCGGTAGAAAAGATATCATTGGCCTACGCTCAAAATGAACCTTAGTTTAGTTGGCTAAACTTAAGCTTATTATTTATATTTACTTTAGGTCTACCACATACATTATTAATCTAATCGCACCAGTGAATCAGTCAACATCGGTTCGTTAAAAGAAGAGGACGACTCATTGGCAGTACAAGAGTTACTTTAGACCTCCCATAAATTAAAAGCTATAAGACCCACACAGTTGTAAAAATGCCATTTTTTATACACCAATTCACTGATTGATTGATTCACTGGCTAACTTATTAAAAACTTAGACTGGACCATATCTAGGTGAGTTAGAAACCTAAGTTTCAGTATCAAGGTAGATTCAATTGACAATGCGTATTATACAAAGAAAAAAAACTGAAAACTGCATATTAATTATTTTATATTTGATGTCGAAAAAGTATTGACAAAGTTCTTGGTCTGATTAATTTTAAGTACAGCAGTACAGTTAATTAAAATATGCTATTGACATTTAATTCCTGTAGTTTAAATCAACATAATTAAAATGATATTTAATATGTATTTATTTATATAACATAATATACAATATTAAAAATTATAATAAAAAAACTAAAACTAGTAACTTAATTACCATATACTCCCCGCGGTATAGTGCCAAGAACACTGATTGCGTTTCCCCGTTGCGTGGATGGAGTTCCTTTTTTTTTTTTTATAGGAGAGGGGGCAAACGAGCATGCGGCTCACCTGATGGTAAGTGACTACCGCCGCCCATGAACAACTGCAACACCAGGGAGGGAATTGCAGATGCGTTGCCGGCCTTTTAAAAAGGAGTACGCTCTTTTCTTGAAGGTCCCTAAGTCGTATCGGTCCGGAAAAATCGCTGATGGTAATCGATTCCACAAGGAAGTCGTGCGAGGAAGAAAACATCTTCTAAATCGCACAGTGGTGGACCGCCAATCATCCAGATGGTGTGGATGGTATCGGGAGTTCTGCCGCGATGTGCGTTCGTGAAATTTGGCGGCTGGGATTAATCCGAACAATTCCTCAGAGCACTCCCCATGGTAGATGCGAAAGAAAATGCAAAGAGATGCAACATCTCTTCGCAGTGCCAATGAATCGAGCCGATCGGAAAGGGCTCGGTCGTCGACGATTCGAGCCGCTCTGCGCTGAATGCGGTCAAGTGGAAGGAGCTGGCACTGGGGAGCCCCTGCCCAGAGATGGGAACAGTATTCCATGTGAGGCCGAACCTGCGCCTTGTAAAGTTGCAGGCGGTGTGCCGGCATGAAATACTGTCCCGCTCTGCTGAGCACGCCAAGCTTTTAGAGGCTAATTTGGCCTTCTCTTCCAAGTGACCACGAAACTGCACGTCACTCGATATGTCGACGCCGAGGATTCCGATACTGGCTGAGGCAACTAGGGGAGTGCCTTGAAACTGAGGAGATACGACAAAGGGGTTCTTTTTAGCGGTAAACGCGCAAACTTGTGTCTTCTGAGGATTAAACTGGACTAGATTTAGTCGCCCCCAGTCCGAGACTTTGTCCAGCAAAGACTCGACTTCAGACACAAGTTTATTCCGGTACTCGGAGACGTTTTCCCGAGAAATATTAGCACGGCCGGTGTATAGAGCATCACCAGTGCTGTCATCCGCATAGCAATGAATGTTACCAGTTAGCAACATATCATTGATATGCAGAAGAAACAGCGTTGGTGATAGCACACAGCCTTGTGGAACATCAGCGTTAATAGGCTTGCAGTCAGAACATGCACCGTCTACAACGACCTTGATGCTCCGATCTGCAAGGAAACTGGTGATCCATTTGCACAATTTCTCGGGAAGCCCATAGGAAGGGAGCTTCGAAAGAAGCGCTTTGTGCCAAACCCGATCGAAGGCCTTCGCAATGTCCAAACTAACGGCCAACGCCTCCCCCTTGGACTCTACTGCCTCCGCCCATCTATGGGTCAGGTAGACCAGAAGATCACCAGCTGATCGACCCCGACGAAAACCGTACTGGCGGTCACTAATCAGCTGGTGATCCTCAAGGTACCGGATGAGCTGGCAGTTGATAATGGATTCCATTATTTTGGAGAACAAGGAGGTGATCGCGATAGGCCTATAGTTGGACGGGTCTGAGCGGTCGCCTTTTTTAGGGATCGGGTGGACAAAAGCTGTCTTCCATGAATTCGGGACTACGCCTTGGGAGTAGGAGTACCGGAAAAGACGCGTTAGGACCGGTGCCAACTCCGGAGCACACGTCCTCAGCACAATTGGGGGGATTCCGTCAGGCCCACTCGACTTCTGGATGTCCAGGGAGAGAAGTGCTTTGCGAACCGAGCGCTGTGAGAACAGCACATCCGGCATGGAGCACTCACACCGCGGGATGGTCGGCGGTGTTTTCCCCCCGTCATCAAGAGTCGAGTTGGATGCAAAAAGGGAGCCTAAAAGGTCGGCTTTGTCTTTTGCGTCATGGGCCAGTGAGTCCTCCTCCCTGTGCAAAGATGGTAGTGATGGCTTACAGAAATTCCCTTGGACAGCCTTGGCGAGAGACCAGAATGCACGGGTTCCCGAAGGAAGGCGAACTAGTTTCTCGCCAATTCTGCCTATGTGCTCTGACTTTGCCTTGGCAATAACTCTTTTGAAGGACCTGGAGGCGCAGTTATACTTCTTTTTAAGTATGCTGGTGTTTACATCCCGAGTCGCCGAAGCCGCAACCCAGGCTTGATAACACTCCTGCTTACTGCGTAATGCAGTTTTACAGGAGCGACCAAACCAAGGCTGAGATCTGCCTCCGATGGGTACCACAGATGATGGAATAAATAGTTCCATTCCCTGTAGCACCACATCAGTGACAGACTCAGCAACAGCGCTGGGATCATCCGGCGAGAAGCAAACCCGCCCCCATGGGTAGGATGCAAAGAAAGACCGCATTCCGTCCCAATCCGCCGACCTGTAATGCCAAACACGGCGGCAACCTGCAGAACGCAACCGCGAAGGGAGCGTGAGTGGCACCATACCCCGGATCAGACAGTGGTCCGAAGAGCCGAGAGGGTCATCGACGGAAACCTGATATCCGTCCGGATGAGAGGTCAGCAGAAGTTCCAACAGGGAAGGTGTATGATCCTCCACATCTGGAATCCGCGTAGGCAAAGTAACTAGTTGTGTCAGACCATATGCCAAGGCAAAGTCATAAACAGATCTCTTCGCATGATCGGTTAAACGTGAACCGAGCCATTCGGCATGGTGGGCGTTAAAATCGCCAAGGATCACGATCTCTGCGGATAGGACCTGTTGTAGCAAGGAATCTGTAGCCATTTGGACGTGGTCGATGAGTCGGTCTGTTTCGGCATTACCGCTGTGGGACCTATAGAGGCACCCGTAGACGCGCGGATGGTCGTCGCTGTCTACGCGTAGCCAAAGGATGGACAGATCCGAACCTTCAAGACTTGCCGAGGCGTCGAGAACAGATGTCCTCTCTGACATACACGCAAACTCCAGCCCGAGGCACAAAGGAGTGCTCCAATTTGTACCCCGGGTAGGAGAGATACGAAATATCAGCCGGAGAGGAAACCTGCGTCTCGGTCAGGAAGAGCAAGGCCGGCTTCGCCGTCTCGAGATGGTAGTGGACGGCGTTTAGGTTAGAGTGAAGTCCCCTGATGTTGCAGAAATTCACGGATAGCGTGGCAGGGGTCGCCTTGGTGTTGTTGCTCAGTTTGCCCCGAGCAGTTATGTTTTTGAGCGGAATTTTGCCCCCCCCCCAGAATACGCGGGGCAGCCTGAGCACCCACGCTCAGGATTAGAATAACATGGTCGTGGATGCTCAGCGAGGGATTCTCCAGGGGTACTGGTACCCTCCTGGGGTAGTCTTTTGTGTAATTCCGCTACCATGTTGATGGGGGGGGGGGGGGGGGGGGGAATTGGGCCTCCGGCCACCTGTACTCACCAGACGAAACGCAGAAGCAAAGTTTCTACTTCACGCCGGTTTTCTGTGAGGTCGTGGTACCAACCCGGCTCGAGCCGGCCCATACGTGCAACAGCGTAAACTGTTGCGTGGCTCTACCACCGTTAGAACTTCCTTTAAGACCTTCATCGCATGTGAACCTCACGGACCGATAGTCTCTACAGGAAATGGCACAAATATGTAGTCATCTCTCAGAGACTCATATTTGCGTCACTTACTTAGTTCAGCTGCCTCTGATGCCGCCCCGGCTCTAAACGAGTCACCCCTGAGATGAGAGGCCGCTAAAGTGTCTACGCAAGTAGCATCCCACACTATGGCATTACCTCTCTCCCAAGGGACCAATGTCATATCGCCGGGTATCTTGCTATCGTCTCTAAATATTCCACAAGACTGTAAAACCGAGGAAACATTTATAGAGACAAGAGCCCTTCGGATGACATCGTTCAAAGAACCGTGCCGTGAAAACCTACCAGCACTTTTTTGCATGAAAGTCCGTGGAGCCCAAACTTGTCGACCCTGCTACCACAGGGGCACTGATGGGAAATGCAAGGGAAATGTTAACAGTCGTGTATTTATTTAGGATAATAGCAATATATCGTAGCATAGCAGTTCCTTAAATAACACCTTTCGTAATGTACCATATTCTTGGAAATACTATGGAGCTTGATACCCGTTCAGAGTCGACAACCTTGGACGTCAATTGCACCGAACTTGGCCCTCTTTTTACATTTATATTTTTAGTAAGATAGTTACTATTACTCAAACATGATATGAAATAACCGGGTACTTTTATCATCAATGTGCAGTACGATTGGGGTTTGGCATTTTTAAATAAATTAGTCAACGTCAGCTGATCGGCAGTCTTAGTTTGCCCAACGTATAGGTGTCGTCATTTGTGAATTTACCTATTTTACCTTACATTATCTATCTTAGTAAACACATATCATCACAGAAAACCAGCGTGAAGTAGAGGTTTACCTCTGTGTTTCGCTTGGTGAGTGCAGGTGGCCGGAGGCCCTTTTTACTGGAAATGAGGCATTCCATCTTAGTCCTCACGGGTGACAACGCATCTACATTTTGATTTATAATAGAGAATAGATGTAGATGTCTATGGGCCGCAGCAACCACTTACCATCAGGTGGACTGTGTGCTCGTTTGTTACTCTTGTCCTATAAAAAAAGAAATATCAAAGAGAGTCGTAATTCCATCGAGCCAATTTTCGATATGGTTGGATATGGTATGGTATGGATTTTTCGATATGGTATGGTATGGATTATGGGCTATCCGTTAAATATTATGATATTCTTAGCAGTGTAATTTCGTCAAGAGTTATGCGGTAGTAGATAAACATATCTGAGCCACAGTATAAATATGAACAGTATGGAAACTAAGCCTAGTTGAGGATATAATTACCTACGCTCCATTGAAGCAATAGGGTTGTAACTTTGAATGTTTTGATATTGCTTTTTTTTATCAATCAATCGAATTTAAATAACTAGCTTACAATTTAAATAGGTAATCTCAGCAAAAAACGATAGTTTAAACACGGAAAACAATTTAATATTAACACACAACAACTTGTAGAACTATAGATCTTTAACTTTGTCATTACGGCGTAACCTATTGAAAAATTCGGCGGGAACGTACGGGACGAAAATGTACCTTTATTCTTCACTAGTTGTTCCTTACGACTTCGCTCGCGTGTTAGGGTTTTTATTTTTTAGCGCAGAACCCTAATTCTTTTTCTAAAACAAAAGTAGCCTAAGTTACTCCTTATGACATCAGCTATCTGCCAGTGAAAGTGCCGTCAAAATCAGTTCAGCCGTATCGGAGATTAGCCGGAACAAACAGACGGACAGACAGACAAAAATATTAAATATTGTTATTTAGTTATAAGTACCGTATTTACTTTCATATGCATTTAGTAAAAAGCTGTTATTTTTACATTACAAACACACTTCAATTTTATTTATTTGTATAGATTATTACAAATTATTTACAGAGAAATATTTTCGTCTGCTACGACAAGTTCGGAATTCTTTATTATTGAATTTAACTGTGTAAAAAAATATCATTCTAATGAACAGGATTTTTTTTAAATAAACTGTTGGGAAACAAGGACAGAGTACTATGAAACCGATTTTGTTTATTTTTTTGTAAATTAGATCACCTACTTTGCAGTTTATGTGTTTTTTTAAAGCAACAACGAAAAATCGGTTTCAACACCCTCAAAAACCATGAAAATGACACCCATGACGAAAAAATTAATACCTGTTGCAGCCGTCACCTTGAATTTACATTTCAACAGCACTATCGGCTTCAACACACTCAAAAACTATGAAAATGACACCCATGACGAAAAAATTGATAGCTATTGCAGCCGCCATCTTGGATTTATATTTCGACAACACAATCGGCATCATCACCTTCGAAAACCATGAAAATGACACCCATGTCTTTTATTAATGATCGATGCACCCATGACGAAAAAATTGATACCTATTGCAGCCTCCATCTTGGATTTATATTTCAACAGCACTATCGGCTTCAACACCCTCAAAAACCATGAAAATGACACCAATGTTTTTTATTAGTGATCGATGCACCCATGACGAAAAAATTGATACCTATTGCAGCCGCCATCTTGGATTTATATTTCGACAACACAATCGGCATCATCACCTTCGAAAACCATGAAAATGACACCCATGTCTTTTATTAGTGATCGATGCACCCATGACGAAAAAATTGATACCTATTGCAGCCGCCATCTTGGATTTATATTTCAACAGCACTATCGGCTTCAACACCCTCAAAAACCATGAAAATGACACCAATGTTTTTTATTAGTGAGCGATGCACCCATGACGAAAAAATTGATACCTATTGCAGCCGCCATCTTGGATTTATATTTCGACAGCACTATCGGCTTCAACACCCTCGAAACCCATGAAAATGGCACCCATGACGGAAAAATTGATACCTATTGCAGCCGCCATCTTGGATTTATATTTCGACAGCACTATCGGCTTCAACACCCTCGAAACCCATGAAAATGGCACCCATGACGAAAAAATTGATACCTATTGCAGCCGCCATCTTGGATTTATATTTCGACAGCACTATCGGCTTCAACACCCTCGAAACCCATGAAAATGGCACCCATGACGAAAAAATTGATACCTATTGCAGCCGCCATCTTGGATTTATATTTCGACAGCACTATCGGCTTCAACACCCTCGAAACCCATGAAAATGACACCCATGACGAAAAAAATGATAACTATTGCAGCCGCCATCTTGGATTTACTTTTTGTTACCACTATTGCACTATCAGCTTTAAATAGCCTCAAAATCGCCGCATTCTGGATGTACAAATAAGTTCACGAATTCATTATGATCACGGACTTATAATTCGATAACGATTATAACAATGACAATAAAAATCATTCTTACCTTTCAAAACCAGCAAGAAGCTTAAAATAAGATAATAAAATAAGAGAGCTCCGGTTTTGATGAAGCCGAGTTCAAACAGCTGTATACTACGCAATACGTTCGTGGCATTTTTAAAGTCTTGAGGCGACACTCGCTTCTGAGAGCACCGCGACGAGCGCTTAGAAGTCTCGTCGTTGCGCATGTATGTGTGAGTGTGCCGTTTCGAGCGTTTGTAGGAAGTTTCCATACTGTTCCTACTATATATTTACTGTGTCTGAGCCATGGTAGCTCATATGGTTAGCGCTCGCTGTAAGCTTCACAGTACTCGAGCATCCCGGGTTTGACACCGCCGGCACCAATGAAATTGTTAGTTGCAATTTTAAGTGCTGATTGACCACGTGCTCGGCGGTGAAGGCAAACATTGCGAGGAAACCTGTATGTCTGAGAAATAAGAAAAAAAATATTTCGAAGACATGTGAAATCTGCCAACAGGCATTAGGGCAGCGCGGTGGACAATTCCTTGCCCTCAGAAATGAGAGGAGGGCTGTGCCCAGCAGTGGGACGTGCAACTTTACTTTACTTTAGATTAACATACTTGTAATTCACGTGATGAAATTATCCATAGATATTTTTACGCATTCAGCTCTAATTATATTGTTACAGGTAGTATAGCTCGCAAAATAGGTGTTACTTTTTAATTTACTAAGGTTAACCAAAATTCACAGAAATAGAAGAAATACACACATTCATTAATGTATATTATTAAAACAATTACTTAAAGGTATCGCATGCACAATCTATATTATATTAAAATGTAAATGTTCGTTTGTTGAAAATCTATAATCTTTAAAGTTATAATAATAATAATAATAATCTCTTTAATTTCACTAAGCATTTCACAATTTGAATAAGGTAGGGAGCGTCTTTTAAGCACCTTAAGGCACTTGTGTCAGAGACTGCTGCTCTTCCATAGCTATACAAAACTTTCTAGAAACATATAATTACATATTATACAAAAAAAACTAAAAGAAAAAAAAAAGTAGTTTAAATTTATTAAACTAATTATATATGTTTTACTATTAAAAATAGTACCCAACCGGGAAATAACTTCAACATAAAGGTTCACACTTGCAGCATTGACAAATCTCAAAACTGTAACTGCTCTGTCATTACGAAAGTTTCTTCAACCAAGTACCTAGGAATCATTATAGATCAACGTTTAACTTGGCATGAACATATTGATATAATAACATGTAGATTTAGAAAATTAACCTGGATTTTTAAAATGCTTAGACATATTACTTCAGATAATCTAATTAACAAAATTTATGTAGCTTTAGCCCAATCGTTATTAACTTACTGCCTTCCGATATGGGGTGGAGCAACAAAAACAAAATTATTGCAATTGGAAAGAGCTCAGCGTGCCTTAGTAAAGACAATGTACTTTTTGCCTTATAAATTCTCAACAGAGAGCCTATATTTAAAATCTGATGTACTAAGTGTAAGAAAATTATATATTTTACACACAATATTAAAAAAACATAAAGATTTGTTTTATGACCCAAATATTATGCATAAAAGAAGAAAAGACATTGTACTTAACTCTTTTCGTGTTAAAACTGCATTTGCTAGACGTCAGTTCATTAAGCAATCTATCTATCTGTATAATTTTGTCAACAAAAGTCTTAATATTTATTGTAGAAATACCAAAGACTGCAAGTTATTAATTATAAATTGGCTGAAAACCCTGTCTTACGAAAGCACAGAAAAACTTTTATGTTTCAACACATAAGGTGAAAATAATATTTCCCAAAAAAAAACACACATACACATAAACACACACACACATATACACACATACACACAAACACACACACACACACTCACATACACACACACACAAACATTTATATTTGTTGAATAATTTTAAACTACTTTTTTTTTTTTTTAGTTTTTTTGTATAATATGTAATTATATGTTTCTAGAAAGTTTTGTATAGCTATGGAAGAGCGGGAGTCTCTGACACAAGTGCCTTAAGGTGCTTAAAAGACGCTCCCTACCTTATGCAAATTGTGAAATGCTTAGTGAAATTAAAGAGATTATTATTATTATAATCTTCAAAGTTATTCACCGATTGTTGAAATTTTGACGCTACTTGTTTTACATCCTTTTTGAAATACTTTTTAAACCACAGTAACGCGTGGCCGAGTAACAGCTATTTATTAATAAAAACAAAAAAAAGAAGAAAAGAAAGTAACCAATGCAAAAAAGTCTTGAAAGAGTTACCTATACATACTACGTTGAACAAGTGAGTTAAGCCTACATTCTTGTACTGGGCATTATCCTCATTGATTACCAGTTTGTGGGTTTTCGGAATCAGAATTGGAATTCCGTAACATGGAATGAATTTTCTGGTAATAAAAACTGAGGCTGTCCTTGGATCTTTTTCCGTCAGTCAGCGGTCTGCACTGCTTGTGAGTTTGACATTTTAGGGAAAAGTTGAAATATTCTTCTTAACGCTCCTAATAATTTGTATTTTATCAAAAAATATAAAGAAATATCTTTTATATTTCATTAATTTTCTTTATCTGGTTTAATGAGTCAAAAGTATCTAAAAGTGAGTCAAAAGTATTATAAAAGTATATTTTAATGAGTCAAAAACAATTGAATTTGGAATTTTTCAAACGTGATAAAATTCGTAACTTCATCGAAAAAATATTAACTTCATGGTAAAAAGTCTAGGACTTTTTTGTTTGGTTCAAAAGTATCTGAATTTAGGATTTTTCAAACTTTTGTATAATGAAATGTATGAAAGCAGGTAAGGCAGCCGGATATGATAGAGTATCTTTCGAAATGCTAAGGGCTGGATGAATGGGTCCAGGGGCGAGGGACTTGGGGAAGTTTCCGCTCCCCCTATTGGATGAACCTGAGCTGGAGGCGCGCGCGGGTGTCGGCGCGCGCCTCTGAGGCGATGCACGGGGTAGTTGAACACCTCACTACCCCGTGCAGGAGACGAGGCCCGGACAGACCGCGCCAGCACTAATGTGGGGCTGCGGAAGAATTTGGATTCCCGCGGCTCCGCGCGCACGTGCGAGGAGACACTGGGGTGGTTTTAGCCGATAAGAGTCCGGCACGCCCCTCCGCCTTTCCCCAGGCGGAAGTAGTCCATGAGGATTTCCCCCCGTAAAAAAGGAATGGTGGCAGACCTGCTGTACACCTTGTTTAATTTATGTTGGGAACTTAAGCGGGTACCTGGAGAAAGGTGCAAAGCTATGATAGTCCCAATATATAAAGGAAAAGGATCACAGCAGGACTGTAAAAACTATCGTGGTATCAGCCTTCTTAGCATTGTAGGAAAACTGTATGCTAAGGTACTAATTGAAAGAATTATGAAAGACTGATGAAATGAACTGATGGAAAAATTTGGGATATGCAAGCGGGATTTAGAAGGGGAATGGGATGTACGGATCAGGGCTTTTCCATGCGCATGGTCGCGGAGAAGTTTTTGCCCAAAAACCAAAAAGTTTTTTGTGCGTTCATGGACTTGGAAAAGGCTTATGACAGAGTGGACAGGAACGTGTTATGGCAAACACTGACCACATTTGGGTTGAGCGCTGGTCTGATACAGGCATTGAAGTCTCTATATAGGGACTCTAGTGCCTGTGTCAGGATCAACGGGGCCTACTCGGACTGGTTTGGCATCCATAAAGGTGTCAGACAGGGCTGTGTGGCTTCCCCGTGGCTGTTCAACCTATTTATGGACAGTTGTTTGGAAAATTTGAAAGTAGAAGAATGCGGGTTAAGAATGGGTGAGTTAACCGTCAAATGCCTTTTGTACGCCGATGATCAAGTCCTACTTGCGTCGTCGGCGGCCGAGTTGCAAATGATGGTTATACATTAATGGACAGGACATTAAAAGAAAAGGGAATGAAAGTGAACGCAAGTAAGACGAAAGTTATGGTTTTTGAAAGAGAAGAAAATAAAACGATATGTGAAATAAGAATAGAAGGGGAGTTGGTCGAGCAAGTAGATGAGTTTGTATATTTGGGATGTGTGTTTAGCAGGGATGGTAGATATGATAAAGATATAGAACGACGAGTGAACGCAGGAAATAGTGAATGGGGCTCTACACCTTATTGTGAGAAGTCAGCATGTGTCCAAAAAGGCACGTATGGCAATTCACAATGCTGTGTTAGTCCCTACTTTAATATATGGTAGTGAAAGTTGGGTGTGGCAGAAGAAGCGCAAGAGTAGAATAAATGCTGTAGAAATGTGGTCATTAAGGAGTATGTTAGGGATGAATCTGAATGACAGAGTGAGAAATTGTTTAATAAGAGGAGAGTGTGGTTTGTAAGATGATGTTGTGACTAGAATTAAGAAAGGAATGCTTCGATGGTTTGGTCATGTAGAAAGAATGAACGAGGAAAGAGTGACAAAGCAAATTTATTTTGCAGAGCTGAACGCCGCCAGAGTCGGGAAGGGACGCCCTAGGCGAAAGTTTATCGACCAAATTGGTGATATATTGAAAATGGGCCAAATCAAGAGTGCCTTTAACCGACGAGCGTGTATGCGTAGGTATATGGATGTGGAGGAAGCGAGAGAGGTGTGTCAGGATCGTGCCAAATGGAAGTCCATAGTCTCTGCCTACCCCTCTGTGTGACAGGCGTGAGTGTTTATATTATTTAAAAATGCATATCTCTGAAATTATTAACTACGACCTGTTTTATTCATAATTCATCAAAAAAATATAATAAAAAAAAAATATAATATAATATAAGTTTAGCCCACTTAGTAATAACACTTCCATGCAATTGAAAAAAAAATCATATTAAACAATATGGCACCGAGTTGCCCCATAGCAACATGCTTTTATATCGCATAAAAAATTTGAGGTGGTTTTCGGTACTCAAGCGCCGATTTCTCCTGGACTAATATATAACTAAGTCAATACTAATTTATTACTTTCCTTCTAATCACCCGTAACAAGTTTGTAACTTGGCGCCGCTGGAAACAGGCCTTTTCTATAATAGGGGGGATTTACTATAATCGTTATACTTGATCGGCTAATTTGTCATCGAATCATACCAGAATTCTCGTACAATTTGACACAGATTTTCATCGCCAACTTTAGTATTATTTATCTTTTAGAAACGATATATAGAGGACATAAGTTCTGACATTTTTATAAGCACTTCCACGCGACGGTATGGTATAATGGATTTTCTTAGGCAAATCATATATTTACACATATCATAGATTTATTAGTAATCATTATTCATTTTTCATTAAAGCCCTATTGCTGATCATAAGCCTCCATCGTAGATTACCTTAAAGGAGGGAATATTTGCAATAGTTGCACTGTTTGGCATGCGGGTTGGCAACTGTAGTTATTTAATATTAGAATAATAGTTATTTAATATTAGGTTATTATTAGAAAGTTGCTGCTGCCCCACTCCTATTTAGTGTCCATATGTTATGCCTGTTACGACCCCCACGAGATAATATTGGTTAGTGGATTCTCTTACAAATTCCCATTAATATACACAGTAAAAACTATTTAATTTAAAAAGGCTTGCTTGCTAGTTACATTAAAAATGAAAAAGGTTTGTAAGTGCTAAGAAATATTGAGTGAGTAAATTATCTACATGGGTTGCATTTTGTTACACAAAGTAAAAAGTTAAAAGTGCAAGATAAAGTGCTTCGACGCGCAGTATCTCAGTTCCGGAGTAACATGTCACATAGCTTAGCATAACGCCCTACTTTTGGAGACTGAAGATTGCTCTTTGTACCCTATTCTTTTAGTGTTTCGAGTAAATAACAGAAGTATAAATAAAACAGCTTTACGTGAGTTTTGTTGTGCACTTCAAAGCAGAAACTCTGATTCGCAACTTCAAAACAGTGATGCCAATTAAAACTTTGTCTAAAGTCATTCGTAGGTTTTCAACAAATAATATACATACAAATTCAATAACTTGAACTACCCGAGAACACAACTAGACCTGATTAAAATATAATATAATACAATACAATAGATTATTTTTATAGAATAAAGGTGATAAGCGAGGACACAGTGCCCATAAACATCTACATACGAGTATATCTATCCTCGATTAAGAACCAAAATTCAAATGTGTTTGTAAATTGCCTCTTTTCCAGTAAAAACTCAGGTTCTCTACATTTACCATACGAAACATAGCAGCATTGGGCTGCAATTTTTTGCTGGTTTTGGCTATTTAATATAGAATACAAGTAATTCTTATTGAAAATCATTATTTCACTTTCACCACTAGTCCTGGAAGGAACCAGCAAGAAACCCAGTGGGATTGTTTTTATTTTCAAAGTTCTTGCCCAAATTACTTATAAAACAAAACAAATATAAGAAAGGGCTTAAAAGTGATGACCTCATTTCCAGAGGATATTATCAACCACGTATTAAAAACTGTATATAATATAATATAAAAACCGTTTTTATAAAATGTTGTTAATAAAAAATTTAAACTTGCTCGTAGAGAGACCTTGTGTTTTATCTGGGACTTTGTTATAAAAGCGTATACATTGCCTCGTGAAATGAATTACTGACTCTATGGAGTTGAGTAACTAGTATCACTAGCAACTAAATCATCTTTTTTATTAAAACTGTTTTTTTTTGTGATCCCTTTACACATTTGACAGCCTATTAATAGAAAATTTGAATTGTTTTTATTTATTTATTAAACAACATAAGTATAAAAACACAGGTAACTGCGGGTCCTAAACTAAGCGCAGCTTGTATCTCAGGACCCTGGCATGCGATATTACCAAATGGTTTGTAACTGGACAACATTTACTTAAAGATATACTATAAGGTAGTTTTAATACATACATAACACGATTGACATCAGAGGTTAAAAGTAATGTTTCTCATACAAATAATATGGTGGTATTATTTCAA